>JAQOWZ010000067.1:24464-765909 GCA_035578165.1 Stenolophus ochropezus | reverse complement strand
CTAGGGAAAGCTCAGCGTTGCTGAGCATTCGCTATCATATACTATTTTGATAGATTCACTATCTATATATCTATCTATATTTGGATTCATCTCGAGCATCGCAAAAATTTTGCTCACCGGTACAGGTCAAACCATTCATGGAATAATTTTAATATTATTTTATTAGATGTGGTTAAAAGTGGAATAGGGCCTTTTTGGGGTCTCATATTTTTACTGTGAGTGGTTTTCGTGTAAAAAATCAAAAACTAAGCGAAAAAGGAAAACTGAAACAAAACTGAAAAAAATATCCTAGATGCCATGTTTAAATTTAAAAAGAATTACTGTGCCATCAGTCATTTTTGACAATTCAATATGAAACTTTTAATTGATTTATTTTGAAAATGAAAAGAGATATTGTAAATGTAATTATATTTTTATACATTATAATAGTGAGCGAAATATATACAAATACACTGAATGCTAAGTGTGGTTTATTTAAAATATTTATTTTTATGACATTTGAAGTTTGGTCAGTCAATCAAAAAATTCGTGGCACAAGTTTTATATTTTTAAAAAGAAATATACAAAAATATAAAGTAAACTATATTTAAAAGAATATGTACAATACACTTTGTGATGTAAGTATATCATTTTAAATTTGTTTCGCTGTATTTAAATATGTATTTCCATTTCAGTTATAATTTTTAATTGGTTACCCAAACCAGAGTACATTTATAGAAGAGAAATAACATAAAATTACTGATAATAACACTACTGAAGTGTAACTGATTATCATAAAAGTGCATTGTACATAATAATTTACGGCAAATCTTATTTACAATATAATCAAACAATCATAATGCAAGTCTTGTAATTGCTTGGAGAAATATATAGCAAAATTAGTTTAAAAGTAATATTACACTACGTTCTGTAATGTAATTATGTAATTTTATATATTCTTGGCTGTATTTAGATATGTGTTTTCATTTCAGTTATAGTTTTTAATTGGTTAAGATATCCAAACAAGAATATATTTATAGAAAAGAAATAACATAATATTACGGATAATAACACTATTGACAAGAAAATAAATTCTGGAAAATCAATCAAGGCGCGTCGTATTCAGTCATAAACACATTTATTTAAAAATACTGACAAACCTTTCCTTCGTATTCACTTGGAAGAAATGTTTAATAATTTATTGTACAATAATTATTTTGAATTATGTATCTGGATTATAATAAACTGTAAGTAACTGCAATTTATACATTCTTTATGTATTCTTTCATCAAATTTCAGATGAAAGTAGTTGATTACAACAAAGATTTGATTTTTAAAAATTCTATTGAATTTTGTTATGGAATGAAATGATTTTTTAGATAAAAACGTTTATAAAAACAACGTATCTATTCAATTATTCATTTATCATTGATATTTCAAACAATAAACACTTTCTGAAACCAAATATTAATCGAGAAATGCGTTTTCTATAATAAGGCAATTCGTTGGATGAAAATAATTATTATAATGTATCCTTGAAAATGAAACCAGAAAAATTGCACGATATTATAAAATTTAACAAAAATGGTTCATTTGACACTTGAGTTGGAGACAACTAATTGAAAAATGTCATATTTACTAAAATGTATAATGAAATATTGTACGAAATTTAATAAGAAATCATCTCTAATACAGGTACTTTTCTATAGAATATAAATATTTATATATTAATAGTTAAATATTTTATTTTTTAGATGAGACTATAACCTACACGTACTCAGATACTCTAACATGGAATTTTTAATAAAGTAAAACAATCTATTGGGCAATAATTATAAAAATAAGTCATAGTAAAACATATTCTTTATTAAATGCAAACTAAAGAATATAACAGAATGGATTATTAAATCAAGAAAACTGCATTTCAAAATTGATTTACAATCTGACCTTTAAAAAACTAAATTTGATTACTATTCAAACACTTCCAAATGTAAATTCATACTGTACAATATTCTTTCCTTATATAAAAATACTTTTTAAATATAATTTATACATATTTTAAATAGTTAGACTATAGATTTTGTCTGATTACGTGGAAAAACTGACAAGCCTTTATTTCATACAGTTTTGGAGGGAATTGTTTAACAATTTAATGTACAATAATTAGTATATAAATAAATGATGTATCTGGTCTTTATTAAACTTTTATTAGTTGCAATTTACTCTTTCTTTACGCATTTCTTAACATTTCTGAAGAAAACATTTGATTACAATAGAGATTACATTTTTCAAAATTCTGTAGTATTTTGTAATGAAATGAGATGATTTCTCAAATGTAAACGTTTATATAAACAAAGTATCTATTCATTTATCTATTTGTAACTGATGTATGAAACAATAAACACCTTTTCAAACCAAATATTCACCGAGTAGTGCGTCTGATTACCAGCTGATGGCATTTACTCGTAGTCGAACTTGAATGTGATTGTACTGCACGAAAATTCATGTTTTCATTAAGAAATAATGCAAGAGAACGTATCAAAATTAGTTACATTATCTACAACTAACAGGCATATAAAAAATCTGATATTTGATAAATTTTCAGTTATGTGTGAGTAGTTCATATATACCGCAACAGATGGCGCGACAGTAGCACTTAAATTCCAAATAACTATTCAAATTGTATTTATTATACTTTCATAATCATTTGTATTGATATTTATAATCAAAAATATATTATTTATAAATAGTTGTAGATAAATACATATATAATTCAGGTTCATAAAGATATAAATGAACATAGGAACAGAAAAGCATAACTGTAATCATGTTTTTGGTAATATAAAAATGAATCAGTTTATAAATTTCGGTATGTTATTTCACATTATTTATATTTATAAAATAGATAATTATTTTCAAAATAATATATTTTTTTACATTCTTTAACTAACTTCATACTTATTGTGTCAAGTAATGACAGTTATGCTGTCAAACTTAATGTATTGTATGAAAATACAAATTTTGCTAAAATATAATAAAAAAGAATGTATGAAAATTAGTTAAATTCATCTTTGAATAATTTTTTTCAAGGTATGACATAAATAATAAATATAAATAATAAAAAAAAAATAGGATCGAGGTGGTCTCAAACCAGAGCAAGTGGTAAGTTATTATTATTTATTTTCTAAACGGTCTCGCGTGCCGCTTTGAAATTTGTTTTAAATAAATAATATACATTACAACAAATGTTTCTAGGTATAACACATAGTAGCGCCTGCCGTAAGAGGGTGAGAAAAAAAATCCTCAAGTTCAAAACTTGACAAATTCAACATATATTTTTATTTATTTCCTAAACGGTCTCGCGTGCCGCTTTGAAATTGTTATAAATAAATAATATACATTACAACAAATTTTTATTAATTTCATCATCGGCATTATATATTATTAAAAGTAGTCTTAATAGTATGATTGGTTATACCAAAACTGTGAAGTTCTTAAATTTTATTTCCTGGAAATAAATTTTAACATTTGCTTCCATAGGCGTTTATTGTTATTATTTTTTTGTACAATCAATTTGATGTCTATACTTCGAATATACCTTACATTAATTATTTATTATTATCTTCATTATCTGCTTGGTTTTGAATTTAATCAAATTACTAAAATAAAAATACGGTATAATAAAAATTCGCAAGTCCACGAACATAAATTTAAAATTTTCTTCCTAGACATATAGTTTTGTTGTTTTTAAAGAAAATTGGTGGTCCCGTGATTATCACTTGCTTTTGACCAAATCAATCGGCTTTTGTTTTTTTGCAAAAAATTGTCATAAGTGTGTGGTGTTTGGTCTCAAATGAAAGGTCTCGTTGAGGGCTAGCGTGCAGAATTGACAAAAATGTGCTATGTTGATCGGCTTTTGTTTTCTGCAAGAAGTTATTAAAAGTATGTCGAGTTTGGTCTCAAACAAAACGTCTGGTTGAGGGCTAGCGTGCAGAATTGACAAAAATGCTTCATGTCGACCGGCTTTTGTTTTTTGCAAAAAAATATTAGAAGTATATCGTGTTTGCAATCTAATGAAAGGTCTCGGTGAGGCCGGACGTGCAGATATGAAATAATTGTTTCATGTCGATCGGCATTTGTTTTTTGCACTGACAGCGGAGCTCTAGGGAATGCTCGTAGCCGAGAGTTCGCTAGTCACTATACTAAACGATTAGATTCACTATATATATATATATATCTATAGATTCATCACGAGCATCGAGTAACTTTTGTAATCGCCTACAGTCTGAACCATGCAAGTGATTGTTATAATTTTTTTTTTTAATATGTGGGGGCTAATGAGATCTGTTGCCTTTTGGGTGTCTCATATTTTTACTATTTGTAGTTTTCGTGTAAAAAAATAAAACTTTGCACAAATTCTGCCTTGAAACAATGGATCCCAGAGGCCATGTCTAACTTTAAGAAGAATCACGCCGTCATCCGTCACTTTTGACAATCTGCCTATGAACTTTAAATGATTATATCTTTTAATAGAACATTGATATCAAAGATTTAAAAACAGTATCATGAATAATAGACTTGAGCAAATGTGTTACAACTAATTTAAGTTTAAAACATAACGTATTAAATTAATATACATTTTGACGTTTCCAATGTCAAAAGTTAATGTTGCCAAATGTGTAATGAAGTAACTAAATTAAAACCAAATATTCCTAAACTAACTTCACTGAAGACGGTGGCAGTTGTATTAGGGTTGACAACATTAATTTATAAATTTAAAAATTAACTACTATTTTTTAATGCAAACAGTGTTGCCAAATTATAAAGTAACAAAACAAAAATCAAATATTCCTAAATAAAATAAATTAAATACTTTGCTGTGTTTGTTATTAAAAGAAAGGAAACCATAAGGGCCAGTTTTAAAATGACAAAAAAAATGTGTCATGTCGATCTGCATTTGTTTTCCGTAAAAAGTTGTTAGATGTAGGTCGTCCTTGGGTTTTAAGGAAACGACACAATACGGACTGGTGTGCACGAATGACAAAAATGTTCCATGTAAAAATTTGTTTTTTGCATAATGTTGTCAGAAAAATGTCGTGTTTGGGTATTTTGAAATTACAAAAGTCAACGTTGCCAAATGTTTAATAAACTACCTAAACAAAGAACAAATATTCCCAAATGAAAGGTTACTGAAGACAGTGAATGTTATATTAGGCTAGGTCACGATGAGGGCTAGCGTGCAGAATGAACAAAAATGTTCTATAACGAACGGCTTTTGTTTTTTGGAAAATATTGTGAGAAGTATATGGTGTTTGTATCAAATGAAAAGGCTCGATAAGGGCTGGCGTGTAGAATTAACAAAAAAGGTCAATACTGATCGGCATTTGTTTTTTGCAAACAATTCTCAAAGATATGTCGAGTTTGGTCTCAAATGAAAGGTCTCGTTGAGGGCTAGCGTGCAGAATTGACAAAAATGTTCCATGTCGATCGGCTTTTGTTTTATGCAAAAAGTTGTCAGAAGTATGTCGTGTTTGGTATCAAATGAAAGGTCTCGGAGAGGGCTAGCGTGCAACAAAAATGTACTATGTCGATCGGTTTTTGTTTTTTGCAAAAAGTTGTCAGAAATATGTCGTGTTTAGTATCAAATGAAAGGTCTCGGAGAGAGCTAGCGTGCAAAATTGATAAAAATATGCTATGTCGATCGGCTTTTGTTTTTTCCAACAAGTTGTCAGAAGTGTGTGGTGTTTGGTATCAAATGAAAAGTCTCGTTGAGGGCTAGCGTGCAGAATTGACAAAAAATGTGCTATGTCGATCGGTATTTGTTTTTTGCAAAAAGTTGTCAGAAGTATGTGGTGTTTGGTATCAAATGAAAGGTTTACAATGAAGGCTGGTATGCAGAATTAACGTAAATGGTCAATGTCGATCGGCTTTTGTTTTTTGCAAAAGGTTGTCACAAGTATATAGTGTTTGGTATCAAATGAAAAGTCTCGGTGTGGGCGTGTAGATATGATAAAAATGTTTCATGTCGATCGACTTTTGTTTAATGCAGAAAGTTGTCAGAAGTATGTCGTGTATGGTATCAAATGAAAGGTCTCGGTGAGAGTTAGGGTACATAAATGACAAAAATGTTTCATGTCGACCGGCTTTTGTTTTTTGCAAAAAACTATTAGAAGTATATCGTGTTTGCAATTTAATGAAAGGTCTCGGTGAGACCTGAAGTGGAAATATTAAATAGTTGTTTCATGACGATCTGCATTTGTTTTTTGCACTGACAGCGTAGCTCTAGGGAATGCTCGGCGTAGCCGAGAATTCGCTAGTCCTATATACTAAACGACTAGATTCACTATATATCTATATATCTATCTATAGATTCATCACGAGCATCGAGTAACTTTTGTAAAGGCCTACAGACTGAACCATGCAAGTGATTGTTATAATGTTTCTTTTAATATGTGGGGGCTAATGAGATCTGGTGCCTTTTGGGTGTCTCATATTTTTACTGTTAGTAGTTTCCGTGTAAAAAATAAAACTGTGCATAAATGCTGCCTTGAAACAATGGATCCCAGAAACCATGTCTATATTTAAGAAAAATCACGCCGTCATCCGTCACTTTTGACAATCTGCCTATGAATTTTAAATCATTATATCTTTTAATAGAACATTGATATCAAAGATTTAAAAACAGTATCATGAATAATAGACTTGAGCAAATGTGTTAGAACTAATTTAAGTTTAAAACATAACGTATTTAATTAATATAAATTTTGACGTTTCCAATGTCAAAAGTCAATGTTGCCAAATGTGTGATGAAGTAACTAAATTAAAACCAAATATTCCTAAACTAACTTCACTGAAGACGGTGGCAGTTGTGTTAGTGTTGACAATATTAATTTATAAATTTAAAAATTAACTACAATTTTTTAATACAAACAGTCTTGCCAAATTATAAAGTATAAATAAGTATAAATAAAATAAATTGAATACTTTGCTGTGTTTGTTATCAAAAGAAAGGAAACCATAAGGGACAGTTTTAAAATGACAAAAAAAATGTGTCATGTCGATCTGCATTTGTTTTCCGTAAAAAGTTGTTAGATGTAGGTCGTCCTTGGGTTTTAAGGAAACAACACAATACGGACTGGTGTGCACGAATGACAAAAATGTTCTATGTAGATATTAGGCTAGGTCACGATGAGGGCTAGCGTGCAGAATGAACAAAAATGTTCTGTATCGAACGGGTTTTGTTTTTTGGAAAATGTTGTGAGAAGTATGTGGTGTTTGGTATCAAATGAAAAGGCTCGATAAGGGCTGGCGTGTAGAATTAACATAGAAGGTCAAGATTGATCGGCTTTTGTTTTTGAAAAAATTTCTCAAAGATATGTCGAGTTTGGTCTCAAATGAAAGGTCTCGTTGAGGGCAAGCGTGCAGAATTGACAAAAATGTTCCATGTCGATAGGCTTTTGTTTTATGCAAAAAGTTATCAGAAGTATGTCGTGTTTGGTATCAAATGAAAGGTCTCGGAGAGGGCTAGCGTGCAGAATTGACAAAAATGTACTATGTCGATGGACTTTTGTTTTTTGCAAAAAAGTTGTCAGATGTATGTCGTGTTTGGTATCAAATGAAAGGTCTCGGAGAGGGCTAGAATGCAGAATTGATAAAAATGTGCTATGTCGATTGGTATTTGTTTTTTGCAAAACGTTGTCAGAAGTGTGTGGTGTTTGGTATTAAATGAAATGTCTCGTTGAGGGCTAGAGTGCAGAATTGGGAATGTATGAATCCCTCTATTCTTCAGACACTGTGTTGCCCAAACTCAGTTTTATGCAATTCTCTAATCTTCAAAACCTGCCTTGTTCATATCTCTACTCTGACGGAACACAGCCTTATGCAAACACTGCTTTCTCATGCACCGACTTACGCATTGCTATAATCTTCAAAACTTGCATTACGCGCGCACTGCCTTGCTCAAACACGACCTTATGCAAATCTCTAAAATGGCGGACACTCTAGTGGTGAACAAACATTACCTAGTGTGTATCAACTTCACTAGATGGCACGAAGCTACTAGTGCTGCCACCTGCGAGTAAGTAAAATGCTGCTACCCGCGCATTTTAAAACAAGTCACAAGTTACTAATGTTAAATAAGTACGTATTGCTGAATATAGATAGTTTATAGACTTTGCCAATAAAAATATGTATGAAATTTTATAAGTAATGGAGTTTAATTATTTTCTTTATTAATATACAGCAATGAATACAATTATATTAATAGCGTATATCACCTGCACTTACCAAATTACAAAAAGTTTCACAATTAAATAATCTACAATATGCACTAAAATATACATGAGATAGGAAAAAGATATGTACTAATAAAAATTTTATTATTTAATTTTACATATAAATATCCCCTCGGATACCGTAATGGTAGCGTTAGCGCTTCGCTGAAGGTTCTGGGTTTGAAACCAAGTGAGGTAGTAGATGGTGTGTCCCTTTATCATTTCATCATCATCAAAACATAAGTAATAAACAAAGTAGTTACGAAAATGTTACAACAAATCTTATTTACTCCCATCAACATTCCGCTTATACTTTCGTCCCTTAAATACTGTCCCCCATACATACTAACATTCTTAAAACGAAAGAAATAGTCAAAATGACCACTTCTCCATCACAAATTTCTATAGTTTTTGGCCGCTCATCCATTGCAGCACTCACAACCTCTAGGAATATTGAAGCTATTGTACTCACCTTTCATCATCATAAAACTGATAGTAATAAACGAAACAGTTACAAAAATGTTACAACAAAACTAATTCACTCCCAAATATCAAAACTTGTGTAGTAATAAAATAGTTTTTTTTTCTGCATGGGCAGTTTTTTTGCCTATTTACCTTTTTCATGGCATTGCTATATTTATAATATTCTCTTTATTTCTTTAGACATGTGTTTACATACATAGAAAGCGTCAAAGTACAAATATCACATAAAACATACGTATATACATAAATGAAATCATGTAGTGAAATAAATCTTCAATATTGAGTTGCCAGAGAGAGAGAGAGATAATTATCCTAGATTTAAATCAAAATATTCCTGTAGGGAGTAGAAGCTTTTGTCAACTAGGTATTCTTTGAGACTATTCTTAAATTTATTATATTCCTGAATTTCAGATATATGTACCGGTAGAGAGTTGAATATTTTTAGGCCAATAATATTAGGACTCTTATTTCTTAAATTTATTCTGCAGTATGGAATTCTGAATTTATCTTTGTTACGGGTATCGTGGGAATGAATATTATTGTTTCGGACATAGTTAGTTTTGTATTTAAAAATAAAAAGACAGGTTTCAAGTATGAATATACTCGGCAGTGTTAGTATATTATATGAAGAAAATAGTTGTCTACAAGTAGATGAACAACTGATGCCTGCAATACAACGAATAGCCTGTTTCTGAGCAATAAAGACATGAGATGCCCACGCGGAAGCTCCCCATAATGTAACTGCGTATCTTAACCGAGATTCAATTAGTGCAAAGTAGGCCATTTTTAGCTGGGTGATATTGAGGTAGTTTTTCAGATATCTAAGCAGATAACACGAACTATTTACAGATGTTATAATTACCTCGCAGTGAGGTAGTTCCATTAAGAAAGAGATTATTTGTATTAAACCATTGCGAAAGTGATTTCATGTTAGATTCGCACAGACGTTGCACTTCGTTTTCATTGGAGCCTGAAATTATCAAGGATGTATCGTCAGCATACTGAATCACTGTGGTTCTTTCCCCGACCATTATCAGCATCTTCTATTTAATCTGAAATTAGTGAAAATTTTTATGTATATGTTGCAAGGAAATGTAAATTAAAAATTGTATATATCAAAATAATAGGTATAGAAATTATCAGACGCAGTTAAGTGATACATTTATTTATTTTAATGGTTGTAACATTAATCTATAATTTTTTGTAGATTATGTTAGAAATATATTTATACATATATCCTGTATAACTTCGTGTGACGCTTCCAAATTATTATAAATAAATTATATACTCTATCCTGCCTATATATATATATATATATATGTTACCTGCCCAGGAGTTGCAACCATCAGCAGTTCCCGACATCCTGTTATCATGTTATCATATTGTATTACTCTGTATCAAAAACACATGTAAAAGATTGTAAAGAAACATTATATTCAGTCTGGATTTGTAACTTGCTTTGAAAACATTAAATTTAATATTTGTGAATAAAATAATTATTTTTAAAAACTCATAAACCAGAACCACGAAAATAATTGGCGCAGTCGGTAGGATACTGAGAGGTAATTCATCGTGAAAAAACCTGCAGTATCAACTGTTAACTCGCGACGGACCGAAATTCTACAAGATTCATCGAGAATCCAAGGAATCACCCTCCGACCCAGCAGATCTCCATCGAGGAAATCAGCCAGGAATGCGACTCTTCATCAAATTGGTTGTGTGAGTTGTTTTCATTTTTATGTCCGACTCCTCGCTTTCATCTTACCCTTCCACCGCGGAAAACAGTGAGAACGAGTTAGATTTAGACTTAGATTTTACGAATTCTTACAGAAATCAAAAAGTAGATTTAACAATAATTAATTCAGTTCTTTCTAATTTATCTATAAGCGAAAATATGTCACAAATACCCAAATTTGAAACTAAATTACTTGAAATCGTTCCAAACTTCAATGGAAATCCAGCAGAATTAGCAGGATTCCTAGAAATTGCAAATGCCCTAATAAAAACTTATTGGGACCCGAAACCTGAAAATTTACATTGCGTTCAAAATATTACAGTAGTATACGGAATATATGCAAAATTATCCGGAGCAGCCCGCGAAGTATACACTACTTGTATAACCAAAGACTGGAAAACAGTAAAAGAAACGTTAGTTGCCCATTTCGGCGACCAGCGAGATGAAAATGGCTTATTATTTGATTTAGATCAACTGAGACAAAAAGATGAATCAGCACTTCAATTTTACACAAAAGTAATGCAAAATTTAAGCTTTCTTCATAATTATGTTGAAATTCATGAATCAGAAGACACAATTAAAACAGTAAAGAAAAATTTTTATAATACACATGCGTTGAAAATATTTTTAGCTGGATTAAAAGAACCACTTGGTTCAACAATTCGCGCAATGAAGCCCACTAGTTTAGCAGAAAGTAGGCAATATATAGTAGCGGAAAATAACATCAGGCATTTACAAAGACCCGCTTTCAATAATAAAATTACTCAAAAACCTCAGCCTAATATGCACATTCAAAGACAAATCCCAATGCAATTTCCGAGATATCAATCTCCAACAACCTATAATTCTCCCCAACAACAATTTTATAATCAATCCCGACCATTTCCCAGTGCTCCAATAGCTTTGCAGCCTAGACCAATTCAACCTCAAAGAACTTTTACAAACCAACAAGTATTTGGAAGACCTCAACCTAGACCCAATCCTACAAACGTGTGGAAACCACAAGGTTCTGCCACCCGTCAACAATTTCCCAAACCAACCCCCATGAGTGGAATATCACATGGTACTGTATCAAAATTCCAAAATAACGGACAACAAAAATTTGTATCCGAGGAACTATTTAATGTAGAGCCCACCGAATTTTACGAACCAGTAGAATATTATTACGATAATTATAATGAAGTGGAAAATTACGAACAATACGGACAAAACACTTCGGTCGACACAAATGAAACCGAATACGACGTGTACGAACCCGACTCTTATGAAGATAATCAAAATTTTTGCGAAACGAGCCAGTCTCAGAACCAAACATAGAAATTCATTCCATCTATGATAAAAAAGATTTACCCTTTATAAAAATTTCGAATCCACCCTTAAAATTGTTAATAGACACCGGAGCGACAAAATCATTTTTAAATCCAGATCTTGCAGAAAAATATTTTAAACCATTTATTAAAAAGGAAAATTTTACAATTAGTTCAATATTTCAAACTACTAAACGCGATTCTTGTATTGAAATTCCAGCATTCCCCGAATTCAATAGCGACAAAAATATAAAATTCTATTTGTTTAAATTTCATCACTTTTTCGATGGATTAATTGGATATGACACGTTAAAAGACTTAAACGTCGAACTAAATATAAAACATTCTATCTTGAAAACCCCAAACACGAGTTTAAAACTATTACACTACGAATCGAAACAAAAATTATTGTTCTTTGCTCGAATAGAACCAAACACTCTCGAAACCGTAAAAATTCCAGTATATGCACCCGACGGCGATGTATTAATACCACCCACAAACATTTCGAATTGTTTAATTAGAAATTGTTTATCAAATTGTCAAAACGGTTATGCCCCTGTAGATATTTATAATAATACATATAAACCACAAGAAATTTATTTGTACGAACCAATTAATGCCAACCCATTTAATAATTCTGAATTCGAATTATTTAATGTCACAGTCAATGACGATGTAAATAATATCCAATATCAAGACAAATCAGACTTAACTAAATTAATTAGAACCGACCACATGAATACGGAAGAAACACATCAAATTTCAAAATTAGTCAAATCATTTTCTGATATATTTTATCGAGAAGGAACTCCACTAACTTTTACAAACAAGATCAAACATCGAATAATCACAAAAGATGAAATTCCAGTACACTCAAAATCCTATAGATATCCATTCATTCACAAACCCGAAGTCGAGAAACAAATTAACAACATGTTAGAACAGGGAATCATACGACCCAGTGATTCGCCTTGGTCATCACCTATTTGGATCGTTCCAAAAAAGGTTGATGCTTCTGGCAAACAAAAATGGCGTATAGTCGTCGATTATCGCAAGATAAACGAGAAGACTGTAGATGACCGTTACCCTATCCCGAATATATCCGACATTCTAGACCGACTTGGACGATCAAAATACTTTTCAACATTAGACTTGGCAAGTGGATTTCATCAGATTGAAATGCACCCGGACGACATACAGAAAACCGCTTTTAACGTAGAACACGGACACTATGAATTTTTACGAACACCTTTTGGCTTAAAGAACGCACCAGCCACTTTTCAGCGAGTTATGGATAACATATTACGAGAATATCTAAACAAAATTTGCTTTGTTTTTATGGACGATATAATAGTATTTTCTGCATCTCTTCAAGAGCATATTTCAAATTTAAAATGTATTTTCCAAAAATTACGCGAAAGTAACCTTAAGGTACAACTCGATAAGTCCGAATTTCTAAAAACAGAAGTCACATTTTTAGGTCACTTAATTACATCAGACGGCATAAAACCTAACCCCGAGAAGATCAAAGCAATTAGAAATTACCCCTTACCAAAAACTACGCGAGAAATAAAAGCATTTTTGGGATTACTCGGATATTATCGCAAATTCATAAAAAATTTCGCAAATCTAACAAAACCTTTAACTTCTTGCTTGAAAAAAGACGCCAAAATCGATACACAAAATCCAAATTACATAAATTGTTTCAATACCTGTAAAAATTTGTTAGCTAATGAACCTATTTTGCAACACCCTGATTTCGAGAAACCTTTCATTTTAACGACAGACGCGAGCAATTTCGCGATTGGTGCCGTACTGTCACAAGGAAAAGTAGGATCAGATCTGCCTATATCTTATGCCAGCCGTACGTTAAATGATTCAGAGACTAAATACTCCACAATTGAAAAGGAGCTACTAGCCATAGTATGGGCAGTGAAACATTTCAGGCCTTATCTATTTGGTCGTAAATTTGTCATCTATACGGACCACAGACCTTTACAATGGTTGTTTTCATTAAAAGAACCCAATTCGAAACTTGTAAGATGGCGACTTAAACTCGAAGAATATGATTACCAAATTGTTTATAAAAAAGGTTCCCTAAATTTAAACGCAGACGCATTATCTCGTATTCAAATCAATGCCAACGAAACAAATGAGAACTCCGAAGGAATATTCGAATACATAGAAAATTTTAACAAAAATTTTTCTAACACTAATAAACAAGAAAATGAAAATAATTTAGATAATGTCTCTTTAGTAGTTCAAACCGATAATGAAAATCAAGATGAAATTATTTCAGACGATGAAACAGTTCACACGAACACAGAAAATCCGATCGTAGGAATACCTATTTGTGATAAACCAGTTAATTTCGGAACAAACCAAATTATTATATCAGAAGTAAATTTTGATCCACAAAAACCAAAAATTATAAAATTATTTGAAAACACACAACGTTTCCTTGTACAAATTTCGAAAAACAATTTTGCTAGAGATATAATTAATTTCATAAAAGAATACATCATCCCGAAAGTTAAATATTGCTTATACTTTGAAGATCCAATATATGAAAAATTCAGTTCAATTATTCAAAAATATTTCAAAAACTCACAAATAAATTTAGTAAGATATACTCAAAAATTATTAGATGTCGTAGACTCAGCAGATATTAAAGAAACTATTCAAAATTATCACGAAAGCAAAACTAATCACAGAGGAATCGATGAAACAGAGAAAGAAATTAGAAAGAAATACTATTGGCCTAATTTGAGGAAATCAGTTCAAACTTACATTAATGAATGTGAAGTATGTTTAAAAACTAAATATGACAGAATCCCTATTAAACCAAAATTTAATATTTCACCAACCCCAACTAAACCTTTTGAAATTTTACATATTGACTCGATAACTTTAGAAAAACAAAAATTCTTAACGATAATTGATGCTTTCTCAAGATATGCTCAAGCCTATAGATTGAATTCCGGGCAAGGCATAGAAGTTGTGAATAATCTTGTTAAATATTTCACCCATCATGGGATACCAAATCAAATAATTTCGGACAATGGCTTAGAATTTAAAAATTCATTAGTTAAAGAATTATTAGAAGTACATAAAGTAAAACTCCATTTTATAACATCACAACATCCAGAATCAAACGGGTTAATAGAAAGATTTCATTCGACCCTTGTGGAACATATAAGACTACTAAACAATCAGAACGAATATAACAAAGAACCAATTGAAATGAAAGTCAACTACGCTTTGCTAGCATACAATAATTCTATCCATTCTGCTACAAAATTTAAACCGTGCGAAATTATATCAGGACACATTGACGTAAACTCACCCCTAGACCTTGAATTGGAAAAGCAACTAGTTAATAATTATATAATCAATCACAAAGAAAAAATTAAACTGCTATACAATAAAATCAGAGATACAAACGAGCAATACAAACAAAAAACTATTGATTACGCAAATAAAAATCGCGAAGATCTACCTGAAATACCTAAAACAATTTACGTAAAAAACAAACAAAAGCAAAGCAAAACGAATAACAAATTCAAACCAGAAGAAATTGAAAAAATTAATCCAAATCTAAAAACCGCCGAAATAAAACCACAACACGGCAACACTTCTTCAAACATCCACCTAAGTAACATAAAAAGACCCAGACAAAAAACCTTTGACTTTAAAAAACAGAATAAGACTAAAAACAAATTCAAAATCTTAGAAAATAAAATTCTAAAACCAGCATAATTTCACAGACTCTCGACTCTGTACATAACGATGACGAAGACACAAGAAGTTCTAATCCAGAATTTATCCAACAATCCTGGAATCCTCCCATTTAAATTAGGACAAGCAAGAATTAAAACCGCTTCCCATACATTCCTTCATTACGTTGACCTCAAATCCCTATCTAATCGAGTAGATTTATTAAATGAAAGCCTATCTAAAATAAAAGAAACAATAAACTCTGCTACCCCCGACATTTTCACTGTATTAAACAATTATTACGAACACTTGAAATACCAATTATCAGTTGTAACTAAAAAATTAAGAAATTTCTACCCAGAAAAACGGCAAAAACGTGGTATTATCAATCCTTTAGGATCTCTTATCAAGTTTATAACAGGAAATATGGATAATGCTGACGCCGAAGAAATTCATGATAACATACTTAAATTACAAAGTAATCAAAAATCAATCGTAACTAAATTAAATAATCAGATATCACTTTCGAAAAATATAATGTTCTCTATCAATGAAACGATGACATCAATATTCAAAAATCAAAATGATATAGAAAATAAAACAAATGAGATAATCAAATCAATTAATAATTCAAGTTTCTCGTTTTCTCATTATTTGATTATACAAGAAATTTTAGAAGAAATTAAATATAACATTGATTCATTAATGCACTATTTGGAAGAAATTGAAAACGCGGTAACATTTGCCATTTTGGAAACTGTACACCCAAGCATAATTTCCTTTGAAGATTTGAAACATGCCATTAGCGAATTATTATCCATTTACGATCACAAACAATTATTATTTCCAAACATTGAAGACGTTTCTAGATATTATCACGTAATTAAAATTAAAGTACATATTAGTAACGAAAAAATTATGTTTTCACTTGATTTTCCGCTGGTACACCCAGAAACATTCGATCATTACCATTTATACTCCATTCCAAACGTTAATCAATCTACAATTATCCCACCTGCTACTTATCTATCCTTAAACAACAACGCATACCAATACACCAACGAGAAGTGTATAGACCTAGAGTCGAAATTCCTATGCGACAACACAAATCTCCTTCCAATGGAAAAAGATGAAGAATGTTTAACTTCAATATTAACTTCCGATACCACTGCCAATAATTGCCAACATGTGCCAGTAAAAATTAGACAAAAAATTGTATTAGAAATAAATAAAGCACATTACATTGGAATATTTCCTACACCGCAACAAATAAAAACAACGTGCAGTAGAAATACCATCGCTTCCCTTCAAGGAACCTATCTATTCATTATACCACCAAACTGCTCAATCAAAATCTCATCCTATGTGTATTCCAATAAAATAAACTCCATACCTGGCCATCCAATCAACTTAGAAAAAATCAACATAAGAAGTCCTACAACCCTACAAGTTGAAAAACTAAAACTGGACAAGACTCCACTGGACAAACTACATCAACTCCAACTACAAGAAATTGAAGAAATCGACATCGATCCGATGAAGACAGAATACAAATACTCCGTGGCTGCAATAATAGGAGTCATCTGCCTGTCATTGGTGATCGCAACATATTTTTTGTTCAAAATAAAAAATAAATTTTTCCAGAATACAATTCCCAGGACCCCCACGCAGATTGACGAAACTCAAGTCGTTCCGCCCTAGAGTTTCTTCTTAAGGAGGAAGGTGTTACCTGCCCAGGAGTTGCAACCATCAGCAGTTCCCGACATCCTGTTATCATGTTATCATATTGTATTACTCTGTATCAAAAACACATGTAAAAGATTGTAAAGAAACATTATATTCAGTCTGGATTTGTAACTTGCTTTGAAAACATTAAATTTAATATTTGTGAATAAAATAATTATTTTTAAAAACTCATAAACCAGAACCACGAAAATAATTTATATATATATATATATATATATATATATATATATATATATATATTTGTATTTATTTCCTAAACTAGTTCGAGTGTCGCTTTGAATATATTATAAATAAATAGAATTCATAGTAGCAAATGATACCATGTATAACAATCAATAGCTCTCAGCTTTTTTTGTCACCATCAGATGTCACCTTTATTTAATTATTTTTTTTTCATATTATTTATTTTCTAAAATATCCCACATATCACTTTGAAAGTATTATATATTATAAGAAATATATCCGTACAAAACTTATAATATTATTATACCTCATATACCTCATATTACTTGGAAATTATTATAAATAAATTGAAAATATATGGGATGATTCTCCGTAGATGCTCGCTCCAGCACCCCTTTCAGATAACTTATAGTAAATCAGACTAGTGGTTGAAATAAAATTCCTCAAAGTTCTACAGAGGGCATTGATCTTATTAGATATAAAAAAACGTCGATAACAGGGTGACAGTATTTGTTAAATTACCAACAATAAAAATTGTTATATCATTAGCATCGTTGCTCATTATGAGACAATTATTGACAAAGCTCTACAAAAGAGCAGTATTCGACTTTTTGGGCATATAATTTATTGACATTATATTAATTTTGACCCTGTTGTACCACAGAATGAAGCATATTAGTTGACATAAAATAGGATATAAATATTACAGGCAAATAATAACGTTCAAGAAATAATATTATTTATGGTAGTTCTACCATAAAATTTTATTATTTTTTCATCTCACGTCATGTAAGAAATATACATTAATATCTACTTGAAAATAACATATTTTCTTAGTCATTAAATAAAATAATAATACTTTTAAAATTGACCTTATTACCGTAAACATTTTTATATCTATTTATATATAAACACAAATTTTATAAGACAATGTTTCATAGTATATTTTTATTTATGACATTATTTTAATGATTTTAATTACCTACAGTCAAATGTTACTATGTTTTTATTGAGATATTAAAAACATTTTTAAATTTGACATTTCTGTACTCTTCAGCGACATCTATCAAAAGAAATAAGTGATAACCAGCAGTATAAAACTAAAAGTAACTAAACTATCAACTTCATATAGTGGTGAACAAACATTACTTGTATCCAAGACTTTGTTCAAAAATTGTTAGCAAAATGCATAAGACTGTACATGAGCAAGATTACAGTCGCGTAAGGAACTTGTAGTTAAGTCATTATATGCGGAGTTGAAAAGTGCTGAAGTCAAGGTTTAAATAAGTTGATGTAATATTATATTATATTTTAAAGATTCGAAAAATATATAATTCAATATCTAAGTAGAGCAGTGTAAAATTATTTGAATGTTTTATGCAGTCCCTTTAATTTATTTATAATAATTTCGAAGCAATATGAGGTATAATTTATGGAATAAATAATAAAATTTGTATATGTCAAATTGATAATTTTACCCTCTTACAATGGTGACAATATTATAAGTTTTGTACAGACATATTTCTTATAATATATAATAATTTCAAAGTGACATGTGGGATATTTTAGAAAATAAATAATATGGAAAAAAATAATTAAATAAAGGTGACATCTGATGGTGAGAAAAAAAGCTGAGAGCTATTGATTGTTATACATGGAATCATTTGCTACTATGAATTCTATTTATTTATAATATATTGAAAGCGTCACTCGAACTAGTTTAGAAAATAAATACAAATATACATAGGCAGGATAGAGCAAACATTCATTTTTTTTTGTAGTAGGTAATAATTATGTACGGATATATTTGTAATAACATACATATTCTTTATTTACCCTATTTTTAAAGCGTAAGACTTTTTATTAAATACATAATAAAAAGATAAAAAAAAATTAAAGTAGGTGACATCTGCTGGCGAGAGAAAAAAGAAACTAAGAGTGTGGAAATTTTAGATTCACTAAGTTTAAAACTTAGTGAATCTAAAATTGTTTCATATCCTCTTACGGAAGGCGCTAGTATGTGCTATACATGGATATATTTGTTATAATGTATATAATATATTTATAATAATTTGGAAGCGTCACACGAAGTTATATAGGATATATATATAAATTTATTTCTAACATAACCTACAAAAAATTAGAGGTTAATGTTACAACTATTAAAATAAATTAATGTATCACTTAACTGCGTCTGATAATTTTTATACCTATTATTTTAATACATACAATTTTTTAATTTACATTTCCTTGCAATTTCTTTATTTATTAGGGCTGTGTGTTTATTCACAATATACTATGCTCGAGAAGTGGCCGCTAGAATCACACTGGTAAATCTTTCGGTATTATTCATATTAAGAAATTGCCAGTTTTTCACATTATACATAAATATTTTCAATAATTTCAGATGAAATAGAAGATGCTGATAAATATAGCAATGCCATGAAAAAGGTAAATAGGCAAAAAAGACTGCCCTTGCAGAAAAAAATCTATTTTATTACTACACGAGTTTTGATATTTGGGAGTGAATTAGTTTTGTTGTAACATTTTTGTAACAGTTTCGTTTATTACTATCAGTTTTATGATGATGAAAGGTAAGAACAATAGCTTCAATATTCCTAGAGGTTGTGAGTGCTGCAATGGATGACCGGCCGAAAACTATAGAAATTTGTGATGGAGAAGTGGTCATTTTGACTATTTCATTCGTTTTAAGAATGTTAGTACGTATGAGGGACAGTATTTAAGGGACGACAGTATAAGCGGAATGTTGATGGGAGTAAATAAGATTTGTTGTAACATTTTCGTAACTACTTTGTTTATTACTTATGTTTTGATGATGATGAAATGATAAAGGGACACACCATCTACTTCCTCACTTGGTTTCAAACCCAGAACCTTCAGCGAAGCGCTAACGCTACCATTACGGTATCCGAGGGGATATTTATATGTAAAATTAAATAATAAAATTTTTATTAGTACATATCTTTTTCCTATCTCATGTATATTTTTAGTGCATATTGTAGATTATTTAATTGTGAAACTTTTTGTAATTTGGTAAGTGCAGGTGATATACGCTATTAATATAATTGTATTCATTGCTGTATATTAATAAAGAAAATAATTAAACTCCATTACTTATAAAATTTCATGCATATTTTTATTGGCAAAGTCTATAAACTATCTATATTCAGCAATACGTACTTATTTAACATTAGTAACTTGTGACTTGTTTTAAAATGCGCGGGTAGCAGCATTTTACTTACTCGCAGGTGGCAGCACTAGTAGCTTCGTGCCATCTAGTGAAGTTGATACACACTAGGTAATGTTTGTTCACCACTAGAGTGTCCGCCATTTTAGAGATTTGCATAAGGTCGTGTTTGAACAAGGCAGTGCGCGCGTAATGCAAGTTTTGAAGATTATAGCAATGCGTAAGTCGGTGCATGAGAAAGCAGTGTTTGCATAAGGCTGTGTTCCGTCAGAGTAGAGATATGAACAAGGCAGGTTTTGAAGATTAGAGAATTGCATAAAACTGAGTTTGGGCAAGGCAGTGACTGAAGAATAGAGATTTGCGACCCTAGCCGCAGAATTGACAAAAATGTTCCATGTTGATCATCTTTTGTTTTATACAAAAAGTTGTCAGAAGTATGTCGTGTTTGGTATTAAATGAAAGGTCTCGGAGAGGGCTAGCGTGCAGAATTGACAAAAATGTGTTATGTCGATCGGCTTTTGTTTTTTGCAAAAGGTTGTCACAATTATATAGTGTTTGGTATCAAATGAAAAGTCGGGGTGTGGGTTAGCGTGTAAATATAATAAAAATGTTTCATGTCGATCGACTTTTGTTTAATGCAGAAAGCTGTCAGAAGTATGTCGTGTATGGTATCAAATGAAAGGTCTCGGTGAGAGCTGGGGTACATAAATGACAAAAAGTATCATGTCGACCGGCTTTTGTTTTTTGCAAAAAATTATTAGAAGTATATCGTGTTTGCAATCTAATGAAAGTTCTCGGTGAGGCCTGACGTGCAAATTTGAAATAATTGTTTCATGTCGATCGGCATTTGTTTTTTGCACTGACAGCGGAGCCCTAGGGAATGCTCGGCGTAGCCGAGAATTCGCTAGTCATATACTATTTTGATTGATCCACTATCTATATATCTATCTATCTATCTATCTATCTATATTTGGATTCATCACGACGATCAGGCATTGTTTGTCCAGCTCAAACTCCTAGACTATTCGAGTAATTGCTGTAATTTTTTTTCCAAGTTGTAGTGTCTATTGTGCCGGAGTGCCTTTTGAGGTTCTCATATTTTTACTGTGAGTGGTTTTTGTTTAAAAAAATAAAAACTGCGTAAAATTGATACACTGAAACAATGGATCCCAGAGGCCATGTCTACATTTAAGAAGAATCACGGTTCTCATCCGTCAAATTTGACAATTCAATATGAAATTTTATTAGATTTTTTTGGAAAATGTGAAGAGATATTATGAATTGAATTATGTTTTCATATATTATAATAGTGAGCGAAATATATACAAATATACTGAATGTTAAATGTGGTGTATTTAAAATATTTCTTTTTTGACATTTCACGTTTATCATACGTTAGAGCCGTCAAAAATTCGTGGTACAAGTTTTATATTTTCAAAGACAAATATACAGAAATAAAAGTAATCTATGTTTAAAAGAATATGTACAATACACTTTGTGATGTAAGTATATCATTTTAAATTTGTTTCACTGTATTTAAATATGTATTTTCATTTCAGTTACAATTTTTAATTGGTTACCCAAACAAGAGTACATCTATAGAAGAGAAATAACATAAAATTACTGATAGTAACACTACTGAAATGTAACTGATTATCGTAAAAGTGCATTGTACATAATAATTTACGGCGAACCTTATTTACAATATTTAAATTTTCATGACTTATGACGTTTGTCAAAACGTCAGTTCTAATCAAGCAATCATAATGCAAGTCTTGTATTTGCTTGGAGAAATATATAGTAAAATTAGTTTAAAAGTAAAATTACACTACATTTTGTAATGTAAGTGTGTAATTTTATATTTTCTTGGCTGTATTTAGATGTGTTTTTATTTCAGTTATAGTTTTTAATTGGTAAGTTATCCAAACAAGATTATATTTATAGAAAAGAAATATCATAAAATTACGGATAATAACACTATTCACATAAAACTAAATTCTGGAAATCAAACAAGGTGCGTAGCATTCAGTCATAAACTCATTTATTTAAAAATACTGACAAACCTTTCCTTCATATCCTTTTGAAAGAAATGTTTAACAATTTATTGTACAATAATTATTTTAAATTTTGTATCTGGATTATATTAAACTGTAAGTAACTGCATTTTATACATTCTTTATGCATTTCATCAAATTGAAATAATGAAATTAATTACAACAAAAATTAGATTTTTAAAAATTCTATTATATTTTGTTATGGAGTGAGATGATTTTTTAAATGAAAACGTTTAAAAAAATAAAGTATCTATCCAATTATTCATTTTAATTGATATTTCAAAGAATAAACACTTTCTGAAACCAAATATTAATCAAGAAATAAGTTTGATGACATACGCTCTCAGTCGAATGTGACTTTGAATGAATTGCATGAAAATTAGTTTAAGGTTAATTTTGGATGAGCAGGGTTTGCAAGTTCTCACAGTTAGTTTTAATTATTATTCTGTAGTTATAAACATATATCATTTTAAAATATATTATTATTCTTTTATATTCTTTAGATAGTAAATGAAAATTACTTTATGAACATTATTATTTCATATATTTTATTCAATTAAAATTTGTCGAACGAAGTGTCCCTATTTAAATTATAAGATATATTTTAAAGAGATTTATTTAGATACAAAAAATATTTAAAATTTAACAATGAGCCTTTAGGTTACCGAAAATTTAAAAGAAAACGGACGGCTTTGATTGTTAGCTGCTAATTTGTAAATTTTCGGGATCCTAAAAGCCCATTGTTAATTGTTAAGATATATTTATAATATTTTTATTAAAAAAATATTGTGTTCTAATTAAATTTATTAGTGTCTTTAAATTTTAAAATTCACCCTTAATGGTTACATTCAGTAATCCGACTGTGTAACACATGTTTGAACGCATCCAAAATATAGTTGTCAAATTATCTTGTCATTTTAACATTGCTGAAAGTATAAGTATTAGACTTTATTATGCGTTTAAAATCAATAAGACTAGATATTCATTTTGCTGTATTATCATAAAGAGACTTCATGTTATTAAGAAATGTAAAGAAGTTAGCAATGTATGTGTATCACAATTTGTACAAATGAAACTACTGGAAGAAACAAAGTTGTTGTTTATTATAGGTGTTATTTCTATAATTTTATCTTTAACTATAACTGTGTAGTGAAGTCACATTTAAATAAAAATTCTAAAATACAGTCCAAAACTAATCAGTCTATGATTTGGAACAAGCCTTTACAAGTGCAGTTTAGAAAAATATCATAAAGTTTCAATAAAATCATTCTACATAAAAACGTCTGGAAATTGTCTTGATATTCTTTATACATTTTCAGAACATAAGCAAACAAATTTTGTCTGAAACGAGTGCATAAAGTATTATACTTATAGCGAAATTGAAAGCACATTAAATAGGGCTGGAAGTGCAAAAATAAAATCAGTAGAAAAAAGAAATCAAAAAATAAAAACCATCATAAATATTTCATACGATAGACAAATTCGCAATAATACTATATATTCTGTAATGAACTCTTGCATTGTAGATGTACATATGTACCAATAGAATTAGATTGGTACAGAGAAAATATGACAATGATTATAATAATGAAAATGTTGTTGATAAGAATTAATGGCTACAATTTTTATTGTAATCAAGCTATGCGTTATGGCTTGGAAACCGAAAGTAAAGCGAAATCAGTATTTCAAGCTTCAACTAATTATATTATACATGAAATTAGACTTGTTGTGTTGTCATATTATCTAACCAACCATACTTAGTAATGTATATATAAGTTTTAAATGTACAAACACAGAATACTCATACAACTCAATATTATTTATTATATATGTAACTACATGTCATCATGTAAACAAGTATCAAAAAACAGTTTTATTTTTTCATGCCTATCCCCGATCTCATATCTTCACAAACTTCTTCGATCCGATACATCATTTACCTCCTCCTGAAGAGAATTGTCCACTCTGGAAGCGTAATGGAGGAATACCTTTATTGGGTCGGTTCGAACGACGAATAATCTCCATATCACTGAAATTATTTTCGTTTCTGTTTTTTCCTTTTTCTATTTCAATTTCTCTTCTATTTCTGTGACGAATTAAATTTTTCGTGCTCCATACTGTTCCATCTTCTGTCCGATACGTATTTGTACCCAGTACTTCTTTTACTTGTTTTGGTTCTGAATATGGAGGAACACCTTTTCCAACTTGAGGAAGACGCGTTCTCACCCATTCACCCTTTTTAAATGATGCAGCTGGTTTTTCTTTCGTACATTTTTCTTCTATTTCTCTTTTTCTTGGTTCGAAGTTTGTTCTTATTTCTCTGTTAAGAAATAATTTTGCTGGCGAAGACTTGTCGTTTGATGGTGCTGTTGATCTAAAACTAAACAAAAGTTCATTTATACCTGATTTAAAATTTTTGTTTGTTCTAGAGAATGTTTGTATCCCATATTTTAAATAGCGATTAAAAACTTCAACAACTGCATTTCTTTGTGGATCGTAATTTGATGTTTTCCAGTGCAATATATCTCTTTCATGTAAAAATTCTTCAAATTCGTGTGATTTAAAGTTCGTTCCGTTGTCACTAATTAAAATATCTGGATTTCCAAATCTACTAAATAATTCTTTTAACCATTCTATAATTACGGAAGATGTTATATTGTTAGTTAATAATATTTCAGGAAATTTTGAATAATAATCAATTACAACAATTATAAATCTTTCTTCTCTTGGAGCTATAGCAAAAGGACCAGTAATGTCAATTGCTATTTTAGACCAAGGTTTTTCTTGCATGTCAAATATTGAAGTTGTTCCACTTTTATTATTTAGTAATTTATGTGATTTTTGACTATCTTCACATGGTAAACAGTATCTGACAAACTGTTCTACGTCTTTGTCCTGTCCAGGCCACCAGTATACTCTTCTTAGTTGTCTTTTCATTCGTACAATACCAGGATGTCCTTCATGTGCCGAATTTAAAATCTTCTGTTGTAATGATTTTGGAACAAGAATATGTTCATTGCGATGAATCAAAAAATTATCTATAGAAAGTTCATCTTTTACTGTGTAAAATATTTGAATTTCTATAGGAATATTTTGTTTATTTGGCCAACCTTTAGTAATAAATTTAAATAATTGTTTACAGGTATCATCTTTTCTTTGGTGTCGCAAAATGTTCTTCAACGATAGATTTTCAGAAATTAATAATTGTTTTATATCAGAATCATTTTCTTTGAAATCATCTGTTTCATTTTGAAGTGGAGCACGTGACAAATAATCTGCTGAAACATTTTCGTTACCTTTTTTGTATTTTATATCAAAATCAAAAATAGAAAGTCTTTCCATCCATCGAATAAATTTTGCTGATTTTCTTGTGGATGTAGGTTTCTTTAAAAGGGTTACCAATGATGAATGATCTATAATTAGAGTAAATTCTCTACCTAGAAGAAATTTACTCCAATGTTCACACGCCCATAAACAAGCTAAAGCTTCTCTTTCTCCAACAGAATAATTTCTTTCTGAAACAGCTAAAGTATGTGAAGCATAAGCTATAACTACTTCTTCATTATTTTGTTTTTGTTTTAAAACGGCTCCCAATCCAACATCAGAAGCATCTGTTTCTACAAAAGTTGCAGCATTAAAATCAAAAATTGCAAGTTTAATTTTTCGTTGAATTATTTTCTTTAATTTGTTGAAAGCTTCTTCTTCTTTATAAGTCCATTCAAAATGATTGTATTTTCGTGTAAGGGCTCTCAGTGGTTCCGCTATATTTGCTAAATTTTTAATGTAAGTGGAGTAATAATTAACAGCGCCTAAAAAAGATTGAACTTCCTTCAAACAATTTGGTATAGGTGCTTTTACAATTGGATCAATATTTTTTGGATCTGGTTCCAATCCATTTTTTGTTATGATGTGACCTAAATATTGTATTGACTGAACAGCAAATTGACATTTAGAAATATTCAAACGAAAATCGTTTTCGTTCAACTTTCTTAATACGTCTTGTAAATACTTATCGTGTTCCTCTTTATTTCTTCCGTAAACAATAATATCGTCTATGTAAGCTTGAACATTCTTACAGTTTTCTAATGTTTTGAATACAGCACGTTGAAATACTGAAGCTGAATCAGTTAAACCCATTGGAAGTCTATTGTAAGCAAATAATCCTGTCGGCGTAATAGTAGCAGTAAGAACCTTTGATTCTTCTTCTAATTCAATATGGAAATATCCTTTTCTTAAATCTAGTTTTGTAAAATACTGAGAACCGCGTAATTGTAGAAATATATCGTTTATGTTTGGTATTGGCTGCCTCTCTGGAATAACAAATTTATTTAATGATGTGAAATCTGTTGTCAAACGTACTGATCCGTCAGGTTTAGGAACTGTTACCAATGCATGGACCCATTCGCTTTTTTCTATTGGTGACCATATTCCGTCTTTAACCATTCTTTTACATTCCTCGATTGCCATTTCTCTTCTCGCATATGGTATTTGTCTCAGCTTTGCTTGAGTTGGCGTAGAATTTGGTTTAATTGTGATTTTATGTCTAAAAAGTTTAAAGGTTCCCATGTTGGTATTTAATAAATTTGAATAATTTTTTAAATAATTGTCTGCATCTGAAAGTTTTGATATTTTTAAATCTGCACCACTTAAACATATATTGAGTTCTTGTATCATGTCTATTCCGACAGTTGGCATAAGGTCGTTTGTTGTCACATATAAAGTTACTTGTGAATATCTTCCATTATAAGATACTTCTGTATTTATTGTACCTAAAATTTTTTCAACTTTCGTTCCATCGTAATTTCTAATCGTTTTGCATTGTGACATTAACTTCGTATTTAATTTCGCTGCACGAAATATTTCATATGTAATAGTAGAAACTTCTGCGCCTGTATCTATAAAACCAAAATAATAATTATTATTTGAAAGAGCTTGTGACAATTTAATTTTGACTGTGAGTTCAGGTGTCAGTTTTTTGATTGACATTGAACTGTCATTAATCAAATTACTAATTTTTGTTGTATATTTTGATCTTATATTGCGATTTGCTTTGCAAACATTTGAAAAATGATTTTTCTTCCCACAAAAATTACATGTTTTGCCATAAGCTGGACACTTATCTGTTTTAATTACATGGTTCATTCCACCACATCCAAAACATTTTACAGCTTGTTTGTAATTCTTCGTTTTTGTAACAGTCGTTTTTGATACATGTGCATTTAAATGATTATTTTGTATAACGCAGAGATCTTTCGAAGCAGTTTCATCAGCTGTCATTATAGAAACAAATTTGTCAAAATCAACTTTGCCTTCAGCTAAAAGTTTTTCTTGAGTAGTTTTAGACCTACATCCAATAACTAATTGTTCAGCAAGTAATCTTTTCTCTAATTCAAGATTTCCATAATTACAAAGACTGATAAGTGATCGTAAATCTGTAATATAAGATGTAACTGATTCTGTATTGCATTGAAATCGTGTCCTAAAATCGTAAGCTGCTCGAACTTGATTGACCTGGGGTTGAAATAAATTCTGTATGTCTTTGACAAACTCTTCGTATGTTTTTGTACCCCGTTCCATAAAAAATGGATAGGCTGACACTATTCTTCGTCCTTCAACTCCTAAAAATTGACAAAGCAGTAGATTTTTTGTTTTATTATCCAATTTTCCGTCAGCAGTAGCATTTCTATTAGTGAGATAGAAGAAATCGTCGACTGTTGTAATCCATGTAGTCCACGGTACTGGAGGTAGTCCTGGGGTTTGAAGAAAATCATCGGGCATCAAAATCTTAGATCCCATCCTCGTCGCCAATTTAATGTATATATAAGTTTTAAATGTACAAACACAGAATACTCATACAACTCAATATTATTTGTTATATATGTAACTACATGTCATCATGTAAACAAGTATCAAAAAACAGTTTTATTTTTTCATGCCTATCCCCGATCTCATATCTTCACAAACTTCTTCGATCCGATACATCACTTAGCATGTAGTGATGATATTTTTATCAAAACAGAAAACGGATTTGAACTTCTGGAATTAAAATGTCCTTATTCCTGTCAAAAAAAAATTCATTTTAGATTTACAAAATAAGAAGTCAGCTGTAAATAATTTGCTTCTTTTCACATCATACTGGTGATTTGTAAATAAATAAAACAACACTAGCGCCACCAGTTAGTTTGATATGTCACAAAGTATTCAAAATATTATTATGTTCTTGTTTTTGCTTAGAATAACAAATTTCATTTATGCCTAAAAATAATATTTTTATTCATATACATATAAAATTAAATATACACATATTTAATTGTTGAATAATTATATCGATTCCTTCTTTAGCAGATGCAATGAAATTCATAAATAGTGACATCTATGTGATTTTTTTAACTATTAAAATATTGTTTTTTTTCTGATATACACAGAAACAAATTTTACAAAGACTGGTTTAAACGGTATTGTTAAACCTATAAAAATTATGTGTATATATTATTTAAAAATATAGATTTATTAATTCAAAAATATTATTGTATAGTAATTAAATTTATAAACAAAGTTATAGTTATTTTTAATATAAGAATGCAATAATTTTAAATAAAATAATAAATTATCAATGAGCGGAAAGTGTAAACAAAAAATTTATTCAAAAATTTGTTACATTTATCAAGGCAATCTTAATTCATTTTCTAAAAAACCTTAAATTTTATTTCATTAATATATCATTAAATATGAATAACTATAAAAGTAAGTTGACTTTATAGGATGCCTTTTAAATTTTTTAACAACTTATATTCCTAGGCTTTTAGCGCTAAAATGAATAGGTAAAGAGATACAGAAGTATGAAAAAAGTAACATTAAAATCTACACTCAGTATACAGCTGTGCAATAAAACAAAGAACATAGGACTTAAAAATGCGATTTCAAAAAATACTTTCTCACATGATATATTTAGAGCAAAACTATAAAAGTACAAAGTTGTTCAAATTTCAATTGTCCATCAGATAAAATCATAATCTATTGTACCGCACGTCTATTGTATGAAATATAGTAAATATAAAATGTAACTTTTTCGCTAAAAATCAGACAGTTATCTGAGAGTTTATTATTGTTATTATATCATTCTAGTAAATGTTATAATTGATATTAATTATTAATTTTTGTTGAAGTCTAAAATTATCTTAAAATTGATTGTTTTCTATGTAAATGTTTTCTGTCTTGAATAAATGACAAATATATTTTACGTCGACCGGCTTTTGTTCTTTTCAAAAAATTGTTAGAAATATGTCATGTATGGTATCAAATGAAAAATCTCGTTGTGGGCTAGCGTGCAGAAACGAAAAAATGATACATGTCGATCGACTTTTGTTTTGTGCAAAAAGTTGTCAGAAGTATGTCGTGTTTGATATCAAATGAAAGGTCTCGGTTAAGACTGGTGTGCATCAATGACAAAAATGTTTAATGTCGATCGGCTTTTGTTTTTTGCAAAATTTTATTGAAAATATATCGTGTTTGGAATCTAATGAAAGGTCTCAGTAAGGGCTAACGAGCAGATATGAAAAAAATTTTTCATGTTGATTGGCATTTGTTTTTTGTACTGACAGCGGAGCTCTAGGGAATGCTCGGCGTAGCCGAGAATTCGCTATCACTATACTAAACGATTACATTCACTATATATATATATATATATATATATATATATATATATATATATATATATATATCTATATATCTATCTATATATCTATCTATCTATAGATTCATCACCAGCATCGAGTAACTTTTGTAATCGCCTACAGCCTGAACCATGCAAGTGATTTTTATAATTTTTTTTTAATATGTGGGGGCTAATGAGATCTGGTGCGTTTTGGGTGTCTCATATTTTTACTATTAGTAGTTTTCCTGTAAAAAAATAAAACTTTGCACAAATGCTGCCTTGAAACAATGGATCCCAGAGGCCATGTCTAACTTTAAGAAGAATCACGCTGTCATCCGTCACTTTTGACAATCTGCCTATGAACTTTAAATGATTATATCATTTAATAGAACATTGATATCAAAGATTTAAAAACAGTATCATGAATAATAGACTTGAGCAAATGTGTTACAACTAATTTAAGTTTAAAACATAACGTATTTAATTAATATAAATTTTGACGTTCCCAATGTCAAAACTCAATGTTGCCAAATGTGTGAAGAAGTAACTAAATTAAATCCAAATATTCCTAAACTAACGGTCGCAGTTGTATTAGGGTTGACAATATTAATTTATAAATTTAAAAATTAACTACTATTTTTTAATACAAACAGTGTTGCCAAATTATAAAGTAACTAAATAAAAATTAAATATTTCTAAATTTTAAAATAAATTGAATACTTTGCTGTGTTTGTTATCAAACGAAAGGAAACCATAAGGGCCAGTTTTAAAATGACAAAAAAAATGTGTCATGTCGATCTGCATTTGTTTTTCGTAAAAAGTTGTTAGAAGTAGGTCGTCCTTGGGTTTTAAGGAAACAAAACAGTACGGGCTGGTGTGCACGAATGACAAAAATGTTCTACGTAGATTAGAATTTGTTTTTTGCAAAATGTTGTCAGAAAAATGTCGTGTTTGGGTATTTTCGAATTACATAAGTCAATATTGCCAAATGTTTAATAAAGTAACTAAACAAAGAACAAATATTCCCAAATGAACTTTACTGAAAACAGTGAATGTTAATTAGGCTAGGTCACGATGAGGGCTAGCGTGCAAAATGAACAAAAATGTTCTATATCGAACGGCTTTTGTTCTTTGGAAAAAGTTGTGAGAAGTATGCGGTGTTTGGTATCAAATGAAAAGGCTCGATAAGGGCTGGCGTGTAGAATTAACGAAAAAGGTCAATGTTGATCGGCTTTTGTTTTTTGCAAAAATTTCTCAAAGGTACGTCGAGTTTGGTCTCAAATGAAAGGTCTCGTTGAGGGCTGGCGTGCAGAATTGACAAAAATGTTTTATGTCGATCGGCTTTTGTTTTATGCAAAAAGTTGTCAAAAGTATGTCGTGTTTGGTATCAAATGAAAGGTCTCAGAGAGGGCTAGCGTGCAGAATTGACCAAAATGTGCTATGTCGATCGGTATTTGTTTTTTGCAAAAAGTTGTCAGAAGTATATAGTGTTTGGTATCAAATGAAAAGTCTCGGTGTGGGCTAACGTGTAAATATGATAAAAATGTATCATGTCGATCGACTTTTGTTTTATGCAGAAAGTTGTCAGAAGTATGTCGTATATAGTATTAAATGAAAGATCTCGGTGAGAGTTGAGGTACATAAATGACAAAAATGCTTCATGTCCACCGGCTTTTGTTTTTCGCAAAAAATTATTAGAAGTATATCGTGTTTGCAATCTAATGAAAGGTCTCGGTGAGGCCTAACGTGGAAATATGAAATAATTGTTTCATGTCGATCGGCATTTGTTTTTTGCACTGACAGCGGAGCTCTAGGGAATGCTCGGCGTAGCCGAGAATTCGCTAGTCCTGTATACTAAAAGGCATGTGTCGTGATGTTTATTTATTTTCATCATGACGATCGCCAAATTTTGTCACAAGCCAAACTGCCTGAACCATCAAAGGGATTGTTGTACATTTTTTTTTAGATTGCAGGGAATAATGTGTAGTTGTGCCTTTTGGGTGTCTCATATTTTTACTGTAAGTGGTTCTTGTGTAAGAAAATAAAAACTGTTCAAAATTGATAACTTGAAACAATGGATCCTAGTAGCTATGTCTAAATTTAAGAAAAGTCACGAGGTCATCCGTCACTTTTGACAATCTGTCTATGAACTTTAAACGATTATAACTTTTTATAGAACATTGATATGAAAGAAGTAAATACAGTATCATGTATAATAGTCTGGAGCAAAGGTGTTACAATTAATTTAAGTTTAAAACATAAAGTATTTAATTAATATAAATTTTGACGTTTCCTATGTCAAAGGTCTATGTTGCTAAATGTGTGATGAAGTAATTAAATTAAAACCGAATATTCCTAAACTAACTTCACTGAAGACGGTGGCAGTTGTATTAGGATTGACAATATTAATTTATAAATTTAAGAATTAACTACTACTTTTTAACACAAAGAGTGTAGCCAAATTATGAAGTAGGTAACTAAATAAAAATAAAATATTCGTAAATAAAATAAATTGAACACTTTGCTGTGTTTGATATCAAAAGAAAAAAAACCATAAGTGCCGGTTTTGAAATGACAAAAAAAAATATGTCACGTCGATCTGCATTTGTTTTGCGCAAAAAGTTGTAACAAGAAGGTCGTCCTTGGATTTTAATGAAACGACACAATGTGGATTGGTGTGCACGAATGACAAAAATATTAGAATTTGTTTTTTGCAAAATGTTGTATAAGGTATATCATGTTTGGTCTCAAATGAAAGGTCTTGTTGACGGCTCGCGTGCAGAACTGACAAAAACGGTCTATGTTGATCGGCTTTTTTTTTATGCAAAAAGGTAATCGACGTATGTCGTGTTTGGTATCTAATGAAAGGTCTCATTGAGTGCTGATGTCGAGAATTAACAAAAATGTTTCATGTCGATCGGCTTTTCTTTTTTGCAGAAAGTTGTCAGAAGTATATCGTGTTTGGTAAAAAATGAAAGATCTTGATGAGAGCTGACATGTAAAATTGACAGAAATGGTTCATGTTGACCCGTTTTTGTTTTTTGGAAAAATATGTTAGAAATATATCGTGTTTGGTATCAAATTAAATGTCTTGATGAGGGCTGATGTGCAGAAGTGACAAAAAATTGCCAAGTTGTTCTGCATTTGTTTTTGTACAATTACTTGCCGGAAGTACACCGTATTTGATATTAAATGAAAGCATTCGACAAGACCTGCCTTGCAGAAATAAAATTAGCTTTCAAATCTTATTATTTCACTGACGCCGGAGGCCTAGGGAACGCTCAGCGTAGCTGAGCATTCGCTAGTGTAATACTGATCTTTATGTGTTGGTTCCAGTCTTTCTTGTTTCTTGCTATGTCATTTAATTCCGTTATTTTGATGTTTCTTTTGGCTAATATTTCATCAATGTTTTTGTCCTACTTTTTTTTTTGGTCTGCCTAATTTTCTTTTTCCTGTTGGTTATTATCGTTTATCCTTATTAAGTGTCCTATCTATTGCAGTTGTCGATTTTCAATGATTTTGTTTAATTCTGTAATTTGAAGATCTTTCCTTATGTCTTCGTTTCTTTTTCTATTCAATTTTGTTACTCCGTAAACTCTTCTGAGGTATTTCATTTCTAGCGACTGTATTTTACTTTTTTATCTTCTGTTGAGGATCCATGTTTCGCATCCATATAGTAAATTTGAAAGAACTACCGTTTTATACCCAATTAATTTTATTTTTTGTGATATTTTTTTATTACTCAATGTTATTTTATTTATTGCGTGGTACGTTTTTGTCGCCGATAGTATTCTGGTATTGAGTTCAATTTCTATTTTTCCATTGCTTGCTATCGTGTGCCCTCGATATTTCATATAGTCTACTTGTTCTAATTTCGTATTCATAATTTTTATATGTATACTTACCTACATATAAAATGACAATATAAATTATTTATCATTTTCTGTCAAAGTCCCACTTTATAACTTACGCTTATAGATATAGAGTGTTTTGTAATAATTTTAAATATGAGTTGCATATCAAATGTATTTAACATAATATCTTCAATTCCATCTTAAATGCCAAATAATATCATATGTGTACTTACCTATATATAAAATGACAATCTAAATCAATCATCATTTTTCTGTCTAAGTGCAGCTATATATTTTATGCCTATAATTATAGAGTGGTTGGCAATAGTTCCAAATATGGGTTGTATGGTTAAGCTTGATATTACACACAAACAAATTTATTTAACATAGTATATTTAATTCCGTCTTAAATGCCTTACAATATCATATGTATACTTACCTACATATAAAATGACAATCTAAATTATTTATAATTTTTCTGTCTAAGTCCCAGTTTATAATTTAGGCTTATAGCTATAGAGTGGTTGGCAATAATTTTAAATATAAGTTGCATATCAAATGTATTTAATATAATATCTTCAATCTATCTTAAATGCCAAATAATATCATATGTGTACTTACCTATATATAAAATGACAATCTAAATCAATCATCATTTTTTTGAACGAATATAAACCTTCTGGAGTTCAGTCACTTTATTGGGATTTACTACGTCTCCTACCGGTTTCGACCCCTCTTGGGTCTTCCTCACTGATTAACAGGATACAGAGAATTTTACAAATATTTATCAGACATTATACATTGCAAAAACTTACGTGTAGGTCAGTTTAACAATATGGTTGTGTACATTGAATATATAAAATAATTTTTGTGTTAAAAAAACGGTACAATGGATATTGTCATAAAATTCTTATGTAAGTTTTCCAAAAATCTATACATAGGTCAATATTAAATAAAATTTGTTCTGATAGCAGGAACTAATAACAATTTTAATTTAATTTTTTTTTCGCGATTTGATTCTGCACGTGGCCCACAGCTTACTAAAGTGCTCACATAATCTTGTTTTTTTTCAGTTATATAATGAAAAATTTTTTAGTGAGTTTAAGTAATGTTTTATGCAGGAATTTTTTTTTGTTGGTAACTTATATTGTTTTTAGAGTTTTAGTTTTTCCCCGTCAATTTTATGTTCTAATTATTGTTTGTGTTTTTACAAGTGTTATATTTTGTGTGTCATCTTTTATTATGTAGTTTAATTAGTTTATATATATATATATATATATATATATATATATATATATATATATATTGCTTAAGTCAATGGTATCTGTTCTAAGATTTATGTTATTTTTGTCCTGGTTTATGTGTAACATCTCTAATGTTAGTCTTTTGTTAAGATTTTTTTCCGAGGCGAGTATTTTTGTTTCTTGAAAATTAAATATGTGGTTTTTTGTTTTGCTATGACCTACTAAGATGCATTTCCCATTTGCATTACGATCTGAATTGCAATTGCGTACATGTTCCTGTAATCTTATTTTCAAATATCTCTTAGTTTGGCCTGTATATTGTGCTGAGCAGTCTCTAAATGGAATTTTGTATATTACATTAGATTTAATGTTTTTTTGTATTTTAGATTTTAATTGTGTAATAAATCGCCAACTTTTTTAACTGTTTTGAAACCTAAGTCAATATTTAAATGAGTTTTGAAAAGTTTTTAAATTATTATAGCTACGCCATCTATGTAGATATAAAACGCATATGTTGGTACTTCAGATTTCTGTTGTGGAGAGAGGTTATTGTTTTCATTTTGGTTTCTGTTTTTATTCCTGTCATTATTGTATTTGTTGATTAATCCATTAATGAGGCCTGTAGGGTAATTATTTATTTGAAGTAGTTGTTTTACTCTGTTTATTATTTCAGATTTATATTGTGGTGAGGTTGAACTCATAACCTCTGCTGATTAAATTGTATCCCATATTAATTCTTTGTTTTATAGGGTGTTGGGAATTGTACTGTAAATATCTGGTGGAAGCCGATGGATTTTTATACCATTTTGTGAGGACTGTACCCTCAGCAATGAGTTGAAAGGTTATGTCGAGAAATGGAATTGTATTAATTACAGCTTTTTCGGATGTGAATTGTAAGTGAGAGTGATAGGAATTGAAGATGTTAATGGTGCTCATGAGTTTGTCGTGAGGAATGGCTAGAATTAAGTCGTCTACATATTTTTTTAAAAATGGAACTTCAAAATCAAGTTTCGGAATGACAGAGTCTAAAAGATCATCCATGACTAAATTTGCGATAATTGGAGATAATGACGACCCCATGCAGGTTCCCCAGATCTGCTTGTAGAATTTGTCACTAAAACTCTAAAAACAATATAAGTTACCAACACAAAAAAAATCCTACATAAAACAGTACTTAAACGCACTAAAAAATTTTTCATGATATAACAAAAAAAAAAAACAAGATTATGTGAGTACTTTAGTTAGCTGTGGGCCACGTGCAGAATCAAATCGCGAAAAAAAAATTAAATTTAAATTAGTTCCAGCTATCAGAACAAATTTTATTTAATATTGACCTATGTATAGTTTTTTGGAAAACTTACATAAGCATTTATGACAAAATCCATTGTACCGTTTTTTGTAACACAAAAATTATTTTATATATTCAATGTACACAACCATGTTAAACTGACCTACACGTAAGTTTTTGCAATGTATAATGTCTGATAAATATTTGTAAAATTCTTTGTATCCTGTTAGTCCCTGAGAAAGACCCAAGAGAAGTCGAAACCGGTAGGAGACGTAGTAAATCCCAATAAAGAGACTGAACTCCAGAAGGTTTATATTCGTTCATACATCCACCAGTCAAGAAGTTCCCATTCCTATCATTTTTTTGTCTAAGTGCAGCTTCATATTTTATGCCTATAATTGTAGAGTAGTTGGCAATAATTTCAAATATGAATTGTATGGTTAAGCTCGATGTTATACACAAACAAATGTATTTAAAATAAAATCTTCAATTCCAACTTAAATGCTTTAAAAAAACATATGTATACTTACCTATAAATGTAAAATGACAATCTAAATTAATCATAATTTTTTGTCTACGCACAACTTTATTCTTTATGCTTATAATTATAGAGGGTTTAGCAATAATTTCAAATACGGGGTGTATAATAAGGCTTAATATTAAGCACAAACAAATCTATTAGACATAATATCATCGATTCCATCTTAAATGACTAACAATATTATATTTATACTTACCTATATATAAAATAATCTAAATTATCACCATTTTTCTGTTTAAGACTCACTTTATACTTTATGCGTATAATTATAGAGTGGTTGGCAATAATTTCAAATATGATTTCTATGCTTAAGCTTGATATTATACACAAACAAGTATATTTAACATAATATATTCAATTCTATCTTAAATGCCTTGCAATATCATATGTATACTTACCTATATATAAAATGACAATCTGATTCAATCATCATTTTTCTGTCTAAATGCAGTTTTATACTTTATGCCTATAATTATAGAGTGGTTGGCAATAGTTCCAAATATGGGTTGTATAGTTAAGCTTGATATTATATACAAACAAATTTATATAACATAATGTTTTTAAGGGATAAATATGTTTTTAACTGAGAAAAATTTGCACTCGCCACTGGGACTCGAACCCAGGACCTCTGTCATTCTAGGACAGCGCTCTGCCGCTGAGCCATAGCGACCAGTGACTTCTGTAAATTTTTCTCAGGTCCGCACGTCTATCAATTGCCGCGATAATCCCACTGGATATATGATACAACAATGGATTGACAATGGACAATTGGCAAATTTTACCTGTGAAATAATATTTGAGATGTTGATGACTTTTGAAGTTTAACTCTAACTTCCTACGCAGTATATAGTAAGGGATAAATATGTTTTTAACTGAGAAAAATTTACAGTCGCCACTGGGACTCGAACCCAGGACCTCTGTCATTCTAGGACAGCGCTCTGCCGCTGAGCCATAGCGACCAGTGACTTCTGTAAATTTTTCTCAGGTCCGCACGTCTATCAATTTCCGCGATAATCCCACTGGATATATGATACAACAATGGATTGACAATGGACAATTGGCAAATTTTACCTGTGAAATAATATTTGAGACGTTGATGACTTTTGAAGTTTAACTCTAACTTCCTCTAAGTCCCATTTTATAATTTACGCTTATAGTTATAGAGTGGTTAGCAATAATTTTAAATATGAGTTGCATGGGTAGGCTTGACATTATACACAAACAAATGTATTTAACATAATATCTTCCATTCCATCATAAATGCCTTGCAATATCTTACATATTCTTACCTATCAATAAATTACAATCTAAATCAATCATCATTTTTCTGTCTAACTGCAGCTTTAAACTTTATGCTTATGATTATAAAGTGGTTGGCAATAATTTCAAATATGGGTAGTATGGTTAAGCTTGATATTATACACAAACAAATGCATTTAATATAATATCTTCAATTCCATCTTAAATGCCTTACAGTATCGTATGTTTACTTACCTATATATAAAATGACAATCTAAATCAATCATAATTTTTCTGTCTAAAAGCAGCTTTACACTTTATGCTTGTAATTATAGAGTGGTTGGCAATAATTTCAAATATGGATTGTATGGTTAAGCTTGACGTTATACACAAACAACTGTATTTAAAAAAATATCTTCCATTCCATCTTAAGTGCCTACATTATCATATTTATACTTACCTATATATAATATTACAATTTAAATCAATTATAATTTTATGTCTGAGTGCAGCTTTACAGTTTATGAGTGGTTGGCAATAACTTCCAAAATGGGTTGTCAGGTTGAGCTTGATATTATAAACAAACAAATGTATTTAACATAATAACTTCAAATCCACCTCAAATGCTATACAAGATCATATGTATACTCACCTATTTATAAAATGACAATTTAAATAGATCATCATTTTTCTGTCTAAGTCCAATTTTATAATTTTTCTTATAATTATAGAGTAGTTGGCAATAATTTTAAATATGGGCTGTATGGTTAAGCTTCATATTATACACAAATAAATGTATTTAACATAATATCTTTAATTCTATTTTAAATGCTATACAATATCATATGTATACTTACGTATATAAAAATTATGCTTATAATTATAAAGTAGTTAGCAATAATTTACAATATGGATTGTATGGTTAAGCTTGATATTATATATAAACAACTGTATTTAAAGTAATTTCTTCTATTCCATCTTAAGTGCCTACAATATCATATATATACTTACCTACATATGCTTTAGGTTATAGGCTTTATATTCGGTCATCCGTTTTCTTCAATGTCAGTAACACCATTTTCTTAATTTTTTACCCTCCCGTGGTCCAACTCCTGTATGTTGTAGCCCTAAGCCGTAACGGATCGCACTGGCGCTTTTAAATTCCCTTCTTGTGTCTTTTGTGCTGTACTCACATTCATTCTTTTAGTTTAGAAGTTACTATTTTTAAGAAAGTTTTATTGTACTATATATTTTATTTATTTATTTATGAAATCATGGCATGAGCAAAATGTAAATTTAAAACAAAAGACGGTTTAGTAGGATGTGAAGTCTAATGCAAGAAATGGTTTGGTTGGATAAGCTTGATTCAGAACAGATAACTAAGTATCTTAAATCATTGAATAAATCATATATTTCCGAAGATTCTTTATGTGATGTTAAAATGATTAAATCACTGCGTAACAATAACAAATTGTATCAATGTGTTGTTCAAGTCGACCGTGAAACTTACAGAAAATCATTAAATGTGGGCAAACTATGGATTGGATATGAATACTGTTCTGTGTATGATGTTGTGGATATTAGAAGGTGTTTTAAATGTTGTGGCTTCCATCACAATGCGTCTCACTGTACAAAAAAGGAACGTACATGCCCGAAATGTGCAGGAGCCTAAGAACTCAGTTCATGTACCTCCAATATTTGAAATTGTGTTCATTGTTTACATATTAAATCCACTCAAAATACTGCTATTTCTACTGATCATTCCGTTTGGGACTCGGATTGCCATGTTAACAAAGAAACTTAACGTAAATTTAAAGAAATTATACTTGGTGATGCGTAGCAATTACTGAATTTTCAACCAAACAAGATGTCATCCCTTGATAAGTGTGATAATGAGCGTAATGATATGTTAGTATGCTACTATCAAAACGATAGAGGTTTGAATACCAAATGCACTGATATTTTCAGAAACTCTACAAGTTCTCCTCAATACCATATATTTGCTCTTACGGAGACTTGGTGTCAAGAAGGTATCAACAACTCCAAGTTATTTGATATCAACAAGTACGAAGTTTTCAAAAGCGATCGTAATTTTTTCTTGACTAATACGAAACGCGGTGGAGGTGTTGTTATCTCCGTTAAAAAAGAATTCAAACCCATACAATTAGATATCCGATCACTTTGTCCTCAATTACAAGACATAATTAAATCCTACTTATTAAAATATCATCAAATTTCAAAACATTATATGTAATTAATATTTATACCTAATCTTCTTGTGGAGCTAATATCTACAGCACTTTGTTTGACTCTATTTGCGCTTTTAACTGTCTGTTTAATTCAAATGTTTTAATTTTTGGAGACTTCAACATATCAAATTATTATAATTGTGTCTTTAAGGATCAATATTGTCCCTTTTACGACGTGTTACAGAATTTTACTAATTTTTATAACTTACTTCAATACAATTATATAGTTAATATGTACGGTAAAATCCTCAATCTCATCTTAAGTAACATCTCTTGTTCAGTATCAAAATCTAAAGATATCTTGGTGAAAGAAGACCAGCATTATCCTGCTTTAACCATACTATTTAATTTAAAAATAAATAACAATAAATTTCATTCTACCAACAATAATGGTTACAACTTTAAGAAGGCTAATTTTCCGCTTTTATACAAAGATCTTGCAAATACAGATTGGATGAGTCTTAATACCTGTAACGATGTTAATGCAGCAATAACCTTTCTATTAACAACGTATCACAAGAGGATGTGTTATCCGCAATACAAAAATTAAATTCCAAAAAATTTCCTTCTTTCATCATTAAAGACTTGGCAACTGCTTTTGTAAAACCTCTTACAATCCTCTTTAATTTAATAATACAAACATCTACGTTTCCTAATCAATGGAAAGTTCTCGCATATGCCCAATCTTTAAAAAAGGAGACAGACCTAATATGACTAACTACAGACCAATTGCTATTATCTCAAACTTCAGCAAAATTTTTGATATTATCCTCCATTCCACGATCTATAATCATGTGAGCAATTTTATATCAGAGAACCAACATGGTTTTATAAAAGGAAAATCCACAGTCACAAGTATAATATGTATAACACAATTTATCAGCGAAGCTTTAGACAATCAAAACCAAGTAGATGTTATTTATACGGATTTCTCCACAGCATTCGATAAAATCGATCACTCTATGCATATTGCGAAACTACACTCTTTGGTTTTTTCGATTCCCTTATTATGTTATTTTCGTCTTATCTACATAATAGACAACAGTTTGTTAGCTACAGTGGATTTTAATCATTGCTTTTTGATCAACTATCAGGCGTACCTCAAGGTTCGGAATTAGGTCCTCTTCTTTTCAATGTATTTATTAATGACATAACCAACGTCATAAAGGTACCATTTTTAATGTTTGCAGATCATTTAAAACTCTACTCTACCATATCATCTCAAAAAGATTGAAAAAACATTCAAGCCAATTTAAATGAAATTTATAGCTGGTGCGTCAATAACAATCTGTTACTTAATATTAACAAATGTAACATCATGAGCTTTCACAGAAAATCTAATCCAATCACCTATAAATATGTGCTTGACAACAATACTCTACATAGACCTAATTCTTTTAAAGACTTAGGTGTTATATTTAAACCCAAATTACTCTTTACCGAACATATCAAACATTCAGTAGCATCTGCCTACAGGGGTCTAGGACTAATAATTAGAAATGCTCAATTTTTCAACGACATTTAAATTTTACGACTATTGTTTATTTCCGTAGTACGTCCTCAATTGGAATACTGTTCAGTAATTTGAAATCCCTTGTACATCAATCAGAGCGAATCCATTGAAAAAGTGCAAAGAAAAAGTTTGCCAAATATATAGTGGCCGGTTGTTATCCGCCCAGAGGTACGTCCCAGAATCAGCTGCTGGAAACTTTCCATTTAAATTTCCTTCACCACACACGAAACATTAACTCAATAATTCAAATATAAAAAATTATTAACAATAATATAGATTGTGCCTATATTATAAATAAAATAAATTTTCAAGTCCCTAGACTATCTGCAAGACATACAAATACTTTCTATATTAAAACTGCATGATCAAATACACTACTGAAATCACCGTTAAATCAAATGCTTCAGAATTATCATCAAATCGAATCATACGTAGACATATTTTACGAAAGTATTAAGTGTACGAAAAAATGCATTATTTATTTATTTTAAATCATTTATATATCTATTTTTTTATTGCCTAGAATTGGACAGTAGTCTCTGAGGTATTTCATTGAAATAATAATAATAATAATAATAATAATATAAAATGACAATCTAAATCAATCATCATTTTTCTGTCTAAGTGCAGCTTTATACTTCATGCTTATAATTATAAAGTGGTTGGCAGTAATTTCAAATATGGGTTGTATAGTTAAGCTTGATATTATACACAAACAAACGTGTTTAGCATGATATCTTCAATTCCATCTAAAATGCTTTACAATATCATATGTGTACTTACCTGTATATAAAATGACAATCTAAATTATTCATCATTTTTCTGTCTACGTGCAACTTTATACTATGTACTTATAATTATAAAGCAGTTTGAAATAAATTCAAATACGGGTTGTATGGTTAAGCCGGATATTATACACAAACAAATGTATTTATCATAATATCTTCAATTCCATCTTAAATGCTTCACAATTTCATATGTATACTTACCTATATATAAAATAACAATCTAAATCAATCATCATTTTTCTGTCTAAGTGCAGCTTTATACTTTATGCGTATAATTATAGAGTGGTTCACAGTAATTTCAAATATGAGTTGTATGGTTAAGCTTGATATTATACACAAACATCGTAAGTGCCTACATTTTCATATGTAAGTTAGAAGTACAACTTCTCATGGGAACAGCTGACCATGCCGAAACCTAGACACTATTCGAATCCACATGTCCTCTATTTTTTGCATATTCAATATTTTTCATATTTTGTAATATTACTTAATTTTACTCAGTTACATTCTGTATTCTGTACAATAAACATTGTTATATTTTTTGTTGTTAACTTAACTCCCGTAACTTAACTGGCACAGTCAGTAGGGTATCCAGGCGTAATTATTTAAAAATAAATTTGCGTTTCGTTTCTACGATTTACTGAATATCGTAACGGAAGTGTCCGCGAATCTGCATCAAAGACTTTTACAAGCACAAGAGCACATCGTGCAGAAGTAGAAGTCGCCAACCAGCCCTGAAGAATACAGAGCTGCCTCGACCAGGTTCATCGTTCCAGCACAGACAAATCGTCGGAACAAATCAATGGACAAATTGATTTTGATCAAGTAAGTGCACATGTCATTTAGAAAATTGATTAATATTTATAACGATTCAGTAAGTGAAACAGAATCAGATTCTGACCAATCCTGTAACTCATAAAAAAAAATGGCAATCCCTGTACTAAAAAAAATACCTCGACATGCTTGCCGAATTTACGGCGATACTAAATTACTCTCCAGATTCATTGAAATCTGCGAAAAATTAGTTAATAAATTTTATGTCACAGCTGACTCCGCTGATTTTCAAAACGAATGGCTTATTTCTAGCATATTGACCTTGCAGAGACTGTAGGGTGACAACCTGCATCACTAAAATGCAAGTAAAACTTTAATGAAACAAGTACCTCAGGTACTTGAGACCCTATTCCTCAGAGGAATGTTGTGCCATATATATATATATATATATATATATATATATATATATATATATATATATATATATATATATAGAAAAATGAACCTAGAGTTATAAAAGTATATGTTACAGATAACACAAAACAGTGAAATGTGAACAGTTCGTCTCTGCTTGCGACAATCAAAACTTTGTTTATTTAATAATTCCTACACTCAACCCATGAGTTGATCTCAGCGTTTGTATTTATTTTCTTAAGACATTCATCGGTAGCAAGAGCGTATCTTTATATTTTCTATATGGACAATGAATAAAATTATTTTTTCTTTAAACTATAAGATTATATATTAACTAATATGCTAGTATGGGGTACACCAACATGCACGATGCACGTTAACATAATATCAGAATACTCATATTTACGTAAAATACATTCTAAATCACAGCAACAAACTCTCCTACAGGCGCGGCGCCCATGACAAAGAATAAGTATGATTATTTATATTTTATCTAGGAACAATGAATGTGGGCAGTAGTGGCTTAGTTGGTTAGCGCGCTCCGACTCGCTAAGCAAAGTCTGAGATCTGGGGTTCCATTCCCAGTGACGACAAACCTATATACAGGGTGTTTACGGTCTTTTTATTTTATTTTTAATGGGTGATACTAGAGGTCAAAAGAAGGCGAAAAACATTAAAACACCTTAATAAAATATTTATAATAAAAGAGATATGAATTTTTGTACTTTTTATAAAGGGGAGGTAAATTAATGTTGAAAAAAGTTGATATGCGTATTGTGGCAATTGTTTATGCCATTACGAGTAAACGTAGCTTCGTCAGTCGCCAACACACTCAATGAAAAATTAGGGTCTTTGTCATTTTTGCGCAAAAACCATCTACAGAACCGTACGCGCTGAGGATGATCTTGAGGTTGTAAAGCTTGTACTCGCTGTACATGAAACGGATGTAGTTGATACTCGCGTAGTGTTCGCCATACAATGCGATTTGAGATACCTATTTTCCGAGCAATTTGTCGTGTACTGGTTGAAGGATTTTCGTCAACGAGGTTTAAAATTTGTATATCCGCATCTAAAATTCGCCGGACCCGACCAAGACCTCCATCACGCCCTTTATTATTTAGCAGATCACCATTATCTCGAGCACGTATTTTTAAATTAGTGAACTGTTGAGGTATAGGACATTGCCTATTTAAAAATCGCTCTCTGTAAAGACGACTTGCTGCAGTTGAATTTTGATGCACTTCCCCATAAATAAGCATCATGTCAACTAATTCTATATTAGAATGTTCAATTTTTACATAATTAATAATAATAATCACACAGAAACGTACGTTGCACAATTAAATTGTAATAAACTGCAACTGAGAGATAAACAAATTAAAAAACAAAAGAGAGAAATTTGTCATTGCATAGGTTACTACAACTTTTTTCAACATTAATTTACCTCCCCTTTATAAAAACTAAAAAAATTCATATCTCTTTTATTATAAATATTTTATTAAGGTGTTATAATGTTTTTCGCCTTCTTTTGACCTGTAGCAGCACCCATTAAAAATAAAATAAAAAGACTGTAAACACCCTGTATATATATATATATATATATATATATATATATATATATATATATATATATATATATATATATATATATAGTGAAACGATTTCGATATCGTTTCTCATTTTTACATTTAAATTCTATTCTTTAGCGCCACCTTTCTTTTTATTTATTAAAACTTATCTTGAGTTTGCGACCGTGAGCGGCGAACGAGAGAGAGACGCGTTCGGAGAAGATTCCGGTGTGTGCGGTCTGAGGCGACAGACACGAAATTTACAAGGTTAACTTTGTCGGGCGATTTAAAATCTTTTTTATCGATTAATATCTATGCCATCTAAATTAAATTGTGGTCTATTTTATTTTACTAGTGATTCTTGTAAATTTATTTGGTAAGTTAAATTGTTATTTTGTAATTATTTCATTTTTGCGGTGCGAGCCGTACCTCGTGTCGACTCCGGTTGCACCCTGGAATTATTCCTTCCCTTATCTTATATCTTTTACTATCCCTGTCCTTCTATTATTGTCCGGAATATTTTAAATTCCTTTCTAGTGTTTTTTTGTCTTTGTTCAAAAATTTTCCAAGTCTCGACCTAGGTTCATTTTTTGCGGTGGAAAACAGACTGAGCTCATAGCTGATTTAGCAGTCGTAAGTAGAATTTGTATCGTTCTAATTTTGGTATACCGGCGCGTAATTTTATTTTTATCTTGTCTTGTCGGAAACCAAATTTTCAAATTTTGCTAATTCCACAGCGGAACAATTGAGTACTTTTTTTATTATCTATCGCATATTTTGGTTTCTCAATTGTTGAGTTCACCTATCGAGCCTTTTCTTTTTTTTTACTATTTTTTTTCTTTCGCTGTCTAATTCTTGCCAGCCTGATCAGCTGGATTGTATATTTTATGTATGATATTATTTTTCATTAATATTAAAATTCATTATCTTGTTATTACAGTTTATTACCAAATTTAATGTATTGTATTTAAATTTTGAATTCTTGTTAAATTAAAATTTTTATGAATTTCATTGTGAGAATATTTTGTGCTCAAATTTTTTTTTTATGATTTATGTTCCCTCCTGGTACTGGCCTGGTCGAGGTTCGTTGGTCTTGGAGTACACCAGTCAACCAAAAACATGGCTTAACCCACAGCAGGACGCTTGTGCCTAATTGCAACACCAGCATCACTGATAGCTTTTGCTACCGTACACAAAAATCCGACATCATACACCCTTTCACCGGTGCCACACCAAGCTGCACTACACTACACCGAACACAGAACACAGAACACACCATACACCGTTCACATTCGGAGCCACATCCGCTGGTTGTTCCTGTTGCTACGTCACTGCTGTACTACTGCCAATTATCTAAGTACGACTCCTGCCGACGGCCCGTCCAGTCCGGACCCATCAAAAATTGTAACCCCAAGTTAAGTACAATATTTTTTGTAATTTTGAGTACTTTGTATTCCCATAATTTTTTGTTCAAAATAAACTTTAGTCTCGTTCTTTATCAGTGTTGTTGTGTCCACTGTTTCCTTTCGGCACAACTGGCGCCCTGTTTCCTGTCGCAACCCCATTTTCTCTGGAACCCACGACCTAGCGCAACCATAAACACATCTGAGCACCGCGGTATAGTGTGGACGGTGTGGTTCACGGTGATTTCCCTTCAGGAGATCACTATAGTTGTCCATTACGTCACAATATATATATATATATATATATATATATATATATATATTGTTTAATTTAATTAAATAACATGATATTTTCTTACAACTATATGTCTTTCTATTACTAATATACTAGTATGCTGCACACCAACATGCACGGTGCACAATACCATAATATCAAAACACACATATCTATACGTAAATACATCCTAAACCCGGCAACAACAAACACATCCATGCTGCGCCGCCTATGTCAAGTCGCGCATGCTCAATTAACACTATACTCTAATTCGCTAAATTCAATCAGCTCATGCCCAAATTACAAACGCGATTCGTTCAAACTCTGGCAACCCATCTCTGTCGATTTTCATTCTACTCTTGCAGCTCTCTCGGACACCCAGAATGTCCATTTAGCCAGGATTACACGTCTTTGTCTTATACATTGAAAAGTCTCGCTCTAGAGCCCCTATTACTACTACCGAGGAATGCTTTTATTTATTTTATTGTTTTTGGTATGGGATAGTTTTTGTTTAATTTTTTCCGGGTTTGGTTTTACACCTTGTGGGGTAACTATGTGGCCTAAATATGTAACTTCGCGTTGAAAGAACTCTAATTTATTGACCTGAATTTTTAAATTAGCTTTTCTCAATCGATCAAATACAGCGCGTAAACTTTGGATGAGCTCCTGTAGGCTAGTGCTAAAGATTATTACATCATCCAAGTAAACGGGGCAAATTTCGTTAGTCAAATTTTGAAGTACGTTCTCCATTATTCGTTGAAATGTCGCGGGGGCATTTTTTAATCCAAATGGCATCCAAAGAAATTTATAGTGCCCAGATTCGGTACTAAATGCCGTTTTTTGAATATCATTTTGATGCATCTCTATCTGATGGAATCTAGATGCTAAATCCAAAGTTGTAAAATACTGACATCTACCGAGTTTATCCAAAAGTGAACTTATATTAGGAGTGGGATACTTATCATTTGTCGTCTTCTCGTTGAGCTTGTGATAGTCAATAACTAGACACCATTTCCTTTCTTCCGACGCGTCTAATTTCTTTGGCACTACCAATACAGGAGAGGACCAAGAAGAGTGGGACGGTCTGATGAAAAGATAACACACCCATTTTACAACAATCTGGCGTTGTGTATTGTATACCATGTCAAGACTGTGAAAAAGTTTATATAGGTCAAACTAAAAGAAATCTACACAGCAGAATTACATCGCACAAAAGTGATGCTAGGCTTAGACCAAAATCTAATGCCTTAGCAGAACATCAACATTTAAACCAACACCAAATTGATTATGAAAATGTAAAAGTTTTTGACATAGAAAATAATGATTACAAACGCTCCTTCCTTGAAATGGTACACATACAAAACACACAAAACTGTATGAATAAAAGGAAAGATGTTGATGATTTAAGTAATATATATATATATATATATATATATATATATATATATATATATATATATATATATAGTTATTTATTAGAACATATCAAATTTCAAACAAATATAACTTCAACGGCAGTTACTTGATTTTTCTCACTTTTTCAAATTTCAAATTTACCGCCAACCTGTGTGGAATCACAAAAATAAGAAGCAGGTTAAATGTAATAACTACGTCTAAACTTGTAAATTTAAGATGAATACTGCGCCATGTGGTGCATACATAAATTTCTGTGATCTGTAATATTTTACTAAATTATTATTTTAAAATTATAACAAAATCATTTTTAAAAATCAACAATGGTAATTACAACAATTTAAAAAATAGCCAAGAGAAAATATGTTCATGGAGTCGACAATTTTCAAAATTATAACTCTACCAAAATTGTAAGTTAATTAAAAATTTATTATTGTACATTAGTACTATTTTAAAATAACTTTTTTATGTAGTGACCTGAAGAAAGAATAAAGAGATTCCGAAAGCTTGTCAAAATTTAAAAAGACGTAAAAATTATTAGCCCGATTCCTGACTGCCATTCCCACGAAATAGTTTCCTTAACTAATTGCAGTCACAATTACCTTCAACTGACATTACAGGATGGGATTCTTCCCTATGATCCAACAACAGTACGGCTTACAAGCGAACAGTTTGTACAAACAATGGGCTACAACAAACACCAAAATTGCATCCACGATCAATCGGGTTACGTGTGAAGTGTTGACAGGGAAGTGTGCACGTGTGTGAGCTCCGTGGTTTTTAACTCTAAAAGAGTATACCACGAGCAATTTATTACGAACAGCTGATTCTCCGTGTGTATCAACAACAACACTGCATCGCCAGTTAATATCTTAAGAGACGTTGACCGGAGATAAGAAAAAATAAAGATAAAGCAAGTAAGTGCTACGTGACAGGAGAGAAGTTAGCTTCTAAAGAGTCGATCTGAGCTGGCCTCTATCGCCGTCAACGTAGCGACTTTGCGCCTTAAGTTAGGCAACGTATTATGTCTACACGTGAATCAGACAGCGAATCAGACAGTAAACGCAAACGTGAAGGGCAACAGGACGGATTTTTTAAAAGGAGCAAAAAAAAATTAAGGACCCCCACAAAAACAGATAAGTCCAACGACATGGCAGACATGAAAGAGCTAATGAACACTTTGTTACAGGAAATTAAAGAAGTACGCAGAGAAAACCAAGAATACAAAGATGCAATAAGTAAGGTTATGGAAGAAAATATTGTTATGAAGAAGGAAATAGAACATCTAAAAAAACGGGTGGATCTTCTAGATCAAATGAACAACAGACTGGAAAGGATAGACAAAGCAAGTAGAAGACATAACATAATAATTAGCTTATTAAAAATAGTCGAAAATAATGAGATAGAGATCATAAAAAAACTAGAAAGCTTTATGTTTTTACAAATGCAAGTTAACGCTAAAGTAATGAAAGCAGTAAAGATCAAGGATCACATAGTCATGGCAGAAATAGAAAGCTTGGAAAAAAAGATTGAAATCTTTAAAAATAAATCAAAATTAAAGAGAGGCGTATACAGTAAAGTTTATATAAATAATGATATGACAAAAAGGGAACAAGACATACAAAAAACAATTAGGAAATTAGCATATAACGAGAAACAAGCCAACAAACAAGTAAAAATTAAGTACCAACATCTAATTATAGACGGAGAAAAATATGTATGGAATGAGAATACTAATAAATAGGAAAAAACAAAAACAGAGACAGAACCGAATCACGATCCAAAAAACTCGAGAACATAAATGGGAATAAAAAATCTAGGACTGATATACAGGTGCCGACCGACATGAATACTCACAAAAAGAAAAGTATTTGGAAACTAGCAACGTGGAATGTTAGAACTATGAATGGGAAAGAACATGAACTGTACGATGAATTTAATAAATTAAATATAGATATATTAGGAATAACAGAAACAAAAAAGAAAGGTAAGGGAGATATAATTATAGATAATGGGCATATGTTGATTTACAGTGGAGTGCCGAAAGAAAACAGAGCAGTAGCAGGAGTAGCTTGTCTAGTAAATAAAAAGTTAATAAACTACGTGCAGTCCTGGGAAGGATGTAGTGAGAGGATCCTAAAAATCGAGTTGAAAATTGAAAAAGAAAGTGAAAAAACAATAATAATAATATATGGACCGGATGAAGATGAGTTAGTTGACATAAAAGACAAATTTTGGGAAGAATTAAATATAGTTACAGAGAATAGTAAATTGGAAATTTATGTAATCGGAGACTTTAATGGAAGAGTAGGCATACGAGATGAAAACACTGCAAATATTGTGGGGATATATGGAGAAAACCGAAGAAATAATAACGGAAGAAGACTGATAGACTACTGTATATTAAATGACTTGTTAATTACTAACACGTTTTTTCAACATAAAAATGTACATAAATACATAAGACAAGGGCCAAGAGAAGAAGATAGATCAATAATAGACTATATACTTGTGGAAAACAAAAAGAGAAATTTAGTACAGGACTGTAGAGTGAGGCGTGGTCCAGAAATCTTTAGCGATTACTTTCTCGTAGAAGCAAGAATTAAAAAAATGAGTAAAGATGAGAACACTAAAACTGAAGAAACAAGGATAATAGAATATGAGACAATAAAAACATACAAACTTAGAGATATAATAACAGCGACAAAATATGCACAAGAAATAAATAGATTAACTGACAGAGAAAATTAACTATAAGGACAAGGATATAGAAGAAACATGGAATATTTTTAAAAAAATAATAACACAAGCAGCAAAGAATATATGTGGAAGCAGTAAAAAGAAAGCTAATAAAAGAATGACGTCCTGGTGGAATGAGGAAATAAAAGAGGAAGTAAAAAAGAAAAAGAAAACATGGGTAAAATATCTTAGTAATAGAACAAATGAAAACTATGATCAATACAAACAACAAAGACGGAAGGTTAAAGAATTAGTAGCACAAGCCAAAGAAAAAAGCTGGGAACAATTTGGAAAACAAATGGAAGACAACAGTAAAGAAAGTCAAAAATTATTTTATAAAACACTGAAATCATTAAGAAATGAGAAGAGGAAAGTAGCATATACAGTTAAATCCAAAGAAGGTACAATATTAACGGAAGAACATAATATCATGAACAGATGGAAGCAATATTTTCAAGAGCTATTATTCACAGATGAAGATAATCAGATAGAACCTGTTGAACAAATTCTAACAGACCAGGTAGAAAATGTGAATGAATACGAAACGCAGGAAATACAAATAGAGGAAGTAAAAGAAGCACTACGTATACTTAAAAATGGTAAAGCAGCAGGGCATGACAAAATTACGCCAGAAATGTTAAAGTACATGAGGGAAAAGGGCATAGAAATATTGTTAACAATTTTCAACAAAATTTGGAATGGAGATAAAATACCAAACGATTGGGAATTAGCAATAATTGTGCCGATACACAAGAAAGGAGACACTAAAGAATGCAACAACTACAGAGGCATATCGTTATTGTGTACGACACTGAAAGTATTTGAAACAATATTAGAAAAAAGATTAAGAAACAAAATAGAATCAACAATGTTCGAAGTACAAAGTGGATTTAGGAAAGGACGCAGTAGCCAAGACCATATATTCACTGTTAAGGACTTAATACATAAGACTAAGATCACTAACACAAAAACATACATGACATTCATAGATTTAGAAAAAGCGTTTGACAGAGTACAAAGAGAGATAATGTGGAAAATCCTAAAAAGAAAAGATATAAGCACCAATCTTCTAAATGCTATAAAAGGACTGTATAAAAAAACACGAACTACGTAATTAGCCAAAATAGAAAAAGCGAGCTCTTCGAATCAAAGAACGGTTTGAGACAAGGAGGAGTAATGAGCCAAGTCTTATTTACGATATTTATGGATGAGATAATAAAAGAGTGCGATCAAAAATTCAATAAGATACATGTAGGGTATAAAAATCTACTACCAGTAAAAATATCAATATGTGCTTACGCCGATGACGTAGTAATTATGGCAAACAGCGAGGAAAAAATGCAACAAAATGTTAACACCTGGAACGAAATTATAAAGAAATACAATATAAAAATAAATGCGACTAAAACCAAAATAATGGTAATCTCTAACGAACCAACAACTGCTAATATAACAGTAGATAGTGAAACAATAGAACAAGTTAATAAATTCCAATATTTAGGCATAACAATAGATAGTAACGGCACGCAAGATGATGACATAAACGAAAGAATAATTAAAACGACAAAAATATATCACGCAATGAAACACAATTTTATAGGAATAAAAGAAATAAGCAATAAAACAAAAATGACGGTATTTAACATAATATATAGAGCGATATTGACGTACGGGTGTGAATCATGGATATTGTCAAATAGAACGAAAAGTAAAATACAGGCGATAGAGATGAAATATCTAAGAAGAGTTAAAGGAGTAACAATGCTAGATAGAGTAAGGAATAAAGCCATCAGGGAAGAACTGCAATGCAAACCAATACTAGATTTCATAGAAACAAGACAACTAGCCTAGTGGGGACACATGATACGAATGAACGAAAGTAGACCGGTACGCCAAGTGTGGATGACCAACGTTACACCGAAAAGGGGAAGGGGAAGACCAAAGGACACATGGGATAACGTAATAAAGAAGATACTGACGAAAATAAACATCCCGATGCAAGAAGCAAGAAGAATCGCAAAGGACAAGAAACAATGGGCAAAATTAGTGCACATGTGAAATTACTGGACATTAAATTATGTAAATTAAATAAAGATTAAGTGAAAATGTATACATCCTACACCTGAAGGTAGAAGAATGACTGACTGACTATATATATATATATATATATATATATATATATATATATATATATATATATATATTACTTAATTTTGCATCTAATAAAACCAAATGTTGTGTAATATGGCCTTTTCTAACTGAAATATTTGATAAAATAAATTGTATTTTGAAGGTTATCCTTCATATTTTCGAATAAGAAACGTCAAAAACAAAATGCTCCATAGCCGAGTGGATACGAGGGCTGTTTCATAACATAAATAATCTACAAGACCTGGTTCGAGACCAGCTCGGCCCTATTTTTTTTTAAATTAAATTATACTTAAAATATCATGTTTCGAAACATGAAATACAAAATTATACACCAAAAACTAAATTCGAATTAATTGTTAAGTTTGACAGACAGCAAATAATAATTCTATTAAATATTTGGATTTTTTTTATTTATAAAAATATGAATATTGCTATTTTATTAAAATAGTCTGATATAATAAAGATATTTTAAGCATAATTTAATTTAAAAAAAGTAGGGCTGAGGTGGTCTCGAACCAGGTCTTGTAGATTATTTTTCTTATGAAACAGCCCTCGTATCCACTCGGCTATGGAGCATTTTGATTTTGACGTTTCTTATTCGAAAATATGAAGGATAAACTTCAAAATACAATTTATTTTATCAAATATTTCAATTAGAAAAGGTCTTATTACACAACATTTAGTTTTATTAGATGTAAAATTAAGTAATCTAACTAACGATACCATATACACCCGATTTTATTTAGCGGGACAGATGGAAACAGCAAAAAACTGTTTTCCCATGTTATTTCCCTATGTCAAGGTTTTCAGTATTCACCCTGTATATGTATATATATATATATATATATATATATATATATATATATATATATCAATCGGCGTATTTTCCTTCTCAAATGCAGACAACATGGCGTCATCCCCAAGCACATCACAAACAACAGCCAGCACTTCCTAGTGCACCCACACACCCAAAACGCAAAGGACATACAACAGATAGAACAACAATATAACAGGTTAAGGAAACAAATACTTAATATTGAAATTAAATCCACTATAAACTATTTACAAAAACTAAAGTCTAGTATTACTGCCATTGAACAAAAAATCAAAATTTTGACACCTGAACACATTCTTAATACATTCAAACACAAACAAAAAATTAAATTCAATAAAATTTTTCACAAAATAATTTAAATAAACTAGACATACTTTCAAAACAAAAATATGATTCACTAAAAATTCAAAATAAATGGTTTAAAAATCTTAGTAACACAAATATTCCGAAAAATGTTCAAACTTGTCTCAGCTTAGGTCCCAAATTTTGCATTAACCCGTCAATAAAACAAATTAACATTCAGAAATTACTCAGTGATGTCGAATTCATCATTTCAAAAACAAATGAAGGTAATAAGAATGTGAGCAGAGCCAAAATCACCAACATCTTAACAAATTTTCTAAATTCACATAAACATTCAGATAATAATTTCATTAATAAAATTTACTACGACACAAATAGTTTTTTAAAAAATAATCCCAATTTAAGTGTAACACAATCAGATAAAGGTAATGTCACTTGCATAATGGAAAAGGAAAAATACAATGAATTAACTTCAGAAATACTATCAGACAGTTCATCATATAAGTTACTGAACAAAGATCCAACATCCAGCATTCAAAATAGAGCCAATAAAATAATTAGTGATTTAAAGAAAAATAAAAAAATTGATCCACAATTAGCATCAACATTAATGATTTACAATTCCACCGCACCAAAATTCTACGGTGCGCCGAAAATCCATAAACCTAATCTCTGTCTCCGACCTATAATAGCTTCAATAGATGCACCAAACTCCAAAATTGCAAAATTTGTTACAAACATACTAACGATATCATACAATAAAGACAACAAGTATTACATAAAAGATTCATTTATGTTTGCAGAATTTATTAACAATTTAAAAATACCAGAAAATTACATTCTCATTAGCCTTAATGTTGTGTCTTTGTTCAGTAACATTACAGTCGATCTAGTTATCACCAGTATAACAAAAAATTGGAATAACATTTGCGACAATACGACCCTCAGCAAAACTGAATTTATTGCATTAGTTCAATTCATCTTTGACACCAGTTACTGCCAGTATAATAATAATTACTACAAACAATTGATTGATAGCCCCATGGGAGCTGTAGTCAGCCCCATCGTCGCTCAATATGTTATGGATGCAGCACTTGATGATTGCATTCCAAAACTATCATTCGAACTACCGTTTATCAAGAAATTTGTAGACGATATTATATGTGCAGTACCTGCGAACAAAGTTGAAGAAATAGTACACATTTTTAACCAATACGATCAACATTTACAATTTACTACAGAGATAGAGCGTGAAAATGCACTACCTTTCCTGGACACTCTGGTAATAAGAGACGACGAAGGAAACTTAAAAACAAATTGGTATGTAAAACCTACTGCATCTCAACGCTACATTCATTATCAATCACAACAACCAAAAAACATGAAAATAAATGTAATTCTAGCTTTAAAAAACAGAATTTTAAAAATTTCACATCAAAGTTTTCACCAACAAAATTTAAAAATACTGAGAGACGTATTGTTGACCAATGCTTATCCAAAAACTTTAATTAATAAATTACTTTTTGGTACACCAACACAGAATACTGACAATAATATTAAGTTAAACAACAATAATCTACCTGACCCGGAAACTTAAACGTTGTACGCTTCCTTTCCATATATTCCCGATCTTTCACCACAAATAATGGGGATTGTGAGATCCCCTACGTGCAAAATTGCCTACCGCAATTGTGTTACAATTAAAAGCATTTTCACAACACTCAAAGATAAAACACCCACTTTGCAACAATCTGGCGTTGTGTATTGTATACCATGTCAAGACTGTGAAAAAGTTTATATAGGTCAAACTAAAAGAAATCTACACAGCAGAATTACATCGCACAAAAGTGATGCTAGGCTTAGACCAAAATCTAATGCCTTAGCAGAACATCAACATTTAAACTAACACCAAATTGATTATGACAATGTAAAAGTTTTTGACATAGAAAATAATGATTACAAACGCTCCTTCCTTGAAATGGTACACATACACAACACACAAAACTGTATGAATAAAAGGAAAGATGTTGATGATTTAAGTAATATATATAGTTATTTATTAGAACATATCAAATTTTAAACAAATAGAACTTCAACGGCAGTTACTTGATTTTTCTCACTTTTTCAAATTTCAAATTTACCGCCAACCTGTGTGGAATAACAAAAATAAGAAGCAGGTTAAATGTAATAACTACGTCTAAATTTGTAAATTTAAGATGAACACTGCGCCCTGTGGTGCATACATAAATTTCTGTGATCTGTAATATTTTACTAAATTATTATTTTAAAATTATAACAAAATCATTTTTAAAAATCAACAATGGTAATTACAACAATTTAAAAAATAGCCAAGAGAAAATATGTTCATGGAGTCGACAATTTTCAAAATTATAACTCTACCAAAATTGTAAGTTAATTAAAAATTTATTATTGTACATTAGTACTATTTTAAAATAACTTTTTTATGTAGTGACCTGAAGAAAGAATAAAGAGATTCCGAAAGCTTGTCAAAATTTAAAAAGACGTAAAAATTATTAGCCCGATTCCTGACTGCCATTCCCACGAAATAGTTTCCTTAACTAATTGCAGTCACAATTACCTTCAACTGACATTACAGGATGGGATTCTTCCCTATGATCCAACAACAGTACGGCTTACAAGCGAACAGTTTGTACAAACAATGGGCTACAACAAACACCAAAATTGCATCCACGATCAATCGGGTTACGTGTGAAGTGTTGACAGGGAAGTGTGCACGTGTGTGAGCTCCGTGGTTTTTAACTCTAAAAGAGTATACCACGAGCAATTTATTACGAACAGCTGATTCTCCGTGTGTATCAACAACAACACTGCATCGCCAGTTAATATCTTAAGAGACGTTGACCGGAGATAAGAAAAAATAAAGATAAAGCAAGTAAGTGCTACGTGACAGGAGAGAAGTTAGCTTCTAAAGAGTCGATCTGAGCTGGCCTCTATCGCCGTCAACGTAGCGACTTTGCGCCTTAAGTTAGGCAACGTATTATGTCTACACGTGAATCAGACAGCGAATCAGACAGTAAACGCAAACGTGAAGGGCAACAGGACGGATTTTTTAAAAGGAGCAAAAAAAAATTAAGGACCCCCACAAAAACAGATAAGTCCAACGACATGGCAGACATGAAAGAGCTAATGAACACTTTGTTACAGGAAGTTAATTAAAAATTTATTATTGTACATTAGTACTATTTTAAAATAACTTTTTTATGTAGTGACCTGAAGAAGGAATAAAGAGATTCCGAAAGCTTGTCAAAATTTAAAAAGACGTAAAAATTATTAGCCCGATTCCTGACTGCCATTCCAACGAAATACAGTTTCCTATATATATATATATATATATATATATATATATATATATATATATATATATATATATATATATATATATAGGTTTGTCGTCACTGGGATTTGAACCCCAGATCTCAGACTTTGCTTAGCGAGTCGGAGCGCGCTAACCAACTAAGCCCCTACTGCCCACATTCATTGTTCCTAGATAAAATATAAATAATCATACTTATTCTTTGTCATAGGCGCCGCGCCTGTAGGAGAATTTGTTGCTGTGATTTAGAATGTTTTTTACGTAAATATGAGTAATCTGATATTATGTTAACGTGCATCGTGCATGTTGGTGTACCCCATACTAGCATATTAGTTAATATATAATCTTATAGTTTAAAGAAAAAATAATTTTATTCATTATCCATATAGAAAATATAAAGATACGCTCTTGCTACCAATGAATGTCTTAAAAAAATAAATATAAACGCTGAGATCAACTCATGGGTTGAGTGTAGGAATTATTAAATAAACAAAGTTTTGATTGTCGCAAGCAGAGACGAACTGTTCACATTTCACTGTTTTGTGTTATCTGTAACATATACTTTTATAACTCTATGTTCATTTTTCCATTTTATTATTGAACAATTTAATGTTTCTAACTTAGTGTTGTGTACTGTTTTTGTGTGTTTGGGCCTGTGTGTGGAATTAAAGCCAAAAGGAATACGAGAGGAGTTTTATCTGTATAAAGGTATGATTAATAAATTTAATTAGAATAATACTTACGTAAAATATAATCGCTTTAATATTTGATTTGTTTATCTTCATATTACCTATAAAATATGTGAAAGGAAAAAATAAACTAAGGGACTAAAAATAGTAATCTTGTTTTATTGAACACAGTATACAATAATTAAATCTTAATAATATACGACAATGAATAAATATTTTATTTTGTAAATGATAAGCTTATTTTACTATTGTTATACTCTAATACATATGATAATTACCATCGCAAATATATTTTATTACAATTGTTTTTAATAATATAGATAATACAATAATAGGAATAAATATTTCGTATTTTAAATAAGTTTACATATTTATGAATATTAAAACTCTAATATATGTGATAAATACATTTAAAACATATTTAAATATATAATATATTTTAAACAATACTATGATATTTTTGCCTCTTAAAATATCCAAAGGGTTAAGAACACTGTCGTTAAATTTTCTTTTAAGATAAACAGGTTAATATGTTTTGGTCTGATCCACAGAGAGTACTCTAAAATGCTTAGTTCGAATAATATTTCTGTATTGTAGTACTATAGGTTCAGTATATTCTGTAATCAATTTTACTAAATTATCAAAGTTAACTTTATTTTCGTTGCTTACATTAATAGTCATACCTTTAACTTTGTATTCTGTTTTAATATTGTTTTTATCGCCACATACACAAACTTGAAAAGTGTAATGTTTTGGACCCCCAGATGCAAAAATATTTATATATGACCCTTTTCCATATTTATCTAGTGCATTCAGACATTACTGAAGAAAATATTAAAGATTTCTTAGTAAACAAATGCCAAATAGAGAGTTTGACGTCAAGAAAATGTCCAGTGAATCGTCTACAAATAATTCATTTCGTGTTAGAGCTGACTTCGACTTACTCGAAAATCTTAATAAAGATTCATTCTGGCCAAAAGGAATAATTATACGAAGGTTTAAGTTTTTTCTCAAATCCAGAACTTCCGCAGACAGTGGATAATAATCTAGCCGAGAATCTAGCTTACTCGTCCGTCAACAAGCAGACCACATCCATTATTGGAATTATGCACCAGAATCTCCAGTCTATGCAAAATAAAATCGAAGAACTCGAAATTTTCTTAAATTCACGCTTCTATGACATTGTGTGCTTTTCTGAACATTGGCTGAGTGATAATGAAAAATTAGCTTATACACTAAATGGCTATAGATTGGCAAATGGTTCTTATAGACAATCCTACATTCATAGAGGTGTGACTATATATTGTAGAGACTCTATTAATTTTGAAACAGTTGATTTTATTAACAATTTTAATATTGAACTAGTTTTTGAATGTAGTGCTAAAAAATTTAAACATAATAATGTTCTTAATTATGTACTAGTTCTATATAGAACACCAAACTCTAACGTTAATGATTTTGTAAGACAACTAAATGCGTGCTTATCCAAACTTTATAATTATGACAATAATATAAATCTGTTTGTTGTAGGCGATTTCAATATAGACCTTTTAACTGATAACCCACATAAAAAATTATTAATCGATGTCATGAATTCACACAATCTGTATAATACTATTAATGAACCAACTAGGGTAAGTAACACTAGTCAAAGTTGTGTAGACAATATATTTACGAACATAAACTGTAACAATTATACATCTGGGGTCATTCACAACAAAATATCAGATCATTCTGCACAATATATAAATATTAAATTTAAAGAGGAACCCTGTACTATTAAATCAAATTTAATTTACAATACTCGCATTTTTAGCAATAATAATGTAAATATGTTCCGAACTTATTTAACTAAAGAACTTTGGGAAGAAGTGTATAAAGCTAATGGTGCAAACAAAAAATTTGAAGAGTTTTTCACTAGTTTTCTATATTATTTTGAATTATCCTTTTCAAAAAGAAACGTAAAACGTCATAAACATAGCTGGATTACAAAAAGTATAGAAAAATACTCCAAGGATCTTAAGGATATGTTTCATTTGCTTAGTTCTGGTTTTATTACGAAAGATTATTATAATAATTGTAAAAAGCGATATAAAAAATTCATTTTAGGAAAAAAAAAACAATATAATGTATCTCAGATTAGTAAAAATGTAAATAATACTAGAAAAATATGGTCTATTATAAATAATAATCTTTCTGAAACAAAACCCAACACAAAATATATGCCTCATATAACAAATGGAGATAAAGTTGTTAGTACCTCCAAAGATATGTCAAACTTATTTAATGAATATTTTGTGAACATTTCTGATACCTCACGTAATGCTACTTGTGATAATGATATTTACAGTAATACTGTCAACAATAATACCACTCATAATACTATCTTTCTAGACCCAGCAACGGAAACCGAAATAGTCACGGTCATAATGTCGATAAATAGCTCATCTTCGCCAGGAATGGATGAAGTTCCTGGAAAACTTTTAAAACAATGTTATGAATCGTTCATCACACCATTAACGCATTGCATAAATTGTTCAATGTCAGAAGGAGTCTTCCCGGAGGCATTAAAACATATTAAGGTAATTGCGTTATACAAAAAAGGCAGTGCAGAATCTGTATCTAACTATAGACCTATCAGTTTGGTATCAACTTTTCATAAGATATATGAAAAAGTTCTCCTAAATAGAATTTTATCTTTCCTGAAGATGCAGAATACATTAATACCCGAACAATTCGGTTTTCGCAAAAACCACAGCACAACAGCAGCTTTATTTAACCTAGTTGACAATATATATAAACATATTGACGCTGGTATGGACATAACAGGTATTTTTATAGACTTATCCAAAGCATTCGATTGCGTTCATCATGCGAAATTAATTGAAATAATGTGCAATTATGGTTTTCGTGATGTTTTTGAAAATTGGCTGCAATCTTATTTTTGTAATAGAAAGCAATCGGTATATTTCAATAATTGCAAATCGGATGAGAAAATTATTACCTGTGGAGTTCCACAGGGTAGTATTTTAGGTCCAATATTATTTATCCTATATTTAAATAATATAAAAAATCTACTAAAGGCACATAATTTTATCGCATATGCTGACGACATATCTATTTTAGTACCCTTTTCTAATACCAATCAGTTTACAAATAATTTATCAAATTTAATATCGAAACTCTCTACCTGGTTTTCCTCTCTACAACTTTTGTTAAACGTACACAAATCTGTGGTAATAAAATTTAGTACCAAAAACCGCAACGAAAGTATGCTTATAAAGTGTAATAATCGGTCTCTGCCTCACGTCAAAAGCACGAAAGTTTTAGGCATACAGTTAACTGAAAACATGAGTTGGAACATCGCAATAAATGAAAAATGTTCGAAATTAGCTCCTTTTTGCTTCGTAATTAAGCGCCTTGTTCAAATAGCAGATATTAAGGTTGCAAAAATGTTTTACTACGCAAAACTCAATGCTATTTTAAATTATGGAATTATCTTTCGGGGTGCTACCCCTTCTGTGGTACGGTTATTTCAACTTCAAAAACGCGCAGTAAGGAATTTATTTAAGTTGAAACATGATGAATCATGTAAAGAAATTTTTAGAGCAGAAAAAATCCTATCTTTACCATGTATGTATATACTTTCTGTAGTCCTGCATATCCGGTCAATCTCTAAAAATATTTTGACACACGAAAACGTACACAACTACAATACAAGAAATAAAACTGATCTTATTGTTGCTAAGCACAGATTATCTTTATGCACACATAATCCTAACATTATTGGTGTTAAACTCGTAAATAAGCTACCCAATATTATAAAGAATTTAAAATCTGAAAAATTATTCAAAAATTAATTAAAAGACTTTTTAACTGACAAGTGTTACTACTCTGTGGATGAATACCTAAATGGTGACTTATAGTTTTAATCTAATTTCATGTAAATTTAAATTTGTATTTTACTGACAAGCCACATATCAATGTAATTGATCTACTGGCAGAATAAATTTATTATTATTATTATTATTATTATTATCTAGTTCGTTAGTCATATCACCCAGAAAATTTCCGTGTTAAGGCATATATTCATCAGGTTTTTGAGTATAAACAATACTGTCAGTATCGCAATATAGTGCCCGTGTTCCAAGTTTATCTAAGTATTTATATAAGTGAATTCTTGCTAGAGCAGTTGTATATGCCGCTATGAAAACATTTGTAGTAGGAGACATTTGTTTTGATTGTCTTTCGAAGTAATGTACATAATTTCGTCATTGATAGGTATGGAATATTGTACTTCATAATTTGGATTGCAGAAATATGTTAATAATTCTTCATAAGTACAAATAATTTTAGTGTGAGTTAAGTCATCCCTCATGCCAAAACGGCCCCATAAACTATTTAATTCTAATTTTGCAGTTGATCTTAAACCAGGATTATTTTGTATATTATTTTTATCTAAAAGGACTCCCTCCCTTTTATAAAAATCTTGAATATATTTTTCTTTTAATATTTCTTTATTCAAACATTCAGCAGGCTAGTCGCTAGCTTCTTGTTTAATTTTTAAAAAATTATTGACATACTCTGCAAATAATCCACCAGATGTTGAATTTGAATCATATTGTACAGTATCAAATTTCCAAATATATCTGAATAATTTTATAGCCTTTAGAAACAGCTAAGCGAACTTCGTCAACAACCCATGTAGAAGTCAGCTGTCTTTCGCTATCAATGTGTTTACAATCATAAATATTCAATGTTTTTAATCAATTAGCACTTAATTATGATAATAAATTATAAATAAATTTTTCATCATAATTCTGCAATTATTTATGTGTATATTATTCTGTGTACTTTATAAATTTTAAGAAATATTTGACAAGTCGGAACTTGCATATATTAAGTTTAATATATATATATATATATATATATATATACAGATTCATATGAAACAGATTCTAGTTTGAAATAAGTAAAAATAGTGAGCAATACAATATATGTTGTTTCTTACTTTAAAGTGTAGATAAAAATAATGAGTGGCTTATATACAAAAACTGAAGATGCTGAAGATCTAGAATCAGCTATAAGTAATTTAAAAGAAATGTGTCATCAGTTGGTATGGAAATACAACCATGCAATAGTATATAAGAAGCGTGCGCGTTGGGATGAAGACTTTGAAAATTTTTTAAATGATTCTTATAGAGAAAGTTCGGACCTCTATGAAGAAGGCGAAAAAATTTGTTGCAGTTATCTTAATGAAATTAATATAATTCAGTTACTTGTAAAGTTCAAGAAAATTAAATTATTACTCGAACTTGAATACGAAGTTGTTAATTTCCTTGAAGACGACGTGAAAGATTTTTACAACTTTTTAAAATCTCAGCTAAAGGCTGAAAAATTGTTAGAAATCAACAACTTTCAATTGGAGATTAAAAATAACTCGATATAAAACAAGGTGAGATTAATGTAATATAAAATCAGTCATTAGGTATATTTGGTATTTGTTCTTTTTTATACAGAATGGCCCAGCAAATGATAACCAGTCATGAATCTCGCCTGTTACTACAACAAGCCTACAATCTGTGCAGAAAGAATGAAAAAGTCCTGTATGTTGGCATTTATCCCATAAATATAGAAGCCGTTGTCAAGATTGTAGATTATAAATCGCAGAACAGTATATTATTTAATATGTCAGACTGGAATGCTTTTGTAGAATATATTAAGAATGTTGTAAACATAAGCAGCAATAATAGTTTAGGGAATAATATTGAATTTCACAAACTAGAAATTAACTATTCAATAATTACAAAATGGATGCAAAATGAAATATTTTTGGATAAAACATCGTTAGAATACATATGTGAAATAAGTGATGTTTTGTTAGATACTTTAAATTATTTAAAATCTCTTCATTTTGAAGAATATGAACATTAATACTCAAGCCTATTTAATGCCCGGAAAATCTCTTGACAATATAAAAAAACTTATATCTAAAGAGAACAAAATTGTTTGTACAATATATAAAGAAATGTTGATTTTTTATCCAAACTTTATAGTAGATGATTTAAAATCAAATATGTATTATGTACCCAGTAATTATAATAAATTTAAACACTTAATAAATGAAAATTGTAAATAAACTGTATGAAGATTTGAAAATATAATACAAAATAAATGTGTTTATGCGTATAATTACAAATCTTATACTTACCTTATTCTTTTTAATCCTTGACCAATATTTAGTTATATCATCTGAAAAAGTAATGAAGTAAGTATAGCGGTTAAGTATATGCATATGCAAATAATACAATGATGTTCTTTTTTTTTAAAAAAAATTATTTTACAACATATATACATACAAGTATAACATATATACATATAAGTACAATATTATTAACATTAATTTTGGTTATATTATTAACATATATTTTTAACAATAACAATAAAAGAAAATATAGCTATTATATGTATAAATTAGAGTAAATCATCCTCGTATTTTCTAGTCAACCACGCTTGAAGTGCAAATACATTCCGAAGGGCACAAGATGGCAAGGAATTTCTTCTTGATGAAAGTGTTTTATGAGAAAAACATGTAATATTTGAAGTATATTTGTTCTCCATTCGTAGTGACGGTGGCATTTTATCATATTCATGAACATTTTCACCCAAATCAATTATAGTACACATATTATTATTATTTTCCAGTAACTTTTCAATAAGTTTTCTTTTCGAATTTCCTTTCAAATATATTCTGCATTCACATGACAATATGTTCTTTATTATATTTTGAGCTGCATAGTAATCTATATATCCATCATCCCACGAAAGTCCGTGATAATTGCGTTCAAGCCAACATATTTGTTTTCGTAATGAAAAACTGACGTCACTCCAAAAACAAGGCGGTCGTACGTACAAGTGTTGTAACTGCGTATCATTTTTTGTTAAGATTGCCACTTCTTTCAAAATAAAGCGATCATTACTGAGTCCGTATCCTTGGATATCAATAATAAACTCTTTCATTTTTATAACACTTTCTTAGTGATTAAATAAACAATATTTTTGTTTATAAGCAGTACGACGTGATGTGTAGTAGAGTTACTTGTGAACTGAAAATTATTTTCTTACAAAACTTGTTTAACAATATTCGTTAATGGGTTATATTCTACGAGACGGTCGTGCAATATTATGCAATATGCAGATGTGTTATTTGGAATTGGATTTTTTGATTCGAATTCCAATCGAATATCTACAGTTGCTGTTTTTATAGATTCGTTTTGTCTTGAACAGTCAATTACAAAAACTGGTGCTGTGTTTTTAAATTCTTGAACTCCAAATAATGGTTCACCGTAACCACTTCGACCGTAATACGATGACTGAAATTTTTATACATGTCATACATTAAGGCATATTTATTGTTGTCAATATCTAAATTCATATTGTCATAAGAAAAACATTCTGAATTTAAATACAGCTTTACATTAGTAATATTACAATGGTCAAACGTGGACGTATCTTTCTCCAATGAGTTTTTCTATCAGTTTGAAATACTAGTAACAAATAACGTGGCTTTTCCATTTGGGCACTTGTTTTTACAGTCCATGTATGCTTCGTAGTATTTGCTAGCGTAGGAAACTCATATGTTGACCAACTCCGAAAATTTACGTGAACAGGATTACCTTCTTCAACTATTTTCAACAAAGATAAACGTTCAGGATTGGCTACGTATACGTACGGTACTCGCCACTGGGTTTTATTAAGTTTTACAGATATATTATTTACATTGTCTGCTTGTGTACACAGTAAAGCGTCATTATCAGACTTAGAACGCACCAGTATTAATTCTTGACGTGCATTCAAAATAATTTTGTTAAAATCTTCAGCGAATCCTAGTAACATTTTCAATGGTATACATACATTGAAATTCTCTTTGTAACTACTTGCATGATTATCATTTTTTGTGTTCCAACCCGCGTTTTCCAAAGACAATACTTCATTTGGTGTGAATGACGTATATCCTTTTACAGTAGATGTTATGCCTAATGTTTTCGTGCGATCAATTTCGATTCCATTCAATTCGTAACGTATTTCTTCAAACAAGTAGACTATTCCATTGTTGATAAACTTAATTTCTGCCTGTGGACCTTGCTAACCAACTTCAATTTTGCCTTCTATGTAGAGAAAACTGTGTGATGGTAGTGTGTATATATCTTGCTGCTGAATTGGTATACGTATCTCGTCATTATTATTAAAAGTGGTTGTCACATATGGCTGGTGTGTATGCCACTCTATGCGGGTAATAGACTCGTCGAACGTAATATCGTCGTCCACTGATAACATATCATCAGTGATGTATATTGTTGCACTGCTCATGTTTTAACTTATAGCCAAGAGCTCTCAGGATGTTTTGACTGTATGTTGTTAACTTCGGAACGGAAGAATCGGTTCTGATACTTATTTGAGATGAGCATTTGTATTAATAAAAAATAGATTTTCCTCTTCCTCTTCTTTGTGAAATCACTAAAGGATAACCAACACATAGTGAATTTTTATTTTGTTTCTTCTGTAGTAACATGGTATTAAAGCTGTTTGATGTGTACTCTTACTGTGATGGCTTCTCCACGAAAATTGACCAAATTATTATCTTGGTCGAGTATTTTAAGTGTTATATTATCAATTGAATTTACTCGAAGTGGCAGATAGATTATATTGTTAGGATTTTCTATTATTTTATAACCAGGTGGTACCATTGGTGTAAATTCATGAATTGTATGCATTAATTTCTCATTTATATAAGATCCTGTTGTGATGTTACTGTAACAGAGGGGTTGTGCAGTGAAGTACAAGCCCTCGTTGACGTACTGAATTATGCAGGACGGTTCAAAGAATGTAAGTTTATACTTACCTGTTCACTGCTGTCCTTCGTTGATGCTGTACTCTGGGTAGGTGCGGGTGGAAGGTGAAAATGGGCACTTCAAAAGACACTACTCTTTAAGCTTCGACGTTTAATAATTTTTATTAAAAATTAAAAATTATAAAGTCCGATTTGCAATAACTTAAATACTAACAATAAATTTTAAAGTAAACTAAATGAACAAATCTATTGAAATTAAATTACTATTAATTATCCTAACCACGACCGTGATTTGCGACACCCGATGTGAGAATGCTCGCAAATTTTTGGTCTTCTACCAAGTCGAATCAAACTGCTGACATATCGCTTGGGAGTATTCCACCGTTTTTGCCAACTTATCGAATGTCATCGAACGGCGGAAGCCACCCAGCCACGTGCCAGCACTCTGCAGCGGATAGCGAGTTCAATCAACCACCTACGCTAACAATTTTTGCTAATTGAACTCACATCCGTTACACTATCTTCCCCTCTAAACTCGACTGTGAGTGGAATTCAAAGTCGAGTCTAGCTGAATTTCATTCAACTTGGTAGTGGTATACAAAAACAAACTAGACTATGGGCTGGCGCAGAATGTCGAGGTTAGCGGAAGAACCACTGGGTTGCTGAGCTACGGCTATTGGGAGACCCGGGTAGATTGGTGGAGGCTCGGTCTCCGCGACCTGGTTGGGGGTTTGTTGTCGTGCCAAGTTAATTAGGTATCGCGTAGTTAAGGCATTCCACAAACTGGCGAACAGGAACCATCTCCGAGGGGGTTGATCGGAAGTGACCGCCTTCCTTAAACTCAGTAGGTTTAACACTACGTTTGCTACGTACCTTATCAGCGCGTACAGAGTGTACAGAAGCATCAGAACCGAGAAAAGGTTTCCCATATATGATAAGAAACCCCACACTTCCGCTGCAGCACTCCATGCCATCTTGGCGAACTCGCTTTGGCTGAATACATTGGGCAAGTGGTAATCCTGGCTATCTACTTGAACTCCCGTGACCCTTCTCGTGATTACGTTAGTTACGGCGCGTCGCTCCTGTGGGAACAAGAGTGTGCGTTGGAACTCTTCCATGTCCTGCTTACTGTACACTCCATTGGCGCTGATCGGGGCTATCTTCGTCATTGGCATTACGTCGCTGGGATCGTTAGCGTCGAGGACCGTAGGATCGGGCTGCGTTCTTCTAAGTTCGGGGTCAATTTCGAACCATTTGCCTTCCAGGTGGAACATAACTGGCAATTTAGTTCTGCAGTCGACCTGCGTACCATGGTCCTGAATCATACGAGTGAGAGGGGCCATGAACTTGCTCTCATTCTTGTAAACTATTGGCAGCTCTTGATAGCAGAAGTCCGTTTTTCTGAAGTCTACTACTTTAGCACTGCAACGAATTATGTATAAAACTTCGCCCATCACTCGACCCATATGCCCGGCTGCTTCCTTCACGAGGCCGCTGACAATATCCGGCTTTTCTAAGGCTAGCATGATACGGTTTTTGAGGATGTTTTCACGTAGATGGCATCTCTTCATAATGGCGTCGTACACGAGCTCTCTAGACTGTTGCTTGAAAGCGATCTCTAGGAACAGCAACTTACTGAGAACCTGTGCCATGATGTCGGTATTGTGGGTCACTCTTCTTGATTTCTGAAAATAGAAGCCAAGCGAGGATTCAAAGATAACTATCAATCTATTCTGCTCTGTACGCCATGCCCGCTGATGGCATAACAATTCAGCGGACAATAACCTCAAGGCGAAAACCGTATCATGGGCCTCTACCATGATGTACTTAGTGCCGGTACTGTTGATCTTTAGAATTGTGGCTGGACCTTCGTAGAGTACGTCCATACCTCGCTCAGAGCATCGGTCCAACTGGTCGGCTTCCCAGGTCACTTCACCTGTTACATCGTCAAAACAATAATTTTTGGAGTACATACATACTGTGCCTGTACGCAGTCGAACGGCATTTTCTTCGACGTCGGCAATGGCGAGATAGTCGAATAATTTGATGGTGATAGCGGCGCTAACGATCACGTCTTCGTACGTAATGCCATTAAGGGTGTATCGAACGCCGGAGCATTTCCCGCTGGGTTCTAGGCGTCCCTCCAGCGTCGTTGACACTTCAGTAGTTCCGTTTAAAGTCAAACTAGAGATAATTCCAGCTCCTAACCCTGAGAGATCTAAGCGTTGAAATTGGTGTGCTTCGGAACAGCTGTCGGCCTTTATGTAATGGACGTATCGGGCTAATCCGCCTGCTACTGCGCTGGTGTGTGAGTGCATGCCGCAATGCTCGATCAACTGCTGCACAATCACTAAGCAGCTATATACATGCACTTCTGTGTACCGTCGTTCTTGCAGTAACTGGATTTTCGTTGGGATCTCTTCTGAGCTATTCTTCGGGTCACGACAAGGTTTAATATCTAACAGCGAGATCTTGAATACTTCCACTTCTGGGTCTGCGCAATCGAAAGCAATCAGTTCAGCCCATGAGTCTATTACAAATAATCTTAAAACTACAACAAAAACTACATATAACTTTAGCATTCTGATGAATAACTACTCTAATGTGATAGTCCTTTTGTAATTAGATCCGTGTGTTGCGGATCCACGAATGGTCAGCGACAGCTCCGTGGCTTCTAGTTGCGTATCGGGGCCGGGACGCTGTTTCCACGACGGTGTCAGTACTCGAGTTAGTGGTACTGGTGTCCGACAAACGACTTCTGTTCTGTGATTGATTATGGCTACCACTGGAAGACTGTAAAGTTGTATTGGCTCTACTCTCTGTAAATAAACTTTCATTAGTACTACTGCAGGTTGATTCTAAGAAATCCTGCGGGATAATCGGTTGAGAGGACCAAGGGATAATAGGGTTAATACCATCCGTATCTGCATTTTCAGTGGTCAACTCAATTGGCTCTGACGTATTGTCAAGTTTTAAGTCATCGGTCGTTAAATAACAAGGTTTTAATCGGTTCACATGCACCGTCATTTGTTTTCGTCCGAAAATTTCTTTAATTACCGCATTCACTTCTCGCATTTCAATGATACGATACGGACCTGACCATTTCTTAGCTAACTTAGCGCTAGTGCCGACCTTGACTGTTGGTGTAAACAGATATACACGGTCTCCCATTTGAAACTTGACACTAGCCGCTCGCTTATTAAAGTTACGGTGGACACGGTCAATGTTCTTGTCCAGCTGTTCTCTCGCTTTAGAGTGAGCTAACTTTAAACGTTGTAAGAATTCTGCTGCATAATTAGAGTCCGTATCGTATCTAGTGCGAAGAGGTCTCAAGAGGTCATCGAAAGGTAGTTCGATATCCCTTCCATACATTAAGAAAAATGGACTATCACCAAGCATTGCATGTGTACTACTACAAAAAGCTGATACAACGAATGGTAGCCATTCATCCCAATCCGTATGCTGCTCATTGATATAGTGTGAGAGCATATCTTTTAACGTTCGATGACTTCTCTCGAGACTTGCGTTTGTTTGCGGGTGGAAAGCGGTAGTATGCAAACGTTCGATTTTTAGTACGGTACAAATTTCTTTCATCAGTTTTGAGACGAAATTGGTCCCTAAGTCGGTCAGTAATTGTCTGGGCGTACCATGTCTTAAGATAATACCCTTGACAAACGTTTTCGCCACCGTTATAGAGGTCTGGTCTTTTAGGGGAAATGCTTCTAGATAACGTGTAGCTGCATCTTGTACCGTTAGAATATATTTATTTCCAGCGCTAGTGGTTACAAGAGGACCAACAATATCCATTGCTATCCGCTCAAACGGTCGTGTTACCGACTGAAACTTTTTCAGTGGGGCAGGTCGTAAATGCGGTGACGTTTTCCTTTGCGAACATGATACGCATTTGCGCACGTATTCTTTTATCGCGAATTAACTTTTTCGAACGTTTTCTCTGTGCCACCATGACCCGATAATGGAGAATCATGACACGCTTTCAAAATATTATTTCGAAACTTTAAAGGAATAACTAACTTGTCTTCGAAACGATCATCGTACGATTTTTTATAAATCAACCCGTCATCATCAAAGTAAAATTCACAATTTCCTTCTGAATTTATTTCGTCAGTGATATCTTTTATTTGATTATCTTCCCGTTGGGCCATTTTGATAGCGTCTCTATCCCATATCATGGGTTCATAATTAGTGCGAAATAAGATTTGTACAGGCTTAATGCGTGAAAGTGCGTCGGCGTTAGTATGTTTATCTCCCGGACGATAATGAATTTCAAAGTCATGTTCCGAAAGTAATAATGACCATCTAATTAAACGATTTGTTGGCTCTGATGTTTTCATCAACCATTTCAGAGGTTGATGATCGGTATAAACAGTGAATTTTTGACCATACAAATAACATCGGAAATGTTTTATTCCCCATACTAACGCTAAACACTCTCTTTCCGTTGTGCAATAATTTCACTCGGCGGGCTTAAGTTGACGACTCGCATACGCAACCGGCATTTCATGTCCATCATGCTCTTGGCTTAAAACTACTCCAATTGCAAAAGCAGATGCATCCGGACATAAGATAAAAGGTTTGTTAAAGTCAGGATATTTTAATATCGGTGACTGAGTTAATAAATTTCTAAGGTGGATAAACGCCCCTTCCGCCTCATCAGACCATACAAATCTAGCATTCTTTTTCGTCAAAGTTGTGAGTGGAAAGGCTACTCTCGCGAAATTTGGAATAAATCGACGGTAAAAACCCACTAAGCCAAGAAATGCTCTGACTTCCGTGACGTCACGAGGTACTGGGAAGTCCTTCACTACTCTTATCTTTTCCGTATCAGGTTTCACGCCGTCTTTACTCACTATGTGACCCAGGTACTTGGTTTCATCGAGCATAAATTTGCATTTTGCTGGATTCAAAGTTAAATTTGCTTCTCGTAGCCGATCAAATATTAATTTTAATCTCTCGATATGTTCATCTAAATTATCTGCGCTAAAGCAAATGATATCATCCAAATAGACAAAGCATTGGGTCACCGTCAAACCTGATAACACTGTGTACATCAGTCGCTGCCATGTACTCGGGCTATTTATCAAACCGAAAGGCATTCTGTTACATTCGTAATGGCCCCAAGGAACAGAGAATGCGGTTTTTTCTCTATCTCTCGGATCCATTTCTACTTGCCAATAGCCTTTAGTTAAATCGAGGGTGGTGAAACGAGCAGCTTTACCTAATTGATCCAAAGTATCTTGTAAATTTGGAATAGGGAAATAATCTCGTTTAGTTATTTTATTTAATTCGCGGTAATCAATACAAAATCTAAATGAACTTTCACCCTCAATTGATTTCTTTTCTACTAAAACTACAGGGGCGGAATATGGACTAATAGACGGTTGTATGATTTTATTTTCTAACATTTCATCAATTAAATCTTTCATGACTTGGCGACGACTGAACGGTACACGATAAGGAGCTCTAGTGACCGGTATCTCAGTGCTCGTGAGTATACGGTGTGTCACCAGAGATGTCTTACTTAATGGTGTGTCTTTTAATTTAAAGATATCAGCATATTCATTTAAAAAGGATTGGAATTTATTTCGTTCGCCGATCGGTAAATGGTCTAAATTAAACTTATGAGGCTGACCTCTGCTCACAACATTTACGCTTCGATAATTTTCGACATCATTCTCTTCTTCTTCTACTGCCACTACTGCTATACCTAATGGTATTCGGACTGACAACTTAATTTCGGTCGGACCTGTGTTTATAATATTTACAAATAAATTTGAATTTTGTTCTTTACGAAAGACAGTACGTGCTACTAAAACACCCGGTATATCAACCTCTGTGGGTTCAAGTACGTACGTCGCGTTTGGAATTCGCGTGTTCAGCATTATTTCACTCACAGCTGTGTGCCGCGCTGGTATTGTTACATGATACTTTGAACGTGCGACAAATCTTTTCAAATTACTACATTTAAATTTCTGAATGTTAACGCGCGTATTATTATTAATTATAATGGGTTCGGTCAAATGTGGTTCAATAGGTATGTTATCTTTTTCGGTCTGGGCGATCACAGAATCTATCGATACCAAATCATTACAAATGTTTATTTGATTGTGCTCCGTTACACAATCCGTACTACTACTTTGAATTTTAGAATTCGTGATATCTACGCCTGTAACATTTTCTAACTGATTCGAACAGTTGTCCCTACTATTGGCACACTCGCTGCCTTCTACATTAGCATAAATTGTAATTATGCTATCGTCTGCATTTTTATTGTTCCTATCGATTTCTGACATAGATAGAACTTTACTATTAATTTTAAAAATGTTCTTACCAAAATCGATAACTACGTTACGCTGAATTAAAAAGTCTACTCCGATCAGTCCATCTGATGGTAAGAAGAGATCGTCCGGACATACTACAAAGCGATGCCTTATTTTTTCAGAATCAGTATTAATTTCATCATTGACGACTCCGTCACTACTCAACTGATTACCTGAAACATCTACTAAAACATCCTTTGATGGTAATATTGACCATTTATTTTCAGCGACTACTTTGCGTTTTAGTAATGAAACAGCGGCTCCTGAATCAACTAAAAATGTGTAATTTCGATCAGCTACCTTTAAAATTACTAACTTTGTTCTATCTCGGTCATAATCGGCGACCCGTGGAACTATGCATACTTTTCTACTTAATCTGTCTGACGTTGGGTCGTCGTCGAGACAGCCTTTAAGTTTAAAGGACACGCTGAAGAATCGGCACGATGCCCTACCACGACACAGTTATAGCATAATGTCTGTTTTTGCTTCGGACATTTCTTTGAAATGTGATCTACACTGCCGCAGTTAAAGCAACGACCTTTCATAGCTAAATAACGCTGGTCTGTGCGTAAAGTTCCTGATTTTGAACTTTTCTTATTATTACGTACAGTTACGGTATTTCTGGGACTACTTGTCGCAGAAGGAGTGTCCGAATTTTTAGCCAACGTACGAATGTGCGATTTATGGGCGTCTGCTTTCGTTTCCCGAAACAAACGAGCGAGTACTTCCTCACAATGCTCAGCAATGGGCAGAGCTTCTTCTACTGTTTCGCAATGCTGTATGCGACATACTTCATTTGCTAGTCGTGTATCAAGGCCCTCAAGAAATTGTCTCATCATTAGAGTTTCGCGTTTTATTCTGTTCCGCAAACTTAGCATATTATTACCCCCAGAATTTGGATACAATTTTGCTGCTGCAATCTCTAACCTTAATGCGAATTTCCTTAACGATTCGTCTTTTTGGCGGTATAATTTTGAAAATTCTCTTTCGGCTACAGCGTGATCTACCTTTTTCCCAAATAAACTAATTAACCATTCGCGCATTTCTGAGATCGTACTCGGACGCTTGTCACCCGGCAAGGAGTAAAAACAGTGTTGCGCGTCACCTCTAAGTTTCAGTTTGATTGCGGTTACAATTTGATTGTTGTTCCATTGGTAACACTCTGCAACTGTTGCTACGTTATCTAAGAATGCTTCTAACTCTGGGCCACCGGAATACGTTTCAATGGTTTTAAGAGCGGACATTGAAGAAGGATCATTAAATACTGTAGTGACAGGTGGTGAACTAGCGTGTGAAGGGTGATCTGCGGATGGAATGGGCATTTCTTTGACATTATTGAAATAATTTGGCATATGGTAAGAGAACGGTTGGTAGCTTGGACCTGCCGAAAATCGTTGAACGTTAGGCGGGGGATACTGATAGAATTGGTGGGCAAATGGCATTGCGATGGACGTGTGAGGGGGAGCGGTCGGATTCTCAATCGGTGAAACGATGGTGGTTATACTTGTACTCGCTGAAACGGTCGAGGGTGCTACTGTCGTGGTTATAGTGGTTGTTACCGGTACAATATCGTTCTGGCCCATTTTCGTTAATTAAGCGTTAAATTAATATAATTCAGTCGGTCTGTAATAATCTAGTTCTATTTAACTAGATCCTGTCCGCAGCGCCAGTTGTAACAGAGGGGTTGTGCAGTGAAGTACAAGCCCTCGTTGACGTACTGAATTATGCAGGACGGTTCAAAGAATGTAAGTTTATACTTACCTGTTCACTGCTGTCCTTCGTTGATGCTGTACTCTGGATAGGTGCGGGTGGAAGGTGAAAATGGGCACTTCAAAAGACACTACTCTTTAAGCTTCGACGTTTAATAATTTTTATTAAAAATTAAAAATTATAAAGTCCGATTTGCAATAACTTAAATACTAACAATAAATTTTAAAGTAAACTAAATGAACAAATCTACTGAAATTAAATTACTATTAATTATCCTAACCACGACCGTGATTTGCGACACCCGATGTGAGAATGCTCGCAAATTTTTGGTCTTCTACCAAGTCGAATCAAACTGCTGACATATCGCTTGGGAGTATTCCACCGTTTTTGCCAACTTATCGAATGTCATCGAACGGCGGAAGCCACCCAGCCACGTGCCAGCACTCTGCAGCGGATAGCGAGTTCAATCAACCACCTACGCTAACAATTTTTGCTAATTGAACTCACATCCGTTACATTACATTCTATGCGTATATTAGACACTTTAATAATTTGTACAGGTATATCCGATTCATGCCATTTATTTGGTTCGAGAATTCGTTCTGTAAATCCCAAAAGAGATCCAAAACTATTTGGTTTATTAAAATAAATCCATTGACTACACTTTATTTCACTCTTTAATGTATTATTATTGGCTCTCAGTTCAAAATTAATTTCACTAGGTAATTGTGATTTAACATAGTCATTTATGTCTTTAATTTCATAAGATCCTTCTGGAAGATATATGTGTGAATCACCAATATATAATCTACTATTTTTTTCTTCTATATTTGGTATAGAATTGTATGTTTGAAAAAGCACTAAACCCAATTCGTAATTTGTGTCTTTTTTTAATTCAATTGCCGGAAAAAAATTCGCATTTAATATAGAACTATTACTTTGTAACGTTAATGTTAAAGACATTATTATTTTCACGTTCCAAATAGTATCACTTAAATGATTCTCTTGTGTTACTGTCTACTAGTTTTATTTCATAAGAAATTTTAAACAAAGATGACCACATACTACTGTATTAGGCTCTTGATTGTAATTATAGAAAATTTTGCAATTACCGAAATACCTTATTATTTCTTTTGGAGGTGGTAAGTTGTCTATGCTGTCCAAGTAAATAACATTATAGCCACGTTTTTTGTAAGCTATCCAATGTGTTCCTTTTCCATCTAAATCATCCAAATTAACTATAGCAGATTCATTCATTCTTGGATTGTTTGGCAAATCATTACGCATATATACTCCTCGAAAGAATGGTATTTCGTAATGACGAGCATAGTTTTCTAAATCCACATTAGTTAGCGGTACTCTCGGTAATTTTAATGGTTTCTTGGAAACGGGGTTAGATATATAATAATAAAGGTATTAATGGAAGAATACCACCAGTTTTCGGTAATGGGATTATTCTTTCTTTATTTATAGTAGGAATAGATGGTTTGTGATTACTAACTTCTCGTTTAGCTGCTTTCAATTCTGTTTTTATAATTCCTTTTGCTGTTAAATCATTCATAAGTTTGCTTGATTTTCCTTTCGATTTAATGGCTAACTTTGCTATTTTCTTTATTGTATTAAAAGTTTTTTATTTGCCCATTTTTTTATTTTTTTATTTTTACACCCATCTTCATTCCCATTCCTAGTTTCCTTTTAACTTTCATGGTGTTGGCTATACTCCACGCTGCAGCTTTCTCTCCCAATGAAGAATCTGAGGCTAATACTCTTGACCAGGCTTTATCTTCTAATACTTTATCTGCCTCGTGACGCTTTGTCTAACTTATTTATTCCGGGGCGCCCCGTTCTAAACGTTTATGAAGTTTAGTACCGGGACCACAATACTGGTAACCAGGCACGTGCAGTTCGAATGGAAGAACTGTAAATAATATATAAACTTGAATGCATGTGAAATTCGTCAGTATGAAAAATGAAGTTTATTAAGCAGCCCATGTCAATAACGATTTAAAATTTAGATAATATTATATCCGAATTTAATAAAACACAGTCACCTAGACATAGTTCTTTGTTACCAAATACAATCAGATGTATTATAAGTGGCCCCAGCAACTGTGGCAAAACTAACTTAATGTTAAATTTAATTATGGATCCAAATGGTTTAAAATTTGAAAATATTTACTTGTATACAAAAACTCCGAATCAACCTAAATATCAGTTACTTCAAAATATATTAAAACGCGTTCCAGGTGTGCGATATTTTCTGTTCAATAGTACTGAAAATATTATAGAACCACACAATGCCAAAGCGAATTCTCTTTTCATATTCGATGACGTTATATGAGACAAACAAAAAACTATGAGTGAATATTTTAGTATGGGTCGCCACAATCTAGTTGACTGTTTTTATTTGTGTCAGACCTATGCTCACATACCGAAACATTTAATTCGAGACAATGCAAACTTCCTAGTACTCTTTAAACAAGATGACATGAATTTAAATCATATTTATAAAGATCACGTTAACACAGATATGAATTTCGCACAATTTAAGGATTTATGTTCACTATGCTGGAATGAAAGCAAGTATGGTTTCTTGATAATTGATAAAGATAAAGAATTAAATAATGGACGGTACCGTTCAGGTTTTGATTCATACATAAAGGTCGGTACGTAAATTTTTCAAGTAGTACATATTGAACTGTTGAACCAGTATGTCATTGTTATGTTCACAGATAATGAATAAAAAATATAAGCCGAAGAAGAAAGCACTGTCAAGTAATAATATTATTATTGACATTGAAAAAACAGCTGATAATATACGACGTAAATATAGAAGTATTGTAAACCGAGAGAGTAGTAGAAAAGATTTTTATGCAAAACAATATGATCCCATTGTAAAACCACTCACAAACGCACTTGATAAACTATCTATTCCGTTAATAACAGATATACATAAGAAACAAGACGAAAATATCAAACAGGAATCTAAAGAATTAATTGTAGATCAAATAAATTTTGATACATTACTTAAAACGGAAAATGGAAGAAGTGTAATTGAAGAGTATCTTAAAACACATACAGGGCCAATAATACGAAAATATATTTAACAATTATTATTTCGTGTTGGACAAAATAAGATTATAGATAAACAGTATGGTGTAAGACGCATAAGGAATGACTTTAAAATTGAAGATTCACACTTGTTTATGACAAGTGATGACAATATTATTATAAACAATAAACAGTATAAAGTAACACCAGGTCTGGTTCAGTTACTCTTTCTTAATTCTCCTAATAAAACAGAGTATACAGTGGAAGATTTACAAAACTATAAAGCTATTCTTCTCGATACAAACGCCCATAAGATAAATTACTTACCATTGGAACCGACTAAAAAGAATAATTCGTATAAATACAAAAATATTATAAAATATATCGAATCTCAGACAGTGACTGGAAAGGGTAGTACAAATTTAATACAAGTTTCTAAAAAACCAATTGATTTTAAATATTGGAACGATCCTAATGAATTAGTTCAACGACTTTATTTACTACATTCGTCACGTGCGATCGGCTATAGTGGACTTGATTCGGAAATAGCATCGATAGAAGAAGAGTTAAGAGAAGAGGACATCATTGTATAAAGTCAGTTTCATCATGTCAATTGACAAATTCGGACGATACTTGGATCAATTTTATATTACTTCGGGTGGTAAACATTCCTCTCCTTCGTCATATAAAACTCAACTTCAATTTCCATTAACAAGCGAGGGTGATATAAATTTCAACAATAAACGATTAACTAATATCGGATTTCCACGCAATCTTTACGACGCTGCATCAAAAAAATATGTAGACGAGAGTGTCACTTCTTTTACAAAGAGTATACAAAACGATTTACAAATTGTACGAGACAGTGTAGCATTGCTTGTTAATAAACTAAATCAAGATACACAAAATATACAACATAATATTAGTCTCATTGAACAGACTCAAAATATTACACTTAAAGAAGAAATATCACGTATTCATGACTCAGTTAATGATTTAAACAAAGATTTTCAAAGTGTAAAGAGTGTGGCTACAGACGTAGCAATTCTCAAGCAACAAATAAGTTATTTTATTCAACCCGAGGAAAAATAATAATGAGTAATATTAAACGTTTACTAACATATGAACTGCATAAACCAGCTCGTCGGAATTTTATTAGACGCAAAGTTATATTGCAAGGTTTCGATGACTTATGGCAAGCAGATTTGGTGGATATGTCAACGTATGCCAGTGACAATAATAATGTCAAGTTTATGCTTACTGTTATTGACACATACTCAAAGTTTGCATGGGCAATTCCAGTCGCCACAAAATCGGCAAAAAATGTAACGGCAGCTATGAAAATAATTCTTTCAAGTGGACGAGTACCAAGAAACCTACAAACAGATGACGGCAAAGAGTTTTTTAACAAAGATTTTAAGAAACTAATGGAAGATTATCACATAAATCACTATTCTACGTTTTCGCATTTAAAAGCTAGCATAGATGAACGCCGGAACCGGACCCTTAAAACCAAAATGTGGGTAGAACTCAATTATAGGGGCTCCTATAAGTGGACAGATATTCTCAATAATTTGGTTGAAGAATATAATAACTCTAAACATCGTACAATACAAATGAAACCGGCAGAAGTTAAACAAGATACATACATTCAAGCCTATCGTAATAAAAGACATCATTTGTTGAAACCATCGTTATTTCAAGTGGGTGATCATGTCAGAATTAGTAAGCATAAACATGTGTTTGAAAAAGGATATACTTCAAATTGGACGACAGAAGTGTTTAGAATAGCTGAAGTAAAACATACAGTACCTGTCACATTTATATTAGAAGACTTGGAAGGGAATCGCATTAAAGGTGGATTTTATCAAGAAGAATTACAGAAGACAAAATATCCTGATACTTATTTAGTTGAAAAAATTTTACAAAGAAGAGGAAATAAATATTTTGTTAAGTGGTTAGGATTCGACAGTAAACATATTTCATGGATTTCAAATGATAGTTTAGTGTAATTATTGTATAATATATATATAATATGTAATGTATTGTAATAAAAATTATAAATAAATGTTATAAAATATATAATTATGGTTGTTTTATTCTTAGCTCCTTAAAGTTGAAATTTGTTTATTTAATAATTACTACACTTAACCCATGAGTTGATCTCAGCGTTTGTATTTATTTTCTTAAGACATTCATCGGTAGCAAGAGCGTATCTTTATATTTTCTATATGGAAAATGAATAAAATTATTTTTTCTTTAAACTATAAGATTATATATTAACTAATATACTAGTATGGGGTACACCAACATGCACGATGCACGTTAACATAATATCAGATACTCATATTTACGTAAAATACATTCTAAATCACAGCAACAAATTCTCCTACAGGCGCGGCGCCGATGACAAAGAATAAGTATGATTATTTATATTTTATCTAGGAACAATGAATGTAGGCAGTAGTGGCTTAGTTGGTTAGCGCTCCGACTCGCTAAGCAAAGTCTGAGATCTGGGGTTCAAATCCCAGTGACGACAAACCTATACATATTTTTTTAATTTAATTAAATAACATGATATATTCTTACAACTATATGTCTTTCTATTACTAATATACTAGTATGCCGCACACCAACATGCACGTTGCACATTACCATAATATCAAAACACACATATCTATACGTAAATACATCCTAAACCCACAAACACATCCACGCTGCGCCGCCTATGTCAAGTCGCGCATGCTCAATTAACACTATACTCTAATTCGCTAAATTCAATCAGCTCATGCCCAAATTACAAAGGCGATTCGTTCAAACTCTGGCAACCCATCTCTGTCGATTTTCATTCTACTCTTGCAGCTCTCTCGGACACCCAGAATGTCCATTTAGCCAGGATTACACGTCTTTGTCTTATACATTGAAAAGTCTCGCTCTAGCGCCCCTATTACTACTCTCGGTTTATTAGGGTATTACAGAAAATTTATAAAAGATTTCAAAACCGTTCATGAAATGTCTGAAAAAGGGAGCAGTAATAAATATAAAAGATCAAAATTATAATTATTGTTTTAATAAATGTAGAATCCTATTAAAGAACGAGCCGATACTGCAATATCCCGATTACACAAAATCGTTCAATTTAACAACCGATGCAAGCAACGTGGCTATTGGTGCTTTTTTTTCTCTCTGACTTACCGTTCGCTTATGCGATTCGAACCCTAAACGATTCGGAACAAAATTATTCACCCATCGAAAAGGAACTCCTCGCTATAGTTTGGGCCACAAAATATTTTCGCTCTTATATATTCGGACGAAAATTTAAAATTATAACAGACCACAAACCCCTCCTGTGGTTATCATTACTCAAGAAACCAAATTCTAAATTAATACGATGGAGATTGAAATTGGAGGAATTCGGCTTTGAAATTTTATATAAAAAGGATTTATTAAACAAAAATGCTAATGCACTATCACGTATCGAATTGAACGTAAATTCTGTAGAACCGGAAGCTCAAAATGTCTTTGACTACATAAAAAATTTTAACGACAACTTTAACCCTGATAACGAATCAATGATTGCGGAACCCGACATCGACCAAAATTCTGACTCTGACAATACGACCCACTCCAACCAAGAATATCCTATTTTTGGTATCACAATTAGCGACTTACCTGTGAACGTTGGCAAAAACCAACTGTTTATATCTGGAGTCACTTATTCATCAGCAGAACCCAAATACAGTAAAATTTACACTGACAAAACAAGAATTCACGTACAAATCTCACAAGAAAATTTTGAAACAAACGTTACAAGTTTTGTAAAAGAATTCATAATTCTAAAAGTCAAATATTTCTTGTTTTTTGAACAACCAATATACGAAAAATTCTCTACAGTAATGCAAACACACTTTGAGAATTCAGAAACAAATTTTATTCAGTGTAATAATAAATTAATTGATGTTGAATTAGAATGAATAATATAATTAAACAATTTCACGAAGAAAAAAAGAATCATCGTGGAATCCTCGAAACACACAACCAAATTAAAAATATTTACTATTGGCCAAATTAACATAGAACCATCACAAACTAAATTAACCAGTGTGAAATTTGCTTACAAGCTAAATACGAAAGAAATCCTATTAAAACCAAATACAATATAACACCAACACCTGACAAACCCTTTCATACATAGTTTCAAATAAATATTCTTAAGAAGAAGAAGAATGTTTAATACAGTATGAAGCAAACACTACCAGAGACCTTAGTGGAAGAATTGTAGTAAAAATGCCTTTTCGAGACGAGGAAAATATGTAAGGCAGCACATTAGAGATGGCTCAAAAAAGATTATTCGCAGTTGAGTAAAGATTTCAAAAAGATGCAAAACTTAAAGTTAAATATCAAGAGTTTATGACTGAATATGAGAAACTTGGACACATGACTCAAGTTCTTTATAATAAAAATAATTTTGCCTATTATTTACTACACCATCCTGTTGGAAAACTAGAAAGTCTAACTACTAAAATTCGAGTAGTATTTGATGCTTCTGCACAACCACCAGATGGATATTCTATCAATCAATTACAGAAAATAGGTCCAACAATACAAAATGATCTATTTTCAATTTTAATAAAATTTTGAACATATGCTCTATCCTTGATAGCAGATGTAGAAAAAATGTACCGACAGATTTAATTGATCACAGCGTCATTTACAACGTATTGTTTGGAGATCTGATTCAAATGAACCTATACCACATTACCAATTAAATACAATTACTTACGGGCAAGCTGCATCACCGTCTCTAGCTATAAGATCGCTTGTACAATAAGCTATTGACAATAAAGCTGAATATCCAAAGGCATGTGAAATAATTAAAAATTCATTCTATGTGGATGATTTATTAGCAGGTGCTGAAACTAACGATGAAGCAAATGAGTTATATGTATATTTAAGTAAAATTTTAGCAATAGCAAAAATGACTTTACGAAAATGGAGTAGTAATAGTAAATCATTATTACATAAAATTATTAATTCATTTGAATCAGAAAGTAATTTTGTATATGTTTGTGAGAATGCTTCTATAAAAACATTAGGAATCCAATGGAACTCACAGGAAAAAGTGTTTGAATATATAGTAAATATTAATGATAATTCAATAGTATCAACCAAAAGAATTGTTCTATCTGTCATATCCCAACTCTTCGATCCATTAGGATAAGTAAGCCCGATAATAATTATAGCAAAATTATTGATGCAAAAACTTTGGCAAGCGCAACTAGATTGGGATGACCCATTAGATAAAAATTCTTACACCGAATGGCGTAATTTTTTACACAGCGCAAAACAAATTCATAAAATCAAAATACCTAGATTTGTTTTTTCTACTCAAAACAGTATTATGGAAATACATGGATTTTGTGATGCATCTACAAAGGCGTATGCGGCGTGCATATATATACGAGCAACAAATGAAAATAATTGTGTAAAAACCCAACTTATATGTTCGAAAACAAAAGTAGCACCATTGAAATTACTTACAATCTCACGATTGGATATATGTGGCGCATTGCTCTTGGTCAAATTAATGAACAAAACTAGACAAGCATTAAAATAATCCTGCCGATCTTGCATCACGAGGATCATACGGTAATAGCTTACTCAATTCAACATTGTGGTAGCATGGACCCCCATGGTTACTTAAAGACGAATTACAATGGCCAAAACCTTATTTTAATAATAATAATGACCTACCTGAATTAAAGCCACAAGTACCAATATCTCTTATAATTAATATTTAATTTAATATATTTAGTAAATATTCTAAATTAAATAAATTAAAAAGAATAATGACTTATATATTGCGATTTTTAACAAATTTAAATCCAAAAACTAATAAAATAATGAAAAACACGAGTTCATTTACTTTAGATGAATTGAATAATGCAGAAATTAGTCAAATTACCTCAAATGCAATCATTTCCAGATGAAATTTTTTCTTTACAAAAAGGAACCAATTACCAAATAAATCAAAATTATCAAAATTGTTTCTTGATGAAAGAAATATACTGAGAGTAGGAAGTAGATTTGAAAATTCAAATTTTGAATATGAAAAGAAGCATCCAATCATATTTGATGGAAATCATTTATTTACAAGATTATTGTTCCAAGAAGAATATAAAATAATGCTGCATGCCGGACCATAACTATTACTGAATTATATCAGAGAAAAATACTGGCCTACTAAAGGACGAAACCTTGCTAGATCAATTGTAAAAAATTGTGTAAAGTGCTTCAAAATTAATCCAAAATTTCTAGAAACACTTATGGGAAACTTACCATCAGATCGAGTGACACCTAATTATCCTTTTATAATTACTAGAGTTGACTATGCAGGACCTTTTTTATTAAAAGAAAAAAAAATGCAATGCAAAACAATTAAAATGTTATATTTGTTTATTTATCTGTTTTGTTAGAAATAGTATCTGAATTAACAACAGACGCTTTTATTATGACTCTAAGACGATTTTTTGCACGAAAAGGTAAACCTAATCGTATTTATTCCGATAGTGGAACCAATTTTGTCGGGGCAAATAATAAATTACACGAAAAAGCAAAATTTTTAATAACTTATCAAACAGATTTGATTTTTGCTTGTGTAAATGATTCAATTAACTGGAATCTTATACCACCTAATTCACCTCATCATGGTGGTTTATGGGAAAGTGGAATCAAGAGTGCGAAATATCAAATGAAAAGAATTATTGGGAATGCAGCTTTAACTTTTGAAGAATTTTATACTGCCATGACACAAATTGAATCCATTTTAAATTCACGTCATATTTCTCCTCTTTCAAGTAATTCTAATGATCTTAACCCTTTAACTCCTGCTCATTTTTTAGTAGAAAGACCTTTAACTACAATTCCAGATACAAATTTACAATTAATTCAAGAAAATAAATTATCCTGCTATGAGCGATTACAAAAACTTGTACAACATTTCTGGCGACGTTGGTCTACAGAGTACATTTCCGAACTGCAACAACGAAAGAAATGGAAAACCATTCAACGTAGTCTACAAGTTGATACTGTTGTTCTTGTAAAAGATGACAACCTTCCACCATAATTTTGGATTCTTGCCCGAGTTGAACAACTACATCCTGGAGCCGGCGGCATCACTAGAGTCGTAACGTAAGTGCGTGCAGTTAGCAGAATGAAGTAAAGCACTAACGAAACAATTTATATACAAAGTTAGTGCCTCGTTAGTGCTCTTTGGTGCTTCTTCAATTTCTTTAGCAGGAGTCACCATGCCGCTACAAAAAGCATTCGACTGCCAAGTTCACACTAGCAGGAACTTTAAAAGATAAATTAATGAACTTGATGTCAAAAGTTAGTGCTTCGTTAGAGCTCTTTAGTGCTTCTATTAAAAAAATCACAAGTCATACTATATCGCTACCAGGAGCATTGAATTGTTTTCCTGCCAGGTTCACACTAGCAGGAACTTTGAAAGATAAATTAATTAACTTGGTGTCAAAATTTAGTGCTTCGTTAGTGCTTTTTAGTGCTTCTATTAAAAAAAATTACGTCACACTACATCGCTACAAGAAGCAGTCGTCATTTGCTAATTTATGTAGATCGGCATATTATAAAGTTTATTTATTGTAATAAAAAATTATTAGCAACTTTTTTGCTCATTTTGTGCTATTTATTGCTACAGTGTATTACTTTTGTGCTTATTTCCTACAATTGTCATTATCAAAATAATACGAATACGATATGTTTACGTTTGCTTATTCATAATGAAAAATTTGAAAAATTTAAAATTAATATAGCAGCAATTTTTCTGATCTCGTTCCATTTATTGCCTTATTTTTTAAATTTTTTATTCATCTCGGTTTATTATTAGTAAGCTGGAGGAAATATATACTATTCATATCATTGAAGAAACCATTACATTAGTTACCTACTAGCTATAGCCATATTTTTGGCCTAATCTTTTTTAATTGTTTATTTTTAATAGAGGTTGACACAGCATTAGTAAAAATTATGGTTTTTTTAAATTTTTATGTTAATATTCATATTGCATAATTATTTTATCCAATACCTGGTAATAGCCTTACCATTTTTATATAAATAAAGTAGCTCATAAGTCATGAGTGGGTTAAAAGTATCTTTTCTCATTGCTTATTGTTTGATACCTATAATAGTATTACCTTAAGTAATTTATCTACACTATATTTATTATTATATGTTAAATTCAATTTTAAGTGTAACAGTACCTACAAAACAATAAAAAGTTATGTAGTCACCAACGAGGCAATTATTTCAAATTAGCAATATTCGTAGTCAGTAGGTATTCTGATCTACTTCCTTCTTATTTTTGCATATAACATCAAAATTGTAATTGCCTATTGTTATTGTTGTATCACTGACTGCCTAAAAATTTAGAAATGAATTAGTATTATACAAAAGAAAATAAAATATATTTTTCCTACGACCACTGTTAAAAATAGTATTTTTAACAGTTGCTTAGCAAGTTAAAAATAACAGTTTATACACAGTAAATACTTTTAAAACGTTGTCATTGACAACGTGTTAAAAGTAAAAAACAAATTTACTTTTAACACTTCTTATGTTCAGTTGTTCATAACAAATACATCATGACCTGTCATAAATGTCATTCTATAATACTTAGTTTTTATTTACTAATAGGTACATAACTGGGGTCGTAGGAAAAATAGTGTATGATATTTGTGTTAAAAGTGATTTTATTTCGTTCGTGGGGTTTGTTACACTCGGCTTCGCCTCGTTTCAAACTTCCCCACTCACTCATAAAATGTCACTTTTAACACTTATATCATAAATAACTATTACTCACAACTATATTGCAATTGTTTAATTATAACTTGGTTACCATGGCGGTAAGTTTTACTTTACGCCCTTGGGCGGTAAAGTAGTCAACTCTGTTTTGTTTGCTATTGTTTATAAAGTCAATTTATGGTGAGTGAGGGAATTAATTTATTTATTAATGTGAAAAATATAATTTATTTTTATTTAATTATTATTGTGAAAAATACAATTATTTAAATTATGGAATGACACTCCGCCAGCCGATTTATTTAATTGAATATTTAAATTATTTATTTCGTTCTCCTCCTGTGTGACTGTAGATATATTGCTCGATGTACTTGCATCAGTCTTAATATTGAGAATTAATCTTGCCGTCTTAGTTTTGGATTCTACAGAATCTTCTAGGTATCCTTCTGCAACCGAAGTACTTTTCCAGCCCCCATGCCTTTTTACAGATGTTATATCTGTCCCACTATCTGCTAGTAGTGTCGCAGATATTCTGCGAAAGGTATGCCCAGTATATCGCTCTGGATCAGGAAGCTGGGGGGATATTTTGCAATATTTTTGAGAATAGCTCCGAAAGTATTTTTACCCACAGTCTGGGAAGTGCAGATTTTATTTCTAAATTGAAGAAAAAAACGACGATGGCTCAAATTCCCTGGCCGCAAAGCAATATATTTTCTACAAAGCTCCAGTGCAGCTATTTCGTCATCTACTATACCAAACTGACGTTTTTTACTAGTTTTTGTTTTTGGTATGGTCACAAGAACGACGGAACCCCTGTCTTCTACAACGTCTACTTCATTATTTATATATTCTTATGCAGTTGTGCGTAAAACGTTGCACATACCTCGGGCTGAAAGAGATTTACGCCCCTGGATGAATAAAAGTACTTCGCTACGCGTCGGGCTTCAAATTTCGTCCGCGGGCATAAACTTTCTCTTTCAACCCTCTATACGTAAATAACTATTTCGAATGATTAGTAATAACAGTTCGGCTAATAAATCAATTAATACATATTCACCCTAATTCTGTAAGGAAGTTGCTAGCTCTTAGCAACGTTACTAACATCATCAACCAATAACAATAGCAGATATTAAATAAAATATGGAAATAATAGCTTTTACAATTATTTCTATAGATCACAATTTTAGTAACATTGCTAAAAGCCAGCAACTTCCTTAAAAAAATTAGGGTGATTATCTCTGTATAATAGAAGTATAATACAGTAACATTGTTATTTTAATATTAAACAAACTTAAAGTATTATTATTTTTTCAATAAACGTACATACAAAAAATTAAAATAATTAATTTGAAAATAGGTTTTGGCGTTGGAAGATATAATTTATTTTCCCAATATTTTTATGTGTTATGATGAGAAATAATTGAGAAACTTTAATACCTACACATTTAAAAATTAACATTGTGATCCCTATACAAGCACGCTTATTCAGCGTGAATCGTTGATAACAAAAAATGACATGAGCAGAAAATTATTGTTTCAATAATTTTATTTTAGAGTTTACTCGATTACTGAAGCAAGAGATCTTTTGAAATAAAATGTATCTAATTCTTTGATTTACAAAAAAATCTTATTTGTGTAAAGTATACCTGTTTATTAATTATTTTAAAATACAATTATAACATTATATTTAACAAATATATCTCCCAGTCGACGCTCCCTTCTCGGTCATCTAGTTCTGGGGGCCTTCTGGGCTGGACACACTCGAAATCTGAAATAAACAGAAATATGAGAATCTCTTCGCTCAGTGAGTGATCAGTACCAGTTCCTAAACCCTAAATGAGAGAGAATAGGTGAGAGAAAGGATATAGGTATTAGGATGGCAGCCTCCGCAAAGTACTGCCCCACACCCCCGCAGTAAGTGTGGCAGTCCCAGCCGAACTGTAGACTCTTCCTCAACCGTAGAAGAGGGGATAGCTAAACCGCAGAATAGCCCTGTCTCAACACCGCAGCGTGAGCACGCCTCAACCAAACTTGGTATGAGGTTGACAGCCTCCGCAAAGTACTGTCCCACACCCCCGCAGTAAGTGTGGCAGTCCCAGCCGAACTGTAGACTCTTCCTCAACCGCAGAAGAGGGGATAGCTAAACCGCAGAATAGCCCTGTTTCAACACCGCAGCGTGAGTACGCCTCAACCAAACTTGGTATGAGGTTGACAGCCTCCGCAAAGTACTGTCCCACACCCCGGCAGTAAGTGTGGCAGTCCCAGCCGAACTGTAGACTCTTCCTCAACCGCAGAAGAGGGGATAGCTAAACCGCAGAATAGCCCTTTCTCAACTCTCGACACCCTATACTGAACACCCGCCTCAGGGGAGGCCATTCTAGCACACACACATATATAAAAACTGAATGCTGACACCCACCTTTTACAAATGATGAACACTCACTATCACTATTGAAATACCACTGCGCTCACGTCAACAATCAAATCACAACTGAATAAATAATTGAATAGCCCCTCTCTTAAACATACTTGCTTATGTAATTCTACTCTATCATGAATAAATTTTATACTTGCATAATACCTAAATTTGCCGTTAACAGTTCGGCCATCCTGACTTTTCCGCGTCCTCGCGGACTAATCTACGATGCCGTGTATATCGTCATCTGCTTCGCTTACTTCACTACTGGACGACGCAGATATTCCTTCCGGTTCGACATATGGCTTCATTCGGTCTATTGCAATAACATTACTATACTTGCCTCTTTTAGTTCGTTTAGAACCAGGTAACTCTTCAACTAAATATCTGTCATTTGGTAGGACTTGCCTCACTTGAAAGGGTCCGTCAAACGGGGCTAGAAGTTTCTTTCTACCCCCTTCAAATTAAACTCGTTTTTTAATTAATACTAAATCACCTTCTTTATATGGTCGCCCCTTGCACCTGTGTTTGTCGTAATTACTTTTAATCCGTTGTTGTTCGTTTAATAATTATTGTGCCATTTCTTGCCGAGTATCAGTTAAATTTATGACTGGCTGCTCTGGTTGAACTTCGGTGCTCAAAATTGCGACACTAGGAGATCTAGGTCGGTAACCGAATAAAAGCTCGCTTGGTGTTTTCTTAGTTGACGAGTTTACTGCTTTATTAATTGAAAATTGTACTTGTGCCAATTTTGTGTCCCATTTGTTTTTTTCTTGTATTGAAGTAGCAAGTGCCGCTAAGATCGTGGAATTTACCCTTTCGCACTGACCATTAGCACGTGGTGTAGCCAAAGCGTTCATTATATGTTTAATGCTCTTTTCCCGACAGTAGTTCATGAATTGCTTCGATGTAAAGGCTGTTCCTCGATTGGAAACTAATCTTGTCGGGACTCCAAAAGTATTAAAGATGTGCTCTAAAAATCTTACAACATGTCTTACTTGATGTACATTCTTCGGTGCCTGAAATTCGGTGACGGCTTTTATTTTCTCTGCTCCAGGTCTAACTCCATCTCGATCAATCTCGAATCCTAAATAATTTATGCTGCTCTGAAAAAAAAGAAACATTTCTTCATATTCAGTGTCAAGTTGTTCGCCCTAAAAATGTCGAACAGTGTCGTCAGCCGCTGAATTCCCTCTGTAAATGATGATGATGGACAGATGATGTCATCTAAGTAGGCCATGGCAATGGTGTTACGACATGATCCTAGAACTTTGTTGATTAACCTCTGAAAAACTGATGGTCCATTGGATAATCCAAAAGGAAGACGATTAAACTCATAGTGTCCGTCTGGTGTTACAAATGCAGTTTTATACTTTGAACTCTCCGCGATAGGTATCTGGTAGTGTCCTGTTTTCATATCTAAAGTTGTGAAGAACTTCGCTCCTTGCAATCGATCCAATTGGTCATCAATTCTTGGTAAGAGATATCGGTCTTTCACGGTTACTTTATTCAAATGCCTGTAGTCGATACACATTCGCGCTTCTCCGTTCTTTTTCTTCACTAGTAGAATCGGTTCTGAAAAGGGTGAAGTTGATTCGCGTATAATGTCGCTATCCAGAAGCTCTTGTACTATTTCCTGAACTTGTTTTCTTTCTGAAATTGATAATCTGTACGGCCTGTACGTAATGGGTGTGTCATCAGTCAGTAAAATATCCACTACAGTCGCATTCGTGCATCGAATATCCTTCACAGTTCTTGCAAAACAATCTCTGTATTCCTGCAATAGACATATTAGTTGTTCGCGTTGATCCTCACTTATCCGTTCCCACATGTAGTTCATGCTCCGTAAAATCAATTCCTTCATTTTTCTGCACTTCATTATTATCAGCTTGACACGTCCATCCTCTTGCTACAATTTTATCCTTCTGAAATGTTATATCCGTATCTGATAGATTTACGACTGGAAGAACACATTCCATATCCTGGTCTGCTTCTACAATTGTTCGCGGGAATACATGCTCGTTTCCTTCAGGTGTTCGTACTCTTAAATCTACAAAAAGTTATTCTTTGTCCTCTACATAGTAGACCACACGCCCTACATGTCCTGGAGGTACAACAGTTGCATGTTTGGTCCAGATGTTTACCTTCTTACGAAGTGTCGCTTCGATTTCACTGAATGGTGATTTGTTTTTCCTGTAAAATCTTAGCCGATTTGAATCCTTGTAAACAACTACCTCCGGTGATTTTGTGAAAGGTTGCCCAACAATTATATGTATGGATTGAACTGTGTCTGGTACTATGTTGAATACTACATCTAGCTCTACTTCATCAATTTTCAACTTCTGAACTTCAATTTCGCCTAAAGTCCTCACACATCCATTTCCGAAACCACGCAGAGCAACTGTTTTGTGTTTGTTGAATGGTAATTTTAGTTGTACTACTGATTCCTTCATAGTGATGCAAGCAGATCCCATATCGACGTATGCTTTGACTCCTGTTCCATTTTTTCAACATCCATAAAAAATTTACAATTTCCACTGAACTCACCTCTATTTCGTCCTACGTAATTCGATGTACGTTGCCGTTCGATGCCACAATGTGTGCGTGTATGTCCCAATTTTCCGCAAGTAAAACAACGGACGTTTGCCATACCACCATTGTGATGCTGGGTAGTATAGAAAGGCCGCTTGTTCTTTTGAGAAACTCGATGTAAATTGCGTTTATGGGGAACAGACAGGCTTCGTGTAGATAGATTATCCTTGACCGTTTTCAAAAATAATAAAAGAGACTCCGGTTTCTTGTAATCTCTAGAAAGAGCAGCAGTTTTGGTGTTTTCGTCAGGAACTCGACCAATGATGCATGAGACGGCCCTTTCTCTTGTGATGTCACAAGCATTGAGTAGCGCCAGCTTCTCATAGTAATATTGCAACATCGTGTCATCCGGTTTCTTATTGCGAGCCATTATTTCTTGAAGCAACTGAAAGTAATTTTTCTGTGACGGAAATGCCTCTAACAACATAGTCTTCCATGTTTCCCACCTTTATACCACGTTTGCGCATACCCCTTCAATCGTGATGTCACATACATAATGGTAGTTACTTCATCCTATTTATACATAGCGCGCAAATCATCTATTTTCTGAATCCAATTTTCGCTTGAAAGACTTGTATCTGAAGAATCAAAATGGTTTTACGGCTTTCTGGACGGACAGAGTAATTAGATGGTTCAACTGAGAATTGTTTTTCCTGCATCCATTGCACATTATTCGGTGATAGACTTCTAACTGAACTTGCGTACTGAAACTGAGGACTGTTGTTAGGTAATGCCATATTGAAATGTTGTTCTAGTTTCGTTATCCAGCTGAACATAAATGTAACAAATATCCGCAATGCTCCAAAAGTTATGCTGTATGTAAATCTGAAGGTTAAAGGTGTTCAGATCCCACTTCTGAAATGTAAAGTATACCTGTTTATTAATTATTTTAAAATACAATTATGAAAGAAAATAACATTATATTTAACAAATATATCTCCCAGTCGACGCTCCCTTCTCGGTCATCTAGTTCTGGGGGCCTTCTGGGCTGGACACACTCGAAATCTGAAATAAACAGAAATATGAGAATCTCTTCGCTCAGTGAGTGATCAGTACCAGTTCCTAAACCCTAAATGAGAGAGAATAGGTGAGAGAAAGGATATAGGTATTATATAGTATATTATAGTAAGTGTGGCAGTCCCAGCCGAACTGTAGACTCTTCTTCAACCGCAGAAGAGGGGATAGCTAAACCGCAGAATAGCCCTGTCTCAACACCGCAGCGTGAGCACGCCTCAACCAAACTTGGTATGAGGTTGACAGCCTCCGCAAAGTACTGTCCCACACCCCCGCAGTAAGTGTGGCAGTCCCAGCCGAACTGTAGACTCTTCCTCAACCGCAGAAGAGGGGATAGCTAAACCGCAGAATAGCCCTGTCTCAACACCGCAGCGTGAGCACGCCTCAACCAAACTTGGTATGAGGTTGACAGCCTCCGCAAAGTACTGTCCCACACCCCCGCAGTAAGTGTGGCAGTCCCAGCCGAACTGTAGACTCTTCCTCAACCGCAGAAGAGGAGATAGCTAAACCGCAGAATAGCCCTGTCTCAACACCGCAGCGTGAGCACGCCTCAACCAAACTTGGTATGAGGTTGACAGCCTCCGCAAAGTACTGTCCCACACCCCCGCAGTAAATGTGGCAGTCCCAGCCGAACTGTAGACTCTTCCTCAACCGCAGAAGAGGGGATAGCTAAACCGCAGAATAGCCCTGTCTCAACACCGCAGCGTGAGCACGCCTCAACCAAACTTGGTATGAGGTTGACAGCCTCCGCAAAGTACTGTCCCACACCCCCGCAGTAAGTGTGGCAGTCCCAGCCGAACTGTAGACTCTTCCTCAACCGCAGAAGAGGGGATAGCTAAACCGCAGAATAGCCCTTTCTCAACTCTCGACACCCTATACTGAACACCCGCCTCAGGGGAGGCCATTCTAGCACACACACATATATAAAAACTGAATGCTGACACCCACCTTTTACAAATGATGAACACTCACTATCACTATTGAAATACCACTGCGCTCACGTCAACAATCAAATCACAACTGAATAAATAATTGAATAGCCCCTCTCTTAAACATACCTGCTTATGTAATTCTACTCTATCATGAATAAATTTTATACTTGCATAATACCTAAATTTGCCGTTAACATTTGTTACTCGTATTAACAAATATTCAAATACTCGTATAACTCGGTATAAAGAATGTGTTCCTAAACTTTTATTATACTTTTATTCAGGGCATGTAACCGAAAAAAATACTGGTTAACGGATAACCCTTATAGAGAACGTTATAATAATAACGGTTTTAGTTCGAAAACCGGTTTTTGAAAATTGGAAACCGGTTTAAACCGGTTAATATATCGGTTAAAAAAATTATTAAAATTAATTAAAACAAATTAATTATAAAAATTTGATTAAAAAAAAATAACAGAATAATTAAATAAAAATAATTTTTAAATATTACCATCTGAGAAGAATATAACAATTAAAAAAAACCAATTTAATTAATAAATACTCACAAAAAATCCCGTAATATCTTCAGAAAAACGCAGGCCATTTATCAATTTTAAACTTGCCTGTGTTGACAAAGAAACTAAATAAACAATTCTTTCGACAAGTTGTTTATAATAAACAGGTAATTTGTAAATTAGATTTCTTTTTGTGGGGTTATTTGAAGTCAGTTTATGCCACGTTACCTGAATCTTTGGAAGATTTACGGCAACGTACCGTAGATCCAAAATTTTGAGCAAAATCTTTATTATTGTATGGAAGTTGATGGTAGTCATTTTGAACACCTTATAAACTGATATTTGAGTTTCTGTCATTTGTTTAAGCCTACTTGATTGTCGTTTTGCACACCTAATAAAATTTGTTTTAAATGATATTTCTCTGGAACAAAAAAATAAATAAATAAAAAAACTGTTAAAAAGAGAATTGAAAGGCCTTTCGAACTGTACCATGTTTGACACCCTTTTCTATTTAAAATTTTTGAGGTGCAGTCCACCCCCATTTTAGGGTTGAAGTTATGCCATTGGTACTAATCCATTCAGGAGTACCCCTTTATACTAAAAATGACGTGTTCGAGCGTTTTTTGCAAAATTGATGTTAAGTGGCCAAAAATTGTGCTAATAATTTTCATTGGGCCACCCTGTATAACAATAAAAATAATGTAGATAAGCTTACTTAACGTAATACTATTATAGGTACGAAACAATAAGCAATGAGAAAAGATACTTTTAACCCACTAATGACTTATGAGCTACTTTATTTATATAAAAATGGTAAGGCTATTAGCAGGTGTAATAAATCGAGATGTATAAAAAATTTAAAAAATAAGGCAATAAATGGAACGAGATCAGAAAAATTGCTGCTATATAAATTTTAAATTTTTCTCTACGAATAAGTAAACGTAAACATATCGTATTCATTTTATTTTGATAATGACAATTCATAGAGACGAGCACAAAATTAATACAATGTAGCAATATACAGCACAAAATGAGCAAATAGTTGCTAATAATAAAAATTATTTTTGATATTTTATTATAACCTTTATAAAATACTTTCGATCAACATACATTAGCAAATGACGACTGCTTCTTGTAGCGTTGTAGTGTGACTTGTGATTTTTTTTAATAGAAGCACTAAAAAGCACTAACGAAGCACTAACTTTTGACACCAAGTTAATTAATTTATCTTTCAAAGTTCCTGCTAGTGTGAACCTGGCAGGAAAACAATTCAATGCTCCTGGTAGCGATATGTTGTTGTTGTTGTTGTAATCGGGGGGCCTCAAAGAAGCCGCATGCACTTAGGCCTGAAGGCCCATTGTGCTACCCGAGTGTACACAGAGTCCTAACAGAGTCCCGCTGCTTCAATGAAGCTAGCTAGCCTACTGCCAGGGATGCCCTGGATGTCGCAAGACTCTAGGAATAGAGCCTCTAGGTGTCTGTATCTGGTGCCCGCCAGAGCCACACATTCACAGAGCATATGTTCCGTTGTTTCTGCAACTAAGCTACATCTTCTGCACGACTCGTCGTCTACTACTCCGATCGTTTTCAGATGATTTCTGAGGAGATGTCCTGTAAACAAACCCACGCAAATACTAAGTTTTCTTCTATTAAGGCTAAGAAGATACTTAGCTTTCTCAGGAGATGGTCCTGGAATAAAGAGCTTTGACTGTCTCAAGCCCTGACGAGTTGACCAGTACATTTGGTGTTCGCGTGTCATCCAATCCCTGATCGCTCGCTTTGCTGTGCTTCTGGGGAGTCCGAATGCTGGTTCTGGTCCAATGAGTGCCCTGTCTGAGCCCTCACGAGCCAGAGAGTCAGCTTCTTCATTCCCCTCAATGCCTTGGTGACCTGGTACCCACATAAGCTTAACGAAGTTATCCAGTGTTTTTCTACACTCAAAGACTAACTTTGAGTCTACTCTAACGTTGTCGAGAGCCTTGAGAGCCGCTTGACTGTCCGAGCAGATATATATGTGCCTACCACGGTAAGCCCTTTTCATATTTTCTTGGCAACAAATCAGAATTGCAAAGATCTCCGCCTGAAAAACAGAAGAATTTAGACCTAGTGAGAAGGACATCCTTGCTCTAGGTGATTCTCCGTAGACACCTGCACCAGCTCCTCTTTCGGTTAGAGACCCGTCGGTAAACCATACTAGTCCCTGTGGTTGAAATAGAGCTTGGGCGTTATTTCCCCAAGATTCCCTAGAAAAAGGTAATATGGAGTAATGTTTGTCAAAGATGTACACTGGGGGCATGTAATCACTCTCAGATTTGAGAATGAGAGAAGATTCTGTCAAAGTGGACAGAATCTTGCTATGTCCCTCTGTGTTGTTCCTAGTGATCCACTGGTTAGTGTGTTTTAATCTCAATGCAGCAGCCATAGCTTCTCTTTGCACACTGAGATGAAGTGGTGGAAGATTTAGCAAGGCCTCCATTGCTGCCGTTGGTGTTGTTCTCATTGCCCCGGTAATACCTAGACAAGCTATTCTTTGGATGTGATTCAGTGAAGCCCTAACTGTAGAAACGGACGTTCTGGGCCACCAAACCACAGCCGAGTAAGTAACTACAGGTCTAACCAACGCACAGTACAGCCAAAAAGCTATATATGGTTTTATTCCCCATGTCTTACCTAAGGTTCGTCTGCACGACCACCAAATTGCGCATGACTTCCTCACAACTGCTTCTACATGCTCTTTCCATGTCAGTTTAGAGTTTAGGGTGACACCTAGATACTTCACTGACTGTGAGAGTTGTAGCGGTTGACCGAAGAGGATGAGGTTTGGAATACCAGTATTCCTCTTGTTTGTGAACAGAACTAGCTCAGTCTTCGTGGGATTGACTGATAACCCATTCTGTCGGCACCAGTTCTCTACAACATTTAGAGCCCGCTGGGTGAGCTCATATATAGTGTTTGAAAACTTACCAACAACTAGAATAGCTAAGTCATCAGCGTATCCTTGTGTATAAAATCCTAGCTCATTAAAAGCTGTTATAAGACTGTCAATTACTAAGCACCATAGCAGAGGAGATAATACTCCTCCTTGTGGGCAGTCTCTATTGACGTCAATGTCGACTCTGATGTCTCTCAGGGTGGTTGTTGCTTTGCGTCGCGTGAGCATGGAGCGTATCCATTCCACTAGTGTGGGTGCAATACCTCTAGCCGCAGCTGCTGCGCAAATGGATTCAGAAGAGGTGTTATCAAAAGCACCCTCGATGTCCAGAAACGTGCCCAGAGCCAGTTCTCTATCCGTGAGCACCGTCTCCACTCTTTTTACCAAGTGGTGAAGGGCCGTTTCGGTAGATTTACCGGTCTGGTATGCGTGCTGGTTGCTGTGAAAGGGTACTCGCTGTAGGACCCCGTCACGTAAGTGCCTGTCAATCAGTCTTTCCAGGGTCTTCAATAGAAACGAGGTTAGGCTGATTGGACGAAAAGATTTCGCTTGGTCGTACTTGGTACGCCCTGGTTTTGGTATAAAAACGACTTTGACGTCCCTCCAAGACATAGGAATATATCTGTGGGCCAGACAAAATCTAAATATCTTACATAACGGTCCAGCAATTGATGCTAGCCCATTCTGCAGTAGAGCTGGAAAATATTATCTTTTCCTGGTGATTTATAAGGGGCGAAAGTATTAATAGCCCAACGTACCTTATTATAGCTTACCACTTCAGATGCGATCCTCCAGTCCTCTCGCGAAGCTCTGTGTCTCACCTCTGTATTTGTGGTAGAAGTATCGCTGACGGTTGAACCGGGGAAATGCGTTTCAAGTAAAACTTTCAACGTTTCTTTATCAGACGTAGTGTAGTCGCCGTTTGGAAGCTGCACATAGTCTAGTTTTCCTCTGGGGTCCTTTGAAAGAGACTTTTGAAGCCTCGCCGCCCGTGGGATGGATTCCATGTTCGAGCAGAAAGATCTCCATGAGTCCCTCTTGGAGTCCCTGATGAGCTTCTTGTATCTGCGTTGAGCCTGTCTGAAACCTTCCCAATCTGCAGGTAAGTTAGATCTTGTCGCCTTATTGAAAAGACGACGTATTTCCCTACGGAGTTGCGCAAGTTGGTTGTTCCACCATGGTACTCCGCTTGTCAATTTCCTCGTTTTAAGGGGGCAGTTGTCTTCATAAGAAGTTAAAATGGCCCTTTGGAAGTGCTCTAGAGCCATTTCAAGGTCTTCTATGGTTTTCAGGCTGACTGGGACTCCACGCATTCTCCCCGACAGATCCTCTCTAACAGAGTCCCAATCAGTGAGTCGCGGGTTCCTGTAAGTGGATGGTTCTGGCTCGGCTGCCTGCAATCTGAAACATATATGTCTGTGATCAGATAGAGACGGCTCTGTTGACACATGCCAGTCTACTATATCACGTGATATTCTCGGAGAGCATAAGGTGATATCCAAAGTTTCACTCCTTGTACGAGTGACGAAGGTGTGACGACTGCCGCGATTTAGAATTTCTAAATCCGTTGTTCATAGATACTCGAGAAGAGCCTGTTCTCTAGGGTTTATGTCCGTACTCCCCCACGTTGTGTGGTGCGAGTTAGCGTCACATCCCACAAGAAGACCTAGCCTCTTGACTCGACAGTACTCTATCAGTGCAACCAGTTCCTCTGAAGGTGGCGGTGTTGGTGAGTCATATGGGAGGTAAGCGGAGCACACGACGACCTCTCGTTTTATATCTCCCTCCATATATTGAATCAGGACGGCCACCAGGTCCCTGAAACAGAAATTGGGCACCAAGGTCGCATTAATATGTTTTGCAACAAAAATGCATGTCCTTGGTCGTTCTTCATCGGTGCAGTAAAAAGCTGTACCAATTTTGTTATCTATACCTTTGATTTGACCCTTGTACGCCCAAGGTTCTTGAATCAGTAGTATGTGTGTGTGCAACTTTGACAGCTGTCTGCTAATTACCGCAGAGGCAGCAGCGCAGTGTTGCAAGTTGATCTGAGTGAATTACAGTCCTTTATCACCCATTGCTGGTTGACGGCTGTTCTCCCCTCGCCTTCTCGGGCTTTCCGAGCAGTTTTACAACCGCCCTGGTCATCCCAAAGAAGGGCCGTAGATCGACGGCCTCTAGAGCCTTGCAGGAAGCAGCATCCACTCTCAGAATAAGAAGCTGCCCCTTTGGAGCCTCCTCCTTCCGATCGTAAACCCGCCACCTCTCAACTACGAGTCCGCCGTTCTGTTTACCTAAACGGGCCAGAGCAGCTTTCGGTTCCTCAACAGGGCCCGGCAACCACACTGACACACGAATAGGTTTCTGAAGGGCCGCTCTCTCCACCAGGTGAAGTACAGCACCCTCCCACGGTGCGAGTTTCGGGAGTAAGTCTCGCAACCACTCCTTAGACTCGGGGTCTACGCAGGTCACCTTCAAAGCGCCGTCCGCGAGGTACGATTCATGGAACCGTGGGACAAAGCCCCCAGCGGGGAGCTTGTCCAGGGCACCGATGACCGCGTGCTGGATAGCTGCGCTCTGCTCCTCAGAGAGGTAGTGATCAGGGTAAGTCCCTTGAACCACCGCCACCTTCAAGTCGCAGTTGACAGCTTGCGCGTAGTTACGAGGTTTTAGGTCTGGGACCTTAGGCCTCTTCACTACCTTCTTGGCGCTTGGTGGTGTTTCCCCTGTGGTTGATGGCCGTTTCCGACCACCTCCCTTTGGAGCCCTTCCACCATCGGTTTGGCCTTGACCATGAGCAGCGTTGGGTCCCTGTTCCAGAGACTCCATTGCTGCGGCCTTAGCCTTCCGCTGACGCCGTTTCTCTGCGCCCGACCTGTTCCTCCTTTCGGAAGCCCTAGCCGGTTGCAGGGTTTTTCTCTCACCCGCGGGAATCGGGTTCGAGGGGTTAGAGGTGGGTGTAGGATTAGGGTTAGGGGAAGGATTAGACGACACAGACACGGAGTTAGAAGTAGAAGATAAGGAAGCCATAGTGTTCCCACGAGTAGCTAGGGAAAGGGTGCTCCGCCTCCGCAGGGCCCCGCAGTACGGAGGTAAGGCTAAATACGTTGGGAGGTCGCCCGGTATCCACAACGGTATCGTTCGCGACACAATGACCACTGTGCCATTCAGCCCTCGGCACGATAGCTCACACCTTGGCTTTGGGTAGTTTATCGACCTACGCGTCTAGATCCGCCGTGTTTAGTTTAAACAGGGGCACCTCGTGAAGGGTGGTAGCATAGGCTACCGCACGGACGGTCTTGGCATCCCCCAACGGTTCAGCCCTGGAGTCTTCCCGCTAAAGCGTTAAGATTCCTTCTGGTAGCGATATAGTATGACTTGTGATTTATTTAATAGAAGCACTAAAGAGCACTAACGAAGCACTAACTTTTGACACCAAGTTCATTAAATTATCTTTAAAAGTTCCTGCTAGTGTGAATTTGGCAGGAAAACAGTCGAATGCTCCTGGTAGCGATATAGTATGACTTGTGATTTTTTTAATAGAAGCACTAAAGAGCTTTAACGAAGCACTAACTTTTGACATCAAGTTCATTAATTTATCTTTCAAAGTTCCTGCTAGTGTGAACTTGGCAGGAAAAAAAGTCGAATGCTTTTTGTAGCGGCATGATGACTCCTGCTAAAGAAATTGAAGAAGCACCAAAGTGCACTAACGAGGCACTAACTTTGTGTATACATTGTTTCGTTAGTGCTTTACTTCATTCTGCTAACTTCACGCACCTTCGTAACGTTACATTTACACAATGGACAATGCAAAAGACGATATATGTAAAAAAATCACAGTCAGTTGTGTAAAAAAGTGTTATTGTAAACACTAAACTATAGTTAATTGTTCTAAACATTTTTGTGTTATATTTTATGTCAATTTATTGTGAATGTTGAAGCTATAGTATCTTCAAGGCTGGGGGAAATGATGCTTAATTTATATTGTCATTTTATATTTAGGTAAGTATACATATGATATTGTAAGGCATTTAGGATGGAATAGAAGATATTATGTTAAAAAAAATGTTTTGTGTATAATATCACGCTTAAGCATACAACCCATATTTGAAATTATTGCTAACCATAAAGTATAAAGTTGGACTTAGACAGAAAAATAGTGATAATTTAGTCATTTTATATATAGGTAAGTATAAATATGTTATTGTTAGTCATTTAATATGGAAATGAAGATATTATGTCTACTACATTTGTTTGTGTTTAATATTAAGCTGAATAATACACCCCGTATTTGAAATTTATTGCAAAACACTATTATAAGCATAAAGAATAAAGTTGGACTTAGAAAAAAATTTTGATTAATTTAGGTTGTCATTTTATATATACAGGTACGTATACATATGATTTTGTGTAGCATTTAAGTTGGAATTGAAGATATTATTTTAAATATATTTGTTTGTGTATAAGATGAAGCTTAACCATTCAACACATATTTCAAATTATTGCCAACCACTCTATAACTAAATTATGCATAGTATAAAGCTGCACTTAGACAGAAAAATGATGATAATTCAGATTTTTATTTTATATATAAGTAAGTATAAATATTAAATTCATTCATTTTCATTTAAGATGGAATTGAAGATATTATGTCAAATACATTTGTTTGTATATAATTTCAAGCTTAACTATACAAACCATATTTAAAATAATTGCCAACGATTCTATAATTATAAGCATAAAGTATAAAATTAAACTTAGACAGAAAAATGATGATAGATTTAGATTATCATTTTGAATAACGTAAGTATGCATATGATATTAAAGGCATTTAAGATGGAATTGAAGATATGTTAAATACATTTGTTTGTATTTAATATTAAGCTTAACCATACCCTGTATTGAAAATAATTTACAACCACTCTATAATTGCAAATCTAAACTATAAAGTTGGACTTAAACAGAAAAATTATGATTAATTTAGATTATCATTTTATATATAGGTAAGTATATATATGATATTGTAAAGCATTTAAAACGGAATTGAAAATATTTTGCTAAAAACAATTTTTTGTGTTTAATATCAAGCCTAACCATACAACCCATATTTGAAATTATTGCCAACCACTCTATAATTATAAGCATAAAGTATGAAGCTGCACTTAGATATAAAAATGATGATTGATTTAGATTGACATTTTATATATATGTAAGTATATATATGATAATGTAGACACTTAAGATGGCATTGAAGATATTATGTTAAATACATTTGTTTGTGTATAATATCAAGCTTAACCCTACAACCCATATGTGAAATTATTTCCAAACACGCTATAATTATAAGCAAAAATATAAAGCTGCATTTATAGAGAAAAATAATTATTGATTTAGATTGTAATTTTCTATATATGTAAGTACACATATAATAATATAGGCAATTAACATGGAATTGACGAAATAATGTTAAATACATTTGTTTGTGTATAATATCAAGTTTAGCTATACAAACCATATTTGAAATTATTGCCAACCACTCTATAATTATAAGCATAAAGTATAATTGTTTGACTTAGACAGAAAAATGATGTTTAATTTAAATTGTCATTTTATAAATAGGTTTGCATACATATGATATTGTATAGCATTTACGATGGAATTGAAGATATTATGTTGAATACATTTGTTTGTGTATAATATCAAGTTTAACGTTACAACCTATATTTGAAATTATTGCCACCCACTCTATAAATATAAGCATAAAGTATGAAGTTTGACTTAGACAGAAATATTATGTTCTAAACATTTTTGTGTTATATTTTATGTCAATTTATTGTGAATGTTGAAGCTATAGTATCTTCAAGGCTGGGGGAAATGATGCTTAATTTATATTGTCATTTTATATTTAGGTTAGTATACATATGATATTGTATAGCATTTAGGACGGAATAGAAGATATTATGTTAAATACATTTGTTTGTGTATAATAATCTGCACTTAGACAGAAAAATGATATTATTATATAATATGTATATATATATATATATATATATATATATATATATATATATATATATATGTAGGTGTTTGTTTACGCGTTGGTTTAGGAAAATAAGTGGACTGTATTCATTGATTTGACATATGTATTATATTTTTTATATTCTTTTTTTTACAATGGTAGGTAACTTTAAAATTTTATATATATATATATATATATATATATATATATATATATAAGGTGTTCATTTTATTTTGTCCACTATTGCTATCTCGAGAACTATAAGAGCTACGAGGTCGGTTAAATTAGCAATCAATTTCTATTTTACAACGCTATTAACATGAAACAAACAAAATTATTTCAAAACCAGTGGTTCTCAAAATACGGGTCCCAACTCTTTTATTTTAAATCTGAACCTACTTTTTTTATTTGTATATTCAATAGACAATATAATTCTAAATTCTGTGATATAATATAATCCTACCCTAACATAACGATTTTTTTGAGAAAAATGCATGTGAAGTTTTATATTAATTTGATTAAAATATGACAATAATAAGAGTGCCATGACGAAAAAAAACGGAATAAAAGTCATTTTTTAACCTGGAATTAGAGTCTGTCTAAGTCAAACATTATACTTTATGGTTATAATTATAGAGTGGTTGGCAATAATTTCAAATATGGTTTGTATAGCTAAACTTGATATTATACACAAACAAATGTATTTAACATTATTTCGTCAATTCCATCTTAAGTGCTTATATTATCATATGTGTACTTACATATATAGAAAATTACAATCTAAATCAATAATTATTTTTCTCTATAAATGCAGCTTTTTATTTTTGCTTACAATTATAGAATGGTTGGAAATAATTTCACATATGGGTTGTAGGGTTAAGCTTGATATTATACACAGACAAATGTATTTAACATAATATCTTCAATGCCATCTTAAGTGCCTACATTATCATATGTATACTTACCAATATATAAAATGACAATCTAAATCAATCATCATTTTTATGTCTAAGTGCAGCTTTATATTTTATGCTTATAATTATAGAGTGGTTGGCAATAATTTCAAACATGGGTTGTATGGTTAGGCTTGATATTATACACAAAAAATTGTTTTTAACATAATATTTTTAATTCCGTTTTAAATGCTTTACAATATCATATATATACTTACCTATATATAAAATAACAATCTAAATTAATCATAATTTTTCTGTTTAAGTCCAATTTTATAGTTTAGGCTTGCAATTATAGAGTGGTTGTAAATTATTTTCAATGCAGGGTATGGTTAAGCTTAATATTAAAAACAAACAAATGTATTTAACATAATATCTTCAATTCCATCTTAAATGCCTTTAATATCATATGTATACTTACGTATATTCAAAATGACAATCTAAATCTATCATCATTTTTCTGCCTAAATTTAACTTTATACTTTATGCTTATAATTATAGAATCGTTGGCAATTATTTTAAATATGGGTTGTATAGTTAAGCTTGAAATTATACACAAACAAATGTATTTGACATAATATATTCAATTCCATCTTAAATGTCTCAACAATATCATATTTATACTTACTTATATATAAAATAAGAATCTGAATTATCATCATTTTTCTGTCTAAGTGCAGCTTTATACTTTATGCATAATTTAATTATAGAGTGGTTGGCAATAATTTGAAATATGTGTTGAATGGATAAGCTTCATCTTATACACAAACAAATGTATTTAAAATAATATCTTCAATTCCAAATTAAATGCTTCACAAAATCATATGTATACGTACCTATATATGTAAAATGACAACCTAAATTAATCATAATTTTTTGTCTAAGTCCAACTTTATTCTTTATGCTTATAATAATAGAGTGTTTTGCAATAATTTCAAATACGGGGTGTATTATTAAGCTTAATATTAAACACAAACAAATGTATTAGACATAATATCTTCAATTCTATCTTAAATGACTAACAATAACATATTTATACTTACCTGTATATAAAATGACTATCTAAATTATCACTATTTTTCTGTCTAAGTCCAACTTTATACTTTATGGTTAGCAATAATTTCAAATATGGGTTGTATGCTTAAGCGTGATATTTTACACAAACATATGTTTTTAACATAATATCTTCAATTCCATCTTTAATGCCGTACAATATCATATGTTTACTTACCTATATATAAAATGACAATCTAAATCAATCATAATTTTTCTATCTAAGTGCAGCTTTTACATTTATGCCTATAATTATAGAATAGATGGTAATAATTTTAAATATGGGTTGTATGGTTAAGCTTGATATTATACACGAACAAACGTATTTAACATAATATCTTCAATTCCATCCTAAATGCCTTACAATATCATATGTATACTTACCTAAATATAAAATGACAATATAAATAAATCATCATTTTTCTGTCTAAGTGCAGCTTTAAAATTAAGGCTTATAATCAGTGGTTGGCAATAATTTCAAATATTGGTTGTATGGTTAAACTTAATATAAAACACAAACAAAAGTTTTTGACATAATATCTTCAATTCCACCTTAAATGACTTAAGATTTCATATATATACTTACCTGTATATAAAATGACAATCTAGATTAATAAAAAATATTCGGACTAAGTCCAACTTTATAGTTTATGCTTAAAATTATAGATTGTTGGCTATAATTTTAAATATGGGTTGAATGGTTTAGCTTGAACTTATACACAAACAAATTTATTTAACATAAAATTTTAAATTCCATCTTAAATGCCTTACAACATCATATGTCTACAGGGGTTAGATTACATTTTATACTCATCTTGTGGAAAGTTTACAACTTAACTCTAAGTCATCATTCTTATAGTAGTTACGTTTTATAATTTATATATATATATATATACTCACCTATATATAGAATGACAATCTAAATTAATCACCATTTTTCTGTGTAAGACCAACTTTATAATTAATGCTTATAATTATAGATTTTTAATATGGGTTGTATGGTTTAACTTGATATTATACACAAACAGATGTATTTAACATAATATATTGAATTCCATCTAAAATCTCCATATATATATATATATATATATATATATATATATATATATATATATATATATATATATATATATATATATATATATAAAAACGTGGAAGGGTGCAGTCGCATTATTGTTAGTCCGACTTTGTTTTCAAGTTTATATAGTTATTTCTAAGTTATTTTTGTCTAATTTACTATTAGTGTGTTCATCTTATTACAAGTGATAAGTGCATGTGATTTTGTAGCCATGTTTTTTTGCTTTGATCCAGTTTACTGTGTTTTGCGTTCATATTTAATTAATTATACTTAAGTTCGCGTTAAACCTTGAACCACCATTATTGACAGCTTTTAGCCTGCCTATTTAGTGTCACTGACTTTTGTTTTGTGTTGTGTGCCGCCAAATTATGCAAAATGAACAAATGTATTAATTTGAAGTGTACTACTAAACGTAAGTCCGACGTTCAAGTGGGGTGCGAAGGAACTTGTGGCCAATGGTTTCATCCACTTTGTGTCTGATAAGGAAGCTCGTATTCTTGACAACTTGAAATTGATCTTCTTCTGGTGCCCATCTTGTAGAGTCAACTGTGCTGTAGTCGACCATAAAAATGAATCAGATATCAAGATCCATCTCAATGACCTATGTACTACATTAACTAACCTTGAGTCATCTATTGTTGATACACTGCTGTCATCACTAAAAACCGACATTAACTCCATTTTTCTTCCGCTATGTCCAATATGAAGACCAATATCGTCTTTAATCTACAGCGCCTAGAATCCAGTGTTCTCTCGACCTTCGCAACTCCCTGTCCATCTTACGCTTCTGCTGTTGCTGTCAAAAGAAACCTTCTATACTCTTAAAACGAAAAGATCCGTCCCAATCAGCCTATGTCACTAAAGCCGATTTATTAAACTCTGCCAATCCAGTATCTGCCAATATAACAATTAATTCTGTTCGTCATATTGCTAAAGGTGCTCTCATAATCGGATCCGAACAGTCTGAAAAGTTGAAAGAAATTATTAATGGCACTCTTAAAAATAAATATGAGGTTAAACAATTACCTGTCCTTTATTCTAGGCTCCGCATCGCTGGTATGTCCGATTCACACACCAAAACATCTTTTGCTGATTTCATCATCAACCAAAATAAATCCTGATTCCATCCCGGTTTCAAATGTGAAGTCTTAGACATATGCCCCACTAACAATAATAATCGTATTTTCCAAGCGCTTATCTAGACTGATGTGACTACCTATCATAAATTACTTGAAGTCCAGAAGGTTTTTGTCGGATTTGACATCTGCTCTGTTTACGACGCCATTGTGCTGTGCCGATGTTTTAATTGTTGCGGCTTCCACTATACGTCCAAACAATGTAATAAAGCTGATGAAACATGTGGTAAATGCGCTGGAAATCACAATTCTAATAATTGTAAATCATCTTCACTAAAATGTATCAACGGCACCAATTATAATAACCTGCACAAAACTACAGTCAACACATCACATGATGTCTGGAGCAAGATCTGCCATGCACATCTTGAAACTTTAAAAAGATTCAAGACTAACATCGTTGGTCCGCAATCGCAATCACAGGAATCCTCACATCCCCCGGATCCAGTAAACCGGACAACAATTCTACCAAAACATACAAGGCTTAAACAGTAAGTTGAGATACTTCTAATCCATCTGCGCATCACTCGACTACGACATGATCGCCCTCACTGAAACCTGGCTCACAGACTGTGTCTCTAACTCCGAACTTGGTTCAGACGTGTTCAACATTTACAGGTGTGACCGTGACTTTGAATCGAGTCAACTCTCAAGGGGAGGTGGTGTACTTTTGATGATTAAAAATCATTTTCCATCTTCGGTTGTTGATCTCAGTAACTATTCAGATATTTTACCTGTAAATGTTGACATAGTCTGCAGTAAAATATATGCTAATAATAAATCTCATTATATTTTTGCATTGTATATACCACCAGCACAACCTCTAAGCACATATGTAGCAGTGAGTGAGTTTTTTGAACATTTGCCATTTTTACACTCTCATAATTTCATTATATGTGGTGATTTTAACATCCCAGAATTTATTTCGAACTCTGATTCTTTAAAAACTAGTACATTAGTAAATCTTATGGAAGTATTTGATGCCTCCCAGTATAATTCTGTTAATAATTATAATAAGAAACTCTTGGATCTTATCATTTCTACATATAATTGTAATATTTCTCGAGCCATTATTCAATATTGAATATCCCCGCCATTACCCTACTTTAAACATAATTACTAATTGCAATGCTGTCACTTAAAACAAATCCTATGCTGCTACGTCTTGCAGTTATAATTTCAAAAAAACTAATTTTACAAAATTGTATCAATTTATTGCTGATTTTGATTGGAATTGGCTTAGTGAATTTTTCGACGTTAACCTGGCCTGTGAGTTCTTTTATAATACTTTTTACTCCTTTTTTGACATTTGTGTTCTTATGAGAACTAATTCAGTTAGTAAATATCCACCGTGGTTTAATAAAACTATATTTCGAAAACTTAAGGCAAAGTTTCGCGTCAGAAAATTGCTTTCCAAGTTTCCACTTAATCGGTCCTATAGTTCTAAATTCAAAGCTCTACGTTCTAAAATCAAATTTCTTATTAAAAATTCTTATATCGATTATGTGGCTAATTGTGAGAACTCACTAAAATCCGACCCTAAAAATTTTGGAATTTCGTCAATTCTAAAAGAAAAACGTCTTCTTTATGTAATACTCTCATTTGTAATGGTAACATTATATCCAAACCCAGTGACATATCCGATGCCTTTGCTACTTTTTTTCAATCTATATACTTGTCCTCTTCCTCATCTGCTCCTTCAGGTTCTCCATCAGCCTCACCATCCAATGACTGTATCTCTTCTGACTATATTTCCATTGATTCCATTTTAACCTCTATTAAAACTCTTAAACCTTTTTTATCCTCCGGCCCTGATTTAGTTACTGGTTTGTTAATCAAAGATTGTGCCCATCCACTGTCATCGGCCTTATTCCACATATTTAATTTAAATCTCAAAACTAGTATGTTTCCCAGTCTGGAAAATCTTAAAAATTAAGCCCATTATTAAAATTGGTAATACTTGTGAAGTTTCCAACTATCGACCAATAGCCCCACTGTCTAATTTCAGCAAGATTTTAAAAAATCATTTATAATAATATTTATCATAATATTAAACAATACATTTCCCCTGTCAGCATGGCTTTGTCAAAAAGCGGTCCACTGCCACCAACCTTATGCATTTCACCCAGATTATTTCGAATGTCCTTGATAAAAATGGACAAGTTGACTGTATCTATACCGATTTTACCAAGGCCTTCGACAGACTTGATCATGATATCTTGATTAACAAATTAAAACTTTTTCCTTTCATTTCTTCACTTATCTCTCTTATTGCGTCCTACCTGCATCATCGTGAAGTTTTTGTCAATTTCAAAGGTCACAAATCTTTCTCCTTTCTTGCCACATTCGGTGTTCCTCAGGGTTTAAATTTTGGTGCTCTCTTGTTCTTAATTTTTATTAACGACATAACGAATACTCTACATTGCGATAAAGTTCTGTTTGCCGATGATTTAAAAATTTTCTATTCAATCTCTACTCTTAGTGACTGTAAAATTCTTCAAAAAGATTTAAAAACATATCTCTGTGGTGTCCTACTAATCACTTGGATCTTAATTTGAAGAAATGCTCCGTTATGTCGTTTTCTCGGAAATTGTCACCACTGAAACACAGCTATTCTATCAATAAAATCATTCTGTCATATATATATATATATATATATATATATATATATATATATATATATATATATATATATATATATATATACAGGGTGAACACGAACCTAATGTCATAAATTTAAGGGTATATAGTATTTAATGTGTAGTTTACGAAACAGAAAGAATTTTTTAAAAATTCGCCTGTTTAAGGGTAGTTTTCATGAAGCTTACATTTTTGGTACCACTGGATCACTGGCAACACATATTATTTTCTAAATAAAAACCTAATTAAATACTTAAAACTAATTTACGTAATGTTGAAGGGTAATCAAAACTTCATTATTTTTAATAATATTTATTTTGAGAGTTCATTGCCCCAAAAAACGATAAATATTAACATTTCACTGGCTTATTTTTATTAAAAAAAAGAACAAAGGAAAACAGAAAGGATTAAATATTAAACTAATAAATAGTAATAATTTTAGCAACTTACATATTTTGTATCAAAACAAAGAATAAATACAAAAATTCATAAATATTGTTCAAAATTATCCCCCGTGGGCCCACCTTGTCGTGGTGGGGGGGCTTAGTACCCCTCTGTTGCCAGCAGAGGGGGAACTAACGGGCCATCCTGTTTCATACCGAACGGTTAGTAGGCGGCCGTTTCGAGAACTGTTTCTCTTATACCTACCCGCGTGTTGGCCGTGCGTGGAGACCCGTGTCGCTGGAGGAGGAGATCCTGGTGGCTGAGGAAGCCCCAACACTCCACTTTGGCTCCGAATTCAGCTAAACGGGAGGTCGCAGACTAGCCCATCTGCGATCAATCGGTCCCCATCCCATTGCGAGGCTGGGGGGTGAGTAGTCTTGGGGAGTGGGGCGGGATAACCAGGAAGCGGGCATGCGCGTCGACTTAGCGGCCCGACGCGATCTTACCCGTGGAATGGCCCTGCTTCCCCCTGGGATTGCTATAGTTGTGGGGAAGCCCTGGCGCTATACCGGCTCGCGGTTTTAGCGTCCCATTTGAGGCTCCAAGGAGGGTGGGGATACCCATGACCGAAGTACTGCCTACTATGTATGGTAAACCTTCGCCGCTACCGGGTACGTCGTCCCAAAAAAACGACACGTCTGGCAAGACGATAAAAGCGCCCGGGGAGAAAACCCCGACATCAAACAAAACTCCCCAAGGGGGGACTGTTGAGAAGACTACTCCTGTGAGTAGTGGGGGAAGTAAGAACGCGAGCCAGGAAAAGGTGGTTGCACCCCGGTTCCTGGTCGTGAAATGTCTAGAAGGGAACTTCGACAAAGTGAGCCCGTTTATTATTAATAGAGCTATTTTTGGACTGGTCGGCGATGTAAAATCTATGCGCAAAACAAGGGAAGGGCTGTTTATTGAAACAGTGTCGGCGGCGCAAGCTGTACGGCTATTAACATGTAAGAAGATCGGAAACCATGAGGTCGAAGTCTCTGGTCATAAGACCATGAACTACGCAAAGGGGGTAGTATTTTGCAGAGATCTTCTTAACTGTACAGTGGAGGAAATTTGTGAGGAACTCCGGGATCAAAGGGTGACGGAAGTACGACGAATGAAAAAGCGAGAGAATGGTGAGCTGGTGGATACACCAAATCACATTCTCACCTTTAACTCGCCAGTACTACCTGAGAAAATCAAAGCAGGATTTCATAGCCTTAAAGTACGGATGTACATACCTGCACCAATGCGGTGCTTTAAATGTCAAAGATTTGGCCACACATCTCTTAGATGCACAAACCCTGCAATTTGTGCTTGTGGGAAAGAGGCGCATGACGGCAGTAGTTGCGTAGAGCCAATGACCTGCGTGAATTGCAAAGGCAATCACTCGGCTCGCTCTCGCAACTGCCCCACCTACAAGCAGGAAATGGCCATTCAAGAGATTAAAGTCCGCGACAATATACCGTATTTTGAGGCTAGGAACAAAGTCGTCATCAGAACCCCATCACCCGGAGTTTCATACTCCACTGTAGCCAGCAGTAAACCTGCAAAATCCGATAGTGCGTCCTTTGTCAAAGAACTGCTTCCACAACTGGTAGCAGTCTTAAAAACTGTCTTTGTCACCAAAGACAGTTTTAGGCAGCCTGCTGCTCCTGAACCACGAGTTCTGCGGCAGAGAACAGGCAGCCAAACTCCCTCCGAATCGTCCCATAAAAGGGCAAGGGAGGGAGACTATAACGAGTCAAGTGAGGAGGAACTCTCCACTTCCTCACTTACTTCGATACCTCCCAAAAGAGGAAAAGGATGGCCGAAGGGGAAAGCAAGGAAAATCAAGTCCTGATCCTTGCTTTTTATTTTAACTTTTAACTAATCTATTCATGGAACACATCATCCAATGGAATATACGCGGTTGCGTTTACCACTATTGCGGTCTGAAAGCTTTACTTGCAGCATATAACCCTATGGTTACATGTCTGCAAGAGACCCATTTTCTACCAGGTCAGCCGTATGCCCTTAGGAACTACTATGTATTTCGGAAAGATATGGACCCCAACGTCAGAGTGAGAGGAGGGGTAGCCTTCCTCGTTAGGCAAGATGTGCGGTGTGAACCAATCTTCATTGCAAGCAATCTGCAAGCAGTAGCAGTTAGAATATCGGTGCCGGTTGAGCTGACAATCTGCAACCTATATCTGCCCGATGACAACTGGGACGCTGGTGATATTCTTAATATCATCCAGCAATTGCCGACACCGATACTGCTACTGGGCGATTTCAACGCCCATAATGAGATTTGGGGATCACTGCACAGAGACCAGAGAGGTAGGATCATGGAGCGAATACTGGAATCTCCAGATATCGCTCTCATGAACACAGGCTCTCCTACCTACTTCAACGCTCGCTCTGGGACATTTTCGTCCATTGACCTGTCCATCATATCTTCCCGACTACATAGTAGATACACCTGGAAAGCCCTTGATGACTTACACGGAAGTGACCACTTCCCTATAGTCATCGGCACCGACACCCAATCCAGGGAACAGGTGCGGCTACCTAAGTGGCATTTCGACACGGCTGACTGGTCCGCTTTCACCGCAGCATTGGAGTATCCAACTCCAACCGATGATGTGTGCCATGATATTGAAGTGCTATCTGGATGCATCTTGAAAGCTGCAGAGGCTGGCATCGTTCACACCACCGCGAAACCCGTTAAACGGATTATACCGTGGTGGAACGAGGCAGTGAAAGATGCAGTCAAGAAGAAGAAGATAGCCTTCAATAGGTTTAAAAGGTGTCCTACTCAGGACAACCTTATTTGTTTTAAGAAGGCCCGAGCTTTTGCTCGAAGAACAATGCTTGAGAGTAAGAGAGAATCCTGGAACACCTATGTATCCGGCATTTCGTCGGATACAACTATACAGGAGGTATGGAGTAGAGCAAATCGTGTGATGGGTAGAGGATACTCTCCCCCTATCACATACCTGAAATGGGATGAAGATACGGTCACAAGGGATCCAGAGCGCATTGCCGAACGTCTGGCAGACCAATTTCAAAGCGCGAGTAGCTCGGAGAATTACGCTCCAGACTTCTTAGCTACTAAGCAGGTAAGGGAAGTTGTGCTAAACTTCGACACATTCGAAGATCACGAGTACAACTTACCCTTTACCTTGCTAGAATTGGATCATGCGATCTCTACATCGCAATCTTCATCTCCAGGACAGGACAACGTTCACAACGAGATGCTCAAACACCTACCTCCTGAGTTCAAATCGCTCCTTCTCTCAGCATTCAATAGAATGTGGTCGATTGGTTTGTATCCTGCAATATGGAAGGAGGCTGTCGTAGTCCCCATCCTAAAAGCAGGAAAAGATGCACTCCACGCGTCAAGTTATAGGCCCATCAGTCTAACGTCATGTCTAGGGAAGCTAGTTGAACGCATGGTCAAAAACAGGCTTATGTGGTGTCTCGAAACGAGCAATCTGCTCAGCGAGCACCAGTCTGGCTTCCGCAAGCACCGTTCAACGACCGATCAACTAGTGTACCTGGAACATGCCATCAGGTTGGCGTTTAAGAACCGCGAACACTGTGTCGCAGTGTTCTTCGACCTGGAAAAGGCCTATGACATGACCTGGAGATTCCACATCTTGGAATGGCTGCACAGAAGGGGATTCCGTGGGAATCTACCGCTCTTCATCGCTTCTTTCATGCGAGATCGCAAGTTTAGAGTTCGAGTCGGTACTAGCCTGTCCACTCAGAGGGAGTTGGAAAACGGCGTACCACAAGGCTCGACTCTAAGCGTTGTCTTATTTGCGATAGCGGTAGATGATTTGATATCCGGCGTCAACAACTCCGTGGGTAAATCGCTGTACGTTGATGATCTCTGCATCTTTTACTCTGCTAAAAGAATGGGAGACATCAACAAAGTACTGCAATCAGCGATTGACCAGGTTACCCGCAATGCCGACGCCATAGGATTCAAGTTTTCCCACGAGAAAACCAACTGTGTCCACTTCTGCAAGCTTAATCGACCACATTATGGGCCACTTTTATTCTTGAAGGGTGAAGGTATACGTTGCAAGGAGAGTGTAAGGTTTCTTGGTTTACAGTTTGATAGCAAACTCACGTGGCAAACACATCTTAAGGATGTCAAGGTACAATGTATCCGAACATTGAACCTCCTTAAGATGTTAGCCGGCACGAGGTGGGGTGCAGAACCAAGAACCTTACTGCGCGTATACCAATCTCTTGTTTTAGCGAAACTAGATTATGGCTGCGTTGTGTATTCTTCTGCCTCGAGGACGCTTTTGAGAACCCTAGACCCGGTGCACCATTTGGGCATCCGATATTGCATCGGTGCCTTTCCAAGCACGCCTACAGCAAACCTTTGCTGCGAATCGGGTCTAGCTCCTCTTAACATCCGACGAGAGAAGTTTGTGATTTCTTACATTACGAAGATAGCAGCACAACGTAGTCATAAGAATTTTAACATTCTTTTTAATAGCGGATACAGGTCACAGCTCTTATGTAAACCACTGTGTAGTCGAGCTAGTGAACTTCTGGAGAATATACAGTACGAGTTACCTGAGGTCACTCAGATTGGGTTCCTGGAAATACCACCATGGACTGTACCCCAAGTTCAGGTACTCCAGGACCTAACTCGTCTTGAAAAAGCATCTACTCCACCTGTGCTAATTCGACAGAAGTTCCTAGCGCTTCTCGACGACTACAGACACTGTAGTGTCATATATACCGATGGTTCGAAAACCAACAATGGTGCCGGCTCAGCCATCGTGGCTGACCAAACCCCACACTCGTGGGCCATGCCAAAAGATACCTCCGTGTACAGTACAGAAGCATATGCCATTTGGCAAGCTCTTCTGTACTCCGTGTATGAAAGGAACTCCGTCGAGTTCATCATTGCCAGTGATTCGCTGAGCGTTCTCACTGCCATTCAGAACCCTTACACAGACGACCCACTCATCCAGATGTTACTGTGCACCATCGCACACCTGGATGATGTAGGGAAACGTGTCTCGTTTCTGTGGATCCCAAGTCACGTCGGGATAAAGGGCAATGAATTGGCAGATGAGGCAGCTCGTAACGCAGCGGACCTGGAACACTCAGATACTCAAATCCTGACATACACGGATGTCAGAAATGCTCTGCACCGGAGGTTATCTGACAAGTGGCAAAGGCAGTGGGAGATGGTCGACAACCATCTGCGGCGAGTAAAACCATCGGTAGCACCAGTGGTCCTTCCCAGAGGACTGTCCAGAACTGAGCTTGTGAAAGTCCACCGGTTAAGATTAGGTCACACACGACTGACGCACGGGCACAGATTGGCAAGGCAAGAGCCTCGCTCATGTGAGCATTGCCAAGTGCCAGTCACTGTGCCTCACGTCCTTTTTGACTGTCCGTCATTGGAACCGGTGCGACGATTATATTCCTTTGGCAGGAATTTAGCAGAAGTTCTGGCTGAGCCTGGGAAGGTAAGGGAAGTTCTACACTTTCTAAGAGCTTGTGACTTGTACCGCGAAATCTAGTTTCATTTTTAACGTGTTAATTTATTTTGTTTTGTCAGATATATGTTAATTTATTTTGTGTTTGTCCAACAATATTTATTTTAACATTTGACAATGCCGACGGGCTTTAAACGGTGATACTTATCTGTGATATTATTTTAACATGTTGTGAAGTCCTAATATAATAATAATATTTTAACCTACCTTGTAAGGCCGACGGGCAATAAACGTAGTTTTTAAAATGTTGTGATGTTTAAAATAATAATAAATACTTACCGCTAGAACGGCTAATGACCCTAGCAGTCGATGCCGAAAACCTAAAAAAAAAAAAAAAAAAAAAAAAAATTATTATTATTCCCCCCCGTGGGCCCACCTTGTCGTGGTGGGGGGGCTTAGTACCCCTCTGTTGCCAGCAGAGGGGGAACTAACGGGCCACACTGTTTCATACCGAACGGTTAGTAGGCGGCCGTTTCGAGCTCTGTTTTCTTATACCTACCCGCGTGTTGGCCGTGCGTGGAGACCCGTGTCGCTGGAGGAGGAGATCCTGGTGGCTGAGGAAGCCCCAACACTCCACTTTGGCTCCGAATTCAGCTAAACGGGAGGTCGCAGACTAGCCCATCTGCGATCAATCGGTCCCCATCCCATTGCGAGGCTGGGGGGTGAGTAGTCTTGGGGAGTGGGGCGGGATAACCAGGAAGCGGGCATGCGCGTCGACTTAGCGGCCCGACGCGATCTTACCCGTGGAATGGCCCTGCTTCCCCCTGGGATTGCTATAGTCGTGGGGAAGCCCTGGCGCTATACCGGCTTGCGGTTCTAGCGTCCCATTTGAGGCTCCAAGGAGGGTGGGGATACCCAGGACCGAAAAACTGTACATTATGTATGGTAAACCTTTGCCGCTACCGGGTACGTCGTCCCAAAAAAACGACACGTCTGGCAAGACGATAAAAGCGCCCGGGGAGAAAACCCCGACATCAAACAAAACTCCCCAAGGGGGGACTGTTGAGAAGTCTACTCCTGCGAGTAGTGCAGCGGTAAACAAAAACACGAGCCAGGAAAAGGTGGTTGCACCCCGGTTCCTGGTCGTGAAATGTATTGAAGGAAATTTCGACAAAGTAAGCCCGTTTATCATTCATAAGGCAATTTTTGGACTGGTAGGCGATGTCAAATCGATGAGAAAGACTAGAGAAGGTTTGTTCATTGAAACAGTGTCGGCGGCGCAAGCTGTACGGCTGTTAAACTGCAAAAAAATAGGAAACCAAGATGTAGAAGTCTCTGGTCATAAGACAATGAACTATGCGAAGGGGGTAGTGTTTTGCAGAGATCTTCTGAACTGCACTGTGGAGGAAATTTGCGAAGAACTCAGGGAACAAAGGGTGACGGAAGTACGACGTATGAAAAAGCGAGAGAATGGTGAGCTGGTGGATACACCAAATCACATTCTCACCTTTAACTCGCCAGTACTACCAGATAAAATAAAAGCAGGGTTTCATAGCCTCAAAGTACGGATGTACATACCAGCACCAATGAGGTGCTTCAAATGTCAAAAGTTTGGCCACACATCACTGAGATGTACAAATCCTGCGATTTGTGCTTGTGGCAAGGAGGCGCATGATGGCAGTAGTTGCGTAGAGCCAATGACCTGCGTGAATTGCAAAGGCAATCACTCAGCTCGCTCTCGCAACTGCCCCACCTACAAGCAGGAAATGGCCATTCAGGAAATTAAAGTCCGCGAAAACATACCGTATTTTGAGGCCAGAAATAAGGTCGTCGTCAGAACCCCATTACCCGGAGTTTCATACTCCACTGTTGCTAGCAGTAAACCTGCAAAAACAGAAAGCGCGTCCTTTGTCAAAGAACTGCTACCACAACTGGTAGCAGTCTTAAAAACTGTCTTTGTCACCAAAGACAGTTTTAGGCAGCCTGCTGCTCCTGAACCACGAGTTCTGCGGCAGAGAACAGGCAGCCAAACTCCCTCCGAATCGTCCCATAAAAGGGCAAGGGAGGGAGACTATATAGAGTCAAGTGAGGAGGAACTCTCCACTACTTCACTTACTTCTATACCTCCCAAAAGAGGAAAAGGATGGCCGAAGGGGAAAGCAAGGAAAATCAAGTCCTGATCCTTGCTTTTTATTTTAAACTTCTATTAATCTATTCATGGAACACATCATCCAATGGAATATACGAGGTTGCGTTTACCACTATTGCGGTCTGAAAGCCTTACTTGCAGCATATAACCCTATGGTTACATGTCTGCAAGAGACCCATTTTCTACCAGGTCAGCCGTATGCCCTTAGGAACTACTATGTATTTCGGAAAGATATGGACCCCAACGTCAGAGTGAGAGGAGGGGTAGCCTTCCTCGTTAGGCAGGATGTGCGGTGTGAACCAATCTTCATTGCAAGCAATCTGCAAGCAGTAGCAGTTAGAATATCGGTGCCGGTTGAGCTAACAATTTGTAACGTATATTTACCCGATGACAACTGGGATGCTGGTGATATTCTTAATATCATCCAGCAATTGCCGACACCGATACTGCTACTGGGCGATTTCAACGCCAATAATGAGATTTGGGGATCACTGCACAGAGACCAAAGAGGTAGGATCATGGAGCGAATACTGGAATCTCCAGATATCGCTCTCATGAACACAGGCTCTCCTACCTACTTCAACGCTCGCTCTGGGACATTCTCGTCCATTGACTTGTCCATCATATCTTCCCGACTACATAGTAGATACACCTGGAAAGCCCTTGATGACTTACACGGGAGTGACCACTTCCCTATAGTCATCGGCACCGACACCCAATCCAGGGAACAGGTGCGGCTACCTAAGTGGCATTTCGACACGGCTGACTGGTCCGCTTTCACTGCAGCATTGGAGTATCCAACTCCAACCGATGATGTGTGCCATGATATTGAAGTGCTATCTGGATGCATCTTGAGAGCTGCAGAGGCTGGCATCGTTCACACCACCGCGAAACCCGTTAAACGGATTATACCGTGGTGGAACGAGGCAGTGAAAGATGCAGTCAAGAAGAAGAAGATAGCCTTCAATAGATTTAAAAGGTGTCCTACTCAGGACAACCTTATTTGTTTTAAAAAGGCCCGAGCTTTTGCTCGAAAAACAATGCTCGAGAGTAAGAGAGAATCCTGGAACACCTATGTATCCGGCATTTCGTCGGATACATCTATACAGGAGGTATGGTGTAGAGCAAATCGTGTGATGGGTAGAGGATACTCTCCCCCTATCACATACCTGAAATGGGATGAAGATACGGTCACAAGGGATCCAGAGCGCATTGCCGAACGTCTGGCAGACCAATTTCAATGCGCAAGTAGCTCGGAGAATTACGCTCCAGACTTTATGGCTACTAAGCAGGAAAGGGAAGTTGTGCTAAACTTCGATTCACTCGAAGATCACGAGTACAACTTACCCTTTACCCTGCTAGAACTGGACCATGCGATCTCTACATCGCAATCTTCATCACCAGGACAGGACAACATACATAACGAGATGCTCAAACACCTACCATCTGAGTTCAAATCGCTCCTTCTCTCAGCATTTAATAGAATGTGGTCGATTGGTTTGTATCCTGCAATATGGAAGGAGGCTGTCGTAGTCCCCATCCTAAAAGCAGGAAAAGATGCACTCCACGCGTCAAGTTATAGGCCCATCAGTCTAACGTCATGTCTAGGGAAGCTAGTTGAACGAATGGTCAAAAACCGGCTTATGTGGTGTCTCGAAACGAGCAATCTGCTCAGCGAGCACCAGTCGGGTTTCCGCAAATACCGTTCGACGACCGATCAACTAGTGTACCTAGAACATGCCATCAGGTTGGCGTTCAAGAACCGCGAACACTGTGTCGCAGTGTTCTTCGACCTGGAAAAAGCCTATGACATGACCTGGAGATTCCACATCTTGGAATGGCTGCACAGAAGGGGATTCCGTGGGAATCTACCGCTCTTCATCGCTTCTTTCATGCGAGATCGCAAGTTTAGAGTTCGAGTCGGTACTAGCCTGTCCACTCAGAGGGAGCTGGAAAACGGCGTACCACAAGGCTCGACTCTAAGCGTTGTCTTATTTGCGATAGCGGTAGATGATTTGATATCCGGCGTCAACAACTCCGTGGGTAAATCGCTGTACGTTGATGATCTCTGCATCTTTTACTCTGCTAAAAGAATGGGAGACATCAACAAAGTACTGCAATCAGCGATTGACCAGGTTACCCGCAATGCCGACGCCATAGGATTCAAGTTTTCCCACGAGAAAACCAACTGTGTCCACTTCTGTAAGCTTAATCGACCACATTATGGGCCACTTTTATTCTTGAAGGGTGAAGGTATACGTTGCAAGGAGAGTGTAAGGTTTCTTGGTTTACAGTTTGATAGCAAACTCACGTGGCAAACACATCTTAAGGATGTCAAGGTACAATGTATCCGAACATTGAACCTCCTTAAGATGTTAGCCGGCACGAGGTGGGGTGCAGAACCAAGAACCTTACTGCGCATATACCAATCTCTTGTTTTAGCGAAACTAGATTATGGCTGCGTTGTGTATTCTTCAGCTTCGAGGACGCTTTTGAGGACCCTAGACCCGGTGCACCATTTGGGCATTCGATATTGCATCGGTGCCTTTCCAAGCACGCCTACAGCAAATCTTTGCTGCGAATCGGGTCTAGCTCCTCTTAACATCCGACGAGAGAAGTTTGTGATTTCTTACATTACGAAGATAGCAGCACAACGTAGTCATAAGAATTTTAACATTCTTTTTAATAGCGGATACAGGTCACAGCTCTTATGTAAACCACTGTGTAGTCGAGCTAGTGAACTTCTGGAGAATATACAGTACGAGTTACCTGAGGTCACTCAGATTGGGTTCCTGGAAATACCACCCTGGACTGTACCCCAAGTTCAGGTAATCCAGGACCTAACTCGGTTTGAAAAAGCATCAACTCCACCTGTGCTAATTCGACAGAAATTCTTAGCGATTCTCGACGACCACAGACACTGCAGTGTCATATATACCGATGGTTCGAAAACCAACAATGGTGCCGGCTCAGCCATCGTGGCTGACCAAACCCCACACTCGTGGGCCATGCCGAAAGATACCTCCGTATACAGTACAGAAGCATATGCCATTTGGCAAGCTCTTCTGTACTCCGTGTATGAAAGGAACTCCGTCGAGTTCATCATTGCCAGTGATTCGCTGAGCGTTCTCACTGCCATTCAGAACCCTTTCACAGACGACCCACTCATCCAGATGGTACTGTGCACCATCGCACACCTGGATGACGTAGGGAAACGTGTCTCGTTTCTGTGGATCCCAAGTCACGTCGGGATAAAGGGCAATGAATTGGCAGATGAGGCAGCTCGTAACGCAGCGGACCTGGAACACTCAGATACTCAAATCCTGACATACACGGATGTGAGAAATGTTCTGCACCGGAGGTTATCTGACAAATGGCAGAGGCAGTGGGAGTTAGTCGACAACCATCTGCGGCGAGTAAAACCATCGGTAGCACCAGTGGTCCTTCCCAGAGGACTGTCCAGAACTGAGCTAGTCAAAGTCCACCGGTTAAGATTAGGTCACACGCGACTGACGCACGGGCACAGATTAATTTATTTTGTGTTTGTCCAACAATATTGGCACGGCAAGAGCCTCGCTCATGTGAGCATTGCCAAGTGCCAGTGACTGTGCCTCATATCCTTTTTGACTGTCCGTCATTGGAACCGGTGCGACGATTATATTCCTTTGATAGGAATGTAGCAGAAGTTCTGGCTGAGCCTGGGAAGGTAAGGGAAGTTCTACACTTCCTAAGAGCTTGTGACCTGTACCGTGAAATCTAGTTTCCTATTTTAACGTGTTAATTTATTTTGTTTTGTCAGATATATGTTAATTTATTTTGTGTTTGTCCAACAATATTTATTTTAACATTTGACAATGCCGACGGGCTTTAAACGGTGATACTTACCTGTGATATTATTTTAACATGTTGTGACGTCTACATATAATAATAATATTTTAAACTTACCTTATTAGGCCGACGGGCAATAAACGTATATTTTAAAGTGTTGTAATGTCTAAAATAGTTATAATATACTTACCGCTAGAACGGCTAATGACCCTAGCAGTCGATGCCGAAAACCTAAAAAAAAAAAAAAAAAAATTATTATTATTATTCCCCCCCGTGGGCCCACCTTGTCGTGGTGGGGGGGCTTAGTACCCCTCTGTTGCCAGCAGAGGGGGAACTAACGGGCCGTACTGTTTCATACCGAACGGTTAGTAGGCGACCGTTTCGAGCACTGTTTTCTTATACCTACCCGCGTGTTGGCCGTGCGTGGAGACCCGTGTCGCTGGAGGAGGAGATCCTGGTGGCTGAGGAAGCCCCAACACTCCACTTTGGCTCCGAATTCAGTTAAACGGGAGGTCGCAGACTAGCCCATCTGCGATCAATCGGTCCCCATCCCATTGCGAGGCTGGGGGGTGAGTAGTCTTGGGGAGTGGGGCGGGATAACCAGGAAGCGGGCATGCGCGTCGACTTAGCGGCCCGACGCGATCTTACCCGTGGAATGGCCCTGCTTCCCCCTGGGATTGCTATAGTCGTGGGGAAGCCCTGGCGCTATACCGGCTTGCGGTACTAGCGTCCCATTTGAGGCTCCAAGGAGGGTGGGGATACCCAGGACCGAATAACTATACACTATGTATGGTAAACCTTTGCCGCTACCGGGTACGTCGTCCCAAAAAAACGACACGTCTGGCAAGACGATAAAAGCGCCCGGGGAGAAAACCCCGACATCAAACAAAACTCCCCAAGGGGGGACTGTTGAGAAGACTACTCCTGCGAGTAGTGTATCAACCAAGAACACGAGCCAGGAAAAGGTGGTTGCACCCCGGTTCCTGGTCGTGAAATGTGCTGAAGGAAACTTCGATAAAGTAAGCCCGTTTGTGATAAATAAAGCTATATTTGGACTGGTAGGCGATGTCAAATCGATGCGGAAGACTAGAGAAGGTTTGTTTATTGAAACAGTGTCGGCGGCGCAAGCTGTACGGCTGTTAAACTGCAAAAAAATAGGAAACCAAGATGTAGAAGTCTCTGGTGATAAGACCATGAACTATGCGAAGGGTGTAGTGTTTTGCAGAGATCTCCTTAATTGCACAGTGGAGGAAATTTGTGAGGAACTCCGGGACCAAAGGGTGACGGAAGTACGACGCATGAAAAAGCGGGAGAATGGTGAGCTGGTGGATACACCAAATCACATTCTCACCTTTAACTCGCCAGTACTACCAGATAAAATTAAAGCAGGATTTCATAGCCTCAAGGTACGGTTGTACATACCTGCACCAATGCGGTGCTTTAAGTGTCAGAGGTTTGGCCACACATCACTGAGATGTACAAATCCTGCAATTTGTGCTTGTGGGAAAGAGGCGCATGACGGCAGTAGTTGCGTAGAGCCAATGACCTGTGTGAATTGCAAAGGCAATCACTCAGCTCGCTCTCGCAACTGCCCCACCTACAAGCAGGAAATGGCCATTCAGGAAATTAAAGTCCGCGAAAACATACCGTATTTTGAGGCCAGAAATAAGGTCGTCGTCAGAACCCCATTACCCGGAGTTTCATACTCCACTGTTGCTAGCAGTAAACCTGCAAAAACAGAAAGCGCGTCCTTTGTCAAAGAACTGCTACCACAACTGGTAGCAGTCTTAAAAACTGTCTTTGTCACCAAAGACAGTTTTAGGCAGCCTGCTGCTCCTGAACCACGAGTTCTGCGGCAGAGAACAGGCAGCCAAACTCCCTCCGAATCGTCCCATAAAAGGGCAAGGGAGGGAGACTATATAGAGTCAAGTGAGGAGGAACTCTCCACTACCTCACTTACTTCTATACCTCCCAAAAGAGGAAAAGGATGGCCGAAGGGGAAAGCAAGGAAAATCAAGTCCTGATCCTTGCTTTTTATTTTAAACTTCTATTAATCTATTCATGGAACACATCATCCAATGGAATATACGCGGTTGCGTTTACCACTATTGCGGTCTGAAAGCCTTACTTGCAGCATATAACCCTATGGTTACATGTCTGCAAGAGACCCATTTTCTACCAGGTCAGCCGTATGCCCTTAGGAACTACTATGTATTTCGGAAAGATATGGACCCCAACGTCAGAGTGAGAGGAGGGGTAGCCTTCCTCGTTAGGCAGGATGTGCGGTGTGAACCAATCTTCATTGCAAGCAATCTGCAAGCAGTAGCAGTTAGAATATCGGTGCCGGTTGAGCTTACAATTTGTAACGTATATTTACCCGATGACAACTGGGATGCTGGTGATATTCTTAATATCATCCAGCAATTGCCGACACCGATACTGCTACTGGGCGATTTCAACGCCCATAATGAGATTTGGGGATCACTGCACAGAGACCAGAGAGGTAGGATCATGGAGCGAATACTGGAATCTCCAGATATCGCTCTCATGAACACAGGCTCCCCTACCTACTTCAACGCTCGCTCTGGGACATTCTCGTCCATTGACTTGTCCATCATATCTTCCCGACTACATAGTAGATACACCTGGAAAGCCCTTGATGACTTACACGGGAGTGACCACTTCCCTATAGTCATCGGCACCGACACCCAATCCAGGGAACAGGTGCGGCTACCTAAGTGGCATTTCGACACGGCTGACTGGTCCGCTTTCACCGCAGCATTGGAGTATCCAACTCCAACCGATGATGTGTGCCATGATATTGAAGTGCTATCTGGATGCATCTTGAAAACTGCAGAGGCTGGCATCGTTCACACCACCGCGAAACCCGTTAAACGGATTATACCGTGGTGGAACGAGGCAGTGAAAGATGCAGTCAAGAAGAAGAAGATAGCCTTCAATAGATTTAAGAGGTGTCCTACTCAGGACAACCTTATTTGTTTTAAAAAGGCCCGAGCTTTTGCTCGAAGAACAATGCTTGAGAGTAAGAGAGAATCCTGGAACACCTATGTATCCGGCATTTCGTCGGATACAACTATACAGGAGGTATGGAGTAGAGCAAATCGTGTGATGGGTAGAGGATACTCTCCCCCTATCACATACCTGAAATGGGATGAAGATACGGTCACAAGGGATCCAGAGCGCATTGCCGAACGTCTGGCAGACCAATTTCAAAGCGCGAGTAGCTCGGAGAACTACGCTCCAGACTTTATGGCTACTAAGCAGGAAAGGGAAGTTGTGCTAAACTTCGATTCACTCGAAGATCACGAGTACAACTTACCCTTTACCTTGCAAGAATTGGATCATGCGATCTCTACATCGCAATCTTCATCTCCAGGACAGGACAACGTTCACAACGAGATGCTCAAACACCTACCTCCTGAGTTCAAATCGCTCCTTCTCTCAGTATTTAATAGAATGTGGTCGATTGGTTTGTATCCTGCAATATGGAAGGAGGCTGTCGTAGTCCCCATCCTAAAAGCAGGAAAAGATGCACTCCACGCGTCAAGTTATAGGCCCATCAGTCTAACGTCATGTCTAGGGAAGCTAGTTGAACGAATGGTCAAAAACAGGCTTATGTGGTGTCTCGAAACGAGCAATCTGCTCAGCGAGCACCAGTCTGGTTTCCGGAAGTACCGTTCAACGACCGATCAACTAGTGTACCTGGAACATGCCATCAGGTTGGCGTTTAAGAACCGCGAACACTGTGTCGCAGTGTTCTTTGACCTGGAAAAGGCCTATGACATGACCTGGAGATTCCACATCTTGGAATGGCTGCACAGAAGGGGATTCCGTGGAAATCTACCGCTCTTCATCGCTTCTTTCATGCGAGATCGCAAGTTTAGAGTTCGAGTCGGTACTAGCCTGTCCACTCAGAGGGAGTTGGAAAACGGCGTACCACAAGGCTCGACTCTAAGCGTTGGGTAAATCGCTGTACGTTGATGATCTCTGCATCTTTTACTCTGCTAAAAGAATGGGAGACATCAACAAAGTACTGCAATCAGCGATTGACCAGGTTACCCGCAATGCCGACGCCATAGGATTCAAGTTTTCCCACGAGAAAACCAACTGTGTCCACTTCTGCAAGCTTAATCGACCACATTATGGGCCACTTTTATTCTTGAAGGGTGAAGGTATACGTTGCAAGGAGAGTGTAAGGTTTCTTGGTTTACAGTTTGATAGCAAACTCACGTGGCAAACACATCTTAAGGATGTCAAGGTACAATGTATCCGAACATTGAACCTCCTTAAGATGTTAGCCGGCACGAGGTGGGGTGCAGAACCAAGAACCTTACTGCGCGTATACCAATCTCTTGTTTTAGCGAAACTAGATTATGGCTGCGTTGTGTATTCTTCTGCTTCGAGGACGCTTTTGAGAACCCTAGACCCGGTGCACCATTTGGGCATCCGATATTGTATCGGTGCCTTTCCAAGCACGCCTACAGCAAACCTTTGCTGCGAATCGGGTCTAGCTCCTCTCAGCATCCGAAGAGAGAAGTTTGTGTTTTCGTATATAACGAAGATTGCAGCACAACGTAGTCATAAGAATTTTAACATTCTTTTTAATAGCGGATACAGGTCACAGCTCTTATGTAAACCACTGTGTAGTCGAGCTAGTGAACTTCTGGAGAATGTACAGTACGAGTTACCTGAGGTCACTCAGATTGGGTTCCTGGAAATACCACCCTGGACTGTACCCCAAGTTCAGGTAATCCAGGACCTAACTCGTTACGACAAAACACATACTCCACCTGTGCTAATTCGACAGAAGTTCTTAGCGATCCTCGACGACTACAGACACTGTAGGGTCATATATACCGATGGTTCGAAAACCAACAATGGTGCCGGCTCAGCCATCGTAGCTGACCAAACCCCACACTCGTGGGCCATGCCGAAAGATACCTCCGTGTACAGTACAGAAGCATATGCCATTTGGCAAGCTCTTCTGTACTCCGTGTATGAAAGGAACTCGGTCGAGTTCATCATTGCCAGTGATTCGCTGAGCGTTCTCACTGCCATTCAGAACCCTTTCACAGACGACCCACTCATCCAGATGGTACTGTGCACCATCGCACACCTGGATGACGTAGGGAAACGTGTCTCGTTTCTGTGGATCCCAAGTCACGTCGGGATAAAGGGCAATGAATTGGCAGATGAGGCAGCTCGTAACGCAGCGGACCTGGAACACGCAGAAACTCAAATCCTGACATACACGGATGTCAGAAATGTTCTGCATCGGAGGTTATCTAACAAGTGGCAAAGGCAGTGGGAGATGGTCGACAACCATCTGCGGCGAGTAAAACCATCGGTAGCACCAGTGGTCCTTCCCAGAGGACTGTCCAGAACTGAGCTAGTCAAAGTCCACCGGTTAAGATTAGGTCACACGCGACTGACGCACGGGCACAGATTGGCAAGGCAAGAGCCTCGCTCATGTGAGCATTGCCAAGTGCCAGTCACTGTGCCTCACGTCCTTTTTGACTGTCCGTCATTAGAACCGGTGCGACGATTATATTCCTTTGGTAGGAATGTAGCAGAAGTTCTGGCTGAACCTGGGAAGATAAAGGAAGTTCTACACTTCCTAAGAGCTTGTGACTTGTACCGTGAAATCTAGTTTCATTTTTTAACATGTTAATTTATTTTGTTTTGTCAGATATATGTTAATTTATTTTGTGTTTGTCCAACAATATTTATTTTAACATTTGACAATGCCGACGGGCTTTAAACGGTGATTTTTATCTGTGATATTATTTTAACATGTTGTGATGTCCCTATATAAAATATATAATAATAATATTTTAAACTTACCTTCTTAGGCCGACGGGCAATAAACGTAGTTTTTAAAGTGTTGTGATGTCCAAAATAGTAATTAATACTTACCGCTAGAAAGGCTAATGACCCTAGCAGTCGATGCCGAAACCTAAAAAAAAAAAAAAAATTATTATTATTATTATTATTCCCCGTGGGCCCACCTTGTCGTGGTGGGGGGGGGCTTAGTACCCCTCTGTTGCCAGCAGAGGGGGAACTAACGGGTCACACTGTCTTATACCGAACGGTTAGTAGGCGGCCGTTTCGAGAACTGTTTCTCTTATACCTACCCGCGTGTTGGCCGTGCGTGGAGACCCGTGTCGCTGGAGGAGGACATCCTGGTGGCTGAGGAAGCCCCAACACTCCACTTTGGCTCCGAATTCAGCTAAACGGGAGGTCGCAGACTAGTCCATCTGCGATCAATCGGTCCCCATCCCATTGCGAGGCTGGGGGGTGAGTAGTCCTGGGGAGTGGGGCGGGATAACCAGGAAGCGGGCATGCGCGTCGACTTAGCGGCCCGACGCTATCTTACCCGTGGAATGGCCCTGCTTCCCCCTGGGATTGCTATAGTCGTGGGGAAGCCCTGGCGCTATACCGGCTTGCGGTTCTAGCGTCCCATTTGAGACTCCAAGGAGGGTGGGGATACCCAGGACCGAAATAATGTTTACTATGTATGGTAAACCTTTGCCGCTACCGGGTACGTCGTCCCAAAAAAACGACACGTCTGGCAAGACGATAAAAGCGCCCGGGGAGAAAACCCCGACATCAAACAAAACTCCCCAAGGGGGGACTGTTGAGAAGACTACTCCTGCGAGTAGTGCAGCAGTTAATAAGAACACGAGCCAGGAAAAGGTGGTTGCACCCCGGTTCCTGGTCGTGAAATGTGCAGAAGGAAACTTCGATAAAGTAAGCCCGTTTGTAATAAATAAAGCCATATTTGGACTAGTAGGCGAGGTTAAATCGATGCGGAAGACAAGAGAAGGTCTGTTCATTGAAACAGTGTCGGCAGCGCAAGCTGTACGGCTGTTAAGCTGCAAGAAGATTGGAAATCAGGATGTAGAAGTCTCTGGTCATAAGACCATGAACTATGCGAAGGGGGTAGTTTTTTGCAGAGATCTTCTGAACTGCACAGTGGAGGAAATTTGCGAAGAACTCCGGGATCAAAGGGTGACGGAAGTACGACGTATGAAAAAGCGGGAGAATGGTGAGCTGGTGGATACACCAAATCACATTCTCACCTTCAACTCGCCAGTACTACCTGACAAAATCAAAGCAGGATTTCATAGCCTCAAGGTACGGTTGTACATACCTGCACCAATGCGGTGCTTTAAGTGTCAGAGGTTTGGCCACACATCAATGAGGTGTACAAATACTGCAATTTGTGCTTGTGGGAAAGAGGCGCATGACGGCAGTAGTTGCGTAGAGCCAATGACCTGTGTGAATTGCAAAGGCAATCACTCGGCTCGCTCTCGCAACTGCCCCACATACAAGCAGAAAATGGCCATCCAAGAAATAAAAGTCCGCGACAATATAACGTACTTTGAGGCTAGAAATAAGGTCGTCGTCAGAACCCCATTACCCGGAGTTTCATACTCCACTGTTGCAAGCAGTAAACCTGCAAAAACCGATAGCGCGACCATAGTCAAAGAACTGCTACCACAACTGGTAGCAGTCTTAAAAACTGTCTTTGTCACCAAAGACAGTTTTAGGCAGCCTGCTGTTCCTGAACCACGAGTTCTGCGGCAGAGAACGGGCAGCCAAACTCCCTCCGAATCGTCCCATAAAAGGGCAAGGGAGGGAGACTATATAGAGTCAAGTGAGGAGGAACTCTCCACTTCCTCACTTACTTCGATACCTCCCAAAAGAGGAAAAGGATGGCCGAAGGGGAAAGCAAGGAAAATCAAGTCCTGATCCTTGCTTTTTATTTTAACTTTTTAATAATCTATTCAGGGAACACATCATCCAATGGAATATACGCGGTTGCGTTTACCACTATTGCGGTCTGAAAGCTTTACTTGCAGCATATAACCCTATGGTTACATGTCTGCAAGAGACTCATTTTCTACCAGGTCAGCCGTATGCCCTTAGGAACTACTATGTATTTCGGAAAGATATGGACCCCAACGTCAGAGTGAGAGGAGGGGTAGCCTTCCTCGTTAGGCAGGATGTGCGGTGTGAACCAATCTTCATTGCAAGCAATCTGCAAGCAGTAGCAGTTAGAATATCGGTGCCGGTTGAGCTGACAATCTGCAACCTATATCTACCCGATGACAACTAGGATGCTGGTGATATACTCAATATCATCCAGCAATTGCCGACACCGATACTGCTACTGGGCGATTTCAACGCCAATAATGAGATTTGGGGATCACTGCACAGAGACCAGAGAGGTAGGATCATGGAGCGAATACTGGAATCTCCAGATATCGCTCTCATGAACACAGGCTCCCCTACCTACTTCAACGCTCGCTCTGGGACATTTTCGTCCATTGACCTGTCCATCATATCTTCCCGACTACATAGTAGATACACCTGGAAAGCCCTTGATGACTTACACGGGAGTGACCACTTCCCTATAGTCATCGGCACCGACACCCAATCCAGGGTACAGGTGCGGCTACCTAAGTGGCATTTCGACACGGCTGACTGGTCCGCTTTCACCGCAGCATTGGAGTATCCAACTCCAACCGATGATGTGTGCCATGATATTGAAGTGCTATCTGGATGCATCTTGAAAGCTGCAGAGGCTGGCATCGTTCACACCACCGCGAAACCCGTTAAACGGATTAAACGGATTATACCGTGGTGGAACGAGGCAGTGAAAGATGCAGTCAAGAAGAAGAAGATAGCCTTCAATAGATTTAAGAGGTGTCCTACTCAGGACAACCTTATTTGTTTTAAAAAGGCCCGAGCTTTTGCTCGAAGAACAATGCTTGAGAGTAAGAGAGAATCCTGGAACACCTATGTATCCGGCATTTCGTCGGATACAACTATACAGGAGGTATGGAGTAGAGCAAATCGTGTGATGGGTAGAGGATACTCTCCCCCTATCACATACCTGAAATGGGATGAAGATACGGTCACAAGGGATCCAGAGCGCATTGCCGAACGTCTGGCAGACCAAACTACGCTCCAGACTTTATGGCTACTAAGCAGGAAAGGGAAGTTGTGCTAAACTTCGATTCACTCGAAGATCACGAGTACAACTTACCCTTTACCTTGCTAGAATTGGATTATGCGATCTCTACATCGCAATCTTCATCTCCAGGACAGGACAACGTTCACAAAGAGATGCTCAAACACCTACCTCCTGAGTTCAAATCGCTCCTTCTCTCAGCGTTTAATAGAATGTGGTCGATTGGTTTGTATCCTGCAATATGGAAGGAGGCTGTCGTAGTCCCCATCCTAAAAGCAGGAAAAGATGCACTCCACGCGTCAAGTTATAGGCCCATCAGTCTAACGTCATGTCTAGGGAAGCTAGTTGAACGAATGGTCAAAAACAGGCTTATGTGGTGTCTCGAAACGAGCAATCTGCTCAGCGAACACCAGTCTGGTTTCCGGAAGTACCGTTCAACGACCGATCAACTAGTGTACCTAGAACATGCTATCAGGTTGGCGTTCAAGAACCGCGAACACTGTGTCGCAGTGTTCTTCGACCTGGAAAAGGCCTATGACATGACCTGGAGATTCCACATCTTGGAATGGCTGCACAGAAGGGGATTCCGTGGGAACCTACCGCTCTTCATCGCTTCTTTCATGCGAGATCGCAAGTTTAGAGTTCGAGTCGGTACTAGCCTGTCCAGTCAGAGGGAGTTGGAAAACGGCGTACCACAAGGCTCGACTCTAAGCGTTGTCTTATTTGCGATAGCGGTAGATGACTTGATATCGGGCGTCAATAACTCAGTGGGTAAATCTCTGTACGTTGATGATCTCTGCATCTTTTACTCTGCTAAAAGAATGGGAGACATCAACAAAGTACTGCAATCAGCGATTGACCAGGTTACCCGCAATGCCGACGCTATAGGATTCAAGTTTTCCCACGAGAAAACCAACTGTGTTCACTTCTGCAAACTTAATCGACCACATTACGGGCCACTTTTATTTATGAAGGGTGAAGGTATACGCTGCAAGGAGAGTGTAAGGTTTCTTGGTTTACAGTTTGATAGCAAACTTACCTGGCAAACACATCTTAAGGATCTCAAGGTGCAATGTATCCGAACATTGAACCTCCTTAAGATGTTAGCCGGCACGAGGTGGGGTGCAGAACCAAGAACCTTACTGCGCGTATACCAATCCCTAGTTTTAGCGAAACTGGATTATGGCTGCGTTGTGTATTCTTCTGCTTCGAGGACGCTTTTGAGAACCCTAGACCCGGTGCACCATTTGGGCATCCGATATTGCATCGGTGCCTTCCCGAGCACGCCATCAGCAAATCTTTGCTGCGAATCGGGTCTAGCTCCTCTTAACATCCGACGAGAGAAGTTTGTGATTTCTTACATAACGAAGATAGCAGCACAACGTAGTCATAAGAATTTTAACATTCTTTTTAACAGCGGATACAGGTCACAGCTCTTATGTAAACCACTGTGTAGTCGAGCTAGTGAACTTCTGGAGAATCTACAGTACGAGTTACCTGAGGTCACTCAGATTGGGTTCCTGGAAATACCACCCTGGACTGTACCCCAAGTTCAGGTAAGCCAGGACCTAACTCGTTACGACAAAACACATACTCCACCTGTGTTAATTCGACAGAAGTTCTTAGCGATTCTCGACGACTACAGACACTGTAGTGTCATATATACCGATGGTTCGAAAACCAACAATGGTGCCGGCTCAGCCATCGTGGCTGACCAAACTCCACACTCGTGGGCCATGCCAAAAGATACCTCCGTGTACAGTACAGAAGCATATGCCATTTGGCAAGCTCTTCTGTACTCCGTGTATGAAAGGAACTCAGTCGAGTTCATCATTGCCAGTGATTCGCTGAGCGTTCTCACTGCCATTCAGAACCCTTTCACAGACGACCCACTCATCCAGATGGTACTGTGCACCATCGCACACCTGGATGACGTAGGGAAACGTGTCTCGTTTCTGTGGATCCCAAGTCACGTCGGGATAAAGGGCAATGAATTGGCAGATGAGGCAGCTCGTAACGCAGCGGACCTGGAACACTCAAATACTCAAATCCTGACATACACGGATGTGAGAAATGTTCTGCACCGGAGGTTATCTGACAAATGGCAGAGGCAGTGGGAGTTAGTCGACAACCATCTGCGGCGAGTAAAACCATCAGTAGCACCAGTGGTCCTTCCCAGAGGACTGTCCAGAACTGAGCTAGTCAAAGTCCACCGGTTAAGTTTAGGTCACACGCGACTGACGCACGGGCACAGATTGGCACGGCAAGAGCCTCGCTCATGTGAGCATTGCCAAGTGCCAGTCACTGTGCCTCATATCCTTTTCGACTGTCCGTCATTAGAACCGGTGCGACGACTATATTCCTTTGGTAGGAATTTAGCAGAAGTTCTGGCTGAGCCTGGGAAGGTAAGTGAAGTTCTACACTTCCTAAGAGCTTGTGACTTGTACCGCGAAATCTAGTTTCGATTTTTAACGTGTTAATTTATTTTGTTTTGTCAAGTATATGTTAATTTATTTTGTGTTTGTCCAACAATATTTATTTTAACCTTTGACAATGCCGACGGGCTTTAAACGGTGATACTTACCTGTGATATTATTTTAACATGTTGTGACGTCTAGATATAATAATAATATTTTAAATTTACTTTGTTAGGCCGACGGGCAATAAACGTATTTTTTTTTAAAGTGTTGTAACGTCTGATATAGTTATCAATACTTACCTTGAGTCTGGCTAATGGCCCTAGCAGCCGATGCCTTTAACCTGGAAAAAAAAAATATTATTATTATTATTATTATTATTATTATTATTATTATTATTCCCCCCCGTGGACCCACCTTGTCGTGGTGGGGGGGCTTAGTACCCCTCTGTTGCCAGCAGAGGGGGAACTAACGGGTCCCGGACCCTTTCTATTTTGACCTTTGCTTTCGTACCTGGATTACTTTGATCGGCTCCTGTAGTAGAGGCGCTGGGAGTGCCCGGGTGCTCTGATGCCGAAAGGGTGGTGGTGCGGGAGTCCTCCCGCGGCGTCAGAGAGGAAGGGCTGATGTGAGCTTGCTCTGCCGATGCAGGAGTCAGGAGCCAGCCACTTCGGGCCCTGATCAGGAAGTGTGAGATGGGTAGAGGTGTCGGAACCTCTACTGCCCCGAGCGAGTCCGACCCGTCCGTGTATTCCGGGGTCGGTTAAACGGTTTAGGTTGGGCCCCGGGGAACTGGGGTAGGATGCGTCCGAGGGTATACCCGTTCCCAACTTACCGGCCCGCTCCTTCTCACACGATGCGCTGGACAAAATGCTATAAAACATGAAAAAAGGGGAGGACAAATCAAAAACATCACCCGGCAAGCCAGCCGACAAAAAAGGCCCGTCTGGTGGGACGGTAAAAACCCCCGGGGACAAAACCCCGCAAAAAATGTAGTCTCCCAATCTGGGAATTCAAGCGGTTCTCCGAAACCGCAGGAGAGTACACCGGTTAGCGGTGTCAGTGTTGTAAGCCAGGAAAAGGTGGGCCCTGTATCCCGGTTCCTGGTGATTAAGAATTTAGAGGGAAATTTCGATAAAATAAGTCCTTTTGTTTTGCACAAACTTTTGTATGGTGTAGTCGGCACTGTTAAGGCAGCCCGAAAAACAAAAGATGGCCTGTTCATAGAAACAATATCAATAGCCCAGGCAGAACGGCTACTGAAGCTAAAAAAACTAGGGGAGTTCTCAATTGATGTAACTAGTCACAAGACAATGAATACCTCAAGAGGAATCGTGTATTGCAGAGATCTTCTTAATTGTTCCCCTGAGGAGATAAGAGAGGAGATGAGGGACCAGGGAGTATTTGAGGTCAGGCGGATGAAGAAGCGTGAGAATGGAGAGCTGGTGGACACACCAAACCACATTCTCACCTTCAACACCCCTAAGCTACCGGCCAGTGTGAGGGTGGCATTTTATTCCCTCAAACTAAGAATGTTCGTACCGGCACCAATGAGGTGCTTTAGATGCCAGCGTTTCGGTCACACTTCCGCCAGATGCACTAACCCTCAGGTTTGCATCTGCGGAAAGGAAATGCACGAGAGCAAAGGCTGTGAGGAACCTTTACAGTGTGTTAACTGTAAAGGTAACCACTCAGCCCGTTCCCGAAACTGCCCCATCTACAAGCAAGAAGCTGCCATCCAGGAACTCAAGACCCGCGAGAACATATCCTACTTTGAGGCTAGGAATAAAATAGTCGTTCGCACTCCCAATCCGGGAGTATCGTATGCTTCTGCCCTGACCTCAACCCAGAAAACTCCAGTAGAAACCTCCTCAATTGTTAAAGAGCTTCTACCACAATTGGTAGCTGCTCTGAAAACAGTTTTTGTGAGCAAAGATAGTTTTGCTCATCCGGAAACGCGTGCACCACGCGCTCTTCCGAGAAGAGCAACCAGCCCGACACCCTCTGAGGTGTCGGAAAAACGCAAATGTGGGGAGGGAGGAGAATCCTCTTCTGAGGATTCCTCAGTATACTCCGCCTCCTCACAAAACTCTTCACAACAAGTGAAGAAAAGAGGCAAAGGTTGGCCTCTAGGGAAGCCGAGGAAGTCGAAAGACGGTGTATAGATCCATTTCTTCCACACTTTTATGGATAATATACTCCAGTGGAACATCAAGGGCTGTGTGTACCACTATTGCCAACTGAAGATGCTACTAACGGAGTTCAACCCGTTATGTACGTGTCTTCAGGAAACTCACTTCAAACCTGGCCAAGCATATTCGCTAAAGAACTATTCAATAGTCCGGAGAGACATGGAACCCAACGTCAGGGTTCGAGGTGGAGTGGCCATCATTCTAAGACAAGATGCTATCTTCAAACAAGTCCGTGTCGATACTGATCTCCAAGTAGTTGCAATCCGAATGTCCGTCCCAACTGTCCTCACGGTGTGTAACATCTACCTACCAGAGGCAGGCTGGGACCTACATGACATTCCTCATGTCATAGGACAATTGCCCACCCCGTTTGTACTACTTGGAGATTTCAATGCCCACAATGAGCTCTGGGGCTCTGATCACAGAGATTCACGTGGGCTCATTATCGAAGATCTTTTGCATTCCACGGATCTTGTTCTAATGAATGATGGTTCACCCACCTACTTTAACGCGCGGTCAAGGGATTTCTCCCGTATCGACCTGACCATTGTGTCTCCGAGACTAGCGAGTAGATTCTCTTGGCGAGCACTTGACGACCTGCACGGTAGTGATCACTTTCCTATAGTGATCACTACGGACACCCTCACTACTAACCAGGTTCGTCGAGCCAAGTGGCTCCTTACCAAAGCGAATTGGCCAGAGTTTGAAGCGGCTTTAGTAACACCAGACCCTACGGAGGATGTTCAATTATCCATAATGGATCTATCAAGCAATCTATTAAAAGCAGCAGACACGGCTATACCTTCCACCAAACCGGGTATCTACAAACGTAGATTACCCTGGTGGAACCCGGAGGTTCAAGGTCTTGTACGGGCCAAGAAAGCTGCTTTTAATAGATTCAAGAAAACACCGTCTAAGGCTAATTTAATAGCCTTCAAAAAAGCCAGGGCATTAGCCCGTAAGCAAATACTGGAAAGCAAGAGAGCCTCCTGGAACGCATATGTCTCTGGCATTTCGTCAGAGACAACCACTCAGGAGTGTTGGGCAAGGGTGAAAAGCATCTCGGGTAGGGGTTATTCACCCCCGTTGACCCACCTGAAACGGGATGAAGAAACGATAACGAGCGACGTTAACGTAATTGCAGAGTTATTGGCGGATCAGTTTGAGAGCACTAGTAGCTCTCAAAACTACGATCCGCAGTTTCTACTGGGCAAAAGCGGAAGGGAAGTGCAGTTGGACTTCACTCCAGAAGTCCAACAATCACTTCCGTACAATGACCCTTTCACCATGGGCGAACTTAACTCTGCAATTGCTCATGCATCGTCTTCATCCCCGGGACAGGATAACATCTCCAACGAGATGCTTAAACACCTCACTCCGGCGTTCAAAACCTCCTTGCTTTCCGTATTCAACACGCTTTGGCTCGAGGGAAACTACCCTACCGTATGGAAGGAAGCAATTATTGTTCCCATTCCAAAGGTAGGGAAAGACCCTCTCTCGGCTTCCAGTTACAGGCCTATAAGCCTAACATCATGCATAGGGAAACTGTTGGAACGGATGGTAAACAACCGGTTGGTTTGGTGTCTCGAGACCCGAGGTCTGTTGAGCGAGCACCAAGCCGGTTTTCGGAAATACCGATCCACCACCGACCAACTAGTGTACCTAGAGCATGAAATACACAAAGCTTTTAAGAATCGCGAGCATTTGGTAGCAGTCTTTTTCGATCTCGAAAAGGCCTACGATATGACATGGCGGTACCATATTCTGCAAAAGTTGCATAGTTGGGGTTTCAGGGGTAATCTACCCCTGTTCATTAGCGCTTTCCTTAATGACCGGACATTCAGAGTTAGAGTCGGTAACGCCCTATCCTCCAGCAGGCCCTTGGAGAACGGCGTACCACAAGGCTCTACTCTGAGTGTCACGTTGTTCATCATTGCGGTCAACGACCTTATTTTTTCGGCCTCAGCAACACTGTTGGTATCTGCATGTACGTTGATGATCTCACCGTTTTCTGTCGTTCAGAGAAAATGAGAGACATCAACCGTACATTGCAAGCAGCAATCAATCAGATTGACCAAAATGCTGTAGGTACCGGATTTAAGTTTTCCCAAGGAAAGACGCAATGCATGCACTTTTGCAGATTGAATCGTCCTCATTATGGCCCCATGTTATATCTTCGAGACGAGAACATTAGGTGTAGGGACAGGGTTAGATTTCTTGGTCTTACGTTTGACCCGAAACTAACCTGGAAACCTTACCTAATGGAACTGAAAGCCAAATGCTCACAATCGTTGAATTGTCTCAAAGTCCTCGCTGGTACTAGGTGGGGTGCTGAACCTCAAACACTCCTGCGAGTGTATCAGGCCCTAGTACTCTCCCGGATCGATTATGGTTGTATTGTTTATGCGTCCGCTGCGAAGGGTTCCCTGAGGTTGATAGATCCGGTCCACCACGCAGGTATCCGATATTGTATCGGTGCCTTTCCGTCTACACCTACGGCAAGTCTTTGCTGTGAATCCGGACTAGCACCTCTTCGTACGAGGCGTATGAAACTCATCGCTGCATACGTATGCAAGATGAGAGCTCAGTACAACCATAAGAATTCCACGATCCTGTTTAGGGAGAACATCAGGTCGCAGACTTTAACAAGACCATTATGTGTCCGATCTAGAGAACTTCTGAGTGACATCAATTACCTCATGCCGCAGGTCATGGGCATAGGGTTTTCAGAAACCCCTCCATGGCTGATTCCCCCGGCCGAAGTCATACTGGATCTTCTCCAGTATGACAAGCACTCCTGCCCACCGGTATTGATAACTCAGAAGTTTCTCGAAATCATTAGTATGTACCCGGAAGTGAAGGTTATTTTCACGGACGGGTCAAAAACTAATGAAGGTTCTGGCTCAGCTCTTGTCGTCAACGACGTTGCCCACTCTTGTTCGCTGCATTGTGATGCATCGGTATACACTACCGAGGCTTATGCCATATGGCAAGCATTGCTCTACTGTGATCTCGATTATACTCAGCTGCACTACATCATCGCTAGTGATTCCCTCAGCGTTCTACACGCTATGACCGACCACTCCACATCAGACCCTGTCATTCAGATGATTTTATCCAGGATAAAACATCTGTCTGACATGGGTAAACGGGTTCGGTTCATGTGGATTACAAGCCACGTAGGAATCAGAGGGAATGAACTAGCCGATGAAGCGGCACGTCAAGCCGCTGAAAGAGATACAGTAGAGGTACCGGCCATCAAGTATACCGATGCTAAAAATGCAGTACACCGGAGATTGTCCCAGTTGTGGCAACAGGACTGGGACAGGGTGGATAACCACCTACGCCGAGTCAAACCTGTGATCGGACACACGAGTCTTCCCCATGATCTTAGCAGACAAGACCAAGTGAAAGTCCACCGGTTGCGTCTAGGCCATACAGGCCTTACACATCGGTACAGGCTTACGCGGGAACCTCAGCCCTTCTGCGAGGACTGTCAGGTCCCGTTGACTGTACCGCATGTTTTGATAGCATGTCCTGTTTTACAACCGGTGAGACAATTATTTCACCTTGGTGATGACTTGCGTCATATGCTGACAGATCATGGGAAGATTAAGGAAGTCATTAACTTCCTTAAAGCCTGCGACCTGTACAGCAAAATTTGAGGACTTTGAGACAGCGATTTTTATCTTTTTATTATTTTATTTATTTTAACGTGTTAAATTATTTTGTATTATCATATATATGTTAAATTATTTTGTGTTTGTCCAAAATTTTAAATTTTAACATTTGACAATGCCGACGGGCTATAAACAGTGATATTTATCTGTGATATTATTTTAACATGTTGTGATGTCCTTATATGATAATTATATTTTAAACTTACCTAGTAAGGCCGACGGGCAATAAAGGAAATTTTTAACGTGTCTGTGATGTCCAAATAATAATAATATTTTATCTATGTTTTATATGTACCTAATATATAGGTACTTACCTGTGGAATTATAGTCATAACAGGAATAATAATAATTAATACCTACCTTAAGTCTGGCTAATGGCCCTAGCAGCCGATGCCTTCAACCTAAAAAAAAAAAAAAAAATATTATTATTATTATTATTATTACTATTATTATACTTGCCGTACTACTTGTACGCAAGGGCAAAAACAACGCGAATTTTAAAAAGCAATCCGCAACACTAATATGTGTTTATACAGTCCTACCAAATCAACGCACATGACTTCCCAAGGTCTCGTGATTTCCGAGTGTCCTTCCATCTGACCTGGAGGAGCCTTCTGCTCTGGTTTGAACTTCGGTTACGTCATGCATTGACTCACATACTGCGCTACATGTGCTTTCATCATTGGCCAATAGTACTTACGCACTAGTCGCTGGTATGTTTTGAAAATTCCCAAATGACCACTAGTCGGAATGTCATGACACCGATATATTAGTGCTTTGCGTCGTTCTCGAGGTACGGCTTGCTTCCACTTAAACCTTTCTTCCGCAACCCAAAATCCTTACACTCTACAAATTTAAACAATTTTCCGTCCTTAACACTAAATGTGGGAAAGTAACTAGGATTTTTCTCCAAGGATTCCACCAGGTTGTTGTACCAGTTGTCGGTACTATTCTGCACCTCCAAGGAGTCTACAATGGGTATTGACCGCGACAAAGCATCTGGTACCACATGTTCCTTGCCATTCCCGTAGATTATGTCAAAGTTATAACGCTGCAACCTGACTGCCCAAGGTGCTAATCTCCCAGAGGGATTCTGCAGGTTACTAAGCCACAACAGGGAGTAATGGTCGATGACCGCAGTGAATTGTGAACCCTTCACATATGGCAGCAGCTTCTCAATCGCCCACAACAGCGCTAGAATCTCCTTCTCCGTAGTGGTGAAATTACGCTCTTGCTTAGTGAGCGAGCGACTGAGGTAACAAATAGCTTATTCTCCTTCTTCATGTTGTTGTGTCAGTACTGCCCCAATTCCAAAATCTGACGCGTCTGTCTGCACACAGAACTCCTTGCAGAAATCCGGACATGATAAAATCGGAGCGGATATCAGCCAATTTTTTATCGTCAACCACGCCTCCTCACAGTTTGCGTCCCAGCGAAATGACGCGTTCTTCCGCCATAAGCAAGTGAGCGGGGCAACCAAGTCGAGAATTGTGGGACAAAACGACGATACTAGGACGCTATGTCTGCTAGCCGTCGTACTTCGGACACGGTTGTAGGCTTTGGGATATCCTGGTCGACGTGGAGTCCGCGCTTGTCAACTACGTAGCCAAGATAGCGGTAAGTCCTGCTCTGCCCAAACTAGCCAATACTTTTCTAAGTATCTCGATGTGTTTTTCGAACGAGCCAGCTACTATCACAATATCATTGAGATACACAAAGACGTACGGTTCTAAATCAACTCCAATGACCCTATCTATAAATTTTTGCCAGGTAGCCGGAGCATTGTGCAGTTCAAAGGGCATCCTCCGGAACTGAAACAAACCTCTGTTCGGAACAGTAAAGGCTGTAAACGCACGCGAAGTTTCTGCTACTGGAATCTGCCAGTATGCAGACTTGAAGTCTAGCGAAGTAAGGATTCGTTCGTCGCGCAACTAATCCAACGTATGCGACACAGACGGCAACGAATACTGTTAAGATATTGATATACTTTAATATCATTTGAATAATACACATCAACTTAATATCTGTCACATTTATTATTATTTTATTCTATATCAAAAAACAATCAACAGTAACCTACTACAATTTTTATATCATCTCCTTCAAGGCTTACATGACTAACTTTTAATAATATGGTTTAAATCATAGATGTCACACTAACATAATATTTCAACACCCCTCCTTGATTTAAGCCATATTTTTAAATATAAATAACATGTTACATAAATTTCTTACATCTAAAGTAAACTAATTTACATTTAACAAATTTCGGAACATTTCAAACTTAAATCTACCTAGTGATTTGGTAAAGATATCCGCTATATTATCTTCACTTGATACTTTAACTATTTTAATGATTTTTTCTTTAACATAATCTGACACAAAATGAAAAGATACATCAATATGTTTTGAGTTTTTAGAAAATAAACCGTGATTAGCTAAACATATTGCCCCTGAGTTGTCTTCGTATATTTGTACAGGTTTATTAACTTTAATATTACATTCATTCAATATTCCTATCAAAAATAAAATTTCTTCAACTGCATTGGCTAATGCATAATATTCTGCATGAGTTGATGCTCTGGATACTATTTTCTGTTTTTGTGATTTCCAAAGAATAACATTTCCAAATACTCTGATAACAATTCCAGTTGTCGATTTTCTATCAATTATATCTGCAGCCCAATCTGCATCTACATAACAATCCATTGTAATATCTTCTTCTGCGTTATAATGTAGCTTATATTTAGCTGTTCCATATAAATATTTTAAAATTCGTAGTGCATAATTATAATGAGAAGTATCATAACAATTTTGGAAACGACTTAAGTAATTTACAGAATATGATACGTCAGGTCTTGTTCCATTACTAATATACAATAAAGCTCCTATTAAGTTTCGATATTTAATAGATGAATCCTCAGTTTCTGCCTTTTCTAGTTTCAAATTTTGTTCCATTGGTGTATGATATCTTTTTCCTTCTTTAATATGATATTTTTCAGCTAGTGATTCAATGTATTTTGTTTGACACATAGACATTTTTCTATTCTCTTGATCATATTCGATTTCAATGCCTAAATAGTTACTAATTTTGCCCATATCTTTCATTTTAAATTTACTACTTAATCTTGATTTATGAGTTTTTATTGCATTTTCATCTTCTGAACAAATCAGTAGATCGTCAACATATAAAATTAAATATACTTTCTTTTTATTAATAGTTCCATAGTATAGACAATTGTCATGTTTAGAATTTGAAAATTGCATTGATTTCATATATTGATTGAAACATTCATACCATTGTCTAGGACTCTCTCTTAAACCATATAGAGCCTTTTTTAATCTACATACTTTGTTTGTTTCTGTCTCAAATCCTTTTGGTTGATAAATATATACTTCAGAGTTTATTTCTCCATTTAAAAACGCCGTTTCAACGTCCATTTGTTGTATTGACCAATCTTGCTTACAACAAATTGATAAAAGAGTTTTTAAGGTTACCATTCTTGCTACTGGTGAATAAATATCTTCATCTAAATTCGTTTCTTGTTGAAAGCCTCTAGCGACTAATCGTGCTTTAAATTTACCATTTGGTTTAATACAATAAATCCATTTTACATCGATTATTTGTTTTTCCTTTGGAGTATCAACAATTTGCCATGTACTATTTTCCATTAAACTGTTATATTCTTCTTGCATAGCTCTCTTCCATTTTTTAGATTCATTACAGTTTATTGCTTCATCGTATGTTTGTGGTGCTATAACATTAGTGTAATTTACATAAACAATGTGATCTTGAAATCTTGATGGCAATTTAATATTTCGTTTTGGTCTTCCGTTGTTTATTTCTTTTTCTAGGGTAGATGCTTCGCTTTTATTTGAACTAATTTCCTCCTTTGTATCTTCACTGTTGTCCACATTAATATAATCATCATTTTCTTCATCTGGTAAGTATATTCTACTTGTATCGTGCTCTATAAACTGCACATTTCTACTAACTATGACTTTTCCTTGGATTAATATTCGATAACCAACACTACTAAAACCAACTAGTATTCCTTTCTCTGATTTAGGACTGAATTTTCCTGTTCTTTTTTGTTCTGGAATTCGAACGAATACAGTACTACCATACATACGCAAATTTGAAATATCTGGTTTTTCTTTAAAGAACAATTCATATGGTGTCTTTCTTTCATGAGTGTTTGTTAAAAGTCGATTACCTATGTACTGAGCTGTTTCAATACATTCTGGCCAATACTTTTTTTCCATTCCAGCTTCTTCCATTAGGCACCTAGCTCTGTCCATTATAGTTCTGTTATATCTCTCTGCTACTCCGTTCAATTCTGGTGTATACGGAGGACAAGTACGAATAGTAAAACCTTTTTCTCGAGCAAGTGCATAAAATTTTTGATTTAAATATTCGCGACCGTTATCACAACGAAATTCTTTAATATTTTTTCCTGTTAAATTTGTCACTTGATTGTAGAATGCTTCGAAACATTCGAAAGTTTCTCCTTTGTGTCTCATAGTATAAACTTTGGCCATACGACTATAATCATCAATGAACGTGATGAAATATTTTTCTCCACGATATCCTTCTTGTTGTATGGGTCCGTTCACGTCAGAATGCACAATTTCCAAAATATCTGTAGCTCTTCTTCTTTCATTCTGGTATGGTAAATTTTTCATTTTGTTCTTCAAACATATTTCACATTTTAAATAATCATTTTCTAACTTTTCTGGTAAACCTGTAATTAATTTTTCTGTACATAACTTCTTTAAATCTTTAAAGTTTACATGCCCTAAAATTCTGTGCCATTTTTCTTTCTTTGTCATTGCTTTAACATTTGAATTGAAATTAGCTTCTGCAGTTACATTTGCAGTATCAACTTCGCTATTAATTACATATAAATTACCCTGTTTCTTAGCCCTAACTACAAATTCATTTTTATCATTAAAAATATCAGCATAATCTAAATTATATAAGATACTATTACATTGTTCTGTTATTCTCGATACACTAAGTAAATTTTTCTTGATATGAGGTACACAATATACATTTTTAATTCTAACTTTGACATAATTATTATCTAATTTGAAATTTGCATTTACTTCACCTACAGCTATAGCATCTAATGCAAAGCCATCTCCTACTATTACCTTAATATTATTTTTATTTATTTCAATATAGTTACTTAGATATTCCTTTGACATTACTATGTGATCTGTGCATGCAGAATCTAACAGCCATTTGACATTTGTTGATGATGATGAATCTTCAGCTTGAACGGTTTCACTTGAAAGAACTTGAATATGAAAAGAATTAAGAGACTTTTCTTCCACATTTGTATTGTTTGCAAATCTCGAATGTCCGGAGTTGAATCTTGAAAACTTGTTGCCCAGATGTCCACCTCTCGTATTGACGTTATTTAATCTGCAAAATCTCTGAACATGTCCATATTTTCCACACTTGAAGCATTGAATGTTGCTTTTATTATTTGACGAATTATTAGAATTCTGTCTGTAATTGGAATTTCTGTACGAATTACCATTACTACTTATTTCATTTCTGTTACTATTACGATTGGAGTTATTAAAGTTTTTCTTATTATAGTTAGCATTTACTATACTCGTTTTAAATATTTCTGTTTTTCCTATGCCTCCTACATTATCAACATCACTAGATTTTTTCTTGTAGTCCAGCATTATTTTATTTTTTATGTACTCGATGTTTTTGTTTATTTCAGGGAGACAGTCAATGACATCACCAATGTGAGATAAACTTGATGGTAATTTTGCTAGTAGGTAGTGCATTTCATCTTCTTTATTGAGATGTTCACCTGCATTTTTTAATTCATTCAGACATGCTTCAAACTTGTTGAGAAATTCTGTTGGATCTTCATTTTCTGGAAATTTCATTTCCATAACTTTCTTTTTTGCGAGGACTCGTAATGCTCCATTTTGTCCACTATATAAACTATCAAATTTTCTTGGCTGATGTTTCATGAATAATTAAATCTAACTGTACATTGTCTACGCTTGATACAATGTAATTTCTTGCTCTTATTTCTGCTTTCAGTTTCTCTGCATTTGTACTATCAGGTTCTTCTTGTATACATGCTGCACACCCTTTCATTTCTAAAAATAGTTTCAATCGAAATTTCCATTTTTGGTAGTCAATTCCTTCAAACTTCGGAATGCAAATATCACTTTTGCTGTCCATTTTTATTTTCTTGAAAAACACGTTCTTCTTTATTTTATTTCAATTCTTTAACTCCTTTAACTACGGACCTCTGCTACCATGTTAAGATATTGATATACTTTAATATCATTTGAATAATACACATCAACTTAATATCTGTCACATTTATTATTATTTTATTCTATATCAAAAAACAATCAACAGTAACCTACTACAATTTTTATATCATCTCCTTCAAGGCTTACATGACTAACTTTTAATAATATGGTTTAAATCATAGATGTCACACTAACATAATATTTCAACAAATACGCATCTCTCTTTGTTTAGCTTCCGATATTCCACACAGAAACAATACCTACAGTCTTTCTTCGATACTAACAAAATTGGCGAGGCGCACAGACTAACTGAGCGCTCAACAACACCCTGTGCCAGCATACTATCTAGCTCACGGTCGTCATGCTTCTGAAGTGCTGGAGAAATTGGGTAATAACGTTGCTTGATCGGTTCGCTGTCGGTCTGTAGCCGGTGCTCTACGGAGTTCGCACAGCAAATGACGCCGTCATTATCTGGGCAAAATTGCTCACAAGCTTCCCCAAAATTTTCTTCTGTCTGCTAGTCAGACTAGGACGAGCTGTAATTGTGTCCAGTGAAGACAACGGTGTGCGCGAAAAGTGCCACTCACCTCTCTGCAGATCCAGTACAATACACATGGCTCGCCAAAAATTTGCTTTTAAAATCAGCTGGTGAGGTAGGTCTGGTACAACTAAAATATCTATGATCTTAACTCTATCCCTCAACCTAACTGGAGCCGGAACTACACCGATACTCAAACAACGTTCTCCATTCGCCACTCTGCAACTAGTCGTAGCTTTCCGGCAAGTTCAAATCCTGTAAAAATTTTCAACCACCCTTACCAGCAATGGTGCACGATGCACCCGAATCTAATAATCCCTATAGTATATAAAATGTAGTATGCTATGTATAACCATAGTAGCGAAATGTCATTTAATAAATATACATTGATTAATTAAATTAAAAAAATAATATAACTTTTTATTTAATATACATTATATTACATTGGCGGCGAGGATGATAGAAAAATGGCTACGAGAACTACATTAAATACGACAGATGTTGAAATCGTAGAAAATAAACAGGAGATTGAAAGAAAAATGGAACGTTGTACATTCGATTCATTTGATATGAATCGTACGTCTTTAAATGCGTATTTACTGCAATTTGAAATGATTTGTAGGGCAAAAGGATTAGGTAAAGATAGAGTTCTTACAACTGACCCAAGCAAAATATTATTAATAGCATATATTGGTTTGGAACACTTGACAGCTATTAAAAATTGCATGTATCCAAGAGAGGTGTACGATTGTACATACGCAGAAATAATAAATGCATTAAAACAGTTATATAGTCCTAAGTCTACTGTATTCGTTGCTAGAATAGAACTAGTACAAGCTACAAGAAATAAAGGTGAATCATTCACTAGTTTTGCTAGTCGATTAAGAAAATTTAGCAGAGAATGTGATTTGGGATCTTTCTTGGATGAGCGACTGCGAGATCAATTTGTCTGAGGCATTAAACATGAAAAATTAGGCATCGAAGTAAGAACATCATGGTCTGAAGCTAAAGAAAATGAAAAGCCAGTTACATTTCAAGTACTTGACTTGGCATTGGCGTTAGATAGAGCAGAAAATAAAATGTCCCAGGAAATAGTTCAAAAAGTTAGTAAAAGTTTGAATTTAGATAAAGCCAGTAATATATATCAAGATACAAATGTTTCAAAATATAATAATAATTTTAAAAAATGTTATACTCGTAGATGAGGAATCTCTTGGCATAAAACTTTAAAAGAATGCTGCGCATTAAAAACAAAATGTAATAAATGTTCTAAAATTGGTCATTTTGCATCGTGCTGGACACAAAAAATAAAGATCGAATGATTACAAATGTAAAAACGGTAAATAAAATATAAATGGGTTGTATGGTTAAGCTTGATATTACACACAAACAAATATAATTAACATAATATCTTCAATTCCATCTTTTATGCCTTACAATATCATATATATAAAATGTCAATCTAAATCAATCATCATTTTTTTATTAAACGCAGCTTTATACTTTATGCTTATAATTATAGAGTGGTTGGCAATAATTTCAAATATGGATTGTATGGTTTAGCTTGATATTATACACAAACAAATGTATTTAACATCATATCTTCAATTTTATTTTAAATGCCTACATTATCATATGTATACGTACCTGTATATAATATAACAATCAAAAATTAATCATCATTTTTCTGTCTAAGTGAAACTTTATACTTATAATTGTAGAGTGGTTTGCAATAAATTCAAATATGTATGGTTAATATAGTTAATATGCGTTGTATGGATAAGCTTGATATTATCCACAAACAAATGTATTTAACATAATGAGCCATGCTTATAACCTTTTACTATATATTAGTAGCAATACTACCGATTGCAACTAGTCACTATTAAATTATTTGCGCTCATAAAGAAAAATTATTTCAAATATAACTTAGTAGTACCTAATAAAAGAGAAATTTAGTAGTGCTAACTAGTAGCACCAAAAGACAATTTTAAGTACCTACTGTTACCTGTGAATTGAAAGATTGTCGCTATAATTAATATATATTTAATAAGATGGATAGAGACATATGTGCAATGCATGAATTAAGAGAAAATAACTTGATAAAAATATACAGATAGAGGAAAAATACTTTTAGAAAGACTTACAGAAATTTATTTAAAAAAATTTACAGATTCTAAAAGATACTGTTAGAAAAGTCATTGATTTAATAAAAAAATATATAAAAACAATTTGTAGAAACGGTATGACAGTTTGCAGAACTACAAATTTTACAAAAGTTTTCATGCGTACCCAATATGCTACTCAATTCGATGTACTTTTGAGGTATATCTTCTACTTGCTATCTTGGTGGCTATTGATATCCAAATCAATTTCCGTTATTTTAAAAACCTAGTATGTTGACTTTTGTTCTCTATTATTGTAAATTTTCTTCTATTAATTTTGATATAAATATTTTTTCTTCTTCTCTTATTTGCCATTCCTTTAATACCTATTACCTAATATTTTATTCAACTGCACACAACCCTTCAGTAATTCACTGCTGTCAGAACTGTCAAATATGTTGTTATTTTGTAGGTTATAATACTAAGCACTTTTAACCTGTATTTTCAGATCTTTCATTCCATGCTAACATATTTATTTCTCTATATATCTATCTCTCTCATTCAACTTTTTCAGTAGTAGTACAGGTTGCCACATATACTTCACTACTAGTTAAAATAAGCTAGTTGTGCAATTATGAGCACCAGTATCACTAGTATTAAACTAACCTATTTTAGTAAGTAACTATTAGTAGTAATAATTAGTAAAAGGTTATAAGCATGGCTCAATATTTTTAATTCTATCTTAAATGCTTACATTATCATATGTATACTTTCCTATATATAAAATGACAATCTAAATTAATTATCATTTTTCTGTCTAAGTCCAACTCTATAATTTATGCTTATAATTTTATAGTGTTTGGCAATAACTTTAAATATGGGTTGTATGGTTAAGCTTCATATTATACATAAACAAATGTATTTAACATAATATCTTTAATTCTATTAAATATCAACAAGTTCTTTATTATAAATGTATAATAAAAAATGTAGGATGCAATGAAAAAAACAATACAACAATATAAACAAAGTAGACAGGTGTTAGAAAAATAAATAGTTTACTTATAATAAATAAATTTTTCCAAATATAAAAGTGTATTTATGGGCCCAGCATTGCTCGTAAAATTTTAGGAATCGTATATTTGTTGTAAAGCAGAAATAATGGAGAGTGTATTTTTGAATGCTGGAGCCGGTACAAGTGCTCAGAAATTAGAGGAAAACAGGCACGGCACAGGGGATAATTGTGACCAGGTTAACAGAAAAAGTGATATCACAAATCATCAGTAGTGAGATGGCTTGTGACATTACATATCTTCTACGAACAGAAAGGTCAACTTTCCTTACATTTAGGAAAATGAAGAGGTGTCAACATTTATTAGTGAAATCGAAGAAATAATATCGCAGTGAAAATGTTTAGGAAGCGAAATTCCCGAAAACATAGGAGCTACAATAATTATTATATGTTTACCAGACCGCTACAAGCATTTTATTTCGGCGTAGGATTTACTACCAAAAGAGAAGCAAACGTTATTAGAATTGTCGTCTAGACTTTTGATTGAAGAACAGCGTTTCAAAAATAAAGAAAATGAAGAAAAATTTGCTTTATCTGCTGTGAAAACCGATAGAAAATATTTTAAATGTGGTAAGGAAGGACATTACAAAAGAAACTGCAAAGAAAACAAGAATAGTATTATAAAATTTTGTCATCACTGTAAAAAATGAGGACATCTACAGAAAGACTGTTGGTTTAAAAATAAAGTTAAGAATTTTAATACAAGCAACGCGTTATCGGCAAAAAAAATTCAGTATATAAGGTAACGAATGTGTAATGGACAGTGTAGCCTCAGACCATATGTGCCATAACAAAAAGTTATTTAATATTTATGAAGAATTAGATAAACCAAGAGACATTTTTATAGGTGACGGAACAATAATTGAAGCAGTTGGTGTAGGTACCGTCAACTTAAAAGCGTTAAATGAACAAAATTGGATAGACAGTACATTATACAATGTACTATACGTACCAGACGCTTTTGTAAATTTGTTCTTAGTTAGTGCAGCCACCGACAAAGGGTATTGACTAAAAATGGACAATGAAAAATGTTTATTTATAAAAGAACTCTAAATTCGTAGCTGCGACTGCGTCCCGCAAGAATAAATTGTATATTATGAATTTTAGGTACAACGATCAGTCGTATAGGCGTGGTAGGACAAATATATGTTGAATTGTTAGAGTGGCATAATAAAATGTCACGTCAAGATATTGGACAAGTTAAAAATATTTTAAAGAGATCTGAAATAGACTATATTTTAGGCGAAGAATCAACATGCGTATCTTGTCTAAAAGGAAAACAACAAATATCCATATCTGACAAGTGTCAATAAATCAAAACAACAAGGTGAACTGATACATATGGATTTATGTGGGCCTATGGAAACCACATCATTAGGGGAATCCAGATATTATTTAATGATTAAAGATTATTTTTTAAGGTTTAAAACTGTGTTCTTTCTAAAAGCTAAATCAGAAACAGTAAGTAAAATTCTAAAATTTATCAAGCAAGTCAATGTAAATTCTGGACATGAAATTAAGATTATAAGAACAGATAATGGAAAGGAGTTTATAAATAGCGAATTAAAAAAATTGACGGATAGTATGGGAATTGTACATCAGACTAGTGTAGATTACATCGCTGAACAGAACGGATGCGCTGAAAGAGAAATAAGAACAATTACAAAAGCCGCTAGAACATTATTATTGTCAAAAAAAAATTGGAAAAGAACTGTGGTCAGAATCTATTAATACTGCTGTTTTTCTTTTGGTCTATTTTACACAAGAGTGTTTATAGAACGTCAAAAACATACAAAGTATAAATACATATACATGATACATAATGGTACATTACAATTTTTAAATTATATATTTCATGTCAAAAATTCGCGAAATTAAAATTTAAGTATTCATTCGTTGAGTAAAATCCGTTTTTTAAAAGAAAAACTTTGATTTTCATTTTGAACTTTTTGTTGTCCAGAAGTTTTATATTTTCGGGTAGAATATTATACAAATCAAGATTTATTTTGTTTTTAATGCACATCTAAAGCTTCGTTCTAGGTTTTCTAAAGAGTTTTGCAGAACGTGTATTGAATGCATGATAATCGCCATTTGTAGGTAATGTACATTTAATTTTGTTGATCTCTATTACTGTATGGAAGATAAATAGACACAGAAGAGTCATAGTACCCAATTCACAAAAGTGTGGTTTAAAATGATCTCTAAAACCTACATTGGAAATAATTCTTACAGCAGTTTTTTGAAGTTTAAAAACCTGATATGCTGCAGTAAAATTATCCCACCAAATTGTGCTATACGAAATTAGTGAATGAAAAGTGCAAAATATACGGTTTTAAGTGTAGACTTATGTAACAAGGGTTGTAACCTACGTAAAAGAAAAATACAACTTGATAATTTTTTGCACAACATATCTACGTGAGACTTCCCATTCAAATTGTCGTTTATTTGTAAACCTAGAAGTGATACTGACAGTTGCGTTTTTTCTTTATTTAAAAGTAAATTATTTGCAGCGAACCATGCTTTTGTAAGCAATACATTAGATTCCTTAATCTGTACAAGATTATTAAAAATTTTATGTTTGCTTATTAAGGTTGTGTCATCGGCATAAAGAATACTACTACTGAGCTCTACAAAAGAACTGAAATCATTTAAGTAAATGATGAAAAATAAAGTGCCTAAAATAGACTCTTGTGGGACACCATGTTTAACCTCAATGAAACCTGAATGATTTCCATCGATTAAAACACTCTGATAACGATTTGCTGAATAAGATTTAAAAAATAATAATAACTCATGCTGAATTCCATAGAACTTCAATTTCTTTAAAAGAATTTCATGCGATACACAATCAAACGCCATGGAAAGATCGCAAAGCGTCATTGCTACATGCTGGCCCTCTTCAAAAGCTATTGTTACATTATCAATGACGCTTAAATTTGCTTTGATAGTAGAGTGATCTCGTCGAAAACCAAACTGGCTGTCACAGAGTAAATTATTGCTTTCAAAGTATTCCAATAATCTATTTTTTAAAACAAGCACTTTAGAAATTGTTGGAATTAGAGAAATAAGTCCATAATTACATTCTTGTGATGGGCCACCCTTTTTGTTAGCGGAAGAATTTTCGAAACTTTAAAACAATCAGGATAGATCTCTTCTGTCATACATTTATTAAATAATGAAGTCAGAGGTTCAGTGACGTAATTCTATTATGTTTTTTAATAAATTTTGACTCATGTTATAAATATCCAGGCATTTTGAATCTTTAAGTGACTTTATTGCATTAAAAGTCTCAACAACATGTATTTGATCTAAAACAAATTTACAAGTTGGAGGTTTAATTATATTTTTTAAAATATCCTCAGCCTTGTAAGTCTTATTCGAAATATCTTCAATAAAGTTGGAAGCTACATTGGCAAAATATTCATTTAAGTTATCTGGTGTTAAATTTGAGGGTATTGTGGAGCTTGTTGCATTCATAATTGATTATTCGCCAACTATCCTTACACTTATTGGCAGAAGATTGTAATAAAGTATTATAAGCTGTAGATTTTTTATGTTTAATTTAGTTTTTATACCTTTTAAACCCAGTTTTATATAGATTATATAAATCTTTAGATTGTGTGTTATTGAAAAATGATTTAATAGTGTTTTATTCTGGTCTCATTCTTTTAAGAGTAGAATCAAACCAATGAATAGGAGAATTTTGAGCTATGTAAGAATTTTTTTTATAAGGAAATAAACATCAATTAAAGCGTTCAAACAGCTTAATAAAAAAAAGCGTGACCTGCAGCTTTTGACAAACATTCGCTAAAGATAGTACAAAAGTTGATAAGACAAAAGGCTATTTTAAAATTGTCGATATTTTTTCGAGTAAAACTTCTTTTTTCAATTTGACCTTGGACACTTTTATGTATAGCTATAATTTGATCATTATGATCAGAAAGGCATGGATCTATAACACTTACTTTATAATTTAAAATATCTAAATTGGTCAAGATATTATCTACGCAACTGCTACAACTTTCAGTGACTCTTGTCGGCTCGTCAATAGTAGCCTAAAGGTCAAAACTCTGAATTAAATTTAAAATCTGTCGTCCATCCTGTTTAATTTGTGTACCTCGGAATTCGATATTATAATTTCCTACAAAGATAATCTTGTTAAAAGAACATTTGTACTTATAAAGAATATTCTCAAAGTTATTATAAAAATTTTGAAAAACACCGTAGGATGGTGATCTGTAAACAGTAATCAGTAGAATTTTTTGTTTACTTAATTCAATTCCAGCAAATTCAGCGTCATATGTTTTATTAAATTCTGAAAGATTTAATAATTTATACGATACATAAGATTTTGTAAAAATTGCCAAACCTCCGTGCCTATTTACCTCCCTACAATAATAAAAAGTTAAATGATAAGTAGGTAAGTTCATACTTTGAAGTGTAATTGGATCAAGCCAGTGGTCTGAAATACACATAACATCGAATGGATAATCATTCAAAAATAATGTCAACTGATCAATTTTATTTTTGAGACATTGAATGTTGACATGAAATATATTAAAATATTTGATATCAAGGAGATTGCCGTCAAAATTAAATTTTATGTCCCTTTCACTAGAGATTGTACTCTTTGAAAAAACGGTTTTACACATGTTCCTGTCGGCCAAAAGAAAGGATTCAAAGCTTTATGCTTATTTGTCTGGTTGATCGAGACCTTAAAGGACGAGTAGATATCAGGAAACTTTGAGTGAAGTTTATTTACTTTCACCTCAGGAAAATTGGTAGTTAAATGATTTTTTACATCCTTGTCGGTTGCTTCGGGATGAAGTCTGTCAACGTGGAGAGAAAAGAGTTTGGGAACAGCTTTTATTCCCGTGTCATTGTTTGGTTCTTGATCTCCAATAATCGCTATATTTTTTCTTTTGCGGTTTAAAATATTTTTAGAGGAAAAATGTTTATTATCATTACTTTTTGAGTATTGTCACTTTGTTAAATAAACAGGATTCGGCTTGTCCATCGACCACCACCAGGACTAATCAAGGATAGTTCTGCTGAATTTTTACCTCGCCATCGCAACGCGTGCACGTGGGTGAGCGAGCAACGCAGGTTGTAAAAATAACCTATTTTTTTCTTTTGCGGTTTAAAATATTTTTAGAGGAAAAATGTTTATTATCATTACTTTTTGAGTATTGTCACTTTGTTAAATAAACACTGCTGTTGAAATGTTCACATCACTTGTATTTTTGTCAACAACGCCATTTTGTTAACTTGATGTTATTGTTTGTGTTTTAAACGTTTTTGGTTGAGACGGTAAGGTAGACGTTAGTTTATTTCTTTCTAAGTCTTTAGATTTGTCATTATTATCGTTTGAAGACACACTAACAGATGGAATTGCAGGTAACTTTTTATAATTATTTTTAATTTTCACATGTTCGTGAAGCAAGTCGATTTTAAGTTTTTGTGATTTTATCAGTGTGTCTTTTTCTTTTAAAAATAAGTCTTTTTGTTTTATAAGTTCCTTTAAGTAAAATATTTTGCACTTCGACACTTCAATATGTTTGTGTCTATATCATCACCAACACTAGCAAAAGATAGATCATTTCATCATCGTCACCCACACTGTTACAGCAATTAATTATGTTTTCACCCACTACTGGGAACTTCAGGATATTGGCGCAACTTGTATGGGAAACTATACTGCAAGACACACATTTAAACCCCGTTAAAGCGGTTTTGTGATATCTTTTGCACACATTGTCCAAACTTTTTTCACTAGACACAGAAACAACATTCTTACCGTCAGTCATCTTTTCATTTCATTATTTGTATTAAATAGAACAGGAAAAAGCAGAGCCAAAAATAAAACGCCCTATGAGATATGGTGTGATAAAGACATAGGTATATGACATTAATAATTTACAAATATTCGGATCACAAGTCGCAGTTCATATTCCGTTACAAAGAAGAAGAAATTGGGACTTCAAATCAGAATTAGGATTTTTTGTTGGCTACAGTGAAACTACAAAGGGCTACAGAATATATTTTCCCGAAAAAAATAATGTTGTAATCAGAAGAGAAGCAATATTTATAAATGAAACTCTACAGCAAGTAGCACTAGAAGAAAGAAATATAGAACAAAGTAGGAGCAATATTTCAGATGTAGAAGATAATACAAAAGAAAATACTCAGAAAAAAGGAAAAGAAAGTTATAAGCAACAGGTAAAACTAGACTATCAGGGACCAATAGAAGAAGAAGAAAATCAAAGTTCAAGTGAAAAAAACCAAGATATACCAAGTCGTCCAGTAAGAGAAAAAAAGAAACCAAAGTAGTTGGATGATTATTACACAAATTTTATATCAAATGAAAACGAATCAATGACATATGTTGAAGCTATGGAAGGTGAAGACAAACAAAACTGATTAAAAGCTGTAGAAAAGGAGATGAAAACTTTAAAGGAAAATAATACGTGGATAGAAGTGACAAATGTTCCAGAAAATACAAAGGTCATTTCCAGTAAATGGGTTTTTAAAATAAAAGATAATGCTGGTAAAGAGCTATATAAAGCACGTTTAGTAGCCAGAGGTTTCGAACAGACTGACTGTTATCTGGAAGTATATTCTCCAGTAGCATGTTTAACAACCTTTAGAACGTTTATGGCACTGGCAAATAAAATGAAGTTGTTTGTATACCAAATGGATATTGTAGGTGCTTTTCTACATGGAGAGATTGACGAAACAGTGTATATGAAGATTCAAAATGGTGGTGTATGTAAGTTGTATAGGTCTCTTTACGGTTTAAAGACATCTCCAAAATATTGGAATCAAAAATTTGATGAATTTATGAGAAAACAAAATTTCATTAGTTCCAATAACGATTTTTGCCTGTATTCTAAAAACAATAAAAGCTTTAATTTGTATGTTTTAATATACGTAGATGATTTATTATTCTTTGGATCTAGTGACAAAGAAGTAAATGAATTTAAGAGACAATTAGGTGAAAATTTTAAAATGAAAGAGATGGGGTTAGCCACCAACTATCTAGGTATTAATTGTGACGAAGCGTCACGACGCAATTTTATTTTAACAGTAGTTTTAAACGTAAATATGTTGTCAAGTTTACCAAAGCTCTACCTTTCAAATATTTTAAAACTATTGCCTAGATTTTGCATTCGAATTAAGCAACCGCGCAAGGCCAGCGCGCGCATGTCTAGTATTGGCAGAACAACATGGAGTTTTATTGGTTGATATTGCGTTTTTTTTGCAGTTGTTCTGCAAACCATTACCCCGATTTCATCCCGTGCACGAGTTGTGCGTAAGTTGTAATAGTTTGTGAATTCCAATTACTAGGGGCGGAGAAGGACTAGTGATTGCGCTACCACTATCGAGATAATTTTCGATGAATTTCGGCGTAGAAAGAATCCTCGAATCCGTCATTTTGCATCGTGAGCCGCGAAACAGGATTCGGCTTGTCCATCGACCACCACCAGGACTAATCAAGGATAGTTCTGCTGAATTTTTACCTCGCCATCGCAACGCGTGCACGTGGGTGAGCGAGCAACGCAGGTTGTAAAAATAACCTATTTTTATCCTAAATTTATTTATGCATTTATTTATGTCTATTTACTGTCCTTTTTTTGAAAGTCGTTCCGTTATATTGTATTCAAGCGAGCGACCATAACCAATGTTGGAATCCGTACCTTGGACTTTTTTCTCTGTTGAGATATTTGTGGCCGTCGTCACTGAAAGCCTGCGAGTTAGACGTCTCTACAGTTACGTAGAGTGGTGCCCGAAATTTGGCAACGAATGATGCGACAGCGTTTGTATATTTTATTATACCGTACTTGTCGACTAATTATTGTGCTTTTGCACGAGTTACTGTTTTGTAGGCTGTGACGACGTATTTTATATTGTGTGACGCGAAGGTAACGCTGTAGTCCGTCACACGTTTCCGAGAACGATAGGGACTGGCGACGTAATGACGTCACATAATATTAAACAATTTAGAGGTATAAGTATTATAAATCAGAAAAAATACCTAATAAAAATCTTGGAAAAATTTAATATGTCTAACTGTGAGTCTGCAAGTGCACACATTGATCAAAATTTTAATTGTGATTTTCAAAAAAAAAAATGTCTGAAAGTCCCGAATATGAAAAGAAGTGCAGACAACTTATAGGCAGTTTCATGTATGCTGTTTGTAGTACTCGACCTGATTTATGTATCGCTTAAAGACTTGTAAGTAGATTCCAGCACTGTGCAAGTGAAATGTTATTAAAAACTATTAAACGGAAAAAGGAAATTTAAAATTTTCTTTTTTTAATAGCACGGACAATAAAACAATATAAGTATTTGTAGATGCAGATTGGGCGGGTGATACAAAGGATAAAAAATCTACATCGGGATATTTGTTTAAAGTGTTTGATTGTTTAGTTTCGTGGAATTTTGAAATGCAGTCCTGTGTGTCTCTATCGTCTACACAATCTGAATATATAGCTCTATGTGCAGCTATAACGGAAGCATGTTGGCTCAAAAATCTTTTACTAGACTTAATATTTTGGATTATGAAATGATAGAAATATTTGAAGACAATCAGTGGGTAATTAAATTAGCATATAATAATGAATACAATAAACGATTAAAACGTTGAGATATAAAGTATAATTTTATAATCGATAAAATTAAAGATCTGAAGATATATTAAAACCGATGATAATATAGCAGATATGTTAACAAAACCTTTGGGTAAAACATTGTTTCAGAAATTAAGAGATTCAATTTTAGTAGATTAATTCTTGCTTTATTCAAAGGATTTGTCTTGTTATTTTCGGTTTATTTTTAGATTATTTGTAAACAATAAAGTATTTGTTGAGGGGGAGTATTGAAATATCAAAGTTCTTAATTATAAATGTATAATAAAAAATGTAGTATGCATTGAAAAAAACAATACAGCAATATTAAGAAGTAGACATGTGTCGGAAAAATAAATAGTATACTTGTTATAAATAAATACTTTTTCTTCAAATATGGAAGTGTATTTATATTTATTTTCCTAATACTCAACATTCCATTAATGCAAAAAATTCTATCTTAAATGTCTTACCATATGTATACTTACCTATATATAAAATGGCAATGTAAATCAATCATCATTTTTCTGTCTAAGTGCAGCTTTATATTTAATGCTTATATTTATAGAGTGGTTGGCAATAATTTTAAATATGGATTGTATGGTTATGCTTGATATTATACACAAACAAATGTATTTAACAATTTAACATAATATCTTTAATACCATCTTAAATGCCTTACAATATCATATGTATACTTACATATATAAGAGGACAATCTAAATTAATTATCATTATTCTGAGTAGGTGCAGCTTTATGCTTTATGCCTATAATTATAGGGTGGTTGGCAATAATTTCAAATATAGGTTGTATGGTTAACTTGATATTATACACAAACAAATGTATTTCACAAAATATCTTCAATTCCTTCTAAAATGCCTTGAAATATCATATGTACACAAACCTATATATAAAATGACAATCTAAATCAATCATCATTTTTCTGTGTAAATGCAGCTTTATACTTTATGATTAAAATGATGAAGTGGTTGGCAATAATTTTAAATATGGATTGTATGGTTAGGCTTGATATTATACACAAACAAATGTATTTAACATAATATCTTCAATTCCATCCTAAATGCCTTACAATGTCATATGTATATTTACCTATAAATAAAATGACATCTGAATAAATCATCATTTTTTTATCTAAGTGAAACTTTATACTTTATGCTTATAATTAGAGAGTGGTTAGCAATAATATCAAATACGGGGTGTATGGTTAAGCCTAATATTAAACACAAACAAATGTATTATACATAAAATCTTTAATTTCATTTTGAATGGCTAACTATACCTTATTTATACTTACTTATATATAATAATATTTAATAATAATAATAATATTTATTGAGAGAGATTCAGCGTACAAGCCGGTTTACAATCACCCTATAACAGTTATATATATATATATATATATATATATATATATATATATAAGTTATATTTATTTGGTTCGCCGGAAAGTTTTTAAAAACAAATTTTATTATTAAATGAGATTAAGATTATATTCTTTAATCTTATAACAAATGTTACAAAAATTTACAGTTACAATTCTAATGCAATTTGGACATAGATTCGACAAGGAATTATGACTGACTGACTCTACATTACATATTACAGTTTTTATAGCATTTGTGGAAAGGTGTCTGGTTGTTTCCTGTGGGAATAGCAACCTCAGCAGGATGGACCGTGGTAACTCCTCTCTCATTAAAATTGGGCTTCATCGGGAAGCTTCAGCGTTGTTGAAGGGGGTGAAGTTCTTGATTGAAGTTCAATGTCGTTGGCCTTGGGTTGTCTTGTTGCAGGTGTGATGAAACTTTTCTTCACGTACACTGCGATTAGGTTTGCAGCACTGGCTATGATGACACCGTAGAGTCCCCAAACAGGGCAGTTGATGGTATCTTCTTCCTCGAAGGGGTTATTGTAGTACTGGATGTCGTTTATTCTATTCGTCAGCTTCAGTTCTTTAACATTATTTAACTGAATTGCCATTTTTGGAATTTGGGTATAATTGATGTGAATCTTGAAATTTTCGATTATTATTGGTTTGCCAAATGATCCTTGTTTGAAACTTAGTGCTTTGTTTTGAAATTTTAATTTACATTGATCTTCTTTGATTAGGAATATCCCTTGGAGATTTTTAATGTTGTCTCCGTGATCGCATTCTGTTTTTAATGTTTCTGGATGTGTGAATACTCCAATGTATTGATTTATATCATCCAAATATTCGATGTGGTTTCTTTTTACGTTGAGTTTCACCAGGCGGCAATTTTCTATTTTATTTTGTAATATGAAGTTCGCTTCGCAGGAATCTTCGTGGATTTCTTTAATGTGATTTGGAGATTGGAAAGTATTTCCACTATTGCGGGTGCATATATCACATAAGGATCTTATTTGGCCATTATCAGACATTAATATAAATTCGTGATTTGGAATTATTGTTACAAATTCAGAGTTATGTTTTGTTGGGATCAGAATTAAATGAATAAGTTTGAATTGTGTGTTATAGTTTATAGGGATTTCAATGAAATATATAATTTTGCTGCCATGTAATTTACAATTGACGGAAATTAGATTTTCTATATTTGGCATGTTTTCTGGAGTTATTTTAAATGGAAGTTCGTCTTTGTAAAATTTTGAAATTTTAGTTAGTTCTTCGAACAGATCATGTGTTTTAATAATGTTTGGGTGCATTGTATGCAATTTACAAAAGGTTAATGAATTTTCAATATCTTGTAGTATACTTAATGTCATTGAATATAAAATATCTAATTGATTATAAATATCTTTGATCAATAATTTGTCATGATTTTCGACTCCGGTGATAACGATTTGTAAAAGTTGTTCTATTTTTGTTTTCAAAATATTTTCATTTTGTTTGATTGTATCGATAGTTTTGTTAAAATATTTTATCATTTGATTATTCACAGAATATTGGTGATTAATTTGGTCAATTAGGTTCAATTGATTTCTTTCCAAATGTTTTAAAATTTTATTGTATCGCTTATTATCTTCTGCGTCTAAATTTCCTGTTATCGTTTTTATAACGGTACCTAATCCATTAAATATGCCTCGTCTGGTTCTTGAATGTATAGATAGGTGGCTTAATTTTTCGTTAATTTTGTTTTTTATATACCCAATAATTTTATTGTTATTTTCAAAATCATCCGTTATATTTTTGTCTTCTTTGATTGTGTGTATAAGGTGTGAGTATTGTTTATTTAGGTTGTCATATTGCTTTATTATCGGTTCCAGATTGTAGTAGTGTACTAGTGTGTGTTGTGTTCTTTGCAATTTAGCATTTCCAAGATTGATTGTTAATAATCTTTGGATTGTGTGTAATGTTTTTAGTTATTACTCCGTATGATTACGGGAAGAAGAGGGACCTGGAATTGCGGAATATTTATTAATTATTTTTCTAGGCCTTTTTATTTTAGAAAGGTGAATTTTTGATTGTTTTTTGTCGTTATCTGTTTTGATTTCTGCTGTTTTTAAGTCTTTATTAACGGTTTTAATTATTTTTTTTTTGAATTTTGGATTCTTAGTTTTATTAACTTTTTGTTTATTATGAACAAAAACTGTTTCAGGTATAGTAGGTAATTCTTCGCGATTTTTGTTTAATTTGGAAATAGTTTTGATTTTATTTTCTTGTAGTTTATCGTTAATAGTTTTGTATATCAGTTCTGATTTTGCTTTGTGTTTTGAAATATAATCTTGTGTTAATTTTTGTTCGATGTCTATATCCAATGGGGAATTTGTTTCAAAATGACCGTTGATAATTTCAACTGGTTTCAGGTTAGTGGTGCTATGATTTGTGTTGTTATATGCCAAAATAGCGTAATTTACTTTGTCTTCTATTGATTTATTTTTGAAATTATCTTGGAGATTAGATAAGCGTATATGTTCTATTAGTGTTGAATGAAAGCGTTCGATTAAACCGTTCGAATTTGGATATTGTGAGCAAATGGAGTGCATATCGATTTTGTGTAGGGTTAAAAGTTCTCTTATGACGGTTTTTTTTTTAAATTCGAGTCCATTGTCTGATATAATTAATTTTGGGGTACCATGATGCGAAAAGAAATTTATTAGTTTATTAGCAATTTCGACGGCATTAGTGGATTTGACTCTATATGCTTGTGCATATTTGGAGAATGCGTCTATAATTGTGAGAAATTTTGTGTTTTCCAGTGTGAGGGTGTCTACATGTAGTGTTTGTAGGGGTTTGTCAGGAGTGGGTGTAATATGTAGTTTTGGTTTGATGGGATCTCTTTCATATTCTGCAGCCAAACAAATTTCGCATTTATTAATGAAGTCTGTGATTGTTTTAGTTGATTCGGCCAGTAATATCGTTTTTTAATTTCGTTATGTACTTCGGTAATTCCACGATGATTAGTTTTACCTTCGTGAAATTTTATTATAGTGTGTGAAATTTCATCTTCATTTTCTACGTCTATTAATTTTGTGTTACATTTAATAAATTTTAATTGGGAATTTTTTAAGTATTTTTGAAGTACGTTACTAAATTGTTCATATATAGGTGATTCAAAATAAAGGTAGTATCGAACGTTGGGTATGATGTATTCTTTAATAAAATTTACAATATCTTTTGCGAAGTTTGTTTCTGAAATCTGTACGTATAATCTCATTTTATCTACATGAAATTTCTTTATTTTTGGTTTTGTTGGTGAGTGCTTTACTAATGATATGAAGAGTTGATTTTTTCCAAAATTTACTGGGGATTCTGATATGGTTATGCCTACTATAGAGTTTTCGGGGTTGGAATGGATAGTTTGGTCAGTTTCTGGGTCTATTTGTTCGTCGTCGTCAGCTTGAAAGATTAATGATTGTTTGTCCATGTCAGTATTACAGATTTCGTTGAAATCTTCAATGAGATCAAAAAGGCTTTGCGATTCAGGATTTAGTGTGTTCACGTTTAGTTCTATTCGAGATAGGGCATCTGCGTTTGTATTGAGGGAACCTTTTTTATGAATTACTTCGTAATCAAATTCTTCAAGTTTAGTCTTCCATCTCATTAATTTGGAATGTGGGTCTTTTAGTGTATGTAAGTATTGAAGAAGTTTGTGATCTGTCAAAATTTTGAATTTTCTACCATAAAGGTAGGGTCTAAAATATTTAGTTGCCCAAACTACGGCCAAGAGTTCTTTTTCGGTAGTGTCATATTTTAGTTCGGTATCGTTCAAAGTTCTGCTAGCGTAAGCAATAGGAAGGTCTGATCCGATAGGGCCTTGAGATAGTACGGCACCTATAGCGTATTTACTTGCGTCTGTCGTTAGGTTAAAGGGTTTTCTAAAGTCTGGGTATTGCAGTATTGGTTCGTTCATCAGTAAATTTTTACAAGTGTTAAAACAATGAATGTATTCGGGGTCATTATATTTTATTGTTGCATCTTTCTTTAAACATTTCGTTAATGGTTTGGTAAGTTGAGCAAAGTTCTTAATGAATTTTCGATAGTATCCTAAAAGTCCTAAAAATGCTTTAATTTGCTTTGTCGTCTTAGGTAAAGGGTAGTTTTTAATTGCATAAATTTTGTCGGGATTTGGTTTTACTCCTTCGGGGGTCACTACATGTCCGAGGTATGCAACTTCTGTCCGTAAAAATGCTGATTTGTCCAGCTGTATTTTTAGGTTTGCCTGTTTTAATCTATTAAAAACTGTTTGTAAATTTTGAATATGTTCCTGAAGGGATGTACTGAAAATAATGACGTCGTCAAGGTAAAGAAGACAAATTTCGTTAGCTAAATTTCAAAGAACGTTATCCATTACTCTCTGGAAAGTAGCGGGTGCGTTCTTGAGCCCAAATGGCATTCTCAAAAATTCGTAATGTCCGTTTTCTGTGCTGAAGGCCGTTTTTTGAATATCTGATTCGTTCATCTCAATTTGATGAAAGCCAGATGCGAGATCTAAAGTCGAAAAATATTGGCATCTACCTAATTTATCCAGCAATGAGTTTATGTTTGGTATCGGGTATTTATCGTCTATTGTCTTGTCATTCAGTTTTCTATAGTCAATAACCAGTCTCCACTTCTTTTTTCATGAAGCGTCTATTTTTTTTGGGACGACCCATACTGGGGATGACCAGGGTGAATGAGAAGGACGGATGATATTTTGTTCGAGCCTTTTGTTGATTTGGGAGTGGAGTTCTTTTCGGAATATTTCGGGATATCGATAGGTTTTGGTGTAAACAGGTAATTCATCTTTCGTGCGGATAGAGTGTTTAATTTCATTTGTAAATGATAACGGCTTATCTTCGGTGTGAAGGATCTCAGAGAACTCAGTCAGAAGTTTTGTTATCTCGCGTTTCTCTTCCTCGTTCATATGTTCTGTTCTTATTTTATCCATGTTAAATTTATTTGGTATTTCGTTTTGAGAATAATTCAGATTGTTTATTTCGAAGTGGTTCAATTCTTGTACTTGCACACTATTTACAGAGTCTATAATTTCTTCGTTTTGTCCTAAATTTATAATTGGGTAAATAATTTTATAATTTTGAATTTTTGCAATTCCTTCTGGGATTAATAAATTATTGAATTTAGTTTCTTGTATTAACACTTCGCTATTTTCAAAATTATTTACAAATATTTCTCCTATTTTTTCAGATCTAGGAGGAATTTTTATATAGTTTGATTTTGGAATAATTTTGTGATAGTGAATTTTGATTTCTTGATTAGGTGTAATAATTTTATCAGTTGTCAAATTAATATTTGCGCCTAATATTTTTAAATTATCCAATCCTAAAAGTATATCGAAATTTCTATGGAAATTAAATAGATGATATTTTAGGAGTGTGTCTGGTGAATTAAATAATTTTGAAGCGGGAATTACAATACTAGCATTTTCTAAAGAAGTTCCGTGAGCTGTGGTGACTTGAAATGGATCATTTTGAATTTTATTTTTATAGTATTTACTGGCTATATCTGGGTTAATAAACGACCGTGTACTTGCTGTATCTATCAAAGCTTTTAAATTTAGTTCTGGTAAGATAATAAATGGTAATTCGATGTAGTTGTGAATTACATTTATTAGTTCGATATTGGTTCCGAGGCTATTATCGGAAAAAAATCGTTTTCTTCGTTTTGATCTGGATGAGTTACGAAATACTCTGAATTTGGTTCGTATTGTGTATAATACTCGCAAATTTGCTCGTTATCCGGTTCTATGTATTCTTCTGTCTCCGTGTTAAACAGTTCTTCCGCAATATAATGAGGTTTATTTTGGGAGTGGAAGAATTGTTGTGGACGATAAGGAACAGCTGATGGGTGAGGTGTCGTTGACTGTTTAGTAGAGATGCTCATAGGAGTTGGTTTGTTTGGTTTAAAATTGGGATTTGATCTGAACACATTGGATTGGGATTGATTCGGTTTATTATATTGATTGTAAGGTGATTGGTTGTTAAAAGGTTTAGTATATTGTTGATTAGGAAAAAATTGTTTGTTCTGTGGTTTAAAGATTTGGTTTGTTGGAGGCAGAGGTCTGTACGTTATTTGTGGGTGTTGGATTTGTCTGTATTGGGTGTGGGTGTTCTGTTTTGGTTTATTATGTTGTATGTGATGTGTGCTGTTTTTGTTTTGAACGTGTGTACGATTGTATGTCTCTAATTGAAAGTCATTTGTTAACATGTTCAGTGCTGTGTTCATGTCTTTCGGGTCTTTCGTTCTCATAAGAGTTCCTAGTGGCTCTTTGAGACCGCGGAGTAATATTCTCAGGGTGTATTTTTGAAAATATTCTATTAGGACAGGTTTAGCCGTTTCGGTACAGTGTGTACTAATGTAAGAGATTTGTAGATTTAAAAGGTCTTGTACACGATTATAAAATTCAAAGGCTGATTCGTTGCCTTGGCGTAATTCTGTAATTTCGATATTAAGGGTATACAAGTCGCATTTGTCGGAATAAGCATTCAACAGTGCTTGTTTCAAATCTTCCCACTTGGTTATGGTGGTACTTGCTATATTTACTGCAGCATCGCCTTTTATTTTGGCAATGATGCTAGACATCAGAAATTCATTTTGAAAATCTGTGGGGTGTGGGATCTATCAAATTATCAAACTAACTTTTCACAAATTTCAATAAATCTAGATAAAAGTTTGCTATCACCGTAAAAGTCTGGAATCATGTCCAAATGGTGTTTTTCTAATTTTGGTGTAGCCATGTTTGTATTAATTTTAAGTTATTTAAGTAATCTGAGTCAGGGAGTTCTTGTCTGGTGGTTGGTATTTCCAAATCAGAATCTGAGTCCGAATGGTACTGATAATTATGTGACATATGTTACTCACAATAATAGAAGTATCTTGTCCATAGATCCGTTGCTCTGTATTCGTCAGGGCCTGGTTCTGCACCTCGCGATGTTCGTTCGGAGTTGCTTCGATTTGGACGCCTTCTGGTTGTTTCTTTCACCTTCCGGTTCTTTTCGGTTGATCGGTGATACGAAAACGGTTTCACTATTCGCGGAAATCGCCCGAAAAATCCTACCGACTGCGCCAGTTATATTTATTTGGTTCGCCGGAAAGTTTTTAAAAACAAATTTTATTTACATTCTTTAATCTTATAACAAAAAAAAATTTACAGTTACAATTCTAATGCAATTTGAACATAGATTCGACAAGGAATTATGACTGACTGACTCTACATTACATATTACAGTTTTTATAGCATTTGTGGAAAGGTGTTGGGTTGTTTCCTGTGGGAACAGCAACCTCAGCAGGATGGACCGTGGTAACTTATATATATATATATATATATATATATATATATATATATATACTTTTCTTCACTTCTTTCTGTCAAGGCACTCTAATTGCAGATTAAAAAAAGACTTGTATTCCGTTTTTTCCGTCATGGCACTCTTATTATTGTCATATTTTATTTAAATTATTATAAAACTTCAGATGCATTTTTCTCAAAAAAATCGTTATGTTAGGGTATGATATTATTATATCATTGAATTCAGAATAAAATTCTCTATTGAATAAGTAAATAAAAAATATAGGTTCACATTTAAAATATAAAAGTTGGGACTCATATTTTGAGAACCACTGGTATAATAAAAATTTTGTTTATCTCACGTTAATAGTGTTGTAAAATAGAAATTGTTTGCTAATTTAACCGACCTCGTAGCTCTAATAGTTCTCGAGATAGCAATGGTGGCCCGTTTAAAATGAACAGCTTGTATATATATATATATATATATATATATATATATATATATATATATATATATATATATATATATATATATATGTAGCAAGTCGGCTTGGTTTGTTTTGATGAAGGGTTCAAGTCGGCTTGCGACAAGAAAAAACTAGTTTGTTGTGAAGGTTGTTATACCAATAAAAAAGAACATATCGTAACCATTCAATAAAAAAAATAGTAACAAGTAACAACTAGCTCAAACAAGTTTAGACCCTTCTGCCAAAATCCATTTATGAATTATATGTAATACATATAAAATTATTTATTTATAAATAATAATATATAGTGGCATAAGCTGCTATAAATTGGTGACCCCTAAGTGTGAGAATTTGTGTTTGTGCCTATGGAGAATTTTGGTCAAGATGAAGTTTCTATTCCTGCACCACCATTAGTTGCTGCTGTTTCTTCCTCGTTCAAGTTACCCGATTTCTACCCCGATGATCCTGAACTTTGGTTTGTGCAAGTGGAAGCAGAGTTTGACAGTCACAGAATAACATCAGAAATAAGTAGATATCTTAAATTAATTAATAATTTGAAACCGGAACAAGCACTAGAAATTCGAGACTTGATAATTAATCGTCCGTCGCAAAACCCGTATACTACAGTTAAATGTGAAATTATTAAACGATTTACAATTTCTGAAGAAGAAAGATTTAATATATTATTTTCGAAACTTGAATTAGGAGGAAGAAAACCCACCCAATTGCTAAGATATATTAAGCAATTATTAGGAAATAAAGTTATGGATCCTACTCTATTAGAAGAATTATTTTTACAAAAAAATATATATATATATATTATATATTATATATATATATATATATATATACATATATATATATATATATATATATATATATATATATATATATATATATAGTGGTTTAACACTCCGTTGTGGAGTTGCACCGCTTTTACTTAAGCTTTCTAGATCCTTTTTTGGAGGGGATCGGACTCCGTTTCAGTTATTTATTAAATATTCTTCGCTATGATGTTCCATTTCTTCCTATCTCTTGTTTTATTTTTCTAGTTGTTAATTCCCGCTCTTCTTAAATCTTCTTCTACTTCTGCTAGCCATGTTGATCTGGGTCTTCCTCTTCTTTTCTTACTTCCAGGGCTCTATTGCATTATTACTTTTATTGGTTCTTTTTCGTCAGCTCTGCTTACGTGTCCTAGCCATTTTAATCTTTGTTTCTTGTTTATTTTTATTATATCTTCTCCTTTTAATTCTTTGTCAATCTCGTGGTTCATTCTTACTCTCTATTCATTATCGGATATCTTCTTAGGTCCCAGTGGCGTTCTTAATATTTTCCTTTCTATTATTCTTAATTTTTCTTCGTCCTTCTTTGTAAATGTCATTGTTTCGGCTACGTATAATGCTATTGGTCTTATTATTGTTCTATATACTCTCATTTTTGTTGTCTTGCTTAAAATTCCGTTTCGTAGTAATTTTTTGTTGGCTTGGAAAGCCCTATTTGTAGCAGCTATTTTTTCTTTTATTTCTTCTTCTCTTTCGTCTCTATTTGTTAGCATTACACCTAAGTATTTGAATTTGTTTACTTGTTCAAACTCTGATTCTCCTATTTTAATAGTCTTGTCTTGCACTTCTTTTCCCATTACCATTATTTTAGTCTTTTTTTGGTTGATTTCTAGTCCTATTTTCTTTCCTTCTTTTACTATCTCCTCTAGCATTTTTCTCATTACATTTCTGTTTTTCGTTATTATTACTATGTCGTCTGCATATGCTATTATTTGACTTCCCCCTGTTCTGAGGGTTCTTTTTTTTACTTTTCTCATGACATATTCCAGTGCTAAATTAAATAATGTGGCAGATAGGGCATCACCTTGTTTTACACCTTTATTTGCTAATATATCTTCCGTTTCTCCTTTTTGTGTTTTAATTCGTATTTTTGATGTTTTCATAGTCATTGCTATCAATCTTCTTAATTTGCTTGGTATTTGTATTTTCTATTGATATTCTTTTGTTTTTCCTAATAATTTTATTACATTCCTTTCTTTTTTTCTCATACTTCTCTTTGTCCTCTTTTTTATTTGTTCTTAAATATGTTAATCTTGCGTTTCTCTTTTCATCTAGTATTATTTTAATTTCTTCATTAAACCAGGCTTTTTTATTTTTTGCATTCTTATTTTCATGTCCTATCCATTTTTGAGCAGCGTTGTTAATACATCTTTTTATCCAGCACCATTTTTTTTCTATACCTTCCATTTTACGTTCTTCCTTTTTTATGTTTTTTTCTACCTCCTCTTCGTATTTCTCTCTCGAGCTTTCATTGTTTATATTTTCTATATTCCATTTAATTCTCGTTATATCTTTTCTATTACTTGTTTTAACTTTGTTTCGTATCTTTGTTGTTATCATGTAGTGATCCGAGTCGGCACATGCTCCTCTGTATGTCCTTACGTTTAGTATCGAAAATTACCTCCTTTTCGTTACTAGTACGTGGTCTATTTGTGTTTGAGTCTTATTGTCTGGTGCTGTCCATGTTACTTTATGTTTTTTGGGGTGTTCATACTTCGTGCTACTTATTATCATGTTAGTCTTTATTGCTAATTCACATAATCTTTGCCCATTATCATTTGTTCTTTCATGTATTGTGTGTGTACCTGCGACTTGCTGTATGTAGTTCTCTCTTCCTATCTATGCATTAAAGTCGTCCATTATAATACTTAGTTCTTCCTTCGGTATTTTTTCAATTTCCTCTTCCAGATTCTCATAAAAATCTTCTTTCCTTTCATTTGTTGCATTCTCCGTAGGTGCATACACATTTAATATTGATATGTTGGCAGGTGATCCTTCTATTCTAATGTATGCCAAACTTTCATTAATTGCTTTAAATTCTATTATTTTTTCTTTTAATTTTTTTAAAACTATGAATGCTACCACATATTTCCCCTGTTTATCTCCGGAATCTAATGTTGTATAGTAATTCTTCTTGATTGTACCTTCACCGCCCCATCTTGTTTCTTGAATCGCTGCAAGATTAATATCATATGTTTTCAATTCTTGCGCTACTTCTTCCATCTTTCCTGATTGGAGCATCGTTCTTATATTCCATGTACTAAATTTTAACATTTTGTTCTTTTTTCTATTTACTTTTTTTGTGTTAATTGTATTTATTGCCTTTCCCTTATCTTTATATCCTTTCCTCGCTTTCCGTATTCTATATTGCCATCCTCGTTCTCCATTGTTAGTTGTTTAAGTTTTTTGGAGCTTTATCTTCCTGTTTTTCTATATTCATCTTCTCTTCATCCCATATATACCAAGTCTCATTTATTTTCAGTTTTTTATACCCTATTCTTATTCTACTTTCTTTATTTTTCTCATCTTTTGCCAATTTTAAGATTTCTTTTTGTATTTGCATCTCTTTATTAGTCATTTCGCTTTCTATGTAAATTTTTGTCCCTGTAAGTTTGTTTTTATTTTTTAATATTTTAATTTTATCTTCCCAATTTTCTATTTTGGCAATGGTAACTTTTTTATCTTCTTTTCCTTTCTTATAGGTTTCTTTAACTCTTATATCTATTCCTAATTTGTTTTTTATAAGTTTTTCAACATCTTGATTGTTGTTTATATTTTGTTCTCCCTTAATTACGATATTGTTACGTTTTTCAATTTTTTCTCTCTTCTCTTCCATTGTTTCTAAAGTTATTATTTTCCCTTTTAAAACCTTTATTTCCTCTGTCATCAATTTTTCTTTTTAGAATGATGTTGAGCTTTTTAGTTCCATGTATTTTATTGTTAACATTAGTTACAAAAAAGAGTTGGACGTTTCGGACCTCTAAATGGGTCCGTCATCAGCTATTAAAAATATTACAAGTTACATATTAAAATTTATAATCGATCATTTAAGTAGTAACGCACTCACCGACAGTAAATTTTTTTTTTTTTGACAAAAAGTGGTCCATAATAAGCCTTGAAATTTAACAACTATTTGTTATTAAATCCTTAGAATGGACAAATACTGTTGTCAGAATATATTGTTGATAATTTGATGATCTGAAAAGTTAAGTTGTACTAATTTTGGTGTTAAATTAGTTTAAAGTAATAAAAACTTACCAAAAATGCATTTTACATTTGTTGTTTATTAAGCAGAATTACGTTTTTAAATAAAACAAAATTGTAAGATGAAAAACATTGTAAGATTATATTTAGTTAAACATGTGACCTTTAGCCATGACGGCTGACTAGATACTGAAAACGAAATTCAACTTTGTCGAAAATTGTACAAAATGGCTTTAATTATATTGTGATTAAATTAAACAAAAAAGTTAAGAATAACAAGATTTGAATTTCAACAAGTCAATTGTCAGGCGGAAAATATAATTAATATTGTTTTATAGTTGAATGAAAGAATAGAAGGCGGGAAATTTGAAGTGTAACATGATAAAATTTAAATGAAATTGAAATTATTTTACTTTATCCTTAGTTTTGGTATCTATTCAAAAAAGGTTTTTTTATGTTCTACGTTATTATTAAAGTCTGTATGGTGATTAACTGCAGTATTTTTATTAATATTAATATAACAAGTCTCATATAGTAATCTTTCAAATTTGGGAGCAACAGTGTTTAAAATTTTGTAATTCTTAAAGTCAAAAATATGTCCCGTGTCACAAAGATGTTTACATAAAGCACTATGATTTCCATTCATCTTCTGACAATGCAGATTATGTTGGTAAATTCTTTTGTTAATTAGTTGTGAAGTCTCGCCAATGTATAATTTGTTACAATTACCACAGTTGACCTGGTAAATTACATTTTTTCTTTTGTCTGGATCAATTTTATCTTTTAATTTGGTAAATAGATGACTTGTAGTGTCATTATTGTTATTTGCAAGGGTTATATTTGATTCAGTTAGGGCGTGACGGACTATGTGGATAATGGAAGGATTGTAAGGGATTTTCGAGTAAATTATAGGTGTAATTTCATTCTGAGATTCCACAACAGTTTGTGAACTTGATACATTGGTAATGGCATGTACTCTTTTGTTGATGATTTTCGTTATGAATTGCTGCGGATAACCATTGTATTTTAACATGTTGGAAATTTTGATAAGGTTTGTGTTATGATATCGTGGGGAAGATAGTTTGATGGCTCTATCTGTTATTGAATTTATTACACTTATTTTATATTTCATGTTAGTATAGGAGTGAAAATGTAAATATCTTCCTGATGCAGTTGGTTTTTGATACCAATTGGTTAGTATGTTATTTTTATCTCTTGTCAAAGTTACGTCTAAAAAGTTAATCTGGTTGTTAGTTTCATGTTCAGTAGTAAATTTAAATTTATCATGGTAGTTATTAAATTTTGAAAAAATATTTTGGATTTGATCAATGGGAGCAATTATAAACAATCAACATACCGTTTATAATATAAAATTTGATATTCTTCTTTGTTAATTATATTTGATTCTAATTTTTGTAAAATGATTTCTGCTAATGAGGAACTAAGGGATGAACCCATAGGGGATCCATCTAATTATTTGTATAATTTATTATCAGAACTGAAAACTGAGCATTCGAAACATAGATTTATGCCTTCGAGAAATTGGTCTTTAGTGAGATTAGTGAATTCTTGGAAATCTTCCCATTGTTCATCAATGCATTCAATCACAAAATGTTGTGGAATAGAAGGATATAACGCGGTGACATCAAGAGAGAACATGCGAAAGTTACTAGGAATATTAAGTTTTGTAATGTCATTTACCAGGTCAAATGAGTTTTTAATTATAGTTTCAGAAGTAGAAGTTATGTTTGAAAGTATTTGGTTTAGAAATTTTGCTAATTTATATGATGGTGTGTCTATTGTGGAAGTTATTTGTCTTAAAGGGATTTCGGGCTTATGTATCTTTGGTTGCATGTACATCCTACCTACATATGGGTTTTGTAAGTGGAAGGGTCATTCAAAATAAGTTCTGCTTTTTTTAAATATTCATCTCTGTTCATGATTACTGTTTTTGCACCTTTATCTGCGTTAGTTATTATTATTTTATCTTTATTATTTTTAATAAATTTTGGTGTAGTTTGAATCCATTCTAGCAATTCTTTTTCGGGGTATGTAAGTCTTGTATTATTAAGTTTATCAAATTGGTTATTTAAAATTCTGGCTATTTTATTTTTTATCTCATATTTATTCTATTTTGTCCATTCTAAGGATTTAATAAATCTGTGATTCTTCTTAAAATTAGACATGGCCTCTGGGATCCATTGTTTCTAGGCAGCATTTGTGCACAGTTTTAATTTTTTACACGAAAACTACTAACAGTAAATGAGATACCCAAAAGGCACCAGACCTCATTAGCCCCCACATATTAAAAAAAAAATTATAATAATCACTTGCATGGTTCAGGCTGTAGGCCTTTACAAATGTTACTCGATGCTCGTGATGAATCTATAGAGAGTGATATGAAAGAAAGTGAATCTACCCTTTTAGTATAGGAGACTAGCGAGACTAGAGCATTCCCTAGAGCTCCGCTGTCAGTGCAAAAAACAAATGCCGATCGACATGAAACAATTATTTCATATTTGCACGTCAGGCCTCACCGAGACCTTTTATTAGATTGCACACACGATATACTTCTAATAATATTTTGCAAAAAACAAAAGCTGGTCGACATGAAACATTTTTGTCATTTATGTACCCCAACTCTCACCGAGACTTTTCATTTGATACCATACACGACATACTTCTGACAACTTTCTGCATTAAACTAAAGTAGATCGACATAAAACATTTTTATCATATCTACACGCTAGCCCACACCCAGACTTTTCATTTGATACCAAACACTATATACTTGTGACAACCTTTTGCAAAAAACAAAAGCCGATCGACATAGCACATTTTTTGTCAATTCTGCACGCTAACCCTCTCCAAGACCTTTCATTTGATACCAAACACGACATACTTCTGACAACTTTTTGCATAAAACAAAAGCCGATCAACATGGAACATTTTTGTCAATTCTGCACGCTAGCCCGCAACGAGACTTTTCATTTGATACCAAACACCACACACTTCTGACAACTTTTTGCAAAAAACCAATACCGATCGACATAGCACATTTTTATCAATTCTGCACGTTAGACCTTTCATTTGATACCAAACACGACATACTTCTGACAACTTTTTGCATAAAACAAAAGCCGATCGACATGGAACATTTTTGTCAATTCTGCACGCTAGCCCTGAACGAGACTTTTCATTTGATACTAAACACCACACACTTCTGACAACTTTTTGCAAAAAACAAAAACCGATCGACATAGTACATTTTTATTTAGTTACTTTATAATTTGGCAACGCTGTTTGCATTAAAAAACAGTAGTTAATTTTTAAATTTATAAATTAATATTGTCAACCCTAATACAACTGCCACCGTCTTCAGTGAAGTTAGTTTAGGAATATTTGGTTTTAATTTAGTTACTTCATCACACATTTGGCAACATTGACTTTTGACATTGGAAACGTCAAAATTTATATTAATTAAATACGTTATGTTTTAAACTTAAATTAGTTGTAACACATTTGCTCAAGTCTATTATTCATGATACTGTTTTTAAATCTTTGATATCAATGTTCTATTAAAAGATATAATCATTTGAAGTTCATAGGCAGATTGTCAAAAGTGACGGATGACGGCGTGATTCTTCTTAAAGTTAGACATGGTCTCTGAGATCCATTGTTTCAAGGCAGCATTTGTGCACAGTTTTAATTTTTTACAAGAAAACTACTAATAGTAAAAATATGAGACACCCAAAAGGCACCAGATCTCATTAGCCCCCACATATTAAAAAAAAAATTATAACAATCACTTGCATGGTTCAGGCTGTAGGCGATTACAAAAGTTACTTGATGCTCATGATGAATCTATAGATAGATATATAGATAGATATATAGTGAATGTAATCGTTTAGTATATAGGACTAGCGAAGGCTCAGCTACGCTGAGCTTCCCTAGGCCTCCGGCATCAATGAAATATTTACATTTGACGGCTAATTTCATTCCTGTACACCAGCTCTCGACGAGACCTTTCATATGATACCAAACACGACATACTTCTGACAAATTTTGCAAAAAAACAAAAGCCGATCGACCTGGCAAATTTTTGTTATTTCAATATGGCTGCCCTACTTGAGTGCTTTCATTTGATACCAAACACGGCATACTTCTGACAACTTTGTGCATAAAACAAAAGTCGATCGACATGGAACATTTTTGTCATTTCTGCACGCTAGCCCACAACGAGACCTTTCATTCGATACGAAACATGACATATTTCTAACATTATTATTTAATTAATATAAATTTTGACGTTTCCAATGTCAAAAGTCAATGTTGCCAAATGTGTGATGAAGTAACTAAATTAAAACCAAATATTCCTAAACTAACTTCACTGAAGACGGTGGCAGTTGTATTAGGGTTGACAATATTAATTTATAAATTTAAAAATTAACTACTATTTTTTAATGCAAACAGTATTGCCAACTTATAAAGTAACTAAACAAAAATCAAATGTTCCTAATTAAATTGAACACTTTGCTGTGTTTGATTTTAAAAGAAATCCAATATTTTAAGTTTATAACGCAACACATTTAATTATTTTAAATTTTGACGTTTCGAATTACATAAGTCAATGTTGAAAAATGTGTGATGAAGTAACTTTGACAAGTGTAAAGTACGTATATTGAAGTACAATAATTTTGAAAATGGACAAAGATATTATTAACTGAACTATGTATCCGTGCTTTATAAAATTGAGCAAAATATGTATTATTATTGTAGAAATTGTATATGGTATAATTAAAATTTTCTGACATTTAACGTTTGTTATAATTGGTTATAACATAAATTTATACTACAAATTTTGCAACTTGATACAAATACTCAGAACATATGTTGGTTTGTACTTATTTATTATTTAAATAAATATAAAATGATATATGTGTGTATAAGTAATGTAGAGAAAGATATAAAAAGGAAAGAAATATACAAAAGATTGGAAATAAGCAGTATTAAAGAATATGAAAGACGAAAGAGTACAATTTATTATTCCTGCAAAAGCAGAAACATTATTTTTCAGAAAATAATTCAATTAACTGACATTCTGTTCTTTATATACGAGGGTTATAGGAATAATTCAAATAACGCGCATTTTTTGAGCAGGTATTCTTATTTTGATTCATATGCGTTTTAACCCTCTATTTTATTAAGTGAACGACAAGTTCGAAGAAATTAAATCATTTGTCAAAACATGTTATGTGTCAGATCTTCATAATTTACATAAAAGTCTTGCAGCACATTGTTGTTTATTGTATTTGCAAAATGACAAGTACACCTATAATTGTAAGCCGGAATATTCTTTGCATACGTATTAGAAATAGTAAGTTACAAATAAATTTCTATTATATTGAATAACAAGTTATTTATTATAGGTGTTTTTTTAGTACTGTCCTGAGTACTGTACTTCATTTTAAATTAGACAGGCGATAAAAAATTAAATAATGATAATAAAAAAGTACATAATATCATTAAAAGATTTTGACTTAAAATCAACAATTAAGTGGGATAACTGACTATCGGAAATTTTAAATTCTGAGCTAAAATCGTTCACAATACTAGACAAACAATACGTGGTATTAATTTCCTGCAATCTGTTAACAAAACCTGTAAGTAGCAGAAGATATGTTTTAACTCTGAATGAATGTATGTACATAACAGATTGTGTTGTCCTAAAACATTTTTATTATGAAAAAAATAATACAAGCTGGAGGGGATGTACTATTTTTATTTTTATTAAAAAATAATTACAATCAAACGAACTAAGTAGAATTTAAAATAAATTTAATAAAATACGTTTTATGATAAATATGTTTTTAATGCAGGATTGGTTTATCGACTGGTTGTTAATATGAAGAAAGTCTTTATTGGAGTTGCAATCACCTAATAAAATCCACTAATATGTGTATTAGTGGATTTTATTAAATTACAGTAACTGCAATAAAGACCTTCCTCTAATGTTTTTTTTAATTTGTAATTTTCATTTTACAGCTATGAATGTGAAAATTAATAATAATGTAGGTACACTGAATAATAGTTGCAGTTTATTTTAACAAAAATACAATATGAATGATTATACACAAATTTTGAATGTATTTCATGTAAGTATACATTTTAGTGCAATTAATCTCTACCAATACGTTGTATTTTATTAACAGTTATTATGTTATTACGTTATTAGTATGAATCAGTGAAGAAGTTCATGTTGCAACCATTTGAAAACGGTTGCATTTGGAATATAAGCACTAATGCCAGAGTATCAGTTTTCGCTCAAAAGTTCGCCCTTATCTTATGATCAATTAGAATGGAAGTTAAAGATTCGAACAACAAACCTTGCATCTGTGACGCTAAAAGTAAGTATTATAATTATTTCGTTATTGTATATAACACGTTCATTTCGTTTTAAAGTAAAATTCTCATTTAAATTAAAAGTATATTTGTGTTATAACATTATCAATAAATTATTATTTAAAATTTATTATTTTTGAATTTTTAATAATTTAATTTTTGTATTTATCGGTATGTACGGTGTCGGTATTAATAATTTCACATTTACCGACATTTCAGAAATACTAATTTGAGATCAGGGACACCATAGAAAACAAAATTTGTTTATCAAGAATATTGCTTCTTCACCTGTGTGTAGAGTAATTTCATTTATTGTGCTTTGTTACAATATATTTATATTGCGAATTAATATTCATTATCTTTGATCAGAGCTGCAGTAGTCACAATAAAATAAATCCCGTTTAGTGTGCCGCTAAATTCAAATCTAAGGTGAGAAATATTTTATATCTTTTACAACCCTCGAAAAATCAACTTGCAAGTTCGCAATTTACAATTAGAAAAATGTCATTTACAACCAAGCTAATAGAAATTTTAATTTGTGATTTCATTATTTTTTACCTCCCGCCTATCAATATATAGATAAGGGAGGTATTGTTTTTGGTCAGATTTCTCGAGTGTGAGTTTTCAACATATGAGCACGAATTAGGGTCCCTAGAATACGATTTTACTATTTTTAGCGTGATGTCTGTATGTGTGTGTGTGTGTGTCTGTGACGATTTTTCGTCCACGATAACTCCAATACGATACATGTAAAAAATATAATATTTGGTATTTAAGAGTTCTGTTCTAATATGATGAACTGATTAGATTTTGACTACAATTGGTTAACCGGCAGTAGTACTTTACTTGAAGCTTTAAACCGTTTTTCCTAAAAAATACCTTTAAATACCATATTTTCGCAAATTTCGTTATTATAAATTCAAAGATTTTTTAATTTTCTACCGATCTGCATAATTACGTTTATATATAACTTCTAGCTAGATAGAAAAAAAATATATAAATTATAATAATTTTACATATCGTTTAGGCTGAGGAATTTCGATAAAACAGATGAGTTATTCATATGTTCACAAAATTTGACATATGATGTCAAATTTGATGTAAGTAAGTGTAAAAGATAAAATAAGTAAAAAATGAAGTAATTTTATTTTAAAATTTAAAAAGATGGAAGAAATATATTAGGAATGTATTTGCATGCGTGAATCAAAGTAAGTTCAGTTTCGGTTTTAGTAACGTCAAAAATAGCTGTCATATTGGTGATACAAAATTCATGAAGGAAATTTTAGGTATGAAATAAATTAAAAATATTCTGAACTGCAATAACCAACTAATTTTAAAACTACAAATTAAATGTATTGAAAAACTTATATAGAATATATTGCTAAATTGGCGGGAGGTATTGTGTTGGACACACCAGATTTTTTTTATATTATTTTATTTCTTATTAAATTCTATATTTTTCTGGTTTACCCGGCGCCAGTAGTTTTTAACCGGTTTTCCGTAAACCTACAAAAGATGTGTCTCCATTATTTTTATTTAGCTGAAGTATGCTCCAAAATATACTAAATTATTTATTGCACAAATTAAAAAAATATTTACGCGGGTATTTTATCGTCTCTGGTGGGCCGCGTGTTATAACTAATTGCGAGTTAGTCCAACCTACAATTTTTGAGAGTTGATCTTCTATTTAAGTATAAGTAATTTACTTTAAATTTATAATCATTACACTATCTCTAATAGGCCGTGAAAGCGTGACGTCAAAATGGAGCGGGAATTACATATTTATTTTTCGGTTTGAAATTTTGGTAATGGTGAACAAATCACATAACCGTTCAATTTAAATAACTTTCATCTGTTGTGTACTTATGTTTCGTTATGTATATGTCCGTATAAAATCTATTTTAGCTTAATATGCAAGAATGCATGTTTTTTTTATTAACATATAGGGTAGGAAAGGTTCAAAATTATTTAGAAAATAAATTTATTAAGTGGTTGATTCTTGGGTCTTAGTAACAGTACTTTTATCTCGCAAATTTTTTATTCTGAGAATTTTAAAATGTAGCAGACGTTTCTGTTACATCCAAAAAAAAAATTAAAATTGCGAAAAGTTGACTATTTTATTGTTATATATAATTAGAAATCTATGAATGTATTTTTTGTGAAAAATCTTTAAAATATACAGGCTGTTCCATTTAAGCGTGCCACCATTGCTATCTTAAAAACTATAAGAACTACCAGGTTGGTTAACTTAGCAAGGAATCACCATTTTACAAGTCTATTAACATAAGCCAAACAAATATTTTTTTAAACCAATGGTTCTCAAGATATGGAGTGGTTTTTTTTGCCCATTATGTTGTTCTTGTAAAATGGTGGTTCTCGCTAATTTAAACAACCTCGTAGCTCTTACAGTTCTCGAGATAGCAATGGTGGCACACTTAACTGGAACACCCTATATTTACCGAAAACAACATTTTTATTTAAATTTTATTTATTTACAAATAAAACACACAATGTAAACTATCCGCAAATTTCTTGTAGTCCAACCATGATACCATGTCTTAAATACATCCACTATTAAATTATAAACATATTTTTATATGAATATGCATTTAATTAATAATTAACGGGAAATATATCATTATCTTACAAACTACACATAAGAACACAACAGATGACAGTTGTTTAAATTGCGCGGTTATAGTTTGTTCACTACATGGACAATCTCAAATATATTATTATATTTCACGTTGTGTAATTGCCGCTCGATTATGACGAGAGCAGATTCACGGCCTAGACATTGTACATAGTTTGCAGTATTTAGTAATTTAGCAATCTAATAATACAAATACACATTTATTTCGTATTAATTTTTTATAATGCTATACATATATTTTAAATATTAATTTTACTGTAGGTTTACAACTTGACTGCAGCAGAGTAAGAGAAAGAGTGCAAGATTTCATTATCCTAACAGAAAAGAACCTGATCGACTTATAATCGAAGGCCTGACGTAATTATTGGTAATTATAAATATTGAAAAGAACAACACACTCAAAAATTGTAAGTTTTGTATAATTTTTAAGTACATAACAAAATGCCAAGTAAAGATAGAATTAAACGTCTTAAGCGCAAGCAAAATAACGAGAAAAATGCGGCAAAAAATAATAAAAATGATAATACGGGAAATATAGAAGAAAACTTTATTAATAGTCAGGTTCAATCAGGTTGTAGGAGTATATCTGTCATTTCAGTAGCGGACAATAATATCAATAATGTACATACAAGTAATCAAACGGCTAATGTAGGAATTAGGACAGTAAACTATCAGATTCAGTTAATAGACCAGGATATTAACACGTTGCTAAATCCTGCAGGGTACTTAGAAGACGTACACATAGACTTTTTCTTTTCTTTAGTCCGTTCTATGACTGAGTTCAACCCTCAGCCTACAGTGTATGTAAATGCTCCGGACCGTATCATTCCAGTTCAACAAGGAACTAAACACTTACAAATTTTATTCGTACCAGGTGCAAATACCGGTAGTATTGGTCATTGGCTTACCGTGTACTATGACAGTTCAGAGATAGTTATTTACGACAGCATGAATTCTCAATGTTTAAATTCAAATGCCAGTTTATATTTAGAAAGACGGTTTCCTTATAGACCAACAGTTAGATTTGTCCGGGTTCAGCAGCAGACCAACACTTTTGATTGTGGGTTGTTTGCAATTGCGTTTTGTACGAGTATCATATTTAACCGCAATCCGGAACAGGAAAATTATGATATCAATAAGCTTAGGTCACATACTTTAAATTTGTTTCGAACACGTAATTTAGTATTATTTCCGATAACACGACAGCAGAAATTAAGAGAAAATCATTTAAAGCGTAAAGAGAATGAAACAGCTGAAGAACGGTCCAAACGTCTAAAATAAAATATAGAAAATAAATTAAAAATTTTAGCTAATGAAACACTTGATCAACAAACAAATAGGTTAAATAAATTAAAATTTAATTTCAAAGAATACATTAAAAATGAAACACCTGAACAAAAAACAAATCGCTTAAATAGATTAAAAGATAACTTTCAAAATATGATTCAAATAGAAACACATGAACAAAAAGAAAAACGTTTAAATAGGTTAAAAAATAATTTAAAAACTTCAATAGAAACAGAAACTCCCGAACAGAGAGAAAATCGTTTAAATACTTTAAAAAATAATTTTAAAATTTCAATAGAAACAGAAACACCCGAACAGCGAGAAAATCGTTTAAATAGGTTAAAAAAAAATTTTATAAATACAATTGAAACAGAAACACTGGAACAAAGAGAAAATCGTTTAAATAGGTTAAAAAATAATTTAAAAACTTCAATAGAAACAGAAACTCCCGAACAGAGAGAAAATCGTTTAAATACTTTAAAAAATAATTTTAAAATTTCAATAGAAACAGAAACACCCGAACAGAGAGAAAATCGTTTAAATAGGTTAAAAAATAATTTTAAAAATACAATTGAAACAGAAACACCGGTACAAAGAGAAAATCGTTTAAATAAGTTAAAAACTAATTTTAAAAAATCTATAGAAATAGAAAGCCCTGAACATAAAGTACGGCGTTTAAATATGTTAAAAGATAATTTTAAAAAAGTAGTTGAAACAGAAACACCGGAACAGAAAGAAGAGCGTTTGTTAAAAAATAATGTAATAAATAAAAATAAAATAAAGACAAGCAAAAATAAAGTTAATGATAAAGTTAGATTAGCTAGCAAAGGTATAGGAATGCAAATTGAACCGCATTCGTTGGGTCCAATGTCTGCACTGTGCACTTACTGTTCATCCAAAAACTTCGCGTATGAGAAGCCCTCGGACGGAAAATTCACACACTGCTGCCGTAAAAGCAAGTTAAACGCAGATCAATTAGGCGAGTTTCCGGAATACATAAAAAGTCTAATGATCAATAATAACGCGGACAGTAGAAATTTTAAAGATTATATTAGACAGTACAATAGTGCGTTAGCTTTTGCTTCCTTTGGGGCTAAAATTTGAATGCCTCCGGGCAGAGGACCATATTGTTTCCGAATACATGGTCAAATTTATCATGATTCAGCCAGTTCCTTATATCCAACTAATAATAATGTTGAAAAATATGCGCAGTTATACATTATAAATTCTGCGGAAGCGTTAGAGAAAAGAATGAATGTAGAATACAATAAACAGTGTAAACCAAATATAATGGGGCAGTTAGATGATATTATTAGAGAAATTAATCCGTATTCTCAAGCGTACATGATGTTAAAAGAAGTAGAGCAAAGAGAAATAGCTAGGGCAAATATTAATAATCAGTCAGTGCCAGAAATTAATTTGTGGATAGTTAGTGACAGACGAAAAGATAAGCGTAGGTATAATGTACCAACATGTAATGAAGTGGCTGTAGTTTTTACATCAAATGACGGAGAGCCACCAATAGATAGAGACATTTGTGTTCACCCAAGAGCAGGCGGTTCTGTTAGAATTAATCAATTCAGCGAAAACTGCGACCCCATGACATATCCCATACTTTTTCCTCGCGGTGAATGTGGCTGGAACATGAACCTAAAGCATGCCGACGGTATTAAAAAACAAAGCATGCTACAATTTTACATGAATAGATTAGCAATTAGAGATACATTTAATCCGTGTTTAGAAGCCGGAAAGCTAACTCAGCAGTACATTGTAGATGCATATGTGAAAGTCGAGGCTGAAAGATTGACTTATATTAGATTAAATCAGCCTACCCTCAGAGTAGAGCTGTATAATGGGTTAATGGACCATGTAAATAATTTAGCAGATAATGAGGGCGGTAAAGCGGGCACAATGGTTATTTTACCATCCACATTCCAAGGTGGCAGTCGTTTTATGTTAAAAATGTATCAGAACGCTATGTCAATTGTTAGAGAATTCGGCCGACCTGATTTGTTCATAACAGTAACGTGTAATCCAAAATGGCCTGAAATAATTGAACAGTTACGCGAAGGTCAAAGTTCTGCAGATCGGCCAGATATAGTAGCGCGAGTTTTCAACGGAAAAATTAAAAGTTTGATGAATGAAATTCTTCACGATGATATTTTTGGAAAAGTCGTAGCCTTTATTTTTGTAATAGAATTCCAAAAACGTGGGTTACCACATATGCATTTGTTGTTGACATTAGATAGCGATAGTAAAATCCGTAACAAAGATGAAATAGACGAAATTGTAAACGCCGAAATTCCAGATGAAGACGATGAACCAGAGTTGTATCAATTAGTTCGAACGCACATGATCCACGGTCCCTGCGGTATATTAAATAAATATTCACCTTGCATGAATGAAAATAAATGCACAAAAAGATACCCTAAAGAATTTCGAAACAAAACACACGAAAATATTAACGGTTATCCTCTTTACAAAAGGCCAGATAATAATGCAAAGATATATATTCTCTGGAAAAACGGTTTAGTAAAATATACAATAGATAACAGATGGATAGTACCTTACAATCCATATTTGCTAAAAAAGTATAAAGCTCATATTAATATCGAAATATGCTCTTCGGTTAAAAGTGTTAAATATATTTGCGATTATCTGTGTAAGGGTCATGACTGCGCAAGTATTAAATTAGGTCAACCAGATAAAGATAAAGTAATTCAATGGGATGAAATCAACGGTTATTTAGATGCGAGGTATGTTTCTGCTCCAGAATGTTGTTGGAGGCTACTGGAATATCCCTTACACGATAAATCACATACAATATTTGAGTTAGCTGTTCATTTGAAATACCAACAGGCGGTATTTTTCGTTAATGGTCAAGAGAAAAAAGCAGTAGAACGGGCAGCGAAAAAAAAATACAACTTTAACTGCGTGGTTTATTCTAAATAGCACAGATGTAAATGCTCGGCAGTATGTTTATATGCAAATTCCAAAATATTATGTATTTGTTAATAACGCTTGGAAGGCTAGGCAACGCGAGTCAAAACCACCAATAGGCCGAATGATTTCCGTCAGTCCCAGAGATATAGAAAGGTTCCATCTACGTTTAATATTAGTACACGCGAAAGGGGCTACAAGTTTCGAAGACTTGCGTACCGTAGATGGTAAGTTGTATAACACATACCAAGAAGCTGCCCGCGCATTAGGTCTTTTAGCAAATGATAAAGAATGCGAAAATTGTTTAGGTGAGGCAGTGATAAATAAATTTCCGAAACAATTAAGAGAATTATTTGCATATTTAATTTGTTTCCACACGTCCACCAATGCCGTAGCTTTGTGGGAAAAATTTAAAGAGTATTTGATAGAGGATTATTTATTGCACAATTCCGAAAAAGTAGCGCAAAATAAATGTTTAGGAAAAATTCAAGAAATATTAGAAATACATAGATTCACATTAAGCGATTTCGGTTTACCGCTGCCAGATGACGTAGACAAAAATGAAAACGATTTGATTGATACTGCAGCAGAGAAATTAGAGGGAGAACAAAATGTAGCGTTGTTTAATAATGATCAAAGAGAAATTTTAGATTTAATTTTAAATGCCGTATCAGATAGTAATAGCAAAAATAGATATTTCTTTGTAGACGGTCCTGGTGGTACAGGAAAGACATTTTTATATAATACCCTCATCAGTATTTTAAGAGGTCAAAATATTAAGGTAATAGCCGTTGCGTGGACAGGAATAGCGGCTACTTTATTAAAAGGTGGACAAACTGTACATTCGGTTTTCAAGTTACCAGTACCTGTAAATGACGGCTGCATATGTAAAGTTAAAGCGAATAGTAATGCAGGCAAACTAATAAAAGATGCAAGTGTAATCATCTGTGACGAAGTAACAATGATACCGAAACACGCGTTAAATGCAATAGATTTACTTTTAAAAGATTTAATGAACAATACGGTACCATTTGGCGGGAAAGTTATAGTATTAGGTGGTGATTTCAGACAATGTTTACCGGTAGTAAATTATACAAATCATCGTACCACAATAATAGAAACTTGTGTAATAACAAGTCACTTATGGCAACTCAAAAATTTTCTTTAAAACAAAACATGCGTGTAAATAGGGACGAAAAAGATTTTTCTGAGTATTTACTAAAAATCGACAATAGTTTAACTGAAGTTGTCAAAATTCCTGCACACTGTGTATCACAAACGTCATTAGCTAATGATATATTTGGAGATAATGATATAGAGCCAAATAATATACACAAATTTACAGACCGCGCCATTTTAGCACCAACAAATGACGATACAATGGTAATAAACGAACAAGTATTAAATAAAATTGTAGGACAATCAAATATATATTACAGTGCTGATTTTTGTGAAGGCGATGATAAAAATAAAATTAGTTATCCAACCGAATTATTAAATGCGTTAACACCAACCGGAATGCCCCCTCACAAATTAACGTTAAAAGTGGGGGCAATAGTAATGTTACTAAGAAACATGAATCCGAAACGTGGGCTATGTAACGGTACAAGATTTATTATAAAAGATATGAAAACTAATTACCTTGATGTAGAAGTATTAACCGGGCAAAGTGCAGGTACCCGACTCTATCTACCAAGATTTGACTTAATTACCGATACAAATTTACCATTCAGTTTAAAACGTCGCCAATTTCCAATTCGATTAGCATTTTCAATGACAATTAATAAATCACAAGGTCAAACGTTTAATTTTGTTGGAATTAATTTAGAAAATCCAGTTTTCACTCATGGCCAATTATATGTTGCAATGTCGAGAGTACGGTCATCTAAACACTTAAAAATAAAATTACCAGAATCAAATATTAACGAAAATTCTAAAGAAGGAATAACGACGAATGTGGTATTTAAAGAAATTTTAAACTAAACAAGATATTAAAATCATAATGAAATAATTTCAATTAAATTTTAATCAATAAAAAAATTATATAACATTATTATATGAAGTACATATTTGTAAACATTATTTCAAAATTTAAAAACATTATATAGAGGATTTCATAAACAAATTTTCAAAAAATTTAAGTTAAAGTGCAAGTATTAAACCAATCTTTTCACATGATGAACATTATACAGTATCTTAGCCAGGTTATTAAAAACCTTAAAGATGAAATTACCAGATTCAAATATTAAAAATAAAGATTTGAATTGTGAACAAATGGAGTATTTAGAAAAAAAATTAAATTGAATAAGTAGATATCATGATAAAAAATTGTTATATTTACAATGTCATAGTCATTTCGTAACTTATTGCAAAATTATGAACAAAATATCAATAATACATAAATTTCATTATAATTAATTTTAAAACTATATAAGAAAAAATATTTAATGTTTGAAGTCAAAGACATTGAAATAAAATTTACTAAAACTAAATAAATCTAGCAAATACATATAAAAATATATAAAAAATTGCAATCCATTTAATAATTAATGAATGAAATAAAATTTAAAAACATTTAATATACAAAAGTATATAATAAATGATAACAGACAACCAGGCCATTCTACCATTGTATCTCAAAATTCATGCAACAGAATACTAATTTGTACTTATGTTTTTGGCATTATACTACAAAACCGCCAAGTATGGTAAAAATTTCAAGAACCATTTGGGGTTTTAATGTGTTATGTTCCATGTCATTGTGACTGTTGCATGAATTTGAGAAATAAGGTTTTGATATTCATAAAACTATAAAAGTACAAATATTAACTACAATTTATTTAAACATACATTTTTTGGTAAAAATACCTTTTTATTTTTAATTACTTTGGTAGATGGCAAAACAATGGCTTGGACATAATGCATTAAAACCCAATACCAGTGGTATTTAAATTTTTGCTGTACTTTGATTTAGTATTATAGCCCGTGATTAAATAAATAAATATAAGAGAAATTAAATACATTAAAAAATAAACTTTATCAAAATTATTCGCCACATAATGGCTGGTTGAAATTAGGCATATGAAGCTCATTAAAACCTTAAATTTTTAAATTTAAAATTTTTAGAATATCGGAAAAACATGTAATATTATAAAAAGGATTATTGATGGTGTATATGAAATATAAAATAAAAATATAAGAAAGCAATAATAATAAATTTAAAATATAAAATAAAAGCATGTTGAAGCAATAATTATGATTTAAAAATGTGATTTAGAAATTCTTAATAATATAAAAAGGAATAAGAAAGAATTTAAAATATAAACAATAAAAAATGTAAAATTTGATTTGTTAAATAATATATGCAATATATTTAATAAATGTAATTGATATAAGTATTAAATATTATTCCAACATGAAAAGTGGTTCGTAAAATATTGTAAAAGGTAATAAAAAAGAACTTAAGTCTGATAATACCATTGCTCCTTTTACAAATTTTACGGACCTTGCCAAAAAGAATTATAAAAGGCAATTATAAATAAAACTATTCTTTACATAAAAGTTAATAAAATAATATTAACAATGAAAAACATAAATTAAATAAATAGTATAAAGCAATGGTTAAGTATTAGAAAAATTTTCTATAGCGTCTACATCCTGGTATATTGTATGTTTTACCAATATTTTCAATAATATACATTAAAAATTTTATTTAATGATAAAAGGGTCCCTACGTTTAATAGTTAAATGAAAACCTATTTTATATGTAAGTATAAAAAAATAATTTTAATTTTTTACATTAAAATACAATTATAATAAAATTATATTTAAATGCATATTTTATCTCTTACTACTACTAAAAGATTGGTTAAGCAACTTTTTTATTTTAATATAATACAACAGTCATTAGTTAACATTAACATTTTTCATTGTCAATAAAAAATGTAATAGCGCTTAAACAATACTGCTGTCAATAATTTTTAATTAATACCATCAAAAAATAAAGACGTTATACGAAAACTATCTAATACCAGGCTTAAGTTAAAACATGTTGCGTCTCTCTATAATATGTATTAGAAATGTGACGTTAAACAAAAGTATATAATAAATCGCAACATGTGGGCAGGCCAGTCTACCATTGTACCTCAAAATTCATGCAACAGAATATAAATACACATTTTTTTGGCAATATACTACATACTACTACAAAACCGCAAAGTATGGTAAAAATTCCAACTACTGCTGGTGGGTTTTGAAGTATTATGTAAGCAAGTCATTGTCACTGTTGTATGATTTTGAGTAACAATATTTTCATTTTTAAAAAACTACAAAAGTACAAATATTAACTGCAATTTATTTGGTAAGAGTACATTCAATTTATATTTTTTGTTTTAAATTACATTTTTATGTACATAATGTGTACCATATTATCTATAATTCCTTGGTAGACTTGGCAAGACAATGACTTGTTACATAATACTTTAAAACCCTATACCAGTGGTATTTGGGATTTTTGCTGTACTTTGCTTCAATATTATAATAGCCCGTGGTTAAAAAATTAAAACAATAAATAAGAAAAAATAAGCTTCATAATAATTACTCGTCACAAACCGGCTGGTGGGTATGAAGCTAATGAAACATATTACAACATTATAATAAAAAAAAACCACAAAGCGATCAATAAAAGAAAAATAAGAGAGTAATAAATCGCAAAAGTATGAATGTTTGTGTGAATGTTTGTATGAAATCGAGTTGTCAGGTTATCAAAATTTGTTTTTTATTTTATATGAAAGATTCTACAATTTTAACAATAATAACTGCAGTTAGTAAACAAATCGTATTCTTTTAATATTTTGTTGAGTTGAGTAAAATATTTCTATAAATTATCTAAAATGTAAATGAAATTTTTATTAATATTATTATACATTCATATTTTTAAATTATTTAACTTATTTGTATTAAAAATTATCTGGCAACTCAAATAATTTCTAATAAAAATTAAAATATAATGTCAGAAAACTTTTTCAAAATTATATATTTCTTAAAAAAAATGTAGAATGATTTGATAAACTTTTGTAACTAATTAAAAGTTAAATTCATACTATATAATAAAGATACACAAATACCAAAAATCTTCATGATTCACAACAATGTGAAATGGTATGTTTTTCTTATGTTCTAAAAAATATCATTTGTGAATTTTATATTTATAGATATTGGAAACTGAAGTATACATTGCATTGTTCCTGTGAAGTACATCGAAGATTTTAAATACGAGTTATATCCTTATTTGGACTATTGCAATTAATATAGAAGTTCTTTCATCTGAGGCGAAACTTTTTTTTATAAAAAAGTGTTCAATGTTTACATATTTTTTATTAATTAGTAATATTTCCTTCTAAATACAGAACAATGGATCAAATCCTGAGATGGAAATTTCCTTCATTCAATATTACAAGAAAAGGATTAAATTTCAATGGAAGCATATGGACTATTAGTCCAAATCAAATATATACTACGTTGATGTTAAACAATATTTGGAAAATGAATCTATTTTAACACGAAGGCATCATTTGAATAAAAATTATCTTCATATATTATATAAGTTTTCATTGTTTATAGGGTAGCAGTTTCACAAAAAATATATTTTTGGAAAACTTGTCAAGAATAACCTCCTTTGGAAAGCGATATTGAATATTTTGGAACTTAAAATGGAAACCACTCTATTCGCTGACGATTCTGCTACCATCGGAAAAACTATATTATTATTGACGAAGTTGTACAAGAATGGTAAATACATTTATATTTAAAGAAAAAAATATATTAATTAATTACTATTTTTTATTTAACAGAACGCATATCTGTTTGATGACTGGAGGAAAATTTCGTCGTATTTTCAGAAAGTAAACATTTAAATTACTACATGAAATGAAAGAAACATTCTTCAAATTTTGCGTGACAAATTCTACGAGAAAACTTTGCAATGTCCAAATAAAGTAAGTCAAAATTCATATTAACATTCTCTGTGGCCTTGATATACAGTATGTCATCGGATCGAGTTAGAAAGAAGGAAAATATTTTTATTTTTTATTTTACGAGAAACATGTATTCTTAATAAAAGATTTTACATGTTTCAATTCTGACAATTCAGTTTTAACCTTTTCAAATTTTCTTTTAGTCTCAGACAAAAGTCGAACATAGTTCGACTTAGAATTTTTCTAATTGTAAGCCCCAAAAAACAAGTTTGCGTTATCATAGAAATTATTGTTAACATGACTTTAACTTTAGTTTCATGAATTTAACAACAAAAATTATATAAACAGTAACTATTCTACTCAATCGATTCACGGTTTGTTGAGCGCACAATTGTAGTCTTCGATGCAATTATTTAACTTCTTTGAATTTCTTCCGCAGAGTTAAAGAAGTCACAGCGTCTCTAATTCTCTCCTTTAAATTCTCTACATTCGGTCGAAGATAATTTGCATAAACTATTTGTTTCCAACGGCCCCAAAGATAAACATGAGACCGATTGCCATAGCATTGAATTAGGTAAAATCGTTGTTTTTTGACAACATTTTTAACGATTACAACAGATTTTCCTAATTGACAGTCAATGAAATTAAATAAATAATTCCAGTTATTTTCAAATAAGTCGACCTATTTTCGTTTTTCTCTGAAACTAAAAGAAAATTTGAAAAGGTTAAATCTGAATTGGTCGTTTTGCCCAATGCTTCTTTGGAAAACGCTCTTTCTTTATGGCAATTCCAATATATTTAAATAATGTAAGTGTTATTTCGTTCGATTCATTCTTTCACATTATTCTTTTTGTTTAGTTATCGTCTTTTGCTAACGTTTTTGGCGGTTTTCCGTTAGCATTTACAGGGAATCCTGAAGACTAATTCGTTCCGCCCAGAAGATTTTTACTACATAGTTTATTGTCATTATTATTTATTGTAATATTTTAATAATATATAACTTTCCTATTTTGTGTATCTAAGTTATAATTATACATCTGTTGATGAAAACTGATTTTAAATGCTTCAAATTTCTTTCTTTTAATACAATTTTCTTAAAAAATATATTTCGTATTTATTCGTATTATCGATAAACAAAAAATTCATCTTGGGTCAGTACTGCATAATTTAATTTTCCCGCCCGAGAAAAATGGTGGCATATCGGCGAAACTCAAGTAAGTAAAAATAATGAAATAATCATCTTCATGAGGTAAATTTTAACTTTATTATCTAACAAATATAAAAGTAAAACCTAATTTTAAAATGACATTATTTACACTTGCAATTCATACGTTTTATTATAAAAAATTCTTTTGTAAGCACAGCAGTTCTGAAACGTTTTTATAATAACATAATCAAATCTAACTGATCAAAATTATAGTACAAAGAAATGTTTAATAAGGATGTGTCGCTTTAAAAAGTTTTAATTGTTATTTGTAAATTTGTTTTTATAAATGTTGTGTGAAGTAAATTTTGAAGCAAATCGGTTCTCAAACAGTGGAGTTTCATATAACTATAAAATTACACATTTATTCAAGGACATTTTATTACTACTAGATTTATATTTCATTTTTAATCAAACACGAAATAAAATTAAATATCGTTAATGAAAAGACTGCAGTATTACAATGAAAAAAAATTAGCTTCCACGGAATAAAATTAGTAGTCATGTTTTAATTATGATACCTATGTTACCGACATTCCGAAAGTTGACAGTTTCATTTTATACAATTTTTGTTCATATTTTTTCTTTGGAATAAAAATGTAAGTAGAGAACTGAGAAAAACTCCAGTATAATATATTGTAATTAAGAATTGCTTACTTTTAACTGCAAATAGTGCTATTTTTTCCAAATAATATTTGAATTTTTAAACGTTAAACTGAATAAAAAATCGGTTCTCAAACAGTGGAACTTCAAATAACTAACTATAAAAATACACATTTATTCAAGGAAATTTTATTACTACTATATTTATATTTCATTTTAAATCAAACACGAAATAAAATTAAATAGTAGTTAATTTTTAAATTTATAAATTAATATTGTCAATCCTAATACAACTGCCAGCGTCTTCAGTGAAGTTAGTCTAGGAATATTTGGTTTTAATTTAGTTACTTCGTCATACATTTGGCAATATTGACTGTTGACATTGGATACGTCAAAATTTATATTAATTAAATACGTTATGTTTTAAACTTAAATTAGTTGTAGCACCTTTGCTCAAGTCTATTATTCATGAAATTGTATTTAAATCTTTGATATCAATACTCTATAAGAAGGTATAATCGTTCATAGTCTGAATGTCAAAGTGACGGATGACAGCGTGATTTTTCTTAAATTTAGACATGGCTATTAGGAGTTATCAACACAGGAGCGATTTTTGCGGAATCCAGAATTCATTTTGCTATATTATCATAAAGAGAATTTATTTTATTAAGAAATGTAAAGAAGTTAGCAATGTATTGTGTATCACAACTTGTACAAATGAAACTACTGCAAGAAACAAAGTATTTGTTTACATATGTGTTATTTCTATAACTTTACCTTCAATTGTATCTGTCTAGTGAAGTCACATTTAAATAAGAATTCTAAAATACAGTCCAAAACTGATCAGTCTATCATTTGGAACAAGACTTTATAAACGCAGGACTGGAAATTTTCTTGATATTCTTTTTACATTTTCAGAACATAAGCAAAGAAATTTTGTCTGAAACGAGTGCATAAAGTATTATACCTATAGGGAAATTAAATGCAGATTAAAAAATCCCCATAAAACTACATATTCTGCAATGAACTCTTTCATTGTAGATGTACATATGTACCAATAGAATTAGATTGGCACAGAGAAAATATGACAGTGATTATTATAATGAAAATGTTGTTATTAAGAATCAATGGCTACAATTTTTATTATAATCAAGCTATGCGTTATGGCTTGGAAACCAAAACTGAAGCGAAATCAGTATTTCAAGCTTCAACTAATATATTATACAAGAAATTGGACTTGTAGTGTTGTAATATTATCTAACCAACCATACTTAGCATGTAGTGATGATGGTTTTATCAAAACAGAAAACGGATTTGAACTTTTGGAAAAAAATGTCCTTATTCCTGTCAAAACAAATTCATTGTAGATTTACAAAATAAAAAATCAGCTGTAAATGATTTAGAATTCCATTAAAATAGTAACGTTAAACTCAAGAAGTCCGACAAATATTACACACAAGTCCACTTTTCAAAGCACATACTTTATATTACTTCTATATTACTAAAGATGAGAAGTTTCTATCTACAATAATTCCAAGGATTAGCGACTTTTTTTTTTAAATATTTCATACAGATTGTTCTAAATAAGTTTTAATTATAATGTAATCAATTTTTATGCATTTTGATCAAATATTTCATAACATTATTTTCAATATTAAATATTATAAAAGCCCTTAAGATTTACTCTGGGGATTCAAGTTTTTTTCTTTTCACATCATACAGGTGATTTGTAAATAAATAAAACAACACTGGCACCACCAGTTAGTTTGGTATGTCACGTATTCAAAATATTATTATGTTCTTGTTTTCGCTTAGAATAATAAATTTCATTTATGCCTAAAAATATTATTTTAAAATATATACATAATTAAATATAAAAATATTTAATTGTTAAGTAATTATATCGATTCCTTCTTTAGCAGATGCAATAAATTTCATAATTAGTGCCATCTATGTGATTTTTTTAAACTGTTAAAAATATTGGTCTTTTTTCTGATATACATAGAAACAAATTTTACGAAGACTGGTGTAAACGGTATTGTTAAACCTATAAAAATTATGTGTACAGGAGTACAGGGTGAATACTGAAATCCTTGACATAGGGAAATAACATGGGAAAACAGTTTTTTGCTGTTTCTATCTGTCCCGCTGAATAAAATCGGGTGTATATGGTATCGTTAGTTAGATTAGTTAATTTTGCATCTAATAAAACCAAATGTTGTGTAATATGGCCTTTTCTAACTGAAATATTTGATAAAATAAATTGTATTTTGAAGGTTATCCTTCATATTTTCGAATAAGAAACGTCTAAAACAAAATGCTTCATCGCCGAGTGGATAAGAGGGCGGATTCATAATATAAATAATCTACAAGACCTGGTTCGAGACCACCTCGACCCTGTTTTTTTTTATTTAATGGTATCAGGCTGGCTAGACCAGTACTATGGGATAAGACAGAAGGAATATACAAAAACAAAAGCGTGTGCAGAAATATGCACTCATTTGAGGCAACATTTTAATGAATTGAAGGACAATTATTTTTCGACGGCAAAGTCGTCTGTATAAAATCCACAAAGCATTAATGCGTTCACGCGGCATTGTCGTAAGACAAAATGTAAATGAATTTTCTTGACCGGGGTAAATAGCCAATCGCAGTGCTACTTGGAATAAATACCCGGCTGCCGGCCGTCGGATCCAAAGTGTGTGAAAAGGCTCTAAATGAGAAATATATTTTACGTCGACCGGCTTTTGTATTTTTCAAAAAATTGTTAGAAATATGTCATGTTTCGTATCGAATGAAAGGTCTCGTTGTGGGCTAGCGTGCAGAAATGACAAAAATGTTCCATGTCGATCGACTTTTGTTTTATGCACAAAGTTGTCAGAAGTATGCCGTGTTTGGTATCAAATGAAAGCACTCAAGTAGGGCAGCCATATTGAAATAACAAAAATTTGCCAGGTCGATCGGCTTTTGTTTTTTTGCAAAATTTGTCAGAAGTATGTCGTGTTTGGTATCATATGAAAGGTCTCGTCGAGAGCTGGTGTACAGGAATGAAATTAGCCGTCAAATGTAAATATTTCATTGATGCCGGAGGCCTAGGGAAGCTCAGCGTAGCTGAGCCTTCGCTAGTCCTATATACTAAACGATTACATTCACTATATATCTATCTATATATCTATCTATAGATTCATCATGAGCATCAAGTAACTTTTGTAATCGCCTACAGCCTGAACCATGCAAGTGATTGTTATAATTTTTTTTTTAATATGTGGGGGCTAATGAGATCTGCTGCCTTTTGGGTGTCTTATATTTTTACTATTAGTAGTTTTCTTGTAAAAAATTAAAACTGTGCACAAATGCTGATTTGAAACAATGGATCCCAGAGACCATGTCTAACTTTAAGAAGAATCACGCCGTCATCCGTCACTTTTGACAATCTGCCTATGAACTTCAAATGATTATATCTTTTAATAGAACATTGATATCAAAGATTTAAAAACAGTATCATGAATAATAGACTTGAGCAAATGTGTTACAACTAATTTAAGTTTAAAACATAACGTATTTAATTAATATAAATTTTGACGTTTCCAATGTCGAAAGTCAATGTTGCCAAATGTGTGATGAAGTAACTAAATTAAAACCAAATATTCCTAAACTAACTTCACTGAAGACGGTGGCAGTTGTATTAGGGTTGACAATATTAATTTATAAATTTAAAACTTAACTACTATTTTTTAATGCAAACAGTGTTGCCAAATTATAAAGTAACTAAATAAAAATGTACTATGTCGATCGGTTTTTGTTTTTTGCAAAAAGTTGTCAGAAGTATATCGTGTTTGATATCAAATGAAAGGTCTCGGAGAGGACTAGCGTGCAGAATTGATAAAAATGTGCTATGTCGATCGGTATTTGTTTTTTGCAAAAAGTTGTCAGAAGTGTCTGGTGTTTAGTATCAAATGAAAAGTCTCGTTGAGGGTTAGCGTGCAAAATTGACAAAAATGTTCCATGCCGATCGGCTTTTGTTTTATGCAAAAAGTTGTCAGAAGTATGTCGTGTTTGGTATCAAATGAAAGGTCTCGGAGAGGGCTAGCCTGCAGAATTGACAAAAATGTACTATGTCGATCCGTTATTGTTTTTTGCAAAAAGTTGTTAGAAGTATATAGTGTTTGATATCAAATGAAAGGTCTCGGAGAGGGCTAGCGTGCAGAATTGATAAAAATGTGCTATGTCGATCGGTATTTGTTTTTTGCAAAAAGTTGTCAGAAGTGTGTGGTGTTTGGTATCAAATGAAAAGTCTCGTTTCGGGCTAGCGTGCAGAATTGACAAAAATGTTCCATGTCGATCGGCTTTTGTTTTATGCAAAAAGTTGTCAGAAGTATGTCGTGTTTGGTATCAAATGAAAGGTCTCGGAGAGGGCTAGCGTGCAGAATTGACAAAAAATGTGCTATGTCGATCGGCTTGTGTTTTTTGCAAAAGGTTGTCACAAGTATATAGTGTTTGGTATCAAATGAAAAGTCTGGGTGTGGGCTAGCGTGTAGATATGATAAAAATGTTTCATGTCGATCTACTTTTGTGTAATGCAGAAAGTTGTCAGAAGTATGTCGTGTATGGTATCAAATGAAAAGTCTCGGAGAGATAAATGACAAAAATGTTTCATGTCGACCAGCTTTTGTTTTTTGCAGAATATTATCAGAAGTATATCGTGTGTGCAATCTAATAAAAGGTCTCGGTGAAGCCTGACATGCAAATATGAAATAATTGTTTCATGTCGATCGGCATTTGTTTTTTGCACTGACAGCGGAGCTCTAGGGAATGCTCTAGTCTCGCTAGTCTCCTATACTAAAAGGCCAGATTCACTTTCTTTCATATCACTCTCTATAGATTTATCACAAGCATCGAGTAACATTTGTAAAGGCCTACAGCCTGAACCATGCAAGTGATTATTATAATTTTTTTTTAATATGTGGGGCCTAATGACATTTGGTGCCTTTTGGATGTCTCATATTTTTTTTATTAGTAGTTTTCGTGAAAAAATTAAAACTGTGCACAAATGCTGCCTTGAAACAATGGATCCCAGAGGCCATGTCTAACTTTAAGAAGAATCACGCCGTCATCCGTCACTTTTGACAATCTGCCTATGAACTTCAAATGATTATATCTTAATTTATAAATTTAAAAATTAACTACTATTTTTTATTATGAACAGTGTTGCCAAATTATAAAGTAACTAAATAAAAATCAAATATTCCTAAATAAAATAAATTGAATACTTTACTGTGTTTGTTATCAAAAGAAAGGAAACCATAACGGCCAGTTTTAAAATGACAAAAAAAATATGTCATGTCAATCTGCATTTGTTTTTCGTAAAAAGTTGTTAGAAGTAGGTCGTCCTTGGGTTTTAAGGAAACGACACAATACGGACTGGTGTGCATGAATGACAAAAATATTCTACGTAGATTAGAATTTGTTTTTTGCAAAATGTTGTCAGAAAAATGTCGTGTTTGGGTATTTTCGAATTACATAAGTCAATATTGCCAAATGTTTAATAAAGTAACTAAACAAAGAACAAATATTCCCAAATGAACGTTACTGAAGACAGTGAATGTTATATTAGGCTAGGTCACGATGAGGGCTAGCGTGCAAAATAAACAAAAATGTTATATATCGAACGGCTTTTGTTTTTTTTAAAAAGTTGTGAGAAGTATGTGGTGTTTGGAATCAAATGAAAAGGTTCGATAAGGGCTGGCGTGTAGAATTAACAAAAAAGTTTAATGTTGATCGGCTTTTGTTTTTTGCAAAAATTTCTCAAAGGTATGTCGAGTTTGATCTCAAATGAAAGGTCTCGTTGAGGGCTAGCGTGCAGAATTGACAAAAATGTTCCATATCGATCGGCTTTTGTTTTATGCAAAAAGTTGTCAGAAGTATGTCGTGTTTGGTATCAAATGAAATGTCTCGGAGAGGGCTAGCGTGCAGAATTGACAAAAATGTGCTGTGTCGATCGGTATTTGTTTTTTGCAAAAAGTTGTCAGAAGTGTGTGGTGTTTCGTATCAAATGAAAGGTTTCAATGAAGGCTGGTGTGCAGAATTAACGAAAATGGTGAATGTCGATCGGCTTTTGTTTTTCGCAAAAGGTTGTCACAAATATATAGTGTTTGGTATCAAATGAAAAGTCTCGGTGTGGGCTAGCGTGTAGATATGATAAAAATGTGTTATGTCGATCGACTTTTGTTTTTTGCAGAAAGTTGTCAAAAGTATGTCGTGTTTGGTATCAAATAAAAGGTCTCGGTGAGGGCTAGCGTGCAGAATTGACAAAAATGTGCTATGTCAATCGGTTTTTGTTTTTTTTGCAAAAAGTTGTGAGAAGTATGTGGTGTTTGGTATCAAATTAAAAGGCTCGATAAGGACTGGCGTGTAGAATTAACAAAAAAGGTAATTATTAATCGGCTTTTGTTTTTTGCAAAAATTTCTCAAAGGTAGGTCTCGTTGAGGGCTGGCGTGCAGAATTGACAAAAATGTTCCATATCGATGTCGATTGGTAATTGTTTTTTGCACTGACAGCGGAGCTCTAGGGAATGCTCGGCGTAGCCGAGAATTCGCTAGTCTCCTATACTAAAAGGGTAGATTCACTTGCTTTCATATCACTCTCTATAGATTCATCACGAGCATCGAGTAACATTTGTAAAGGCCTACAGCCTGAACCATGCAAGTGATTATTATAATTTTTTTTTAATATGTGGGGCCTAATGACATCTGGTGCCTTTTGGATGTCTCATATTTTTCCTATTAGTAGTTTTCGTGAAAAAATTAAAACTGTGCACAAATGCTGCCTTGAAACAATGGATCCCAGATGCCATGTCTAACTTTAAGAAGAATCACGCCGTCATCCGTCACTTTTGACAATCTGCCTATGAACTTCAAATGATTATATTTTAATTTATAAATTTAAAAATTAACTACTATTTTTTATTATGAACAGTGTTGCCAAATTATAAAGTAACTAAATAAAAATCAAATATTCCTAAATAAAATAAATTGAATACTTTACTGTGTTTGTTATGTGGGGGCTAATGAGGTCTGGTGCCTTTAGAGTATCTCATATTTTTACTGTTAGTAGTTTTCGTGTAAAAAATTAAAACTGTGCCTAGAAACAATGGATCCCAGAGGCCATGTCTAATTTTAAGAAGAATCACGCCCTCATCCGTCACTTTTGACAATCAGACTATGAACTTTTAACGATTATATCTTCTTATAGAGTATTGACATCAACGATTTAAAAACAATTTCATGAATAATAGACTTGAGCAAAGGTGTTACAACTAATTTAAGTTTAAAACATAACGAACTTAATTAATATAAATTTTGACGCTTCCAATGTCAAAAGTCAATGTTGCCAAATGTGTGATGAAGTAACTAAATTAAAACCAAATATTCCTAAACTAACTTCACTGAATACGGTGGCAGTTGTATTAGGATTGACAATATTAATTTATAAATTTAAAAATTAACTACTATTTAATAATACAAACAGTGTTGTATAATTATGAAGTAACTAAATAAAAATAAAATGTACCTAATTAAATAGAACACTTTGCTGTGTTTGATATCAAAAGAAAGAAAACCATAATGGCCGGTTTTGAAATGTCAAAAAAATGTGTCATGTCGATCTGCATCTGTCTTTGGGTTTTAAGGAAGCGACACAATGTGGACGGGTATGCACGAATGACAAAAATGTTCTACGTAAATTAGAATTTGTTTTTTGCAAAATGTTGTCAGAAAAATGTCGCGTTTGGAAAAAGTTGTGAGAAGTATGTAGTGTTTAGTATCAAAGGAAAGGGCTCGACAAGGGCTGGGGTGTAGAATTGACAAAAATGATTAATGTTGATCGGCTTTTGTTTTTTGCAAAACTTTCGCAAAGGTACGTCGACTTTGATTTCAAATGAAAGGTGTTGAGGGCATGCGTGCAGAATTGACAAAAATGTTCTATTCCGATCGGCTTTTGTTTTCTGCAAAAATTCTCAAAGGTATGTCGAGTTTGGTCTCAAATAAAATGTCTTGTTGAGGGCTAGCGTGCAGAATTGACAAAAATGTGCTATGTCGATCGGTTTTTGTTATTAGCAAAAAGTTGTGAGAAGTATGTGGTGTTTGGTATCAAATGAAAAGGCTCGATAAGGCCTGGCGTGTATAATTAACAAAAAAGGTCAATGTTGATCGGCTTTTGTTTTTTGCAAAAAATTCTCAAAGGTATGTCGAGTTTGGTCTCAAATGAAAGGTCTCGTTGACGGCTATCGTGTAGAATTGACAAAAATGTTCCATGTCGATCGGCTTTTGTTTTATGCATAAAGTTGTCAGAAGTATGTCGTGTTTGGTATCAAATGAAAGGTTTCGGAGAGAGCTAGCGTGCAGAATTGACAAAAATGTGCTATGTCGTTCGGTATTTGTTTTTTGCAAAAAGTTGTCAAAAGTGTGCGGTGTTTGGTATCAAATGAAAGGTTTCATTAAAGGCTGGTGCAGAATTAACGAAATTGGTCAATGTCGATGGGCTTTTTTTTTGCAAAAGGATGTCACAAGTATATAGTCTTTTGGTATCAAATGAAAAGTCTCGGTCTGGGCTAGCCTGTAGATATGATAAAAATGTTTCATGTCGATCGGCTTTTGTTTTATGCAAAAATTGTCAGAAGTATGTCGTGTTTGGTATCAAATGAAAGGTTTTGGGGAGGGTTAGCGTACAGAATTGACAAAAATGTGTTATGTCGATCGGTTTTTGTTTTTTGCAAATAGTTGTCAGAATTGTATAGTGTTAGCTATCAAATGAAAGGTTTCAATGAGGGCTGGTGTGCAGAATTAACAAAAATTGTCAATGTCGATCGACTTTTGTTTTATGTAGAAAGTTGTTAGAAGTATGTCGTGTTTGGTATCAAATGAAAGGTCTCGGTGAGAGTTGGGGTACATAAATGACAAAAATGTTTCATGTCGACCGGCTTTTGTTTTTTGCAAAAATTTCTCAAAAGTATGTCGAGTTTGGTCTCTAATGAAAGGTCTCGTTGAGGGCTAGCGTGCAGAATTGACAAAAATGTTCCATTCCGATCGGCTTTTGTTTTCTGCAAAAAGTTCTCAAAGGTATGTCGAGTTTGGTCCCAAATGAAAGGTCTCGTTGAGGGCTAGCGTGCAGAATTGACAAAAATGTTCCATGTCGATCGGCTTTTGTTTTATGCAAAAATTTGTCAGAGGTATGTCGTGTTTGGTATCAAATGAAAGGTCTCGGAGAGGGCTAGCGTGCAGAATTGACAAAAATATGCTATGTCGATCGGTTTTTGTTTTTTGCAAAAAGTTGTCAGAAGTGTATGGTGTTTGGTATCAAATGAAAGGTTTCAATCAGGGCTGGTGTGCAGAATTAACAAAAAATATCAATGCCGATCGGCTTTTGTTTTTTGCAAAAGGTTGTCACAAGTATATAGTGTTTGGTATCAAATGAAAAGTCTGGGTGTGGGCTAGCGTGCAGATATGATAAAATTGTTTCACGTCGATCGACTTTAGTTTTATGTAGAAAGTTGTCAGAAGTATATCGTGTTTGGTATCAAATGGAAGTTCTCGGTGTGGTCTGGGGTACATAAATGACAAAAATGATTCATGCCGACCGGCTTTTGTTTTTTGCAAAAAATTATTGGAAGTATATCGTGTTTGCAATCTAATGAAAGGTCCTAGCGAGGCCTAAAGTGCAAATATGAAATAATTGTTTCATGTCGATCGGCATTTGTTTTTTGCACTGACAGCGGAGCTCTAGGGAATGCTCTAGTCTCGCTAGTCTTATATACTAAAACGATAGATTCACTATATATATATATATATATATATATATATATATATATATATATATATAAATTATAATTCATGAAACGCTGCAGTTTCAGAATCTAATATGATAAACAACGTCATTTCACCCGATACTTAGAAGATAAGAATAACATGTTATAAGTAGATGTAAGAAACACAGGTAGTTGAATTACTTTGTATAATCCTGGCTAGTAGCAACATCTGTATTGTCGTAGTAAACAAACTTTATAATAAATAAACTTTATAATAAACAAATATTAAAATTAAAATTTGTTTTTTTTTTTTTTAATAAGTGTTGAGATCAAATTATAATTGGCGCAGTCGGTAGGATAGCCGACAAGAATCCAGTGAGTGCACAATTCCTCGTAAGCCTGTGAAACGCTTGTCGAAAATTTTCAAATTTTCACAAGAGCTATCCGAACACTATCTACGATCTCTAAACAACCTAAACAGTGTTGCACAAGTGCTACACAAACATCATCCACGATCTTCAAACGACCTAAACAGTGGTCGCACCAGGGCCTAACCACGGCCCATCTTTAAAAGCCGAGGACATCCACCCACTTTCCAGTCAGGATCATCAATCCAATTGACTCTACAAGTGCGTGACAAGATACAAGTTCCCGCCCACTTGAAGCGTATCAAGACCTACACGGCAATGAAAAGAGTAACCTACTTCACGATATTCCTGCTGTAAGTTTACTTTCATTGTAAATATATTTTTTGCCGGTAGTAACAATCGGTCTACAAAAAAAAATACTGTTACACATATTTACACAAATATACATATTATTATTAATGCCAATACATGTCTTCAGACGAAGAAACTGATTTATTAAGTAATCAATTTAATAAAATACCGATTACAATTAAACCAAGTAAATTAGGTAGCGGTAGTAGAATCAAACAATTATCTACCGAAAATACACCCTTAACATATTCAACACAAGAATTAAATAACTGCCAATTTGAATTAACCATGGCAACCGCAACAATCGCTGATATTCGGAATTTTATCGATGCTGTACCCGATTACAATGGAGAGATCAAATCCCTCCCTAGATTTATAAAAGAAGCCGATAACTTTTATACAGTAATGAATTCTTTAAATCTAACATCAATACAGAAAACATATTGCTTTTCTATGTTACAAAAAAAATTCGTAGATAAAGCCAAAGACATACTAGACAGCCAAGAATTCACATCTTGGTCTGAAATAAAATCATACCTCCAAACAAACTTCGAAGATAAAAGTACATATAACATATTATTATTAACAACAATTAAAATCACACAAATAGATAATAATGTGAATGACACTCTAAAGAAATTCAAAGACCTTTATCAGAGAATGGTTTCCAAAATTCAATTATTACAATACACACTAAATGAGAAAAAATGTTTAATAACTGAAACTCAAAAAACAATAGTTACTCGTTTCATTTCACTATTACCTATGAACTTTAGAGCCTCATTCATAAGTAAAAATCCACAGACACTCGACGCCTGCGACCAACTTTTAGCAAATGAGTATAACTGTATGCAAATATCACACAGATCACCCATGCACAGAGGAACACCTCAAAACACACAAAAACCACAAAAATTCCCTATTATTCCACCATAGAAATTCCCAGGACAACAATTTCCCTCACGTCCATTCAACCCCCAAGACTCACGCCCTACTGGACCACACACATTCGCTAGACAAAATATAAAAAATTTTATTGACACAAAACGCACTTTTAAACCAACCCCAATGTCAGGCATAACAAAAACAACAATACCAATGTCCACACAAACTATAAGGCAGAATTACGCCTTAGAAACAGAAGACGATGTAGAAAGTAATAACCAAGAAAATACATACGAACAAGAACTAAACGAAGAGAACTTTGAAACCCAATCTTTTTTAGAGTACGACCCAGAACTGATAGAAGAAAATACGTAATGCTCTCTAACACAAAAACAATCCCAATCATTACATTTCAAAATTTTAAAATTCTCATCGACTCAGGATCAGACGTTAACCTAATAACAGAAAAAACCGTAAAACAAAACAATATGAAAATTTTAAAAGAATATTTAACATTCAGAACCGCAACAAATACAGTAAAATGCAATGAATATGTCAAAATCAAAATATTCAACAAAAATTACAAATTTTTTATTCAAAATTTTCATTCAGAATGTAATTTATTATTTGGAACAGACATACTTCGCGACACAAATACCATTATAAATTTTGCAGAAAATTCCATCCAAATGAAACAAATGAAATTTGATATTCAGAACTTGAGTAAACATAGGAAAGAAAGTCACGTACAAATCTGAGACGAACACTTACAACCAAACATAAAAAATGAACTATATAATTTATTAGAACAATATGATTGACTTTTCCCAAAAGAAAACGACACACTGACATGTACAGACAAAATACAACACAAAATTCACACTTTGGACGATACCCCCGTATACACAAAAAATTATCGACTCCCGCATGTATTTGAAAAAGACATTGAAGAACACGTTCAGACTATGTTAAAATCAGGAATCATACAAAAATCAAAAAGTCCATATAATTCTTCAATATGGATCGTACCCAAAAAAATGGATGCCTCAGGTAAACAAAAAACCCGACTAGTAATTGATTTTAGAAAATTAAACCAAAAAACATATACCAAACATTGACACACTTTTCGATCAAATAAATAAACCAAAATATTTCACTACCCTTGACTTACATTCGGGATTCCACCAAATACTCGTTGACAAAAATGATAGAGAAAAAACAGCCTTCAGCACCGCTTCCGGACATTATGAATTTCTACGAATGCCCTTTGGCCTCATTAACGCTCCCGCGACATTCCAAAGATGTATGAACGAAATACTACAAAATTTAATTGGTAAAATATGCCTTGTATATTTAGATGACATCATAATTTTTAGCAACACTAAACAAGAACACTTAGAAAATATTAAAACAGTCTTTGAACGTTTGAAAAATGCGAATCTTAAAATACACATAGACAAGTCAGAATTTTTCAAAACGGAAGTTGAATATTTAGGTTTCATAATTTCAAAAGACGGCCTTAAACCAAACACAAAAAAGATAGAAGTAATACAAAATCTCCCAATTCCAAAATCAATAAAAGAAATAAAATCGTTCCTAGGCAATCAACTGCGAGAATTTATAAAAAATTATATCATACCCAAGGTCAGATATTACTGCATATGCGATGATAAAATATTCAAAAAGATTTCGAAGTAAACAGTATTAATATTATTAGAGTTAATAAAGAAGTAAAGGATATAGAACAACCGGACGAACAAAATGAAATTGTTTATTTATATCACATCGGGAAAACAAACCACCGCGGAATTATGGAAACATATAAAAAACTAAAAGAAAAATATTACTGGCCTAAAATGATAGATACCATCACGTCACTTATAAATAATTGCCAAACATGCAAAGAATGCAAATACGACAGACAACCCATACAACTTACCGATAATCTTACCGAGACACCCGAACGACCTTTCGAAATTTTAAATATTGACTTGTTAACCCTCAGCGGACAATATTATTTAACGATATACGACCAATTCTCAAAATATGCTCAAGCATACCCTGTTGAAACAAAAGATAGTAAAAACATAGTCAAAATTTTAGAAACATTTATCAGAATAAAAATCCCACCAAAAAAAAATAATATGTGATCAAGGTTGTGAATTAAATAATATATCTTTACGAACATTTTGTCACAATAATGATATTAAATTGCAAAATCAAATGCCATAGAAAGATTTCACTCAAGCCTTATCGAACATCTGAGAATAAAAACACGAACTTGTAATTTAAAACCTTTAAAAGAAACAGTAGACGACTGTATCTTCGCATATAATAATTCAGTCCACTCTATTACAAACATGACCCCAAATGAAATACTCTACGGTAAAGATTACACAAATTTGAGGCCCAAAGAGAACGAACAAAACAAATTACAAAAGTACATGACAAGACGACACGAAGAAATAGAACAAGTAAAAACAAATATTAGTAAATAAAAACTAAAACGTTATAAAACCCCCAAAGAAAACAAAAAGATTAATAAATTAAAAAATTCTACAGAAGCCTATATAAAACAAAATCCCCGTTTAATAACGAAATTTAAAAAACCTTTATATATAAAAACCAAAATTAGAAATTACAATGACAAATATAAAACAATAAACGCTAAAGACAAATTGAGAGAACGAAAAGTAAAAATTGACAGAATCAAAATTTAACTGTTTCAGAATCCACCACGGATTCACAAATGTCAAAAATATCACAAACAACCCCGGTTTTTTACTACACGACATTGGTGAGTGTCACTTAAAAGAAAACGAACAATTACATTATTTTTACAATGATATAAGCCCCATATACGACGAATATTTGAAATTAAAACAAATTATCAACACGGAAATAACACAGTTAGCAAATGAAACATTTTTAATCGAAAATACTAAAATTGTAAATTACATGTTCGAAGAATTAGAACGAAATGTAGCCAAATTATATAATAAAAGAAACAAAAGAGGGCTCATTAACGGATTTGGATCCATAATAAAATCAATAACCGGAAACCTAGATTCGGCTGATGAAGAACGTTACAATTCAATATTAGAAACACTCAGTAATAATCAAAAATTACTACAACCAAACGCAAACGAAATCGTACACCAACAGAAAACACTGACTGATAAATTTAACAAAGATTTACAAAATATAAATCTTAACGAAAATAAACTACGAAATTCACTTAATGAAATTTTAAACACACTTAAAACAGAACAAAATTGGAAAACACTCACACACGCAGAAATACAGATTAATAAAATATTAATTTACATTCAACAACTTAGACACACAGTTGATAACGTTATAAAATCACTAGAATTCTGCTCATTAAACCAATTAGACATTACAATTATAGATCCCAACAGCCTTTTAAACATTACACAGAACCCAAATATCTTTCAGACGATTGAAACAATATATGTCACATGCACACTACAAAACAATAAAATACACATCCTCTTAGCTGTCCCAAATTACACAAAAAACTTATACAAAGTACAACAATTCACACCTACACCGTATTATGATTTCTCTTATAAACAAATACTCAAAGATAACACAATGTATATTACACACAACAATAAACATGTATCCATCCGTAAATTTATAAATAACAAATATTGTATATCTAATTATAATCCTATAAATAATTGTATTAGCAATATACTAAATAAACAAGTATATGATGATTGTTTAAGCGAGCAAATTACCACGAAAAATTACATTTCTCCAATACCGTTCACGAACAAAATAATCATTTTCTCACCAAATTTACAAAGTTTCGAATTTAATTGCGGAAATAATTATAAGTATAAACAATTACAAGGTATATTCATTAACGATCAAGATTCATGTGCTATTAAGAATTGGCAATCTCAGAAATATAAACCAATCTATCAAGAACATATTTTCGATAATATAAAATTCACGGAATTAAAGAAAGTACCCCAAATCACTAAAATTAATGAAATAAAATTAAATGTTACGCATTTAGAACAAATCGAATCCGTTGAACAAATAAACAATCAACATATACCAACATTTTATATTTGTTATAGTAATTATTATTATTTTAATATTATGTAAGAATAGAATATATACCCTAGTTATGAAATGTAAACAAAAAAGAATTGTAAAAAGAAATAATAAAGATTTAGAATTAAATCCGTTGAAATAACGTTGTTTCTGAAGGGGAGGAATTATAATTCATGAAACGCTGCAGTTTCAGAATCTAATATGATAAACAACGTCATTTCACCCGATACTTAGAAGATAAGAATAACATGTTATAAGTAGATGTAAGAAACACAGGTAGTTGAATTACTTTGTATCATCCTGGCTAGTAGCAACATCTGTATTGTCGTAGTAAACAAACTTTATAATAAATAAACTTTATAATAAACAAATATTAAAATTAAAATTTGTTTTTTTTTTAATAAGTGTTGTGATCATATTATAATTTATATATATTTGGATTCATCTCGACGATCACCGATCCTGTGTCCAGCTTAAACTCCTGGCCCATTTAACTAATTGCTGTAATTTTTTTCTCAAGTTGTAGTGTCTATTGTGCCGGAGTGCCTTTTGGGGGTCTCATATTTTTACTGTGAGTGGTTTTTGTGTAAAAAATTTAAAACGGCGTAAAATAGGTACATTGAAACAATGGATCCCAGAGGCCATGTCTACATTTAAGAAGAATCACGGTTCTCATCCGTCAAATTTGACAATTCAATATGAAACTTTTATTTGATTTTTTTGGAAAATGTAAAGAGATATTATGCATTGAATTATGTTTTCATATATTATAATAGTGAGCGAAATATATACAAATACACTGAATGTTAAATGTGGTGTATTTAAAATATTTCTTTTTTGACATTTCATGTTTATCATATGTTAGAGCCGTCAAAAATTCATGGTACAAGTTTTATATTTTGTAGAAGAAAGGAAAAAAATTAATAAATTAACATATATTTTAAAATAAAGATACAGTGCTTTCTGGAACGTAAGTATGTTTTTTATTATGTTTTTGCTGTATTTATACATATATTTAAATTTTAGCTGAAATCATTGAATTGGTTAACTAATTCCAAGATGAAATTTGGAAATACAGAGATCTTTGAATACAAACATTAACGAAAAATGAGCAACCCTTTTGGAATATACAATTAACAAGGAATGGACAATAAAAAATCAATACAGAAGAAATATAAGTAGCAATGAAAGTCGTTTCCAAAGAACAGTGGAGTGCGAACAGATATGCCAGCAAAAGTACAAATAGTTAAATAATTAAATAAAATTTGTAAGATTTATAATAAAATAAACAATGTAATAAATAACAATAATACAGAAAATACAGAGAAGAAACTTAAATCTGGAATTTGAACAAGGCGCGTCATATCTGTAACACGGTCGCTTGGCGGCTGTGTATTTTGTAAATTTTTGTTAGTGTTGTACTCCAAATGGTAAGGAATGGATAGATTTATGGTGAAGGACGCACATTTTTTACGCCTTCAAGCTTATTGTCAAAGACATAACTGTCCGTTTCCGATACGTGATGCCCTCGGTGGACATCAATAGTTGGGTTATTTTCAGCATAGTTTGTACTTAGGGGATGAGAAGAGCCGGACAAACATAGGTTGAGAACTTCTGGATTTTTACTATTAAATAGTGTTTAGAAGTTCGGAATCGCGCTCTCTTGTTGAACTCGTCGATTGTTGTGGATGTCTTGACTGAATGTCAGACATTCCTTGGTATTTCTTAGTGAAATAACCAATTAGTTGTTTTACTGTGTGTAAAGGCTCTCTCATCGTGGTGTAAATTTGTAAGTAGTTTTTATTATATTCTGTGTGAATTAATATTGATTTGTAGATCGATGTAAAAGGTTTTTCAAAATTGTTTGTAAATAGAAAAGTAAGAATTTAGAGTTTATATAGAATCAAGTTACGCGTTGTAGTTTAATTGAATTATATAAATGTTTTTGATCGGGGTTGATTATTAAAATTTATATAATTTTGTTATTGTTGGAATATCGTGTTTGATTCAGCCCATCCTATTCCAACCCTTGTCTTTGTGACGTAGTAGCACAACGCGTAGGTAAAATTCTATTATTCTAAAATTACTACCCTGCACCAATTTGACCATAATTATAATAAACCGCGTCTGTTATCATTATTAACATTTCCCCTGTCTGCTTCTATCACGGCAGACTTTTAAATAAAGTGATAGTGGTGGCAGCGACTATCGTTACCCTTGTTTCGTGTAAAAGTCGTTCATTAATATAATTCGTGGATTACTTTTGAGGCAAGTAAAACTCCTAAATTAAAACCCTTGTATGTCAGGTACTAGATTTCGCCATAGGCGGCCGTACCTGTTATATATTTTGGTGGCAAAGCGCTGGGATCTAAATATTTTCTAAAACTAAACCCACTCAAACCAGTAAAGTCTTTAATTGTGGTCAAATTTGAATAACTCTAATAATTTACTTTGTGTTGTTGTTACGAGTGCAGGTAGTTTTTAGGTCAGTAAAAGCGGGAAAAGTCTCTAACGGTATTTTTTTTTGTATGTTCACCCTCGTAGTGTCGTTAACCCTGAAGCAGGTACTCGAAAAGAAAATTTGTAAAAGAGATAATAAAATAGGTTTTGTAATTATTACGCGTTCATTGAAAATAAAGTAATTTAAATATTTAAATATGGCATTAAAATTAGAAACGGTTAGTAGTTTAGCTGGAGCGGTAAATAAAATTCCAGAATTTAGCGGCAATTCAGATATTAGCGTAGAAGAGTTTATTGATAAAGTCGAGATATTTTTCAAAATTAGTAAACAACCGGAGAACAGACAAGTAGCAATTGCAAAATTATGTTTGGGTAAAGATGCTTTGGAATTTGTCAGGAATAATAGTATAATTAAAAATACAAATGATTGGTCAGTTTTTAAAAAGGAATTGTTAAATAGATATGTACAGAAACCACATTTTCTTACAGTAGAAAAAGAATTTGTAAATTGTTATCAATTAGAGACAGAAAGTGTAATTGAATATGAAATAAAATTAAGATCACTTGCATATAAATTAGTAAATAATAGTGAAGATCCGACAGAAAATGAATTTAATAGTAAATATGTAGAGAAACGGTTATATAATCAATTTTTAATAGGTCTGTTACCGCGGTTGCAACGCGATGTTATATTAAAAGATCCGAAAACATTAGTAGAAGCCATAGAAATAGCCAAAAGAGTAGAGAATGTAGAGAAATTAATGGAGAGTAGCTCAAGTTTAGATCATAAATCAATAAGTCATAAAAGTTTCCAAAATTCTCCAGAAAAAGGCGACCCGTGTGTTTTAAGTAGTAATAATGAAAACAGTAAAGTACATGAGTTAATAAATAAAGTAACGGAACTTCTACGTGAAGCCGGGAAAAATAAATCAACGTGTAAATACGCAATTAATGATAGCGAAGATTCGGGTGTAGAAAGTGAAGATGAGACAATAGGACAAATAACATTTAAAAATAGGTATCATAGTAAATTGTGCTTCCGTTGTCAGAGATATGGGCATATTTCAAAGTTTTGTAAACAAGCTAAAAATAAATTAAAATACAAAATTTGTTATAATTGTCGTGGATATGGGCACATCGCGAGTAGTTGTTCACTTAGTGTGAAAAGTAAAATCAGAGAAAACAGTACACACGAGAGAGATGCTAAACAACAGTGCGAGAGAAATATCCCAGAACATACGGTCAGTGATGATAGTATGCGCGGGAAAAATAAGGCGCGAACGACCGTATGGACGAGAAGGCTTCATCAGGGAGAAGATGTCCGCCAAAAGCTTAGTTCAGGGGCTGAGCTGAGCAACGCAGATACCGGACGAGCCGACACCGCAAAACGTATTCAGAAGAAGGTGCGTTTTGTTGGTGTAGAGGAACCCGAAGACTTGGATGCGATTTCTGTGGTGAAATCAGAGGAAGAAGACCAGCACGCACACGACATCTTTGTGAACCGTGACAAGACGGTAGGTATGTGCACTGGTAATAAATATTACAAGGGTTTTGGTTCTGGGATAGGTAGCAATAGAAGACGCAAGGAATATCGAGAGGAGCGAGCTGAAGTACCTGAAGACGTCAGAAAGGGCAAGCCGACACCATCCAAGGAGGAAGTGGAACAATGGCGGCCGCAATCGCAACCAGCAGGTATCCTAGCGGACTTCAAGAGAGCAGAGCTAGTCGAGTGGAAGAACAGCAAGGTTTAGGCGCAAACTTCGTGCAACGAAAAGCGTCGAGGAATAAAATTCCAGGTAGCTCTTTAAATGTATACTTCGTGTGAATGAGTACAATTAAGAAATTAAATTGAGGAAAATTAGATAAAAAAGTTGAGTTCTTTGTGATTTCGAAAATTAAATGCAAGTTGTAAGAATGGTTGAAATCGATTACTTAGTGTTTCGATAAATCAAAATTATTAGAGATATATTGTGAATTTGGCTGGAATGAAAGTACTGAGTCTGAGTGTACTCTTGAGTAGAGTTGCTTGTTGGGACACATATCTGCCGGAGATATTTTGTTATAGTTGTTCTCTGTGAACACTCCTATGCTGCTGGATGGCGGATGCGTGGACGCGGGAAGGCTGACGTCACCTCCAGGTCGAGTCACGCCGGACTAGGAGTTGAGGTGGAGTTCCAACAAGATCCCCATTGGACATTGGACATTCCAATTCAAAGAAGTGGATTCATCGTCCAGCGCGGAAGTTAATAAATTATATTTCCTTCAGAAATGTAATTTATTTTAAGGGGAAAGGGAAAGTTGTAACACGGTCGCTTGGCGGCTGTGTATTTTGTAAATTTTTGTTAGTGTTGTACTCCAAATGGTAAGGAATGGATAGATTTATGGTGAAGGACGCACATTTTTTTCGCCTTCAAGCTTATTGTCAAAGACATAACTGTCCGTTTCCGATACGTGATGCCCTCGGTGGACATCAATAGTTGGGTTATTTTCAGCATAGTTTGTACTTAGGGGATGAGAAGAGCCGGACAAACATAGGTTGAGAACTTCTGGATTTTTACTATTAAATAGTGTTTAGAAGTTCGGAATCGCGCTCTCTTGTTGAACTCGTCGATTGTTGTGGATGTCTTGACTGAATGTCAGACATTCCTTGGTATTTCTTAGTGAAATAACCAATTAGTTGTTTTACTGTGTGTAAAGGCTCTCTCATCGTGGTGTAAATTTGTAAGTAGTTTTTATTATATTCTGTGTGAATTAATATTGATTTGTAGATCGATGTAAAAGGTTTTTCAAAATTGTTTGTAAATAGAAAAGTAAGAATTTAGAGTTTATATAGAATCAAGTTACGCGTTGTAGTTTAATTGAATTATATAAATGTTTTTGATCGGGGTTGATTATTAAAATTTATATAATTTTGTTATTGTTGGAATATCGTGTTTGATTCAGCCCATCCTATTCCAACCCTTGTCTTTGTGACGTAGTAGCACAACGCGTAGGTAAAATTCTATTATTCTAAAATTACTACCCTGCACCAATTTGACCATAATTATAATAAACCGCGTCTGTTATCATTATTAACATTTCCCCTGTCTGCTTCTATCACGGCAGACTTTTAAATAAAGTGATAGTGGTGGCAGCGACTATCGTTACCCTTGTTTCGTGTAAAAGTCGTTCATTAATATAATTCGTGGATTACTTTTGAGGCAAGTAAAACTCCTAAATTAAAACCCTTGTATGTCAGGTACTAGATTTCGCCATAGGCGACCGTATCTGTTACATATCACACAGCGCATATGTCTATTTTTACCCCTACTCCAGCCGCCAGTCATAAAGCTATTTATTAAAATGGCTGACAAAACATATTTGATGAGAAACGGTCCATAAAAGGCAAGTACCGAAAAATTTGGAAAACAAGTAAATAATTATCTGTTATATTATAAAATTTCTTTTCAGAGTAAGAAGTAAAGATATTTATATAAAATCAATTCCAGTAAATATCAATTTTGTAGTTGTTTTTCAAAACTGAGTAACATGCTATTGACAGCAATTTTGTTAATTTAACGTTAACTTAACTATAACTATACCATAAATCAGCAACGAAACATACTTATAGTTACTTGAAATGGATATTGTATTGGGCACTTGGTGGAACATTTTTGAATATACATAAAAAAACACATAGTTATTACACAATAATTACTATATACAATTAAAAGTTAAGTAGGATTGAAGTGGTTTGTTCAATGTGATCATTCGCAATGTTTATCTTAGAATTAACGGCTCTTCTAATCTCTTCCTGTCAGTTCATTCGTAATCCTTTGTCAGCTAGATATGATACAGAAAATTCCCTACCGGATGAATGTGCATTGTTGATACAATGTTCTACAATTCTGAATTCTTTTTTTTTTGTTTATTGAATTCATATGTTCTTTAATTTTTATTCCCAAATAAAATATTAATTCAGGATTTGCAGAACATTGTATCAACAATGCATATTCATTCAATAAATAAATAAAAAATCTGTGAACAATATATGGGGAATGTGTATTTTTTAAAGTCCATGTAAATGTAAGATATAATTTATTTTATTTGAACCCATAATTTATTAACATTGAAGTCTAGGTTGATCAGCTATGGTTCGAAACTACGGGTTCCCATATAAAAATAGCCCGTATGGTGCAATCTCCACCCCAGCTCAACTCCCTAGGAGATGACATGTAGTAAAAGCTTCCTACGACACACCTAGTTATGGATAATAAGCCGAGAATGAAGAGATTTAAGCTGCAATCTTTTTTGGATTTTGCCATTTTGAAATCAGCCATCGACTTGCACATGCTACTCAACTTTGTATGGTTATATTTATTATATAAAAGGTAAATTTGAATTTATATCAGATCTAATAATATTTGGAATTTATTTTTTTATTTCATTATTGTATTAATACAAAATTGTGCTACAAAAAAAAATATTTAAAATTGTAGTCATTTCTAAAGCTCATCATTTATAATTAATTATCTGCATTACCGATAATGATGACCGGTCAATGAGTAATAGATATTACCGATAATATTTAAATATTTAAACTTTTGATCATATCACCGTATGGAAACAATATTTGTTTACTTTATTGATGCGTTATTGCTTTTTCACCTTTGTGTGTGAAGCAGTATTATCTATTGTAATTCTTTGCAATAATTTCCATTCTGTAAAATAATTCATTGATTAGTATTCTGTTCTGCTGCAATTTGAAAAATTTATAATAATCCCGTTAATCGTACCACTAGACAAATCTAAGGTGAGAATTTTTTTGATTAATGTTATTTAATTAGTTTGGTCTTGCTTTGTAATATATGTTAAATGCCTCTCGAATAATTATTTTAACATTACGAAAGTAAATTAGAATACCTACTTAGTAATGGTCAATGTATAATGTCACATGTCATATGTGTATTTAATTATATTTTTAATGTAGGTACAGAAATTGACTGCAGTGGAGAGAAGAGTGCGACATATTTACGTTCGAAAAGAAAAGAAATCGATCCAGTTCTAATCAGTAAAGTAACCTGTCAAAACTGTTGGTAATTATAATTCTGAAAAAAAAACAACGCACTTAAAAGAGTAAGTTTTTTAAATCCTATTCTTACAACAAATACATACATATATTATATCAAAATGCCAAATAAGAATAGAGTCAGCAGCCTTAAGCGTAAACAAAAACATAAAAATGATGTAGCAAATAAAAATAATAGTAATAATATGTGAATTAATAATATAATAAACAAAGTAGAAAACCAACGAAATTTAGAAAAAAAGACTCAGGTTACACCAAATAATACCAATGGATCGTCAATTATATTAGATAATAAATTTCATAAAATAAATATAGTAGAAAAGACGGGATTAAATAATTTAAATTTAGGAAATAAGCCAATAGGCAATCAAATTCCATTGATAGATCGTGATATTAACACATTAATAAATCCTGCGGGATATTTAGAAGATATACATATCGATTATTATTTCTCATTAGTCCGATCCATGACTCAGTTCAATCCTCAGCCTACGATTTATTTGAATGCTCCAAACCGAATAGTACCAATCAGACAGGGAGCTAAACATTTACAAATTTTATTCGTATCAGGTGCGAATATTAGTAGTGTCGGTCATTGGCTGACGGCGTACTATGATGGTACTGAAATAATAATTTATGATAGCATGAATTCAAAATGTTCAAACGCTTATGTAAATTTATATTTAGAAAGATTGTTTCCGTACAGACCATCAGTTAGATTTGTACAAGTTGAGCAGCAAACTAATAGTTACGATTGTGGGTTATTTGCCATTGCGTTCTTCACGAGTATATTATTTAACCGTAATCCGGAACATGAAAATTATGACATTAATAGACTTCGGTCACATGTTTTACAAATATTTCGTACACGTAATTTAACAGTTTTTCCGGTAATTTGTCAGCAAAATTTAAGGGAAAATTATTTTAAACGAAAAGCAAATGAAACAGAGTAAGAACGAGCTAAACGTCTAAAATCAAGTTACGAATATAAATTAAAATACGTGTTTAATGAAACACCTGAAAAAAAAAAACAAATCGTATAGAGAAGCAAAAAAAAATTAATTTCAATAATCTTGTAAATGAAACATTAGAACAAAAAAATAATAGGTTACAAATACTTAAAAGAAATTTTAATAATTATTTACAAAATGAAACATTAGAACAAAAAAATAATAGGTTACAAACACTTAAAAGAAATTTTAATAATTATTTACAAAATAAAACATTAGATAAAAAAAGGAAAGGCTGAAAAGTTAAAATTTAATTTCAATGAATATATTAAGAATGAAACTCCCGAGCAAAAACAAATACGTTTAGAAAAATATAGAGATAATTTTGATAATTTAGTTAAAACGGAAACTGTAGAACAAAAACAGGAGCGATTAACAAAGAATAATATGATTAATAAAAATAAAAATAAGGAACGTAAAACCATTGTTCAAAATGATAAATATATGTTAGCTAGACAGGGATTAGGAGTTCAAATTGAGCCCCATTCCTTAGGACCAATGAATGTTGTCTGTTCACATTGTTCCTCTGTTAATTTTTCATATGAAAAGCCGTCGGACGGTAAATTTACATACTGCTGTCGAAAAGGAAAATTAAACGCAGATCAATTAAATGAGTTCCCAGAATATATCAAAAATCTAATGTTAGGTAAAGATTCAGACAGTAGAAACTTTAGAGAAAATGTTAGACAATACAATAGGGCGCTAGCATTCGCATCGTTTGAGGCAAAAATTTCTACGCCTCCAGGCAAAGGGCCCTACTGTTTCCGTATACACGGCCAAATTTACCATGATTCTGCCAGCTCAATGTACCCTAAACCAAATGAAACAGAAAATTATTCCCAATTATACATAATTAATTCAAATGAAGCGTTAGAGAAACGAATGAACGTAGAGTATAATAAAAATTGTAAGTCAAATATCATGGGTCAATTAGATGTAATACTTAGGGAGGTTAATCCGTATTGTCAGGCGTATATGATGTTGAAAGAAGTAGAGCAAAGGGAAGTAGCCAAAGCTAACCAAACACATCAGTCGGTACCAGAAATAAATTTGTGGATTGTAAATGACAGAAAAAAAGATAAACGTAGGTAGAATATCCCCACATGTAATGAGGTGGCAGTTGTTTTTACATCCAATGACGGTTAGTCACCAATAGATAGGAACATTTGTGTCCACCCAAAAGTTGTCGGTTTAGTTCGAATAAATCAGTTTAGTGAAAACTTCGACCCCATGTCCTATCCTTTATTATTTCCTCGCGGTGAATGTGGCTGGAACATGAATTCAAAACAAGCTGACGGTATTAAAAAACAAAGCATGTTACAGTTTTAGATGAACAGATTATCGGTTAGAAACACATTTAACCCATGTTTAGAAGCCGGTAAACTAACCCAACAATACATTGTAGATGCGTATGTTAAAGTCGAAGCCGAAAGATTAACGTACATTAGACTAAATCAGCCTACTCTCAGGGTAGAGCTATATAGTGGGTTGATGGACCACATTAATAATTTGGCAGAGAATGAAGGCGGAAAAGCAGGCAGCATGATTATTTTACCGTCAACATTTCAAGGTGGCAGTAGATTTATGTTGAAAATGTATCAAAATGCCATGTCCATTGTTAGAGAATTTGGTCGCCCTGATCTATTTATAACAGTGACATGTAACCCGAAATGGCCAGAAATTGTACAACAGTTGCGCGAGGGTCAAACCTCTGCAGACCGCCCAGACATAACCGCCAGAGTTTTTAACGGAAAAATAAAAAGTATGTTGCATGAATTTTTACATGACAATGTTTTTGGGAAAGTTGTAGCATTCATATATGTAATTGAATTCCAAAAACGCGGTCTGCCTCACATGCATTTATTATTAACTTTAGATAGTGCAAGTAAAATCCGTAACAAAGATGACATTGACGAAATAGTCAGTGCAGAAATTCCCGACGAGGACGCAGAACCGGAATTGTACCAATTAGTTCGTTCACATATGATTCACGGTCCGTGCGGCATTCTAAACAAAAATTCGCCGTTTATGAACGAAAATAAATGTTCAAAAATGTTCCCTAAAGATTTTAGAAATGAAACACATGAAAACATTAACGGTTACCCCCTGTATAAACGGTCAAATAATAATGCAAAAATGTACATTCTTTAGAAAAATGGTTTAGTTAAATACACGGTAGACAATAGGTGGATAGTTCCGTACAATCCGTATTTGTTAAAAAAGTATAGAACCCACATAAATGTTGAAATATGCGCATCAGTAAAAAGTATAAAATATATTTGTGATTATTTGTGCAAGGGGCATGATTGCGCGAGCGTCAAATTAGGACAACTTGATAAAAACAAAGTTGTTCAGTGGGATGAAATAAACGGTTATTTAGATGCTAGGTATGTATCTGCCCCAGAATGTTGTTGGAGGCTTTTAGAATATCCGTTGCATGATAAGTCTCATACAATAATGGAATTAGCAGTACATTTAAAAAATCAACAGGCGGTATTTTTCACTAACGGTCAGGAAAAAAATCAGTTCAACGAGCAGCGAAAAAAAAAAAACAACATTAACAGCTTGGTTCCTACTCAATGAAATAGACGTTAATGCCCGGCAATATGTTTACATGGAAATTCCTAAATATTATGTATTTACAAATAATGCATGGAAAGCTAGACAACGTGAGACAAAGCCACCTATCGGCCGAATGATTTCCGTTAGCCCTAGAGATATTGAAAGATTTCATTTAAGATTAATTTTAGTGCATGCAAAAGGTGTCACAAGTTTCGAAGACTTGCGTACCGTCGACGGAAAATTATATAATACATATCAGGAAGCTGCCCGTGCATTAGGTCTTTTAGCAAATGATAAAGAGTGCAAAAATTGTTTAGACGAGGCTGTGTTGAGTAAATTTCCCAGACAATTGCGTGAATTATTTGCTTATTTAATTTGCTTCCATACGTCAACCAATGCCTTAAGCTTATGGGAAAAATTTAAACATTATTTAATGGAAGACTATTTATTACATAATTCTGAAAAAGTTGCACAAAGTAAATGTTTATTAAAAATACAGGAAATACTCGATATGCATAAATTCACCTTAAGTGATTTCGGTTTGCCCCAACCAGAAAATATTGATGATTTAGAAAATGAAACTAATTCTTTTGATGTAGTAGCCGAAAAATTAGAGGGAGAACAAAATGTAGCTTTATTTAAGAGAGACCAAATAGAAGTTTTAAATAACATATTAAATGCCGTAAATGACAATAATTGCACACGTAGATATTTCTTTGTTGACGGTCCCGGGGGAACAGGGAAAACTTCTCAGTATAACACATTGATAAGTATTTTAAGGGGCCAAAATCAAAAAGTTATAGCTGTAACTTGGACGGGAATAGCAGCTACTCTGTTAAAAGGTGGTCAAACAGTGTTCAAGTTACCAGTGCCTGTAAATGACGGATGTGTATGTAGAGTGAAATCAAATAGCAAAGCGGGTAAATTAATAAAAGAGGCAAGTGTAATAATCTGTGATGAGGTAACAATGATACCTAAACAAGCACTCGATGCAATAAATTTATTATTACAAGATTTGATGCATAATAAAATACCATTTGGGGGAAAAGTAATAGTTTTAGGTGGCGATTTCAGACAGTGCTTGCCAATAGTCAATTACACAAACCATCGAACTGTAATAATTGAAACATGTGTTGTAAAAAGTCATTTATGGCCACTATTTACAAAATTTTCATTAAAACAAAATATGCGCGTAAATAAAGACGAAAAAGAATTTTCAGAATATTTATTGAAAATAGGCAACGGTGAAAATGAAATTGTCAAAATTCCTGCCCATTGCGTTTCCGAAACATGTCTAGCAAATAAAATATTCGGTGAAGATGACATACAACCTGATGATATTTATAAATTTACAGATAGAGCCATTTTAGCACCAAAAAATGATGACGCAATGATAATTAATGAACACGTATTAAATAAAGTTGTAGGGTCATCTAGAGTATATTTAAGTGCTGATTCTTGTGAATGTGATGAGACAAATAAAATTAATTACCCCGCCGAATTATTAAATGGCCTAACACCAACCGGAATGCCTCCTCACAAATTAACACTAAAAATTGGAGCAATAGTTATGTTATTAAGAAATATGAATCCAAAGCGTGGTCTGTGTAATGGAACAAGGTTCATAATAAAAGATATGAAAACTAATTATTTAGATGTAGAAGAACAGGACAGAGTGCAGGTAGCCGGCTCTATTTACCACGTTTTGATTTAACTACCGAAACAGATTTACCATTCACCTTGAAACGAAGGCAATTCCCAATAAGATTAACTTTTTCAATGACAATAAATAAATCCCAAGGCCAAACATTTAATTAAGTAGGAATAAATTTAGAAAATCCAGTCTTTTCACATGGCCAATTGTATGTGGCAATGTCAAGAGTAAGAAGTTCAAACAATTTAAAGATAAAATTGCCAGTTTCAAATATTATTAAAAATACAAAAGAAGCATTCACAAGGAATGTAGTGTTTAAAGAAATTTTAAATTAAACAAGTTTAAATCATTTAAAACAAGTGACAAATTTTAAATAAGAATATGAAAGAAATATGTATTATATCTATATTGTATTAAAATTAATTTAAAAACTACCGAGCAAAATATTTAATGTTAAAAGTAAAAGATATTAAAATCATGGTAAAAAATACAACATATGTCCAATTACATTTTAATCAGTAAACTTATTATATAACAAAATAATTTCTTATACAAGTTTATAAAAATTAAATCATATTTTAAAAATCAAATACGAGAAAGCAATAAAGATCAATTTAAAGTATAAAATAAAAGTATGTAGATATATTCATAATAAATTTGAAATGTAAATTAAAAATATGTAATAATATAAAAAGGAATAATATGAATTAAATATATAAATTTAAAATGTTAAATTAAACAAGTAGAAATCAATGAATACAATTGACAAATTTTAAAGACTATGAACGAAATAGCAATAATATGTAAATTGTATTATAATTAAATTAAAAATTAAGCTAAATATACAATTTAAAATGAATATGAAAGAAAGAAATTTTTATAATATCTGAATTGTATTAAAATGAATTTAAAAACTACCGAGCAAAATATTTAATGTTAAAACAAAAAAAAGATATTAAAATCATGTTTAAAAATTCAACATATGTACAATTACATTTTAATCAGTAAACTAATTATATAACAAAAAAATGTCATATCATTAACATGTTTATAAAAATTAAATGATATATTAAAAATCATATATGAGAAAAATAGCAATAAAGACCTATTTAAAGTATAAAATAAAAGTATGTAGAAACATTCATAATAAATTTGAAACGTAAATTAAAAAATATTTATGTAATAATATAAAAAGAAATAAAATGAATAAATTGAAATTATTAAATTAAACAAGTAGAAATCTTTGGAAACAATTGATAAATTTTAAATATGTTTATGAATCAAATAATTATAATATCTAAATTATATTATAAATAATTTAAAAACTATTAAACGAAATATTTATTTTATTATGTCAAAAGTAAAATATATTAAAATCATGTTGAAAAGTACTACAATGTACAATTACATTTTACTCACTGAACCAATTATATAACAAAAAAATATATATCAAGTACATGTTTATAAAAATTAAATTAATAATATTTTAAAATCTAATATAAGAAAGCAATAAAGATCAATTTAAAGTATAAATTAAAAGCATGTTGAAACATTATTGATAAATTTGATACAAAATAATATGAATGACATAAATAAATTGAAACATGTAATATAATAAAAAAGTTATTATGATGACAATATTTGATTTGTTAAATATAATATACAAGATATTTAATATACAGGGTGTGCAACAAAACGCGGAACGTAGGGCTTTATCATGAAATATTTAAAAAAATAGCGAATACTCTCTCTTCTGATACATTTAGAACAAAACTACAACTGTAAAAAAGTTGTTTAAAATTAAATTCTACATTATCTGAAATAGAATTTAATGTTGGATAAGTTTGTACTCTTATAGTTATGCTCTAAATCTATCAGGAAAGAGAGTATAGGCAATTTTTTTAAAACCCATGTTAAAGTCTTACGTTTTGCGTTTCGTTGCATACACTGCATGTAATTAATATAAAAATGAAAAATTATTTCAACATGAAAAGTGGTTCGTAAAATATTGTAAAAGATTAAAAAAAGAACTTAAGTCTGATAAAACCATTGCGCCTTTTACAAATTTTACGGACCTTGCCAAAAAGACAGTACAATAAAAAGAATTATTATAAAAGGCAATTATATGAAACTAATTATTATAAGTACATAATAAATAAAATAAAAAATATAAAGCATTGACAATCTTAACAAAATGAAAATGTAAGAAATATTATGATAAAAGATAATAAAAAAATACTCACAATGAAAATCAAAAATAAAATAAAAAGTATAAAGCAATGGTTTAGTATTAGAAAAAATTTCTATAACGTCTAAAATCCTGGTTTAGTGTATTTTTAAAAAATATATGTACATTAAAAATTTTATTTTCTGATAAAAAGGTCCCTACATCCAATGGTAAAAAGGAAACTTATTTTATATGCAGGTTTATAAAAAATATTTATAGTTTTTTATATTAAAAACCAAATATAATCAAATTATATGTCATTCCATTCATTTTCCCTCTATTTGGTTAAAGAAACATTCTTTTATTATAATACAACCGTCATTAGTTTGCATTAATAGTTTTCTTTAATGTTATAGAGCTTAAACAATACTGTTGTCAATAATTTTTAATTAATACCATCTAAAAATAAAGACGTTATACGAAAACTATCTAATACCAGGCTTAAGTTAAAACATGTTGCGTCTCTCTATAATATGTATTACAAATGTGACGTTAAACAAAAGTATATAATAAATCGCAACATGTGGGCGGGCCAGTCTACCATTGTACCTCAAAATTCATGCAACAGAATATAAATACACATTTATTTGGCAATATACTACATACTACTACAAAACCGCAAAGTATGGTAAAAATTCCAACTACTGCTGGTGGGTTTTGAAGTGTTATGTAATTAAGTCATTGTCACTGTTGTATGATTTTGAGTAACAAGATTTTCATTTTTAAAAAACTACAAAAGTACAATATTAACTGCAATTTATTTGGTAAGAGTACATTCAATATATATTTTTTTTGTTATAAATTACATTTTTATGTACATAATGTGTACCGTATTATCTATAATTCCTTGGTAGACTTGGCAAGACAATGACTTGTTACATAATACTTTAAAACCCTATACTAGTGGTATTTGGGATTTTTACTGTACTTTGCTTCAATATTATAATAGCCCGTGGTTAAAAAAATTAAAACAATAAATAAGAAAAAATAAGCTTCATAATAATTACTCATCACAAACCGGCTGGTGGGTATGAAGCTAATGAAGCATATTACAACATTATAATAAAAAAAAAACCACAAAGCGATCAAATAAAAGAAAATTAAGAGAGTAATAAATCGCAAAAGTATGAATGTTTTTGTGAATGTTTGTATGTAATCGAGTTGCCAGGTTATAAAAATTAATTTTTAATATTATATGAAAGATTTTATAATTTTAACAAGAACTATATTTTGTAATCTATTTGTACACTTTTAATTGAATAAAATAATTCTTTAACTTAAAATGTAAATGAAAATATTAATAATATTGTTATATACATTTATATTTGTAAATTATTAAACTATTATTCAAAGTATTCCGGCAACTCAAATAATTTATTAAAATAAATTATATGTAATATCATAACAAAATTTCTAAATTAAAAAAAAAATGTATAAAAATCTTAAACTAATGTAACTATTTAAAAGTTAAATTCATAATATATAATAAAGATACACAAATACCAAAAATCTTCATGATTCACAACGATGTGAAGTGGTATGATTTTCTTATGTTCTAAAAAATATCATTTGTGAATTTCATATTTATAGATATTGGAAACTGAAGGATACACTGCATTGTACCTATAGAGTACATCGAAGATTATAAATACGAGTTATATGATTATTTGGACTATTGCAATTATTACAATCTGAAATCGTAATATAGAAGTTCTTTTATCTGAGGCGAAACTTTTTTTTATAAAAAAAGTGTTCAATGTTTACATATTTTTTATAAATTAGTAATATTTCTTTCTGAATATAGAAAAGTGGATCAAATCCTGAGATGGAATTTTCCTTCATTCAATATTACAAGAAAAGGATTCAATTTCAATCGAAGCATATGGACTATTAGTCCAAATCAAATATACGAGTATACTACGTTAATGTTAAACAATATTTGGAAAAATGAATTCATTTTAAAACGAAGGCATCATTTGAATAAAAATTATCTTCCTTTATTATATTACTTTTATTGTTTATAGGGTAGCAGTTTCACAAAAAATATATTTTTGGAAAACTTGTCAAGAATAACCTCCTTTGGAAAGCGATGTTGAATATTTTGGAACTTAAAATGGAAACCACTCTATTCGCTGACGATTCTGATACCATCGGAAAAACTATATTATTATTGACGAAGTTGAACAAGAATAGTAAATACATTTATATTTAAAGAAAAAAAAACATATTAACTAATTACTATTTTTTATTTAACAGAACGCATATCTGTTTGATCACTGGAGGAAAATTTCGTCGTATTTTTAGAAAGTAAACATATAAATTACTACGTGAAATGAAAGAAACATTCTTCAAATTTTGCGTGACAAATTCTACGAGAAAACTTTGCAATGTCCAAATAAAGTAAGTCAAAATTCATATTAACATTCTCTATGGCCTTGATATACAGTATGTCATCGGATCGAGTTAGAAAGAAGGAAAACATTTTATTTTTTTATTTTACGAGAAACATGTATTCTTAATAAAACTTTTTACATATTTCAATACTGACAATTCAGTTTTAACCTTTTCAAATTTTCTTTTAGTCTCAGACAAAAGTAGTTCGATTTTTCTAATTGTAAGCCCCAAAAAACAAGTTTGCGTTATCATAGAAATTATTGTTAACATGACTTTAACTTTAGTTTCATAAATTTAACAACAAAAATAATATAAACAGTAACTATTCTACTCAATCGATTCACGGTTTGTTGAGCGCACAATTGTAGTCTTCGATGCAATTATTTAACTTCATTGAATTTCTTTCCGCAGAGTTAAAGACGTCACAGCATCTCTAATTCTCTCCTTTAAATTCTCTACATTCGGTCGAAGATAATTTGCATAAACTATTTGTTTCCAACAACCCCAAAGATAACATGAGACCGATTGCCATAGCATTGAATTAGGTAAATTCGTTGTTTTTTGACAACATTTTCAACGATTACAATAGATTTTCCTAATTGACAGTCAATGAAATTAAATAAATAATACCAGTTATTTTCAAATAAGTCGACCTATTTTCGTTTTTCTCTGAAACTAAAAGAAAATTTGAAAAAGTTGAATCTGAACTGGTCGTTTTGCCCACTGCTTCGTCGGAAAACGTTCTTTCTTTATGGCAATTTTAATATATTTAAATAATGTAAGTGTTATTACCGGTTCGATTAATTCTTTCACATTATTCTTTTTGTTTAGTTATCGTCTTTTGCTAACTTTTTTGGCGGTTTTCCGTTAGCATTTACAGGGAATCCTGAAGACTAATTCGTTCCGCCCAGAAGATTTTTACTACATAGTTTATTGTCATTATTATTTATTGTAATATTTTAATAATATATAACTTTCCTATTTTGTGTATCTAAGTTATAATTATACATCTGTTGATGAAAACTGATTTTAAATGCTTCAAATTTCTTTCTTTTAATACAATTTTCTTAAAAAATATATTTCGTATTTATTCGTATTATCGATAAACAAAAAATTCATCTTGGGTCAGTACTGCATAATTTAATTTTCCCGCCCGAGAAAAATGATGGCATATCGGCGAAACTCAAGTAAGTAAAAATAATGAAATAATCATCTTCATGAGGTAAATTTTAACTTTATTATCTAACAAATATAAAAGTTAAACCTAATTTTAAAATGACATTATTTACACTTGCAATTCATACGTTTTATTATAAAAAATCCTTTTGTAAGCACAGCAGTTCTGAAACGTTTTTATAATAACATAATCAAATCTAACTGATCAAAATTATAGTACAAAGAAATGTTTAATAAGGATGTGTCGCTTTAAAAAGTTTTAATTGTTATTTGTAAATTTGTTTTTATAAATGTTGTGTGAAGTAAATTTTGAAGCAAATCGGTTCTCAAACAGTGGAGTTTCATATAACTATAAAATTACACATTTATTCAAGAAGATTTTATTACTACTAGAGTTATATTTCATTTTTAATCAAACACGAAATAAAATTAAATATCGTTAATGAAAAGACTGCAGTATTACAATGAAAAAAAATTAACTTCCACGGAATAAAATTAGTAGTCATTTTTTAATTATGATACCTATGTTACCGACATTCCGAAAGTTAGTTGACAGATTCATTTTATACAATTTTTGTTCATATTTTTTCTTTGGAATAAAAATGTAAGTAGAGACCTGAGAAAAACTCCAGTATAATATATTGTAATTAAGAATTGCTTAGTTTTAACTGTAAATAGTGCTATTGTTTCCAAATAATATTTGAATTTTTAAACGTTAAACTGAATAAAAAATCGGTTCTCAAACAGTGGAATTTCAAATAACTAACTATAAAAATACACATTTATTCAAGGAAATTTTATTACTACTATATTTATATTTCACTTTAAATCAAACACGAAATAAAATTAAATAGTAGTTAATTTTTAAATTTATAAATTAATATTGTCAATCCTAATACAACTGCCAGCGTCTTCAGTGAAGTTAGTCTAGGAATATTTGGTTTTAATTTAGTTACTTCGTCATACATTTGGCAATATTGACTGTTGACATTGGATACGTCAAAATTATATCAATTAAATACGTTATGTTTTAAACTTAAATTAGTTGTAGCACCTTTGCTCAAGTCTATTATTCATGAAATTGTATTTAAATCTTTGATATCAATACTTTATAAGAAGACATAATCGTTCATAGTCTGATTGTCAAAGTGACGGATGACAGCGTGATTTTTCTTAAATTTAGACATGGCTATTAGGAGTTATCTACACAGGAGCGATTTTTGCGGAATCCAGAATTCATTTTGCTATATTATCATAAAGAGACTTTATTTTATTAAGAAATGTAAAGAAGTTAGCAATGTATTGTGTATCACAACTTGTACAAATGAAACTACTGCAAGAAACAAAGTATTTGTTTACATATATGTGTTATTTCTATAATTTTACCTTCAATTATATCTGTGTAGTGAAGTCACACTTAAATAAGAATTCTAAAATACAGTCCAAAACTGATCAGTCTATCATTTGGAACAAGCCTTTACAAACGCAGGTTAAAAAATATCACAAAGTTTCAATAAAACCATTCTACAAAAACACGACTGAAAATTTTCTTGATATTCTTTTTACATTTTCAGAACATAAGCAACTCTTTCATTGTAGATGTATATATGTACCAATAGAATTAGATTGGTACAGAGAATATATGACAGTGATTATTAAAATGAAAATGTTGTTGTTAAGAATCAATGGCTACAATTTTTATTGTAATCAAGCTATGCGTTATGGCTTGGAAACCAAAAGTGAAGCGAGATCAGTATTTCAAGCTTCAACTAACATATTATACATTAAATTGGACTTGTAGTGTTGTAATATTATCTAACCAACCATACTTAGCATGTAGTGATGATGGTTTTATCAAAACAGAAAACGGATTTAAACTTCTGGAAATAAAATGTCCTTATTCCTGACAAAACAAATTCATTGTAGATTTACAAAATAAGAAATCAGCTGTAAATGATTTAGAATTCCATTAAAATAGTAACGTTAAACTCAAGAAGTCCGACAAATATTACACACAAGTCCACTTTTCAAAGCACATACTTTATATTACCGTTTGCCATTTCATTATTCGTAGAAAAAGATGAGAAGTTTCTATCTACAATAATTCCAAGGATTCGCGACTTTTTTTTAAATATTTCATACAGATTGTTCTAAATAAGTTTTAATTATATAATGTAATCAATTTTTATGCATTTTGATCAAATATTTCATAACATTATTTTCAATATTAAATATTATAAAAGCCCTTTAGATTTACTCTGGGGATTCAAGTTTTTTTCTTTTCGCATCATACTGGTGATTTGGAAATAAATAAAACAACACTGGCACCACCAATTAGTTTGGTATGTCACAATGTATTCAAAATATTATTATGTTCTTGTTTTTGCTTAGAATAATAAATTTCATTTATGCCTAAAAATATTATTTTACAATATATACATAATTAAATATAAAAATATTTAATTATTAAGTAATTATATCGATTCCTTCTTTAGCAGATGCAATAAATTTCATAATTAGTGCCATCCATGTGATTTTTTTAAACTATTAAAAATATTGTTCTTTTTTTCTGATATACATACAAACAAATTTTACAAAGACTGGTGTAAACGGTATTGTTAAACCTATAAAAATTATATGTACAGGGTGAATACTGAAAACCTTGACATAGGGAAATAACATGGGAAAACAGTTTTTTGCTGTTTCCATCTGTCCCGCTAAATAAAATCGGATGTATATGGTATCGTTAGTTAGATTATTTAATTTTGCATCTAATAAAACCAAATGTTGTGTAATATGGCCTTTTCTAACTGAAATATTTGATAAAATAAATTGTATTTTGAAGGTTATCCTTCATATTTTCGAATAAGAAACATCTAAAACAAAATGCTCCATAGCCGAGTGGATAAGAGGGCGGATTCATAATTTAAATAATCTACAAGACCTGGTTCGAGACCACCTCGGCCCTGTTTTTTTTTATTTAAATTATAAAATATTTTTATTGTATTATATCAGAATGCTCAAATTTTGATACTAGGCTACGAATACCAGCAAAAATATTTTTAATATCTCTTAAACTTTTGTCCTAATAATAAAGTTTTATAATATTTATTATATCTTCTAATACCTACTAAATCCATTTCGAAACATGAAATACAAAATTATACACCTAAAACTAAATTCGAATTAATTGTTAAGTTTGACAGACAGCAAATAATAATTCTATTAAATATTTGGATTTTTTTATTTATAAAATATGAATATTGCTATTTTATTAAAATAGTCTGATATGATAAAGATTTTTTAAGTATAATTTAATTTAAAAAAAAATAGGGCCGAGGTGGTCTCGAACCAGGTCTTGTAGATTATTTATATAATGAATCCGCCCTCTTATCCACTCAGCTATGGGGCATTTTGTTTTAGACGTTTCTTTTTCGAAAATATGAAGGATAACCTTCAAAATACAATTTATTTTATCAAATATTTCAGTTAGAAAAGGCCATATTACACAACATTTGTTTTTATTAGATGCAAAATTAAGTAATCTAACTAACGATACCAGATACCATATACACCGGATTTTATTTAGCGGGACAGATGGAAGCAGCAAAAAACTGTTTTCCCATGTTGTTTCCCTATGTCAAGGTTTTCAGTATTCACCCTGTATATATTATTTTTAAATATAGATTTAATAATTTAAAAATATTATTCTATAGTATTTAAATTTATAAACAAAGTTATAGTTATTTTTAATACAAGAATACAGTAATTTTAAATAAAATAATAATTTATCGATGAGCGGAAAGTGTTAATAGAAAATTTATTTAAAAATTTTTTTCATTTATCAAGGCAATCTTGATTCATTTTCTAAAAAACCTTAAATTTTATTTAATTAATATATCGTTAAATATGAATAATAATGAAAGTAAATTGACTTTATAGGATGACTTTCTAATTTTTGAACAACTTATATTCCTACGCTTTTAGAGCAAAAATGAATAGGTAAAGAGATACAGAAGTATGAAAAAAAAAAACATTGAATACAGCTGGGCAATAAAACAAGGACTTTAACACGGGATTTCAAAAAATTGCGAATACTCTCTCTCCTGATATATTTAGAGCAAAACTACAAAAGTACAAAGTTGTTAAAATTTCAATTCTATATCAGATAAAATCATAACCGATGGAAACGCACGTCTGTTGTATGAGATGTATTAAATATAAAATGTAAAATTTTCACTAAAAATCAGACAGTTACGGAAATAAAAAAAAATCTATCTGAGAGTTTGTTATTGTTATTATGTCATTCTAGTTAATGTCATATTTGATATTAATGATTAATTTTTTTTAAAGTCTAAAATTATTTTAAAAATGGGTGTTTTCTATGTAAATGTTTTCTGGCTTGCCTAAGAGCCTTTTTACACACGCCGGATCCGGCAGTCGGTTGAAATAGCATGGGACCTTTCACACGTGCCGGATCCGGTTTTATTACACCCGGCTGCCGGATGGTCGCCGGACGCCACTACTGTACCAGGCCGAAAGAGGGTGTGCAGTGGTTGCTTGAATGCTATTGTAGCTTTCGCACGAGCCGGTCGCAGTCGTCCGGTTGCTTCTATCAAGGAAGGACAAATTAATTTTTTGCGGGAAGATGGCGAATTTCGAAGTAGATATTGAAATTTTAATATCTTTGGTAGAGGCTAGACCAGTCTATGGGATAAGACAGAAGGAATATACAAAAACAAAAGCGTGAGCAGAAATATGCACTCATTTGAGGCAACATTTCAATGAATTGAAGGACAGTTAATTTTCGACGGCAAAGTCGTCTGTATAAAATCCACAATGCATTAATGCGTTCACGCGCCATTGTCGTAAGACAAAATGTAAATGAATTTTCTTGACCGGGGTAAATAGGCAATCGCAGTGCTACTTGGAATGGATACCCGGCTGCCGGCCGTCGGATCCAAAGTGTGTAAAAAGGCTCTAAATAAGAAATATATTTTACGACGACCGGCTTTTGTTTTTTTCAAAAAATTGTTAGAAAAATGTCATGTTTCGTATCAAATAAAAGGTCTCGTTGTGGGCTACCGTGCAGAAATGACAAAAATGTTCCATGTCGATCGACTTTTGTTTTATGTAAAAAGTTGTCAGAAGTATGCCGTGTTTGGTATCAAATGAAAGCACTCAAGTAGGGCAGCTATATTGAAATAACAAAAATTTGCCAGGTCGATCGGCTTTTGTTTTTTTTTTGCAAAATTTGTCAGAAGTATGTCGTGTTTGGTATCATATGAAAGGTCTCGTCGAGAGCTGGTGTACAGGAATGAAATTAGACGTCAACTGTAAATACTTCATTGATGCCGGAGGCCTAGTGAAGCTCAGCGTAGCTGAGCCTTCGCTAGTCCTATATACTAAACGATTAGATTCACTTTCTCTCTATAGATTCATCACGAAGATCGAGTAAATTTTGTAAAGGCCTACAGCCTGAACCATACAAGAGATTAATGTAATTTTTTTTTAGATTGTAGAGAATAATGTGAATTACGATCCTATTGTGGTCTCATATTTTTACTGTGAGTGGTTTTCGTGTAAAAAATTAAAATTGTGCAAAATTGGTACCTTGAAACAATGGATCCCAGAGGCCAGGTCTAAATTTAAGAAGAATCACGCTGTCCTGCGTCACTTTTGACAATCTGTCTATGAACTTTAAATGATTATATCTTTTAATAACACATTGATATCCAAGATTTGAAAACAGTATAATGAATAATAGTCTTGAGCAAAGGTTTTACCAATATTTTGAGTTTATAACATAACGTATTTAATTAATATAAATTTTGACGTTTCCAATGTCAAAAGGCAATGTTGCCAAATGTGTAATGAATAAACTAAATTAAAACCAAATATTCCTAAACTAACTTCACTAAAGACGGTGGCAGTTGTATTAGGATTGACAATATTAATTTATAAATTTAAAAATTAACTACTATTTTTTAATACAAACAGTGTTGCCAAATTATAAAGTAACTAAATAAATATCAAATATTCCTAAATAAAATAAATTGGATACTTTGCTGTGTTTTTTATCAAAAGAAAGGAAACCATAAGGGCCAGTTTTAAAATGACAAAAAAAATGTGTCATGTCGATCTACATTTGTTTTTCGTAAAAAGTTGTTAGAAGTAGATCGTCCTTGGGTTTTAAGGAAACGACACAATACGGACTGGTGTGCACGAATGGCAAAACTGTACTACATAGATTAGAATTTGCAAAATGTTGTCAGAAAAAAGTCGTGTTTGGGTATTTTCGAATTACATAAGTCAATATTACCAAATGTTTAATAAAGTAACTAAACAAAGAACAAATATTCCCAAATGAATGTTACTGAAGACAGTAAATGTTATATTAGGCTAGGTCACGACGCGGCTAGCGTGCAAAATGAACAAAAATGTTCTATATCGAACGGCTTTTGTTTTTTGGAAAAAAGTTGTGAGAAGTATGTGGTGCGTGGTATCAAATGAAAAGGCTCGATAAGGGCTGGCGTGTAGAATTAACAAAAAAGGATAATGTTGATCGGCTTTTGTTTTTGCAAAAATTTCTCAAAGGTATATCGAGTTTGGTCTCAAAAGAAAGATCTCGTTGAGGGCTAGCGTGCAGAATTGACAAAAAATGTTCCATGTCGATCGGCTTTTGTTTTATGCAAAAAGTTGTCAAAAGTATGTCGAGTTTGGTCTCAAATGAAACGTCTTGTCGAGGGCTAGCGTGCAGAATTGACAAAAATGTTCCATGTCGATCGGTTTTTGTTTCTTGCAAAAAGTTGTGAGAAGTATATGGTGTTTGGTATCAAATGAAAAGACTCGATAAGGGCTGGCGTGTAGAATTACCAAAAAAGGTCAATGTTGATCGGCTTTTGTTTTTTGCAAAAATTTCTCAAAGGTATGTCGAGTTTGGTCTCAAATGAAAGGTCTCGTTGAGGGCTGGCGTGCAGAATTGACAAAAATGTTCCATGTCGATCGGCTTTTGTTTTATACAAAAAGTTGTCAGAAGTATGTCGTGCTTGGTATCAAATGAAAGGTCTCGGTGAGAGTTGGGGTACATAAATGACAAAAATGTTTTATGTCGATCGGCTTTTGTTTTTTGCAAAAAATTATTAGAAGTATATCGTGTTTGCAATCTAATGAAAGGTCTCGGTGAGGCTTGACGTGAAAATATGAAATAATTGTTTCATGTCGATCGGCATTTGTTTTTTGCACTGACAGCGGAGCTCTAGGGAATGCTCGGCGTAGCCGAGAATTCGCTAGTCTCCTATACTAAACGATTAGATTCACTATTTTTAATATATCTCACTCTCTATAGATTCATCACGACAAACGATTAATTTTTATAAGTAGCTACAGCCTGAACCATACAAGAGATTGATGTAATTCTTTAGATTGTAGGGAATAATGTGAATTACGATCCTTTAGGGGTCTCATATTTTTACTGTGAGTGGTTTTCATGTAAAAAAATTAAAACTGTGCATAATTAGTACCTTGAAACAATGGATCCCAGGGGCCATGTCTAACTTTAAGAAGAATCACGCCGTCACCCGTCACTTTTGACAATCTGTCTATGAACTTTAAATGAGTATATCTTTTAATAGAACATTGATATCAAAGATTTAAAAAGAATTTCATGAATAATAGACTTGAGCAAAGATGTTACAACTAATTTAAGTTTAAAATATAACGTATTTAATTAATATAAATCATGACGTTTCCAATGTCAAAAGTCAATGTTGCCAAATGTGTGATGATGTAACTAAATTAAAACCAAATATTCCTAAACTAACTTTACTGAAGACGGTGGCAGTTGTATTAGGGTTGACAATATTAATTTATAAATTTAAAAATTAACTACTATTTTTTAAAACAAACAGTGTTGCCAAATTATAAAGTAACTAAATAAATATCATATATTCCTAAATAAAATAAATTGAATACTTTACTTATCAAAAGAAAGGAAACCATAAGGGCCAGTTTTAAAATGACAAAAAAAAAGTGTCATGTCGATTTGCATTTGTTTTTCGTAAAAAGTTGTTAGAAGTAGGTCGTTCTTGAGTTTTAATGAAACGACACAATGTGGACTGGTGTGCACGAATGACAAAAACGTTCTACGTCGATCAAAATTTGTTTTTTGCAAAATGTCAGAAATATGTCGTGTTTGGTATCGAATGAAAAGACTCGGGAAAGACTGGTGTGCAGAATTAAAAATTTTCTATGTTGATCGGCTTTTATTTTATGCAAAAAGTTAATAGAAGTATATCGTGTTTAGTACATAATGAAAGGTCTCATTAAAGGCTGAAATGCCAAATTGACAAGAATGTTCCATGTCGATCGGCTTTTGTTTTTTGCTAAAAGTTGTCAGAAATATGTCGTGTTTGGTATCGAATGAAAGATCTCGGCCAGGGCTCGCGTACAGAATTGTCAAAAATGTTCCATGTCGATCGGCTTTTGTTTTCTGCGATAAGTTGTCAGAAATATGTCGTATTTGGTATCGAATGAAAGATCTTGGCGAGGGCTGTCTATGAACTTTAAACGATTATAACTTTTTATAGAACATTGATATTAAAGAAGTAAATACAGTATCATGTAAAATAGTCTTGAGCAAAGGTGTTATAACTAATTTAAGTTTAAAACATAACGTATTTAATTAACAATAATTTTGACGTTTCCATTGTCAAAAGTCAATGTTGCCAAATGTGTGATGAAGTAACTAAATGAAAACTAAATATTCCTAACCTAACCTTACTGAAAACGGTGGCAGTTGTATTAGGGTTGACAATATTAATTTATAAATTTAAAAATTAACTACTATTTTTTAATACAAACAGTGTTGCCAAATTATAAAGTAACTAAACAAAGAACAAATATGCCCAAATGAACTTTACTGCAGACAGTGGACGTTATATTAGGCTAGGTCTTGATGACGGCTAACTTGCAGAATGAACAAAAATGTTCCATATGAACGGCTTTTGTTTTTTGGAAAAAGTTGTGAGAAGTATGTGGTGTTTGGTATCAAATGAAATAGCTCGATAAGGGCTGGCACGTAGAATTAACAAAAATGGTCAATGTTGATCGGCTTTTGTGTTTTGCAAAACTTTCTCAAAGGTATGTCGAATTTGGTCTCAAATGAAAGGTCTCGTTGAGGGCTCGCGTGCAGAATTGACAAAAATGTTCCATTCCGATCGACTTTTGTTTTCTGCAAAAAGTTCTCAAAGGTATGTCGAGTTTGGTCTCAAACAAAACGTCTGGTTGAGGGCTAGCGTGCAGAATTGACAAAAATGTGCCATGTCAATCGGCTTTTGTTTTTTTGCAAAAAGTTGTCAGAAGTATGTCAAGTTTTGTCTCAAATGAAAGGTCTCGTTGAAGGCTAGCGTGCAGAATTGACAAAAATGTTCCATTCCGATCGGCTTTTGTTTTATGCAAAAAGTTGTCAGAAGTATGTCAAGTTAAGTCTCAAATGAAAGGTCTCGTTGAAGGCTAGCGTGCAGAATTGACAAAAATGTTCCATTCCGATCGGCTTTTGTTTTATGCAAAAAGTTGTCATAATTGTGTGGTGTTTGGTCTCAAATGAAAGGTTTCGTTGAGAGCTAGCCTGCAGAATTGACGAAAATTTTCCATGCCAATCGTTTTTTGTTTTTCGCAAATAGTTGTCAAAAGTATATGGTGTTTGGTATCAAAATAAATGTCTCGATGAGGGTTTGCGTCAAAAATTAACAAAATTGCTCCATGTTGAGAGGCTTTTGTTTTTTGCGAAAAGTTCTCAGAAATATGTCGAGTTTTATCTCAAATGAAAGGTCTCGTTGAGGGCTAGCATGCAGAATTGACAAAAATGTTCCATGTCGATCTGCTTTTCTTTTTACAAAATGTTGTAAGAAGTTTAAAGTGCTTGGTATCAAATGAAAGTTCTCGTTGTGGGCTAGCCTGTAGAAATTGTAAAAATATTCCATGTCGATTGACTTTTGTTTTATGCAAAAAAATATCATAAGTATGTTGTGTTCGGTATCAAATGAAAGGGCTCGACAAGGGCTGGCGTGCATAATTGAGAAAAATGTTTTATATCGACCGGCTTTGGTTTTTTGCAAAAAGCAAAAAAAATATATAAGAAATATATAGTGTTTGAAATCTAATGAAAGGTTTCGGTGAGGGCTGACATGCATATATTATAAAACTGTTTCATGTCGATTAGTATTTGTTTTTTGCACTGACAGCGGAGCTCTAGGGAATGCTCGGCGTAGCCGAGAATTCGCTAGTCATATATACTAAACGATTAGATTCACTATCTATAGATTCATCACGAGCATCGAGTAACTTTTGTAATCGCCTACAGCCTGAACCATGCAAGTGATTGTTATAATTGAAAATTGAATGTTTATTATCTGATTGGTACCACGTTTTGGTCACTTTTGCATGTCCAATGCTTAAAACCATCCATATTATAGATCTTAAAGCATGAATATGAATGTTTTAACAAAAATATCTATTTCAAGAATAGGTAAAATCTGACTTAATTTTTGTAAAAAATCATATAAATATTTGCTTCTGCGCCCGAATTTTATAATCCGTCATCAGCATATACTATTTTGATAGATTCACTATCCTATATACTAAACGATTAGATTCACTATATATCTATAGATTCATCACGAGCATCGAGTAACTTTTGTAATCGCCTGCAGCCTGAACCATGCAAGTGATTGTTATAATTTTTTCTTTAATATGTGGGGGCTAATGAGATCTGGTGCCTTTTGGGTGTCTTATATTTTTACTATTAGTAGTTTTCGTGTAAAAAATTAAAACTTTGCACAAATGCTGCCTTGAAACAATGGATCCCAGAGGCCATGTCTAACTTTAAGAAGAATCACGCCGTCATCCGTCACTTTTGACAATCTGCCTATGAATTTTAAATGATTATATCTTTTAATAGAACATTGATATCAAAGATTTAAAAACAATTTCATGAATAATAGACTTGAGCAAATGTGTTACAACTAATTTAAGTTTAAAACATAACGTATTTAATTAATATAAATTTTGACGTTTCCAATGTCAAAAGTCAATGTTGCCAAATGTGTGATGAAGTAACTAAATTAAAACCAAATATTCCTAAACTAACTTCACTGAAGACGGTGGCAGTTGTATTAGGGCTGCCAATATTAATTTATAAATTTAAAAATTAACTACTATTTTTTAATACAAACAGTGTTGCCAAATTATAAAGTAACTAAATAAAAGTCAAATATTCCTAAATAAAATAAATTGAATACTTTGCTGTGTTTGTTTTCAAAAGAGAGAAAACCATAAGGGCCAGTTTTAAAATGAAAAAAAAAAAATGAGTCATGTCGATCTACATTTGTTTTTCGTAAAAAGTTGTTAGAAGTAGGTCGTCCTTGGGTTTTAAGGAAACGACACAATACGGACTGGTGTACGCGAATGACATAAATTTGTTATATTAGGCTAGGTCACGATGAGGGCTAGCGTGCAGAATGAACAAAAATGTTCTATATCGAACGGCTTTTGTTTTTTGGAAAATGTTGTGAGAAGTATGTGGTGTTTGGTATCAAATGAAAAAGCTCGATAAGGGCTGGCGTGTAGAATTAAAAAAAAAGGTCAATGTTAATCGGCTTTTGTTTTTGCAAAAATTTCTCAAAGATATGTCGAGTTTGGTCTCAAATGAAAGGTCTCGTTGAGGGCTAGCGTGCAGAATTGACAAAAATGTTCCATGTCGATCGGCTTTTGTTTTGTGCAAAAAGTTGTCAGAAGTATGTCGTGTTTGGTATCAAATGAAAGGTGTCGGAGAGGGCTAGCCTGCAGAATTGACAAAAATGTTCCATGTCGATCGGCTTTTGTTTTTTGCAAAAAGTTGTCAGAAGTATGTCGTGTTTGATATCAAATGAAAGGTCTCGGAGAGGGCTAGCGTGCAGAATTGACAAAAATGTTCCATGTCGATCGGCTTTTGTTTTATGAAAAAAGTTGTCAGATGTATGTCGTATTTGGTATCAAATGAAAGGTCTCGTTGAGGGCTAGCCTGCAGAATTGACAAAAATGTACTATATCGATCGGTTTTTGTTTTTTGCAAAAAGTTGTCAGAAGTATATCGTGTTTGATATCAAATGAAAGGTCTCGGAGAGGGCTAGCGTGCAGAATTGATAAAAATGTGCCATGTCGATCGGTATTTGTTTTTTGCAAAAAGTTGTCAGAAATGTGTGGTGTTTGGTATCAAATGAAAAGTCTCCTTGAGGGCTAGCGTGCAGAATTGACAAAAATGTTCCATGTCGATCGGCTTTTGTTTTATGCAAAAAGTTGTCAGAAGTATGTCGTGTTTGGTATCAAATGAAAGGTCTCAAAGAGGGCTAGCGTGCAGAATTGACAAAAAATGTGCTATGTCGATCGGCTTTTGTTTTTTGCAAAAGGTTGTCACAAGTATATAGTGTTTGGTATCAAATGAAAAGTCTGGGTGTGGGCTAGCGTGTAGATATGATAAAAAATTTTCATGTCGATCGACTTTTGTTTAATGCAGAAAGTTGTCAGAAGTATGTCGTGTATGGTATCAAATGAAAGGTCTCGGTGAGAGTTGGGGTACATAAATGACAAAAATGTTTCATGTCGACCGGCTTTTGTTTTTTGCAAAATATTATTAGAAGTATATCGTGTTTGCAATCTAATGAAAGGTCTCGGTGAGGCCTGACGTGCAAATATGAAATAATTGTTTCATGTCGATCGGCATTTGTTTTTTGCACTGACAGCGGAGCTCTAGGGAATGCTCGGCGTAGCCGAGAATTCGCTAGTCCTATATACTAAAAGGCTTAGACATGTTTTCTTATATATATTTTCATCAGACGATCGCCAAAATTTTGCAACGGGCTACAGCATAAACTGATTATCCGATTTTAATGATTTTTGTTCCATATTATAGAGCTTGATTCAAATTAATTTCCTTTAAAGTTTTTATAATTTTACTGTGTGTGGTTTTTGTGTAAAAAAAATTAAACTTTGTGAAATTGGTACTTTGAAACAATAGCTCAAGCAAGCATTGGAAAATTTCAAGTGAATGCCAACTACTAGCTGTCATGTTTGACAAGTCAGAAGCAAAATTTAATCATTTATTACTTCTTAATGTATAAAGATATCAAAAATCTTAAATCATTGTTATACATTGTATACATAAGCAATTATTTCACTAAAAATTTTAGTGTCTTTCGTGGCGAATTTAAAATTTCTAATTTTTGACGTTTAAGTGTCAGTACAGACAGTGTTGCCAAATGTGTCATAAAGTAACTACATAAATACCAAATATTCCTATAGGAACTAAACTGATGATAGAAGCTGTTATTTTAGAATTGCCGATGGTAAATTATAAATTTAAAAATTGACTACAACAGTTTAATTCAAACAGTGTTGCCAAATTATGAAGTAACTAAATAAAAATCAAATATTCCTAAATAAAATAAATTGATCACTTTGCTGTGTTCGATATCAAAAGAAAGAAAATAAGAAGGGCCGGTTTTAAAATGATAAAAAAAATGTGTCATGTCGATCTGCATTTGTTTTTCGCAAAAAGTAGGTCGTCTTTGGGTTTTAATGAAATGACACAATATAGACTGGTGTGCACGAATTACAAAAATGTTCTACGTCGATTAGAATTGGTGTTTTGCAAAATGTTGTCAGAGATATATCGTGTTTGGTATCGAATTAAAAGTCTCGGGAAGGGCTGGTGTGCAGAAATGTTAATTTTCTATGTTGATCGGCTTTTGTTTTATGCAAAAAGTTAATAGAAGTATGTCGTGTTTGGTATCTAATGAAAGGTCTCGATGAGGACTGGGGAGCAGAATTGACAAAAATGATCTAAGCCAATCGGCTTTTGTTTTTTGCAAAAAGTTGTCAGAAATACGTCATGCTTGGTATCGAATGAAAGGTTTCGGCGAGGGCTCGCGTAGATAATTGACAAAAATGATCTATAACGATCGGCTTTTGTTTTTTCCACAAAGTTGTCAGAAATATGTCGTGCTTAGTATCGAAAGAAAGGTCTCGGCGAGGGCTCGCATAGAGAATTGGCAAAAATGATCTATAACGATCGACTTTTGTTTTTTCCACAAAGTTGTCAGAAATATGTCGTGCTTAGTATCGAAAGAAAGGTCTCGGCGAGGGCTCGCGTAGCGAATTGACAAAAATGATCTATGTCGATCGGATTTGTTTTATGCAAAAAGTCGTATAAAGTATATCATGTTTGGTCTCAAATGAAAGGTCTTGTTGAGGGCTCGCGTGCAGAACTGACGAAAATGGTCTATGTTGATCGGCTTTTGTTTTCTGCAAAAAGTTGTAACAAGTATATCGTGCTTGGAATCAAATAAGAGGACTCGATGAGGACTGGCGAGCAGTTATGTTAAGTTATCAGAAGTATATCGTGTTTGGTATAAAATGAAAGGTCTCGATGAGAGTTAACATGCAAAATTGACAGAAATGGTTCATGTTAACCCGCTTTTGTTTTTTGGAAAAAATTTTCAGAAGTATGTCATGTTTGGTATCAAATTAAATATCGGTTGAAGGCTAATTTGCAGAAGTGACAAAAAATTGCCAAGTCGATCTGCATTTGTTTTTGTACAATTAGCCGAAAATACACCGTGTCTGGTATTAAATCAAAGCATTCGACAAGAACCGCCTTGTAGAAATTAAATTAGCTATTAAATGGTAATTATTCACTGACGCCGGAGGCCTAGGGAACGCTCAGCGTAGCTGAGCATTCGCTAGTGTTTAACTAAATATAATCTTACGATTTTTTTTATCTTACAATTTTGTTTTATTTAAAAACGTAATTCTGCATAATAAACAACAAATGTAAAATGCAGTTGTCACAATACATTTTTGGTAAGTTTTTATTACTTTAAACTAATTTAACACCAAAATTAGTACAACTTAACTTTTCAGATCATCAAATTATCAACAATATATTGTGACAACAGTATTTGTCCATTCTAAGGATTTAATAACAAATAGTTGTTAAATTTCAAGGCTTATTATGGACCACTTTTTCAATGTCAAAAAAAAAATTTACTGTCGGTGAGTGCGTTACTACTTAAATGATCGATTATAGATTTTAATATGTAACTTGTAATATTTTTAATAGCTGATGATGGACCCATTTAGAGGTCCGAAACGTCTAACTCTTTTTTGTAACTAATGTTAACAATAAAATACATGGAACTAAAAAGCCCAACATCATTCTAAAACCATTGTTTGAAGTTCCTAAATCTCAACATATGATCACATGGTGGTTGGTGAAACATTTTATCTTACAACTCGACGTGACCATTCCTGTAACAACGCTCTCAAAGTAAGATGACCGGCCCTCAGCAACGACTACTTAATATCATCTCAGAAGAATATGGCCCTGAGATAGTTACAACAATCAAAAGGTACAATAATATAAAAGTTAAAATTGCAAAAACAAAATGTAGACTATTTTTCCTCCACAATTGTAAAGATAACTGTTTAAATCCACATTTTATTAGAAACTTTGTGAAAGATAAAAAACATTTTAATAAGCATAACCAACATAAATTTCAACAAGTTAATGCCAGATATTTTAACACATTATTAAATTTAGAAATAGATGATGCCCATCGCCTTTTACAATCTTTAAATAACGAACTCGGGATGTGTGTTTTTCACTGCATGTCCATCTTCCCCCATGAAATTTTCTTTTTCATCACATATAAAGCTAATAACTTATATCTACAAGTAAAATCTGCATCTAAAACTAAAATTAATTCACTCAAACAAAAACAATTTCACCATAGCATATGCAACTTCATAATAAACAATTACAAAAATTGGATCACTAATCTTTCTGATATTGAAATTGATGATAAAATTCTAGCAATTCTCTCTCTAGGTCCAAAATTCAGTTACAAACTTAATAAAAAGAATAATAATAAGAAACTAATTTTAGATTGTTATATTAATTTGTCTTTAGCAATTGACCGTAGCAACTTTGAGAATAAATATGAGATAAAAAATAAAATAGCCAGAATTTTAAATAACCAATTTGATAAACTTAATAATACAAGACTTACATACCCCGAAAAAGAATTGCTACAATGGATTCAAACTACACAAAAATTTATTAAAAATAATAAAGATAAAATAATAATAACTGAAGCAGATAAAGGTGCAAAAACAGTAATCATGAACAGAGATGAATATTTAAAAAAAGCAGAACTTATTTTGAATGACCCTTCCACTTACAAAACCCTTAACAAAAACCCAATTAATTCTTTAGATACAAAATGTAAAAAATTTTTGAAAACAATAGATAAACCAGATTTAATCATTCAACATCCATACGTAGTGTAGTAAATCTCTTCTCAGTGACTTACCACAATGATCAGCTGCCGCCCTAGTACGTCACTAGCTTGTTCGGTGGCTAGCTGAAATAAATTGTTGGGTTCGTCCAAGTAAAGTCTATTATTTAATAAATGACAGTGAGGTTTATTGTAAAATACTTATTTCGTAGTTACATTTATTTTACATTTAATTGTGCGAGACTACCGAACTACTCTACAGCTAAGTCTTCAGACTTCTGTGTCTCAACTCCCTTCTGCACGCTCTTCGTGGCCTCCTACTCATGCAAATCATAGTAGGGTTTTTAGCTGATTAATCAGTTTAGATAAAGGAACAAAGAATATTCTTGAACTTTATTTAGGACAAACAATACTAGGAACGGAACTGACGGTTGCAGAAAAGAGCCTGATAGAGCACGAACTTAACAAAACAACATAATAATAAAAATGTCAAAATTTGCTTAAATAAAGGTTAATAATTCTTCAAACTAAAAAATAAAGTGACGTTATACAAAGATAAAGAAAATATATCGAATTTCATAAAACATAAGCGAAATAAGAATTAAATAAAATGCTTAATAAGTAAAATACATATGACGAAATATACTAAATCAAAGTTAGTACTTATATACTAAAACATTGTATAAATGCTTAAAATTAAGGGTTAGTACATGATAATAATTACATAAATTGATAATTAAATACATAATAATTAATATGAGTAAAATATTCACAAGTAAAGTCTAGGGCTTTACTACACCTCCCCCCTAAGATTGAAAATTGTAGCGAGGATTGCTGCGATTTTCATGTCTGATATACATATCCTCGTCAAGAACAAAAATTCTTCCTTTATTTTGAGTACGTGGCGGTACTGTAGGACTAGTAATTTTTGAAGAAGTTGCTTGAGGAGTGCTATCACTATTTTCATTACATGAGTTTACAATTTCATTTTCATTTGGATTGTGTGAAGCACTACCTTTTGTTTTAAATTCCATTGTTTCAGTTAAATCAGTATCAGAATTTGCGACTTCTCGTCGTATGAGATTTGGAAAATGGTACTTTATGAGATAATATGCTAGAAAACATGTGATAATAAAAAGAATAACCGTTACTGTTGATAAGGAAATATGCAAGACTGCATGATCAGCAGATTGATCTATGGAAGTATTTATTTCTTCCTTATGCAATTTGTCTAAGTCAAAACTTATTTTATCAAATAAATGATTTTCTTTAACGGAAATTATTTTACTATCGTTAAAAGAAGGAAATATTTTAGAAGTACTTACAATTGATAAATTAGATAAATTTGGAAATGAAATTTGAGGTGTAAAGTCCATACTTATCGTATTATTATTTCTAGAGCTTTTAGTATTTATAATAACGTTATTAGTTATTGCTACACAACCGCTTTTTAACGAAATTTTACCGGTTCCATTTAGCTTTAAATTTGTTCTTACATTATTTTTACAAACTATGTTTACATTTTCTATCTCTGAATTTGTAAACAACCACGAATTTACAGCAATCATTTGAATCCAAAGATTTTATATAAGGTCATTACCCTTTTATTACAAGATTCTGGAAACACTTTTGGTTCAATTAATAATTTTGCTTCGCAGTTGCCATGACCATGAACTAAGGAAATGGGTTGTCCTTGTTTACATACATAATAATTAGATTTTAATACAAACAATTTACACTGGTTATCTAAATATGCATCATTACCTAAAAAGTAATGTTCTCTAATAGAATCAATAATTAGATATGGATTTTCTGGATAAATGAAAACAAACGTATTTGTGTTATTTAAAGAGATTGGTAAACTTGTTAATTTAATAACATCATAAATTTTTCCGGATACCAAAGGTATATTTAAAACAAAATTTAATTTATTGTCAAAGTAATAAATTACTGGATTAATTAATGAATAATAATGTTGCATATTTTCTTTAGCTAATGGTACTGGGAAACTTGATCCATCAGGAAGATGACTTTGTATATTTTTTAACTCTTCTAACAATTTTGATGGGTCTACAACATACGGATGTAAGATTCCTTTTTGAGCTGACATAATTATTTCTACTAATTGGGTTTGATGAATAGCGAATTGATCTATTAAAAATGTCATTAGAGTGATTACTTCGTTTACCTTTTCAAATAATTCACCTCTTTTAGAACTGTTAATTAAGGTGACTTCTAATCTTTTCATATAAATAGAAATTTGTTTTAATTTATTAGTGATATTGGATACAGAATTTTGTAAGTTATCCATTGATGACGAACTGACATTAACTATCGATTGAATAATTGAAGTTTGTTCTTTGATAAGATGCTTGAGATTTTTATCATTTTTCTCAAGTTTAGAAATTTTGTCATTATAGAAGGTTGCATCATCATCATCTAATGTACCAAAAAGACTTTTTGAAATTTTGCCTATTGCATCGAATAGAGCACGTTTTCGTCTATGAACTGAATTTTGATTGATTATAGAGTTTCTTTGTAACAATTCGCTGAATATTAATTTGTAATTATTTAAAAAGAGTTTACAGTTTTGAATTTCATTAGCTTCAATGGAAAGATTTTTTAATGTAGCACAAATATTTTCTAAATTATTAAATTGATTTTGTATTTCATGACCCTGTTGTACATATGATTCTAAATTTAAGTAAATAATAAATTGCCAATCATCATTGGTTAAACGAACATGGCCAAAACTTTCATAATATATTCCAGGATTATTTTCTAGTTTTGTTATATTATATAATTCGTGTAAGTATCCGACGTGGACGACAGCTAGGTATATAAAAATTCTTGGAAACATCTCACAGGCGAGGATTATCCTGTAATTAATTGTTTATATAAGAAGATTGAACATTATTGTTCGTTGCGTATTCAATATTTTGTGAATCACATAAATAATAACTTAATTCTAGTTGAAATATAGATAATAATTTTATTATCTATAGAGTAATTTTAATCGTATTATATACACCTACAATTCTTCAGTGTCGTGCACCTACTAATCGGCAATATAAACGATGAAACGGAAAGGGTTGGATTAATCAATCCATACACAATTCCAAATTAGGTCCTTGAGGAAAAATAGCTATATATATTTTGAAATATAAACCACAAGCCGTAATATAGTACTATAATCCCTACCTCAAGTAACTTTAAAAAAGGACCAACGCGCAGGGCGCTTAAAAAATCATAAAATCCATAGTATTTTTATTAAAGTGAATTCGACGCTATTAACTCTCTCCTCGTTCTTCTAAGAGTAAACCAAACGTGTATAATAAAATTGGTTGAATATTCGATGTGAAAAAATTTAATCGTAATTTATAAAATTTGGTAAATTTGGTAGAGTTTATTCTTTGCACATATTAGTAAATTAGGTGACCAAATAGTTTAGATGACCTAACTTCCCAAATGAACAAATAGCATGAGCGTAGCATTTCCTCTAGCTCGCTGATATGGTTATCCCGCCATAAATCGGAAATATAAAATTTAGATATATATTTAACTTTTACAATTGATCAAAAGTGTGTTATAAATTATCAGAATATTTATTTCCCGATTTTGAATTTTAATTTATTTTCTTAATAAAAGTACGAAATAAAATTACATGTAGTAATAAAGTAAATTTATACGAAACAAATAAGAGAATAATAAATAAAATAATTTTGATAAACAAAACACAAAAAGTAATAAAGGATTTAAGTATATTAATTAAATATTTCTACCAATTCTTTTATCCGTGATATATTTTTAATCGATTATTATGAACTTTGACTGGTTTGTTTCTAATTCGAACAGTTGTGTTTACTTTATCAAGTTCAATGACCTCATATGGTCCTTCCCATAAGGATGATAATTTTTTAGATTTTCCCTTTTTAAATTCTTCTTTTCGTACTAAAACTTTGTCACCAATTTTAAATTTTACGTCATTCACATTTTTGTCATAGTATTCTTTCGATTTCTCTTTATTTTGCAAAAGTTTATCTCGCGCTATTTTATGAATGTGTTGTAATCTAGATTTTAATTCGTTTGCATAGTGATCATAATTATAAATTACTTCTGGTTGTCTCTTAACTGAACTTGGCAATTCTGCTTTAAATCCATACATTAATTCAAAAGGAGTATATCCTGTACTTGTATGTGGTGTAGTGTTGTAACAAAATGTTGCATATGGTAACCAGTTATCCCATTGTTGTGGATCTTTATCAATAAATGTTCTCAAATATTCACCTAATGATCTATGATATCGCTCGATTTGTCCATTAGATTGTGGATGATACGCAGTTGTCTGAATTTTATTAATATTTAATAATTTACATACTGATTTAAATACTTCGCTTAGTAAATTAGATCCTTGATCTGTTAAAATAGTATTTGGAGTGCCATGTAAACAAATAATTTTAGTTACTAAATTTTCAGCAATCGTGTTTGCTTCTTGATTAGGTATCGGTATAGCATGTGTAAATTTTGTTAAATCATCTTGAAAAGTTAAAATGTATTTATTGCCATTATCTGTTATAGGTTGAATAGGACCAACTATATCCAAAGATACTTTTTCAAAAGGTTTTGTTGATGTAGATGTAATTACCATAGGGGATTTTACCTTTTTACTAATTTTTTGTTTTTGACAATTTGGACAATTCTTTATATAAGTTTTTATATCATTAAAAATTCCTGGCCAATTAAATTTTGAACGAATTCTTTTAAAAGTTCTATTTACGCCTTGATGACCTCCTACTGGAGTATCATGATATTCTTTGATTATTTTTTGAATATCTTCACGCGATAAAATTTCTTGATTACCTCTCTGTGTATAAACGTTTATCGTAATATTAGTACCTTTAAAAATATAACGTAACATCATTCTAACATTTTCCCATTTTAATCTATCATGCCCACAACCTATACGAGGTATTGCCAATTTTGTTATGTAATTTAATATACAAAATTCTTTTAAATTTAATAGGGTAAAATATAAATCTTTGTACGATGGATTATCGAAATAATACATTTTAGTGATTAAATGTAGAATATAGCGGTCATTTTCTTTCAAATATAAAATTTTATACAATTGAGGATTTTGGCTTTTTAATTCTGTTTCATTATTAAACATTTCCTTAAAATCTTTTGCTATCCCTAATCTCATTTCTAAATCGTTACTAATGCAATGAGCTAAAGAAAAATCTGGAGGTGCATTAAATAAATTATCATCTATTTCAGTTAAATTGCTATTAATAATTACGGTATTTTCAATATCTTGTAAATATTTTTCATATGATTTTTCTAAGTTTTCATTATTATTTAAATTAAGGAAATAGATTCTGCTTAAAGCGTCTGCATTTGTATTTGCTTTTCCGGGTTTATGTATTATTTTAAAATCATACTCTTCCAATTTTAATCTCCATCTTATTAATCTAGAACCTGGATCTTGCATTTTAAATAAATAAATTAAAGATTTTTGATCCGTGACAATAGTAAATTTCTGTCCATAAAGATAAGGTCGAAAATGTTTCACTCCCCATACAATCGCACATAGTTCTTTTTCAACGACGGAATAATTTAGTTCAGCTTTATTAAAACATTTACTTGCGAATGCTATCGGTAAATCTTTACCAATTTCTCCTTGAGATAAAACTATTCCCATTGCATGCTGACTCGCATCAGTGGTTAAAATAAATTCTTTATTAAAATTTGGAAATTGTAAAATAGGTGGATTAGTAATTTTACTTTTTAATAATTCAAATGCTTCGCTGCATTGTGGCGTCCAATTAAAAATTTCAGTTTTCTTCAATAAATTAGTTAAAGGTTTTGCAATAGTCGAAAAATCTGGTATAAATCGTCTATAATATCCTACCAAACCAAGGAATGATTTAATATCTTTTTGGCAATTTGGGACCTAAATAAATTATTTCCTTTCTTAAAAATTCGCACTTATCTGGTTGCAATTTTAAGTTATGCGCGCGTAATCTTTCAAAAACGTCTAATAATTTTGTGTTGTGATCTTCTAATTTTTTTCCGTATATTACTATGTCATCTAAATAAACTAAACATTTAATCCCTTGTAATCCAGTTAAAACATGGTTCATTAACCTTTGAAAACTTGCAGGAGCACCCTTTAAACCCATGGTCATTCTTTTATATTGATAATGTCCTGTCGACGTACTAAATGCTGTTTTTTCTTTATCATTATCGGATAGTAATAACTGGTGAAACCCACTCGATAAATCTAGAGTAGTAAAAACTTTTGAGTTGCCCAACTGATCTAAAATATCTGTTATATTTGGTAATGGAAAAGCATCTCCTACTGTTACGTCATTTAATTTTCTAAAATCTACGACAACGCGCCATCTCTTTTTCCTACTTGAATCAATTTTTTTCGGAACAATTAATAAAGGTGCATTCCATGGACTTACTGAAGGTTCAATTATATCATTCGTTAACATTTCATCAATTTGCCTATTAATCTCGTCTTTTTGTTTCTCAGGTAGTCTATAAGGTTTAACATGTATTGGCTGTGTGTTAGGTACAGTTGGAATATTATGCTTTATCGTTTCGGTATGAGTCAATTTATCAAAATCTGGCATATGAAATATATCGTTATACTCTTTACATATTTTTATTAAAGAATCGCGCTCCTCTTTATTTAAATGATCTACCCGTATTTGTTCAATTAAACTCTTTAATCTCTCATAAGAACTATCATTATCAATCTTCACAATATCATAATCGCATAAATCTTCAAAAATAACGTTATCATGATTAAACTCAATATTATCCTCATTATTATTTAAAACATTCACGTAAACATAACCATTATTCGGCCTCACTAAACAATTACTTATAAAAACTCCGTTATCTAACTCTCTTGATAAACATATCGCGTCATTAACCTTACTCGTATTTATTTTCAATACAACTTCACTACGCGGCGGTAAAATCGACACATTGTCACTCGCTATAAACTCCCATATTATTAATTCATCACAACAATAAAAACTTAATTCCCTTTTACAATAATCTACATTTACTTTAAACTCATCCATAAAATCTTTACCTAGGATTCCATCATTTTTTATAGGGAAATTACTCGGCACTACGTGAAATACATGCTTTATAATAGTAGAATTATTCGCCTTTATACTTAATTCGCACACTCCTAATGAAAAAATATTGCCCTCCGTTATACCTTTTATTTCAACTTTTGAGTCAATAAATACTTGAATTCCATTTTTTAACTTATCTTCTTTAATTATACATATGTCGGCACCCGTATCAATTAATAAATTTGTTATTTCGCTATTTGTATCAAAACTTTTTACATGCACACTATCTGGACGTAAATTTTCTGAGATTGATATAGTGTGAATATCACGCGGTTTGATTGATTTTGTCTGCACCGATTAGCAGTATGGCCTACTTTATTGCAATTATAGCATCTAGATAAATTTTGATTAGTATTATGGTCATTTTTTTGAATGCGTTTAATTTGCATGACTCGTTCCTCTTCTACTGCACATTCGACTGCATCATTGAAATTTTCAAATCTACTTGCTTTTACAATAGTTTTTATTGGATCAAAAAGACCTTCTTGAAATGCTTTTAAACTTAATTTAGAATTAAGGCTAGTTATAACATTTGTAGCTGCTTGACCCTCACTTACTATACAAGCATCATTTAAATCTGCTGTTAATCTTTCTAATCTATTGGCAAAGTCTCTTATGGTTTCATTATAGCGAATTTTACTGCTTATTAACTCTGACTGAATTTGTGCAATAGTGCGCTTTTCTATAAATTGATTTTGTAGTTCTAATTTTAACTCATCCCATGTATTTATTTCTTTATATTTGATTATATTATATGCTAAACCCGTTAATTTAGTTTTGATGATATCTAAAAATTGGAGTAGTTGTGCATTATTTGTTGTGGTAGCTCTGACTATATCGCAACATGTTAAAAATCTGTGTAAATTTTGCCTGTTTCCGTCAAATTCGGGTATGATTCTTAATGCATTTTCAATTGTGAAACTCATGGCTATTTCTCTTTGTACTAAATTTATGTACTCCTCAAAATCAGTACCAAATAAATTGAATATATCCCCTGACATATAATAAAATTAAGCTTAAAATTACTTACATTAGCGTACACTAACACTTTCACTAACACTTTTCTCTGGGGCTGACTCTGACGACGACGACGACTGGAACTCGAACTGCTGATTTTGGAACTGCAAACCTCTCTCGAACACAGGAACTCGAACTCAGGATACTCGAACACAGGAACTCGAACTCAGGAAACGCGAACTCAGGAAACTCGAACTCAGGATACTCGTTGAACTTTTTCACTTGTTGCACTTATTTTTGTTTGCTGATATTTAGTAAATGTTCATCCGCACGGTAGCACTTCCGTCTTGCCGCAATAACGAATGTCTTACTTGGATTATCGTTGAATTTGTTTTACTTGTCGCTGATATTTATTAAATGTTCATCCGCACGGTAGCACTTCCGTCTTGCCGCATTAACGAATGTCTTACTTGGATAATAAAGAGAACCGCACACACCTGACACCAAAATTTTATGTAGTAAATCTCTTCTCAGTGACTTACCACAATGATCAGCTGCCGCCCTAGTACGTCACTAGCTTGTTCGGTGGCTAGCTGAAATAAATTGTTGGGTTCGTCCAAGTAAAGTCTATTATTTAATAAATAACAGTGAGGTTTATTGTAAAATACTTATTTCGTAGTTACATTTATTTTACATTTAATTGTGCGAGACTACCGAACTACTCTACAGCTAAGTCTTCAGACTTCTGTGTCTCAACTCCCTTCTGCACGCTCTTCGTGGCCTCCTACTCATGCAAATCATAGTAGGGTTTTTAGCTGATTAATCAGTTTAGACAAAGGAACAAAGAATATTCTTGAACTTTATTTAGGACAAACAATACTAGGAACGGAACTGACAGTTGCAGAAAAGAGCCTGATAGAGCACGAACTTAACAAAACAACATAATAATAAAAATGTCAAAATTTGCTTAAATAAAGGTTAATAATTCTTCAAACTAAAAAATAAAGTGACGTTATACAAAGATAAAGAAAATATATCGAATTTCATAAAACATAAGCGAAATAAGAATTAAATAAAATGCTTAATAAGTAAAATACATATGACGAAATATTCTAAATCAAAGTTAGTACTTATATACTAAAACATTGTATAAATGCTTAAAATTAAGGGTTAGTACATGATAATAATTACATAAATTGATAATTAAATACATAATAATTAATATGAGTAAAATATTCACAAGTAAAGTCTAGGGCTTTACTACAGTAGGTAGGATGTACATGCAACCAAAGATACATAAGCCCGAAATCCCTTTAAGACAAATAACTTCCACAATAGACACACCATCATATAAAATAGCAAAATTTCTAAACCAAATACTTTCAAACATAACTTCTACTTCTGAAACTATAATTAAAAACTCATTTGACCTGGTAAATGACATTACAAAACTTAATATTCCTAGTAACTTTCGCATGTTCTCTCTTGATGTCACCGCGTTATATCCTTCTATTCCACAACATTTTGTGATTGAATGCATTGATGAACAATGGGAAGATTTCCAAGAATTCACTAATCTCACTAAAGACCAATTTCTCGAAGGCATAAATCTATGTTTCGAATGCTCAGTTTTCAGCTTTGATAATAAATTATACAAACAATTAGATGGATCCCCTATGGGTTCATCCCTTAGTTCCTCATTAGCAGAAAACATTTTACAAAAATTGGAATCAAATATAATTAACAAAGAAGAATATCAAATTTTATATTATAAACGGTATGTTGATGATTGTCTTATAATTGCTCCCATTGATCAAATCCAAAATATTTTTTCAAAATTTAATAACTTCCATGATAAAATTAAATTTACTATAGAACATGAAACTAACAACCAGATTAACTTTTTAGACGTAACTTTGACAAGAGATAAAAATAACATACTAACCAATTGGTTTCAAAAACCAACTGCATCAGAAAGATATTTACATTTTCACTCCTATACTAACATGAAATATAAAATAAGTGTAATAAATTCATTAACAGATAGAGCCATCAAACTATCTTCCCCACGATATCATAACACAAACCTTATCAAAATTTCCAACATGTTAAAATACAATGGTTATCCGCAGCAATTCATAATGAAAATCATCAATAAAAGAGTACATGCCATTACCAATGCATCAAGTTCACAAACTGTTGTGGAATCTCAGAATAAAATTACACCCATAATTTACTCGAAAATCCCTTACAATCCTTCCATTAACCACATAGTCTGTCACGCCCTAACTGAATCAAATATAACCCTTGCAAATAACAATAATGACACTACAAGTCATCTATTTACCAAATTAAAAGATAAAATTGATCCAGACAAAAGAAAAAATGTAATTTACCAGGTCAACTGTGGTAATTGTAACAAATTATACATTGGCGAAACTTCACAACCAATTAACAAAAGAATTTACCAACATAATCTACATTGTCAGAAGATGAATGGAAATCATAGTGCTTTATGTAAACATCATTGTGTCATGGGACATATTTTTGATTTTAAGAATTACAAAATTTTAAACACTGTTGCTCCCAAATTTGAAAGATTACTATATGAGACTTGTTATATTAATATTAATAAAAATACTGCAGTTAATCACCATACAGACTTTAATAATAACGTAGAACATATAAAACATTTTTTGAATAGATACCAAAACTAAGGATAAAGTAAAATAATTTCAATTTCATTTAAATTTTATCATGTTACACTTCAAATTTCCCGCCTTGTATTCTTTCATTCAACTATAAAACAATATTAATTATATTTTCCGCCTGACAATTGACTTGTTGAAATTCAAATCTTGTTATTCTTAACTTTTTTGTTTAATTTAATCACAATATAATTAAATCCATTTTGTACAATTTTCGACAAAGTTGCATTTCGTTTTCAGTATCTAGTCAGCCATCATGGCTAAAGGTCACATGTTTAACTAAATATAATCTTACGATGTTTTTCATCTTACAATTTTGTTTTATTTAAAAACGTAATTCTGCTTAATAAACAACAAATGTAAAATGCAGTTGTCACAATACATTTTTGGTAAGTTTTTATTACTTTAAACTAATTTAACACCAAAATTAGTACAACTTAACTTTTCAGATCATCAAATTATCAACAATATATTGTGATAACAATATTTGTCCATTCTAAGGATTTAATAACAAATAGTTGTTAAATTTCAAGGCTTATTATGGACCACTTTTTCAATGTCAAAAAAAAAATTTACTGTCGGTGAGTGCGTTACTACTTAAATAATCGATTATTAATTTTAATATGTAACTTGTAATATTTGTAATAGCTGATGATGGACCCATTTAGAGGTCCGAAACGTCCAACTCTTTTTTGTAACTAATGTTAACAATAAAATACATGGAACTAAAAAGCCCAACATCATTCTAAAACCATTGTTTGAAGTTCCCAAATCTCAACATATGAACAATCTTTTGTTTTTAAATCTTTGACTTCTTGTTTTAATGTATTTATTACTTAATGAAAACCTTTATGTAATTCCTGCATTTCCTTTCGTATTTCTGTCCGTAATTCTTGAGTTTCTTCTCTGTGTTGTTTGTTTTCCGTCTTCATCGATTTTATCTCCTCGTTTATTGTTATTAGCATCCTTACTATTTCATTTTCTTCTGATTCTATGACTTTGCGTTTAGCAACTGGTGATCTCGATGTCTTCCTACTTTTACTGAAGACCTTATTATCACTTATGTTGCTGACACTGGAACTTCTAGTAAATTTACGTTCGTCATCTTCCATCTTTGTACGCCTAGTTGGAAACTTCTGCGGTCCTTAGGTGTTTTCGTGGTTGCAGTTTAACTCGATGTAAAATTTGTTAAGGTTTGCTTGTTATTATTTTTAGGTTATTTTATGCTTAAAATTTTCAAAGAGTACTTTTGAAAAAGGATAAGGCTTCTTCTGCATAGATAACACTTCCTGCTATTTATCTGACCTTTAACTACCACGTCCTTAGCAGATTCTTCTTTTCAGTTTTAGATTTTAATACAAATTTGTTTTTCTACTGCGGATACTCAAACTGTCAGCTGTCAATCAGCGGTCACCTTTATACATAAAACAGTCATATAATTAACGTAAATTTTCAGCAGTGTAACAGTGGTAGTATAACATAAATTAACATATTAACTAATTTGTAATCATAGGGAAAAGATACAGTATCCAAAAAAAAATACATATTAAATTCTGATATAAAGTACCAAAAATTTGGAGGAAGTGGTTGCTGCTAACTTATTATTTATTTTATTTCATTTTCAAGTATGAGAGAAAAGAAAAACTGGCAACAGCCACTTCTTTTGGCAACATTCACGGTCACATTTCAATATTGTGTGTAAGACCTTGACCTGAAATGTGGAAATGAAATTTTTATTTTTACATTCATTAATAGAATCATCGATACAATAATATTCTTTCTGTATTAGGGTTTTTTTCAATATTTCAAGTGCTTTAGCTTTTGAGCAGTTTTTTATTTCTAGTGGTAGTAAATTATAAAGTTTGATACCGACGTAATTACATGTATTTTCAAAAGCAGCAGTTTTATGAGCAGGTAAGGTTATGTTCACAAGTTTTTGTCGTGTATTATATACAGAATTGCTAAAGTTAATATTACTGAGGTTATGATACAAGTATTTTAGAATTTCAAATATGTATAGACAAGGAATAGTCAGTAAGTCTAACTGCTTAAAGGAGGCTCTACAAGACTGGCGAGGTGACATATTTAATAATATACGAATGGCTCTTTTTTGTAAACGGAATACTTCTTGTAGCATAGGTGATGAAACCTACATTATAATTCCATAAGAGGCAATGGAATTAAAGAAAGCAAAATACAAGGTGCGTAAAACAAATATATCTACTTGTAATGATAGCATTCGCAACATATAACAACATTTGCTTGATTTATTAATGGTTGCTTTCAATTGTAAGGTCCATTTATTGTCCGCGTCTAACAATATACCGAGACAGAAGATTGTATTAGTCCAGCAGACGCTTACATTTCGTGTATCATTGTTAGAGACCGTACTAGAATGCAGGTAAAATTGAATAAAATTAGATTTCTCCAAATCAAGCTTAAGATTGTTGGCTTTGCACTAATCAGAAATATTGTTTACAGTGTCATTAGCCAGAGCAATAATAAAATCTGATTGTGGATTAGACATAAAAAATAAGCGTCATCTGCATACAGTGTACATGATGTATTTTTAATACTGATGGGCAAGTCATTTATGTAGACGATAAAAAATAATGGACCGAAGACTGAGCCTTTGGAGACGCCTCGCTGAACAAGACCTTGATCCGAGAGAGTGGCTGAGTTGTTGGATATGTCGGTAAATTTGACAGATTGATGACGTTCGGACAGGTAGGACATGAACTATGAGGCGGCCACACAACGGACGCCGTAATGTACAAGTTTTTGAAGTAAGATGTCATGGCACACAAGGTCGAAAGCTTTAGATAGGTCACTTGAAACACAAGAAACGCACATGTCTTTATCTAGGTCACTTACTATTTTGTTATATATACACGAGACCGCACTAACAGTGAATTTATTTTCTGTAAAACCGTGTTAATTTTGTGTTAGAATAGTATTTTTATTTAAAAACACTGTGAGTCTATTGTAAATAGGTCTCTCGCTAGTAATTTTGAAGATTCTGCACATACTACAATGGAGTGTTTGAAGAGTTTTGAAAAACACCTTTTGCAATAGAGAGATTAAATACCGATGTTAGTGGATTAGTTATTAGTTTTGCCAATTTTTTTATTATGGAGCATGGTATTCCGTTACTTCCTGATGAGTACGAGTTTTTCAAGCAATTGATGACGGTGAGGGTCTCTTTACTTACCTATATATAAAATGACAATCTAAATCAATCATCATTTTTCTATCTAAGTGCAGCTTTGTACTTTATGCTTATAAATATAAAGTAATTGGCAATAATTTCAAATATGGGTTGCATGGTTAATCTTGATATTATAAACAAACAAATGTATTTAACATAATATCTTCATTTCCATCTTAAATGCCTTACAATATCATATGTATACTTGCCTACATAAAAAATGACAATCTAAATCAATCATAATTTTTCTGTCTAAATGCAGCTTTAGACTTGATTCTTATAACTATAGAGTGGTTGGCAAAAATTTTAAATGTGGGTTGTATGGTTAAGCTTCATATTATACAAAAACAAATGTATTTAACATAATATGTTCAATTCCATCTTAAATGCCTTACAATATCATGTGTATACTTACCTATATTTAAAATGACAATCTAAATCAATGATTATTTTTCTGTCTAAGTGCAACATTATACTTTATGCTTAGAATTATTGAATGGTTGGCAATAATTTCAAATATAAATTGTATGGTTAAGCTTGATATTATACACAAACAAATGTATTTAACATAATATCTACAATTTCATCTTAAATGATTTACAATATTATATGTATACGTACCTATATATAAAATGACAATCTAAATCATTATCAATTTTCTATCTATGTACAACTTTATATTTTATGCTTATTATTATATGGTGGTTGGCAATATTTTCAAATACGGGTTGTACGGTTAAACATAATATTAACCACAGACAAATGTATTAGACATAATATCTTCAATTCCATCTTAAATGACTAACAATATCATATTTACACTTACTTATATATAAAATGACAATGTAACTTATCACCATTTTTCTGAATAAGTCTAACTTTATACTTTATGCTTATAATTATAGAGTGGTTAACAATAATTTCAAATATGCGTTGTATGGTTAAGGTAAATATTATACACAAACAAATGTATTTACCATTATATATTCAATTCCGTCTTAATTGCTTATATTATCATATGTATACTTACCTATATATAAAATGACAATCTAATATCAATCATTATTTTTCTGTCTAATTCCAAATTTATACTTTATGCTTATAATTATAAAGTGGTTGGCAATTAATTCAAATAAGGGTTGTATGGTTAAGCTTGATATTATACACAAACAAATGTATTTCACATAATATCTTCAATTCCATTTTAAATGTTTTACAATATGTATACTTACGTATAAATAAAATGACAATCAAAATTATCACCATTTTTCTGTCTAAGTCCAACTTTATACTTTATGCTTATAATTATAGAGTGGTTGGCAATAATTTCAAATATGGGATGTATGGTTAAACTTAATATTGTACACAAACAAATGTATTTAACATAATATATTGAATTCCATCTAAAGTCTCTACATTATCATATGTATACTCACCTATATATAAAATGACAATATAAATCAATTATCATTTTTCTTTTTAAGTGCAACTTTATATTTTATTCTTATATACCAACAAATGTATTTAACATAATATCTTGAATTTTATCTTTTATATATAAAATGACAATCTAAATCATCATCATTTTTATGCTTATTATTATATGGAGGTTGGCAATAATTTCAAATACGGTGTATATGGTTAAGCTCAATAATAATATCATAGATATACTTAACTATATATAAAATGACAATCTAAATTATTCATTATATACTGATAATTATAGAATGGTTTGCAATATTCTTAAATACGAGTTGTATGGTCTATCTTGATATTATACACAAACATATGTATTTAACATAATATCTTAAATGCTTTACAATATCATATGTATACTTACTTACATATAAGATGACAATACAAACCAATTATCTTTTTTCTATCTAAGTGCAGCTTTATAATTTATGCTTACAATTATAGAGTAGTTGGCAATAATTTTAAATAAGGAATGTATGGTTAAGCTTGATATTATACACAAGCAAATGTATTTAACATAATTTCTTCAATTCTATCATAAATGCCTACATTATCATACGTATACTTACCTATATATAAAATGACAATCTAAATCAATCATCATATTTCTGGCTAAATACAACGTTATATTTTATACTTATAATTATAGAGTGGTTTGCAATAAATGGGTTGTATGTTTAATCTTGATATTATTCACAAACAAATATATTTAACATAATATATTCAAATCAACCTTAAATGCCATGCAATATCATGTGTATAAAATGATAATCTAAATCAATCATCATTTTTCGGTCTAAGTCCAACTTTATACTTTATGCTTAAAATTATAGGGGGTGGGCAGTAATTTCAAATATGGGTCTTATGGTTAAGCTTGATATTATACACAAACAAATGTATTTAACATAATATCTTCAAATCCATCTTAAATGCTCTACAATATCATATGTATACCTATCTATATATAATATGACAATCGAAATCAAGTATCATTTTTCTGTGCAAGTCTAACTTTATACTTTATTAAGGTGTTGAAAATTTTTTTATACTTTATGATTAGAATTATAGAATGGTTGGTAATAACTTCAAATATTGGTTGTATGGTTAGCTTGACGTTATACACAAACAAATGTATTTAACATAATATCTTCAATTTCACTTTAATGCCTTACAATATCATATGTATAAGTGCAGCTTTATACTTTGTGCTTGTAATTATAGAGTGGTTGGCAATAATTTCAAATTGTATTGTATGGTTAAGCTTGATAATATAAACAAAACAAATGTGTTTAATCAATATTTTCTTAAATGCCTTACAATGTCATATGTATACTTACTATATATAAAACGACAATCTAAATAAATCTTCATTTTTTGTCTAAGTCCAACTTTATACTTTATACTTATAATTATACAGTGTTTGGCAATAATTTCAAATACGGGGTGTATGGTTAAGCTTTTTATTAGACACAAATAAATGTAACAGACATATATTGTAGCGAACCCAGGGTCGCGGCGCGGGCGGCGGCGCAGGCGGCGCAGGCGGCGGCCGCTAGCGCACAGGTCAAAACACGTCCGTTCGCTCCCTATTGTTCTGATCGGGGTCGGCGAATATTCGAGAAATTAAAAGGTCAAAGAATATTCGAGAATGAAGCGTTTTAATATAAATACCCCAAGCAAAAGATCGCGAGGACAGTCTTGTGTTAATACGTGTAGTGTACAGATGGTGATATAAATAAATAGACGGTGATATAAATAGTGTTGAAATAAATATTGCATAGTTTTAATTGTTTAAATAAATTATCTTAGTGTTTAAGTCTTTAGTAATAATAATTAGTTCTTAAATTAGTGTTTATATTTGTTAATTCTTAGTGTTAGTTATTTTTATTTATTCTTTATAATTCATATTTCTTTAATTAAACTTAGTTATATAAATATTAGTGTTTTAATCAATTTTACACTTCACCTAAATAAATAAAACGTTACAATTGGTGTCAGGTGTGAGGGTTATTAAAAACTGTGAAGTGTAAAATAAAAATAAATAAAATGGCGGGTAAACAAGTAAAATTAAGTGAATTAAAAGTAACCGATCTCAAGAGGGAACTGGAAGACCGAGAGTTAGAGACATCGGGATCCAAGGCTGTTCTGCAACTTCGTCTACGGCAAGCTTTATTAGAAGCTGGTGAAAATCCAGATGAGTTTGTATTCGAAATTGCGGGTGGTTTCACCGATTTTGTTAAAATTCTAGAACAAAATTCTAGAACTTTGGAACAAATGAAAGAAAGTTCTAAAACATTGAAAGAAGAGTTGCTAGAAAATTCTAAAACTTTAGAACAAAATTTAGAGGAAAGTTCTAGAAAATCTGAAGAAAATTCTCGAACCTTGGAAGAAAAAATGATGGAAAATTCTAGAAGTTTGGAACAAAAATTGGAAGATAAATTAACAGAAAATTCTAGAATTTTAAAAGAAGAACTAACAGAAAATTCTAGAATATGGGAAGAGAAATTAATGGAAAATTCTAGAAGTTTGGAAGAAAAACTGAAAGAACAATTGAAAGAAAGTTCTAGAATACTAGAAGAGAGAATAGAAACTTACGAGAAAAAAGTTGAAGAGTTACAGCAAAATTTCTCTAAAATTACGCCAGCGGTTTCAAATTCCGACGTGGCAGCTATTATTCAAGTAAACAAAACAGTAAAAGCGGAACATAATTCAAAACTGCACATTAAAACACCCGAATTCGATGGCAAGTCATCATGGCCAAATTATGTAAAACAATTTGAAGCCGCTGCCAAAGCAAATGGTTGGACTTCCAAAGAAAAAGCTACTGCGCTGACAGTTTCGCTACGTGGAGAAGCCATCGATATCCTACAGACGCTAAAAGAGGATGAACAGGAAGATTACGACCAACTTGTCAAGCGGTTGGATATGCGATATGGCAATGCGCATCTGGAGCAGGTGTACCAAACGCAATTAAGAAACCGGTATCAAAATTCTAAAGAGAACTTGCAAGAATTTGAGGCCGACATAGCTCGCCTGGTTCGTCTTGCACACCCTACAGCTCCTGACAGCGTCTTGGAATGCCTAGCTACACAAGCATTTATCTATGGGGTCCGAGACAATGAAACTCAGCAGGCACTACGATTGGCTCGACCAAAAACTCTGGTTGATGCACTTTCATATGCCTTAGATCATGAAGCTGCAAAACAAGCTTCACGCAACCAATCGCGAGTGCGAATTATCGATGCTGAGAGTATCGAGGACCTAGATGATAGGATAAGACGTATTACATCCGAAATTCATGCTTCTGGAAAAAAGAAACTCCGCTGTTGGAATTGCGGTGAAGTAGGTCACCCGCAAAGGCTCGGCAGAAAACAACAGAGGAAAGCAGAACCAAGAAAGGAAGAAAGGGAGTCGGAAAACTAAGTCGGGTTGATGCGAAGGGGCAATCGTCGACCCGTAATCCAGTAGCCCCAGAATCTATTACTTATGTCGCATCCCTTCATCATCAAGCTAACAGCATCTATGTAGACGGTTCTATCAACAGAAGGCCGCTTAAAATGTTGCTGGATACGGGTGCGACAAAAACAATAATCAGACCCGACTTAGCAAGAAAAATATTCGGAAAACATCTACTTCCAACAAAGTGGCAAATACGCACAGCTACAGGAGAACAAGCTACCGCTTCTGGAGAAATAGATTTGAGCTTCACTGTTGGGAAAACGTACATTAAGCATCGTGTGCTGGTAGCTGACGTAGAAGATGAATTCATTCTCGGCATGGACATTATGAAAAAGCATGGATTTAAACTTGACTTGAAGAATGGAGTGATGTTGGTCAATGATGAAGAACTGGTATTAAATCCACGAGACGACAATGCCATGCGAATATTAATAACGGAAGATGTCACCCTCCCAGAACGGAGTGAATCAATCGTGGAAGCACAGATAGAGGGTAGCTTCTGTGAGGGAAACATTGTCATGCTCCAGCCGAAAAATGATGATGCTAAAACTGGGACTGGAGTTGTAATTGGAAAAGCCTTGCTCAAAACCGACAAGATAATCCCAGTTCGAGTAATGAACATAAATTTTTATCCCGTTATACTGAAAAAAGGGACCGTAGTAGGTGAATGTAATTGCGGTATCATCAATTATTCGAACTGTAAAGGCCAAAGACAACACATCCTGTGAAGTTCCAGATATACTAATCAAGGAGCTGTCATCATCGTTCCAGGACTTGACCGCCGACCAGAAAACCAAGGCTAAGGGTTTAATTGGCAACTTTCAAGATGTGTTCCAATTGGACAAGAAGGACAAAGGAAGAACCAATGTAGTCCATCATAAAATAGACACCGGAGACGCAAGACCCATCCGCCAAACAGCAAGAAGATTACCACTGGCGAAGCGGGAAGAAGCAGAAGAAATTATTGAGGACATGAGGACGGAAGGTGTGATTGAACCTTCAAGCAGTCCATGGGCCTCACCAGTGGTGTTAGTAAAGAAGAAGGATGGTTCTACAAGATTTTGCGTCGATTATTGTCTACTTAACAACGTGACGAAGAAGGATAGCTACCCGCTACCCCGAATAGACGATACACTGGACACATTGGCAGGATCAAAGATTTTCTCTACTCTTGACTTAAAGAGCGGATACTGGCAAGTGGATTTAGATCCAAAAGACAAAGAAAAGACAGCTTTTACCATCGGTACCGGTCTGTGGCAATTTACTGTTATGCCATTTGGGCTCTGCAATGCCCCTGCAACATTTGAACGACTTATGGAAACCGTGTTAGCTGGACTGTCGTGGAAAACATGTTTGGTTTACCTAGACGATATTATTGTGGTAGGAAAAACGTTCGAGGACCACATGAAGAACTTGGAAGAGGTTTTCCAAAGATTGAGGAAGGCTAACCTGAAACTCAGTCCAAAGAAGTGTCACTTATTTCAAAAAGAAGTTCATTATCTTGGACACGTAGTTTCTGGTAAGGGCATTGCAGTTGACCCGGAGAAAATAAGGGCTGTGAGTGACTGGCCAGTACCGAGAGATAAACACGAATTGAGAAGTTTCCTTGGTCTCTGTTCATATTACCGACACTATGTACCTGGATTTTCCAACATAGCGAAGCCATTGACAAGGCTTACTGAAGAAGGCAGAAAATTTATCTGGGAGATGGACTGTCAAGCTGCGTTTAAACAACTTAAATATTCCTTGACAAGCGCACCTGTCCTAAGTTATCCTTTACCAGAAGGAGAATTCGTTCTAGATACAGATGCCAGCAACGTTGGAATTGGTGGCGTTCTTTCCCAGATACAAGACGGACAAGAGAAGGTTATTGCCTATTTTAGTAAGACCTTGTCAAAACCAGAGATGAATTATTGCGTCACCAGAAAAGAACTTTTGGCTGTCGTGAAATCCGTGGAGCACTTCTACAAATATTTGTACGGTAGAAGATTTCTTATAAGAACTGACCACGCTGCTCTTAAATGGCTGCTACAATTTAAGAATCCTGAAGGTCAGGCAGCTAGATGGATTGAAAGATTGCAAGAATATAACTTCGTTATTGAGCATCGAGCAGGTACAAGCCATCGTAATGCTGACGCATTATCAGGAAGACCTTGCCAGGACGAATGCAAGCATTGCAGTCGTCTAGAAGAAAAACTCTCTACCATCGCCAGAACAACAGTAGTGAATGATAGTTGGCAAACGGAAGACCTTCGCAAGGACCAAGAGAATGACTCGGACTTGAAAATCATACGAGATTGGAAACGTGGCGATAGCAGACCAGTTTGGGAAGATGTTGCACGACACTCACAAAGTGTAAAATCTTACTGGGCGCAGTGGGACTCTATTGTGGTTGAAGAGGGCCTCCTGAAACGTGTCATAGAGAATACTGAAGGTACTGTGAGTAGGACCCAGCTGATAATTCCTAGGAATAGAGTACCGGAAGTATTGGAGGAGATCCACGACGGATCTGGACATTTTGGAGTGAATAAAACCCTTGAGAGAGTGCGCCAACGATTTTACTGGGTAAATTGCAAAGAAGATGTTAAAGAGTGGTGCAAGAAATGTGTGGTCTGCGCGGGAAGTAACGGACCACATAGGAAAAGAAGAGCTCCAATGCGCCAATATAACGTTGGAAGTCCCTTTGAACGCATTGCGATTGACGTGGCCGGACCATTCCCAGAAACTGACGAGGGAAATAAATACATAGTGGTAGTAATGGACTACTTCACTAAGTGGGTTGAGGCCTACCCATTACCCAACCAGGAAGCCGTAACGGTCGCTGAAGTTTTGGTGAAAGAATGCATCTGCCGATTTGGAGTACCGCGAGAGATACATTCCGACCAAGGAAGGAATTTTGAGTCTGCTCTGTTCCAAAATATCTGCAAGATATTAGGAATAAAGAAAACCAGAACTACTGCATTACACCCGCAGTCTGATGGCATGGTTGAACGGATGAATAGAACAATAAATCGGTATTTGTCAAAGGTAGTCTCTAACCATCAACGGGACTGGGACCGACATCTTCATCTGTTCTTGTTGGCTTACCGTTCATCCGTGCATGAGACAACAGGGCAGACACCAGCTAACATCTTATTCGGGCGGGAGTTGCGCTTACCATGCGACCTGGTATTTGGCAGTAAACCCGGTGAAGATCTAGCCGGGGAGGACTATGTAACGGACTTACGGAGAAGAATGAATGACATTCATGAACAAGTCCGTACAAATATTCAAGGTGCCAGCGATCGGATAAAAGACCAGTACGATGTCAAGGCTGAAAAAGGTGGTTATCAACCTGGGAATTTGGTGTGGCTGTACAATCCACAAAGACGTCGAGGCTTATCACCAAAGCTACAAAAGAATTGGGAAGGTCCCTACGAGATCGTAAAGAGAATAAATGATGTGATCTACAGAATTAGGAAAACACCTAATGGAAAGCCGAGAGTAGTCCACTTCAATCGGTTAGCCCCTTTCGCTGGTGATAATTTTGACGATCATTGTGGAGCGACGGTTCGCCGGGTTGTAGCTGAGGAACCCATATATGATGACTTTATGGAAAGCCATTCCACTGGTCACAAAGTACGGTATGGCGTGACACGAGAAGAACAACGAGATCTGTTCACCGTGTCCCCAGAATATTCCCTCGCTCACTGTGTAGCGAAAGACATTAAAATGTCCCGCGGCATCGCTTCAGTTTTTAAAAGAAAATTTGGACGAGTACAAGAACTGGCCAACCAACGTCCAACTGTTGGGAAAACGCTACAACTGAAGGATGATAACGTAGAACATAAGCGGTACATTTACTATCTCGTTACGAAACAATACTCACATCAGAAGCCGTCATACCGCAATTTATGGGACTCGCTGTACGACATGAAGGACCATCTGTTGGAAAACGACATCATGAAACTGGCAGTACCGAAGATAGGCTGTGGACTAGATGGTTTGGATTGGAGGATTGTTAGAAGCATGTTAGAAACAATCTTCCGCTTTACCGGAGTGGAAATTCTAGTCTGCAGCTTCAACTCTACCGGCCAAGAAGAGCTCAAACGGACCGTCGACTGTTACTTCTTCAAGACTTCCAGATGCACCAAGGGTGATGCATGCAGATTTCGTCATAACGAACTGTTCCGGGACGAAACAGTCTTAAGGAGGGGGCAATGTAGCGAACCCAGGGTCGCGGCGCGGGCGGCGGCCGCTAGCGCACAGGTCAAAACACGTCCGTTCGCTCCCTATTGTTCTGATCGGGGTCGGCGAATATTCGAGAAATTAAAAGGTCAAAGAATATTCGAGAATGAAGCGTTTTAATATAAATACCCCAAGTAAAAGATCGCGAGAACAGTCTTGTGTTAATACGTGTAGTGTACAGATGGTGATATAAATAAATAGACGGTGATATAAATAGTGTTGAAACAAATATTGCGTAGTTTTAATTGTTTAAATAAATTATCTTAGTGTTTAAGTCTTTAGTAATAATAATTAGTTCTTAAATCAGTGTTTATATTTGTTAATTCTTAGCGTTAGTTATTTTTATTTATTCTTTATAATTCATATTTCTTTAATTAAACTTAGTTATATAAATATTAGTGTTTTAATTAATTTTACACTTCACCTAAATAAATAAAACGTTACAATATCTTCAATTCCATCTTAAATGCCTTACAATATCATATGTATACTGACATATATAAAATGACAATCTAAATCAATCAACATTTTTCTGTCTAAGTGCAACTTTATAGTTTATACTCATAATTATAGAATGATTTGCAATAAATTTTAATACAGGTTGTATGGTTAGGCTTGATATTATACACAAACAAATGTATTTAACATAATATATTGAATTCTATCTTGAGTGCCTTACAATATCATTTGTATACTTACCTATATATAAAATGACAATCTAAATTATTCATCATTTCTCTGTGTAAGTCAAACTTTATAATTTATGCTTTTAATTATAGAGTGGTTGGCAATAATCTTAAATATGGGTTGTATGGTTAAGCTTGATACTATGCACAAACAACAAACAAAATACCTTCAATTCCAACTTAAATGACTTACAATATGTTATGTGTCACTGTGCGCTAATTTTTCAATTAATAAAATGGACATAATGTAAACTTAAGGACAATATACATTTTAGATTGTAAGTAAACGGTGGTGTGGGGGAGGTGAACTTAGGGAAAGCGCGGTACTTGTCCTCCAACCTTAACCAGTTTTGAGACAACAAAAAAATTGTTATCTTCGCTCAGCCAACCCTAGTTAAGATATGTTGGGAAATTATAGATTACAAACGCGATGTCACAAAGTATAAAGAAAACTCGCCCGCTTTTGCCAACCAGCCCTCGTAGAGATCAGACGCGTTGCATTTTAGTCAATGTTAGCAACTTAGTATAAAGTTAAAGTACCGTTATTCAATAAAACTGAACAAGTCGCTCGAGATGTCAAGTGTACTGCTGTGGACGCGTAAGTAATCTATCCTTTTTATTTTTACCATTATAGTATATTGTACAAACTTAATCATGTATGAGTGCGTATTGAGTGAGTATTTCTGTACGACTTTCTGTGTAAACGAAATAAACCTTATTTATAATTTGGCTACCAAGTATCATGTCTTTCATTCGAATCTAGTCCTTTCCGTGAATTATCACTTGAAATTAAAAGCACGTGATCATCACTTTCGGATCGACCCTATTTACGTATAAGAATTGTCGCATAGCTGTAACAATTTTGGTGTCACAGCGCTCTGTTTCGAAAATTTTAAACGCCTTACCGTTCTAATAAAATTACGCTAAGTAGCTAAATTCTCTTAATTTTGAGCAGTTTATAAGTTTTATATATATATATATATATATATATATATATATATATATATATATATATAGATATATATAAAGATGCCTTTAGGTATCGGAGCAAGTTCGAATACAAATAATCCGGCCACGGAAACTATGAACTTTCAATAGTCCGGACAAGGTATAAGTAATAGGTTACCATATTTTTATGGCGAACCTGGTGAATCTATTAACGATTTTGTAACAAAATTTAATTCTATTAGCGCAACGGGTGGTTGGCCATCTGATAAAACGGTTAATTTAACAAGAGCAAGTATAAAAAAGCAAGGTTATTTGTCCAGTCAAACTCTGCTTTACAAACAACAAATGATTAGGAAGCATTTAAAGATAAACTTATTGAAAGATATTACCCACGACATGAATTTTTTACCATTGAAATTTTCGCATTTACGCAGATCGGTTACGTATAATAGTGCAGCATTTATTTGATCCTGTAGAAAATGCAGCTGAAAATACTTATCGTCAGTCATGCTAAAATAAAAGATTAATTAAACACTTTATCACGGGATGTTTGCCACATTTACAAAGAGATTTGTTAGCAATTAGCCCGTCCTCATTTGAGGAAGCAATTACAAATGCCCAAATATATGAACTTATTGAGTATTGCGGGGAGAACGACGAACAGTTAATTTTGTAACTAACTCGGTAACTCAGGAAAATTTAATTGAAATGATTAATAAATGCCTTTTAGAGCAAATAAATTTGCTTTCCAAGCATAATAATACTGCGTCTGATAACAGCAATTTTAGAAAACAGACATTTAAAAATAAGAGATTCAACTAGTCGCGAAACTATAATCATAATAGTCAAAATAGATCGAGAGGGAACCCTAGATTCGCAAACAGAGGTCGTAATAGAGATATGTCACGAATGATGTGTTTTAAATGTGAAGAAATGGGTCATATTGCTAGAGACAGCGTAGGACAAATTAATTCTAACCCTGTAAATTGTAGTAGATGTAATAAATAATAAATAATAATAAAAGTAAAATAGTATTTAGAGTTAATAATAAACTGTATAACTTCTTAATAGACACAGGTGCCAGTGTGAGTTTAACTAAACATTTTGTGATTACGGGGACCAATGTACAGTTACGCTATTTAAGAAATAGACTTATAACGGGTATATCAGGACAGCAGTTGCCAGTGTTAGGTATCGCGAATGTAGAAGTTTAGTTTGGGCATGAGATTCATAATCACGAATTTGTGATATGCGATAATCATTTGCCCATTTCCACAGACAGACTAATAGCAATAGATTTTTTAAAGAAATTTAAAGCGGAAATTAGTTACGTTCGAGATGAAATTAAATTTGGAAATGTGTGGTTCCCATATGCAACGATTAACCAGTCGTGTATGCCGAAAGAATCAGCGAAATCATGCGATAGCGCCTTTGAAAAAGGTAATTTAAATGTATCGTCCAATCCATTTGAAATTACGGAGGATCTAAAAGTTTCCTTGGACGGAGAAGATCGCAAGACGAGTAACGAAGTACAAAATAATGAGAGAGAAATAACTAGGTGAAAGAAAAAGAAACATACGAAGATATTTATTGTGAAAAACGCCAAAAAACCAATAACAAGTAAATAACTTTTTAAATGAGTATAAAGATATTTTTATGGTAAAAGGAAATCAATTAGATTGTACATCAAAAATCACTCACAGAATCACTACTGAAGATGTACATCCTATTGCTAAAGCCCCATATAGAGTTCCTCATTCTCAGAAAGAGGAATTAAATAAGCAAATCAATGAATTGCTTAATGCTGGCATTATTAAAGAATTTGATTCACCCTGGTCTACTCCAGTAGTCCTAGTAAATCGTGTCATGCCCGATGGGTCGTCTAAAGTTCGCTTACGTATCGATTTTGGAGCGCTAAATAACATTACATGAAAAGATTTTCTACTGCTACCAAATTTACAAGACTCAGTACAACAGCTACACGGTGCAGCCTTATTTAGCACCTTGGATTTAGATAGTGGTTACCATGAGGTTGCAGTTGCAGAGGAAGATCGCGAAAAAACAGTTTAGTACACCCTGGGTGTAACGCACCTAGCACATTCCAACGATTGATGTACTGCACATTGAGTGGGTTGACTGGCGAGAAACGTTACGTTTATTTGGACGACATAATTGTTTTCAGTACTAGCGATTTAAATGAACATTTGTCCCGGCTCCGAGATGTTTTTGACCGTCTCAGAAATTATAATTTAAAATTAATATTAGAAAAATGCAGTTTCATTAAGCAAGAAACTACATACCTAGGTCATATTATATCGCAAGAAGGAGTGAAACCATATCTGGCAAAAACTGAAGTTATAGCAAAATACCCGGTTCCACAGAATGTTAGAGACATACGTGCATTTTTAGGCCTAGTCGGTTTTTATAGAAGATTTATAAAAAAAATTCTCTGAAATAGCGTAACCATTGTCATTGTTGACTAAAAAAGACCAACCGTTTATATGGAAAGAAGAACAACAAGCCGCTTTTAACAAGCTACGATTAACCCTTACCGAAAGCCCGATACTTCAATTTCCAAATTTTGAAAAAATATTTGTATTAGCCACTGATACATCCAATTCTGCCATCGGTGCTATATTATGTCAAAAAGTTAATGGTCAAGAACTTCCTATTTCATACGCCAGTCGAACACTCAATAAACCGGAAGGGAAATACAGAACAACTGAAAAGAAATGTCTAACTATTGTATGGGCTATCAAGACTTTCCGATGTTATCTGTATGGCAAGAAGTATGTTATTGTCTCAGATCATCGTCCTCTACGTTGGCTGCTAACTATAAAAGATCCGAGTAGCCGTTTGTCCCGTTGGGTTTTGACACTTGCCGAATACGACTTCAAAATTGTATACCGTCCTGGTCAGAAACACGGAAATGCAGACGCTCTACCGCGAGTATCAATTCATAACATAAGCGACTTAAAATTCAAAGCAGTTTGGGATAGAGACAAGATTCGGAAAGAGCAAGAGCATGATTCAGAAGTACAAGAACTATTAGGCGAAATGCAACGAGGAGATCAGCAAAATGAATTTTATTGCGATAACGATGGTACACTTTACAAACAACGGTCAAAGGAGGAGAGAGAAGATCGCATTGTCGTGCCCTCCAGTATGAGGAAAAATTTATTTATCACGTACTACGATCTCCCTCAAGCGGGACATATAGGATTTGATTAGACACTCTTAAAAATTAAAAAGAAATTCTACTGGAAGGGAATGGCACTTGACGTCAAACAGTAATGTTCGCAATGTTTATCATGCGACCAAAGAAAAACATCCCCACATTTGCGACTAGCACCACTTCAACACTTTCATGAAGATCTTTTGCCTTTCGAACGAGTGTCCATGGACATTGTGGGACCGTTATGCACAACTCGGTGCGGAAATAAATTTATCGTAACGTTTCAAGATGCATTCACTCGTTACCCGGAAGCCATAGCGTTACCTGATCAAAAAGCAGAAACGATTGCGCAAGCTTTCGTTACTGAAATTATTTCACGACACGTTACGGCTAGACAACTGCTGACTGATAAAGGAACGAACTTTCTATCAGATCTTTTCTTGAATGTTTGTAAATTGTAAGGAATAAAAAAATTGCAAACCACCGCGTATCACCCTATGTGTAATGGACGTATCGAAAGGTTTCATAAGACTCTAGCCGACTGTCACATTTTATACAGAGAGACCAACAAGATTGAGATAAGTGGTTACCTTATGTTCTCATGGCCCTTAGAAACACAACTAACTCTACAACGGGTGAGACACCATTCTTTTTTTATATGGACGCGAATTTGAAGCACATTTCAAACACTTATGTTAAATTCAGCCCTTCGAACTGCAGAGTATTTACTAAATGATCTAAAAAACCATTGCCGACTATGTAAGTGCTCTCAAAATCACTGCCTTACACAAATTAAGCCCCGTCTTTGTCAGTCCAGACATGTTAATGTGAGTGTTAAAGCAAATTTACCTAAACTTGTCTAGCAGTCTATCCCTACTGACGTCAGACTATGAAACGAACACGTTCATTTATTATGAGGTTACAAAAGTGCATGAGGCATACTATAATCACACCATAAGAATATTCGTAGAAATTCCACTAAAGACTCCAGGACCATATTTCCATATATTTAAAGCTTTGCCATTACCGTATGCCTCAAAAAATAGTTCTTGTACAAAATTATACATAGAGCCCGAATTCGACTTTTTAGCTGTTTCTGAGGACGGACAACTTTTCATAGAACTGGACAACTTAGATTTGATGACATGGAATACCGGTAATATCAAAATTTGTCCACCAAGTAGGCCTGTTTCGCGTATTTCCGATATTACATGTTTGTCAGCACTATTTACAGGCAATACAAAACACATAGTAAAATAGTGATTTAAGCCAAGTCAGTTTTGTACAGACCTAGAATCTCGAATTCTTGGATTTATAGCGTCAACAAAGATTTGTTAACTTACCATTGTCCAAGTTCTAAAACCAAAAATGAAATAAATATAACAAAAAAATTAATTATGGGAACGGGAGGTCTAACTATTCCAGCCTCGTGCACGGTTTACACTTCAAATTATTTTTTATTATCCCATACGCTGCTAACGTCCAAAATAGATATCGAAACAACAAACCAACTTTTTGTCCCACCTACGGACACTAATATTGAAAATTTTACTAACATCATACATAAATTTGGTACACACGACGAAATCTCAAAAATTTTAGAAACCATTAGTACAAATAAATTAAATCATGGTATAGATATAGAAAGTTGGCAACAACATATTTAATATATGAAAACTGGTCAAACTCAGAAGCATACGCACTATTTAACAATTTTGATTATTATTCTTTTTCTCATATCGGGTGTAGTCTACGTAATTTATCGTTTTACAAATAATCGGAAACAAAAACCTAAATCAAAAATTTATGACACTTCTTTCGAAGACATGGAACTTCCCAGAGACAGGTTCAGTCACCACCGCCTCCACCTGTAACTAACAATTTGTATCCTTTAAATGCTCTCCTTCAGCATCCAGTATTCTTATGTGGATAAAATTGAGATTTCTATGAACTGATGCCAGGGTCACGTAAAACAAAATATCTTAGGTATTTGGCGATCCTATCTACTGGTAGCCAACTAATGTTTTACAAAGATATATTAAAAATGCGTTTTAAAACTGTTCGTTGTAAAATCTTAATATTTAGGAATAAGTTAGAATATAATTAGATATTTATCGAATTTGAGCGCATAGGTTAAATGTAATAATTAAAAATAGAAGTAATTTAGTTGTTAATTTATATATGTCTGTCAGTACGAGCTAATTAAGTTATATATAGAAAAAGGAAACAAGGTAGTGCCAGGATATTAATTGTTTCAGCAACGCTAAAACAGTGAAGTTCCACCAAAAGAAAAGGGTTGCAGCTAGAGAACTGGGAAATGACCAACACGACGTGTAATACGGGAGACCTCCCCAGTGAAGTCAGCCCTTCGATGGTACTTCCGGAAGAGAGCCATCTCTGCACAGTCTACGAGACCCATCACCCGATAAAGTTAGAACCATCCGAAAAAAACAGCCGGTTTTCGCTCCATGACGGGCCTCGGAGAACAATATATTTTATTTATTGGAATATAAGTCCGTCTTAAGGTGGAAGGAGATGTAACAGTGCGCTGATTCCCAAATTAATAAAATGGACATAGTGTAAACTTAAGGACAATATACATTTTAGATTGTAAGTAAACGGTGATGTGGGGGAGATGAGCTTAGGGAAAGCGCGATACTTGTTTGCCAACCTTGACCAGTTTTGAGGTAACAAAAAAATTGTTATCTTCGCTCAGCCTACCCTAGTTAAGGGATTTAGAAAAGGATAGATTACAAACGCGATTTCATCAAGTTAAAAGAAAACTCGGCCTCTTTTGCCAACCAGCCTTCGTAGAGGTCAGACGCGTTGCATTTTAGTCAGTGTTAGCAACTTAGTATAAAGTAAAGTTAAAGTACCGTTTTTCAATAAAACTGATCAAGTCGCTCGAGATGTCAAGTATACTGCTTTGGACGCATAAGTAATCTATCCTTTTTATTTATACCACTATAGTATATTGTACAAATTTAATTAAGATTGAGTGCGTGAATATTTCTGTACGAGTTTCTATTTAAACGAAATAAACCTTTACTTATATTTTAGATACCAAGTATCTCGCTCATTCAATGTAATCTAGTCCTTTCCGTGAATTATCACTTGAAATTAAAAGAACGTAATCATCACTTCCGGTTCGACCCTATTTACATATGTGAATGGTCGCAAAGCTGTAACACATGTATACTTACCTATATATAAAATGACAATCTAAATCAATCGTCATTTTTCTGTCTAAGTGCAGCTTTATACTTTATGCTTATAATTATAGAGTGGTTGGCAATAATTTCAAATATTGGTTGCATGATTAATCTTGATATTATACACAAACAAATGTATTTAACATAATATCTTTATTTCCGTCTTAAATGCCTTATAATATTATATGTACATTTACCTATATATAAAATGACAATCTAAATTAATCATATATTTTTTGTCTAAATGCAGCTTTATACTTTATGCATATAACTATAGATTTGTTGGCAATAATTTTAAATATGGGTTATATGGTTACACTTTAAATTATACACAAACAAATGTATTCAAAATAATATCTTCAATTCCATCTTAAATGCCTACATAATCATATTTATACTTACCTATATTTAAAATGACAATCTAAATCAATGATCATTTGTCTGTCTCAGTGCAACTTTATACTGTATGTTTATAATTATAGAGTGGTTGGCAATAATTTGAAATATGGGTTGTATGGTTAAGCTTGATATTTTACAAAAACAAATGTATTTCACATAATATCTTCAATTCCATCTTAAATGCCTACAGTATCATATGTATACTTACCTATACATAAAATGACAATCTAAATCCATCATAATTTTTCTATATTAGTACAGCTTTATATTTTATGCTTATAATTATAGAGTGGTTGGCAATAATTTCAAATATGGGTTGCATGGTTAATCTTGGTATTATACACAAACAAATGTATTTAACATAATATCAGATGTATACTGACGTATATATAAAATGATAATCTATTAATCATCATTTTTCTGTCTAAGTGCAAATTTGTAATTTATGCTTATAATTATAGAGAGGTAGGCAATAATTTTAAATGTGAGTTTTATGGTTAACATTGATATTATACACAAAAATTGTATTTAACATAATATCTTCAATTTCATCTTAAATGCTTACATTTTCATATATGTACTTACCTATATATAAAATGGCAATCTAAATCATCATCAATTTTCAGTCTAAGTGCAACATTATACTTTGTGCTTATAATTATAGAGTGTTTGGCAAAAATTTTAAATATGATTTGTATGGTTAAGCTTGATATTATACCCAAACATATGTATTTAACATAAAACCTTCAAATCCATCTTAAATGTCTTACATTATTATACGTATACTTACCTATATGTAATAAGATAATCTAAATTAATCATCGTTTTTCTGTGTAAGTGCAGCTTTATACTTTATGCTTATAATTATAGAGTGGTTGGCAATAATTTTATATATTGTTTGTATGGTTAAGCTTGATATTATACACAAACAAATGTAAATTATGTTAGATGCCATCTAAGTAACTTTCCGTTGCTGATAAAGCATAGGGAATCGGGTGTCAACCCCATGCTGTAGAATTGTAAAACAAATCAGATTGTGTAGAGATACAGTAGAATAAAGAACTGCATATCTTAGCCCCTGTACTTTATATTTTATTAATTTAATAAATCTTTTCAAAAACTTTAATCCACGGTTCGTTGATTTCATTGGCGCAGTCGCTGTAGGATGCTGAAAAGGCTTTAACTCCGAAGTTTCTCAAATTTGAGATCCCAATTCGTTAAAGAGTTATAGTCGTCACTGTCAAGTGTTTAACGCGGCATCAAAGAATCTACACGTTCCCAGAGTGTTCAAGAAGTACGAAATCTCACGACATCAATTGTTGGTAAGATCAATTCGTTTACGATTTCACACCTGGAAAAGTGGAACCAGAATTGAAAGTACATCAGGCTATCAGATCCTCTACCCAACCTCCGGCGAAGACAGGCAAATCATATTGTCACCAATCCCAAAACCGTCACCAGGAGCAGAACGCCCACAGACCACGTCTCAACACCCACCTGAGCAGACATCAGAACCCATCCAATCTACATCCAGAGGACCATATAGTTGGCCATCGTAAATCTTGCCATAATCTTGTAAGTTAGAAATTTATTTCTCACCACATCGCCTTGCGAGATCAAATATTAAATTTTGTATTCAAACAAATCACGTAATTCAAATTACCTACTAATCTAGAGATATAAATTTCTTAAGAATAACATAACATTTGTAAGCCATGTCGAACCCAAATCCAGTCCTTCCAGCCACAATAATAGCACTCCCTAAAATTCCAAACGAGATCAAAGATCTGATAGATATCATCCCAGAATACAGTGGGAGTACCGGAAGATTACCACATTTCATCACTATCTGCGATGAAATCCTAGGTATTATCGAAAACCAAAGTTTATCGACTATGGTCAAAAAAATAATATTACATAGAATCAGAAAAAGAATTGTAAGAGATGCGAACACAAAAGTTGCTACAAAAACTTACATTGAGTGGAAAAGTTTAAGAGCTCTACTAATAGAAGAATACGGAGATAAAAGAAATGAAATTCATTTTTTATCTGAATTATCACATCTTGAACAAAAAGCAAATGATGATATTTTCACATATTTTGAGAAATATGAAGATATCTTCAACAGCATGATGAGTTTATTAAATTTAATTTTGACATTAGTTTTGAAAATTTAAGTATACTCATGTCAAGTTATGGATCCCATAATTTTTTTAATAAATTGTAAACAATCTTACAGAAGTCAATTAGCGGCCAGAAACCCTAGAACATGAATGATTTTTAATATTTACATACAAATATTAACAAGCTAACACCACCCAAACCAGAAGTAAATGTTCCAACCCCTCAATATAAAACTTATACCCACAATCCTAATCAACATCGATCTCCAGTGCATAAACATCCGTATTCAAACAACTTTCCTAGCCAAGCCATTCAAGTCAGACCTAAACAAAACTTCCCACAACCCATGTCTATAAGTACAAATTCATTCCGACCTCAATTAAAATGACAACGCGAAGACATGGACTTATTAGATAAACCATCCGGATCAAACGACGAAACAGTAACCGAATTTCAAGAAAATTCAGACGACATTGCAATCCTGAAAAACTTTAATGAATTACAAGAAGATAACGAAAATTTTCTTATAGAGCCTGTAGAAAATTTGAATTTCTAGCAAATTATACTTCTAATCTTCCATTCATTCAATTCAAAGATTATAGTGTAAAATTAGTGAAAAATTTGTCATGGAAAATAAAAACAAATTTAAAATATTCCACGAACATTTCGAAATTCAAACGGCCATTTCTCACAGTAATTGTTACACTTTGTCGAGTTATTTAATAAAAAATTAAAATGCTTTATCTATAAATTCCATAAAGACTTTAACATTGTTATAGGCAATTCCGGTTTATTATTAAATGCAAAAATAGATTACTCTAATGAATCAATAAGACTGCAAAATAAACATTAATTTAATTTTCAAAAAAATAAACTAGTATCAAACATTCACATCTCCGATAAACTAAATCTGAGAACCGATCACCTTAAAAATATTGAAAAAAACGAAATAAATAAACTAATACAAGAATTCGATGACCTAACCATACCCGACAATCAAAATTTGACATTTACGAACAAAATAAAACATAAAATTAACACAACTGACGAGACCCCTGTATATCAAAGATCTTATAAATACCCGTTCATCTACAAAGACAAAGTAAATTCCTAAATTAATCAATTACTAGACCAAAATATTATAAGACATTCATAATCGCCATGGAGTAGTCCAATATGAGTTGTACCCAAAAAACAGGAAGCTTCTGGTAAGCAAAAATTTCGGTTAGTTATCGATTATCGAAACTTAACGCCAAAGATGACAAGTAACCAATTCCCGATATTACTGAAATATTGAACTAATTGGGGAAATCTACCTATTTTAAGACAATCGACCTGAAAAGCGGGTTCTATCAAATTAAGATGGATTTAAATTTAATTGAAAAAACTGCTTTTTCAACAGACTAAATCTGAGGGATATTTTTAATTTCTCCGAATGCCCTTCGGCTTGAAAAATGCCCCGAGTACCTTCCAAAGGCTTATGAACTTTGTACTTATAAATCTTATGAATAAAATCTGCTTTGTATATCTAGACGATATCATAATTTAAGGAACATAGTTACAAGAGCATGTGAACAACATTAAACTTGTTTTCCAGAGATTACGCGAAGCAAATCTCAAGTTACAACTTGATAAAAGCTAATTTCTTAGAAAAGAAGTCGCTTATCTCGGTCATCTAATTACAACTGAAGGTATTCGATCAAATCTCGACAAAATAGAAATTATTAAAAAATTTACCATCCCAAAAACACAAAAAGAAATAAAACAATTCTTAGGCCTACTCGGATATTACCGCCGTTTTATTCACGACTTTGCTAAATTAACTAAACCTTTTACCAGATGTCTTAAGAAAAACGCGAAAATAAATTTAGACAACAAAGAATACATTCAATGTTTCAAAAAATGCAAATTATTACTTTCAAATTCCCCAATACTTCCATATCCCGATTTTTCCGAACCATATCGATTAACTACAGATGCTTCAGACTATGCAATAGGAGCGGTACTCTCTCAAAAAATCGAGGGAAAAGACCTACCTATAGCACATGCTAGTAGGACGCTCAATGAATACGAAATCAATTACGCTACTATTGAAAAAAAATGCTGGCTATCATCTGGGCAGTTAAATATTATTATCCATATCTATATGGAAAGAAATTTTATATAATACCAGACCATAAACCATTGACTTGGTTCAATAGTGTGAAAGAACCTAATCAAAAATTATAAGATGGAAATTAAAATTATCGGATTATAATTACGAAGTAGAATATAAACAAGGCAAGGAAAATTACGCCGCGGACTATCTTTCTAGAATCCCAAAATCATTCGAAATAAATTATAAAAATTCTGACATCTTTAATCACACTCAACCCATAGTACACTGTACCTCTCAAGACTTTAAAATGAGCCAAGGCTTCGCCAAACAAATTAATGAAAGGTTTCAAACCACTAATAATTTATAGAAAGTTAGTATAAAAAGGGATATAGCTATTTAAATGTCTCCTAGATAGATAATTCATTTAATCACTAAAAAGAAATATTACGATGAACCAATACTTTACAATATACAAAATTGTTTAAAACAATTAAGAGATTACTTGATACAAAACAAAATTAATTCTATTAATATGCTAAAAGTCGCATCAGGATTAGATAACCAAAATTGGAGTAATATAGAAAAATTACTAATAGAAATATTTAAAAATACAAACAATCAAATAAACGTATTCATTTTGAAAAATGTTGAACACTACACTAGTTCTGTTATCGCGGAAAAACACACTGACAGTTACACACACACACTGAACACTCAGATGACGAATCACCCTATAAATTTCGGCAAAAACGAAATCATATTTAAAGAAACAAATTCAAAAAACACATTAGAGATTAAAAAATTATTTGGACACAATAAACAAAGAATGTACATGTATATTAACAAAATAAATTCTCGGGATACATTACTAACATTTATTAAAGAATATCTCGCTCCCGGTAAAAAATATCACTGTATAGCACCAGAAACATTAAGATCAATGTTAAATAGTATCTTGAAACTATACTTCCAACCTGGTACATATCAATGTATATATTGCAAAACCCAACTAAATGACGTTGAATCACCCGATAAACAACAAGAACTAATCCAAAATTATCCTAATAGCAAAACAAACTATCGTGGCATAGTAGAGACTTATAAAAAACTTTAAAATAATTACTATTGGCCAAACATGCAACTAACTGTTTGAAAATTTATAAACAACTGTGATACTTGTCAAGAAAATAAATACGAAAGAAACCTACTCAAAACCTCCTTCATTAAAACACCAACCGCCTCAAAACCACTAGAGATTATTCATATCGATATACTCTCCCTAGAGAAACACAAATTTTTGAAAATTATTGAAAGTTTCTCTAAACATGCTCAAATTTATCATCTACCTGAAACAAACACAATTACTGTAGTTCAAAAACTAATGAAATTCTTCTCAATATTCGGACATCCTAAATAAATAATCTCGGACAACGGGTTGCAATTTAACAATCAACAAATTTTAAACTTCCTATCCTCTAAAAACATTCGCATACATCTAATAAGCGTAAACAATCCAAAGAACAACGGCAATATTGAAAGATTCCATTCGACTATTGTGGAACACATGCGAATCTCAGAACAAAATAAAGATTTTAAAGATTTAAACGCCAGCAGCAAAACTCGATATTACTTACAAGCTTACAACCAAACCATCCACTCAGTAAAGGTGGATTCATGCAACATTCATTTTAATTTCATTTTCATTACATTTTAATTCTAAAAAGTTAAAATAATGTAAAGCATTGGTCATATTCAAGCAAGTTCATTATTCATTTTAACTACATTATCATTTCACTAATACATTACAAAGTTGACCAACTTTTAACTTTTCATTTCATTTTCACTAGAAATGTAATGAAATAGACAACTGCGCGTGCGTGAAAAACAAAGTGACATCTATGGTCACGTTGATTTAATGTGTTTATAACCTCTCTAGATGTAAATAATCATTTGTCTCTATTACTGTAAACCCTATAAACTTTAAAAATTGATAAATCTGCGTTAATAGAGATTGTTCGGCAATACAAAGTTATATTTAACAAAAATCATAAAAAATATACAAACAAACTAGACAAAGAAAACGCCTGGACAAGTATAATAACAATTTTAGAATGTACGGGTAAGTATAAAGTAAAAAATCTTGATTCCTTTTGGCTGATATGGATTGAAGGTGATTGTCAATTTTCTTAGAATATACTTTCCTAACACATACGCCGTTCATTTTACATTTGCTCAGTGAACTTGCATGAACACCCTACGGTTTTATTGAAAATGAAATGATAATGTAAATGAAATTAAAATTAAATTAAAATGAATGTTGCATGAATCCACCTTAACTAAACGAATCCCAAACGAAATTCTTTTTGGCCATTTCAACGAATCACAAGAAGAAACTTCCCCTGAAATAATGACATACAAACACACAAAGACATAATAAACAAAATCTACACTGAAACCTAAATCCTATTAGACAAAAACAAAACAAAATACGCAACTTCACAAGTTGACACGTGCAAATTGCCCAAAAAAGCTTAGGAAAAACAAAGAAAACGCAACTTGGGTAAAATAGAAAAACCGCGCTAAAACAACAAAAAGTTCAAACTTACAATAAAAACAGAGCCCAAATTATTGCAGATAAAAATAAAAAAATAAAAGTTAATAATCTAAAAGAATATCGTAAATTTACAGAGCCATATGACCCTGCATTGCCGTCAACATCCGGGACGAAAGAGAAAACCCCGGAATAAACATTCTAAAATAAGGAGATGCCCTCATATTCAACAATAATAAGTTTATTTATATAAACCTTAAACTTAACAAAATTAAAGAAGAATATTATAATCTTACCCTACATTATAATCAAATTAAACTAGAAATTAATAATAAATATAGTAGCAGTAATTACATATTAGAAATAAATAATAATCTTGTAATATTAGAAACCTTCTTAGATATAGTTAATAATAAAATACAGGTCTTATTTCATGAAAATGAAATTATTAAAACAATAACAGGTAATTTAGATTCTTCGGACCAAGAAAGGTACGACAACGCTTTAAAATTAATAAACGAAAATAATAATATTGTAAAAGAAAACATAAATCAATGAACTAATTCTAACCAATAAATTTCCAAATACTTTAATAAACAAGTCGACAGAATAAATTAAAAATAAACTAATACAAGATAAAATTAATAATTTAGAAGATAGCATTGGCAAAACCATAGACGAAATGAGAGATAAACTCTACATCGAGAACATTATCACACAATTAATGTTTACGTCTGCAAATTTAATAAGCATCATGAATGAAGTCGAAACAACTTTTGCGTTCTGTGAAACAAATACACTGTATTTTGGAATATTATCTAGAGAAGATATAAAATCAGAAATTTCTTAATTGTTACCAAATGACCTTAAAAACCTCATATTGCACAATTGGCAACATCAACAATTAATTAAAGTTTACCATAAATATGAAAAATTTAAATTAGAGTTGATAATAGACGTTCCTAACCCTTTGTTGCAAACAGAACCCTGGCAAATCACCCCTATACCCACTATGCACAACAATACATTTGTACCACTCAATTTAAATCAAAGATACTACACTAACTCCAATACACAGATCAACCACTTGAATAAATGTATTCTTGTAGAAAAGAAACGTTATATTTGTACTCAAAATAACTGTGTTCCCGATAAATGCCTACAAAACTTGAATTTCAATAAGAATGCTGATAATTGTAATTATGTAAACTTACTAAATCATAACAAAATAATCCCCATTCCTAATTCAAATATTGTATATTTATACCTACCAATTAAGAAATTAAAGAATATAGAATGTGACGATAAAATCTGGAAACTACTCTATAAGAAACTGTTCAATCAATTAACAAAAACTTCACAGGGCTATTAATTACGACAAAATAATTAATTTGAAAATCAAAAAGAATAAACAAAATGAAATATTTAATAAAACCTTAAATATAAGAAATTCAGAAACTATAAAGATTCCAAATCAACAACTTACTCATATAAAACAAATTCATAAATGAGAATATCATTCCGTATTCTACGATGTATTATTGTATTCACTATTTATAATTGGTGCAATAATGGTCATCATCAAGATTTATTCGGCAATTGCAGCTAGAAAATTACTAGTAAAACAAAATTTTAACAAAAATCAAATTAACAAAACAATACCTATTGACGAACCAACAGGTATTCTTTCGCCTTACTGGAGAGGAATTATGTTAGATCCCATCCCTTATTGCATCATACTCTAAGTAACTTTTCATTGCTGATCAAGTATACGGAATCAGGCGCCAACCTCATGCTGCAGATTTGTAAAAAAAATCAGATTGTTTAGAGACACAGTAGAATAAAGATCTGTATATCATAGCGCCTGTACTTTACCTTTTATTAATTTAATAAATGTTTTAAAAAATATAAATCTACGGTTTCATATTAAATGCTTTACAATATCATATGTATACTTACCAATATATAAAATAACAATCTAAATCAATCATCATTTTTCTGTCTAAATGCAGCTTTATACTTCTTGCTTATAATTATGGCGTAGTTGACAATAATTTTAAATATAGTTTGTATGCTTAAACTTGATAATATACACAAACAAATGTATTTAACATAATATCTTCAATTCCATCTTTAATAACTTACAATATCATATATACTTACCTACATATAAAGTGACATTCTAAATCAATCTTCATTTTTCTGTCTAAATGCAGCTTCATATTTGATGCTTATAATTATGGAGTTGTTGGCAATAATATAAAATATTGGTGGAATGGTTAAGCTTGATACTATACACGAATACATGTGTTTAAAATAATATCATCAATTCCATCTTAAATGCCTACATTGTTATATGTGTACTTAGATATATATAAAATAACAATCTAAATTATTCATCATTTTTCCGTCTAAGTGCAGCTTTATACATTATGCCTATAGACAAATGACAATCTAAATCACTCATCATTTTTCAGTCTAAGTTAAGATTTATCCTTTATATATATATATATATATATATATATATATATATATATATAATTATAGAGTGGTTTGCAATAATATCAAATATTGGGTTGTATGGTTAAGCTTGATATTATACGCAATCAAATGTATTTAACATAATATCTTCAATTCCATCTTAAATTCTTTTCAATATCATATATATATATATATATATATATATATATATATATATATATATATATATACAGGGTGAACACGAACCTAATGTCATAAATTTAAGGGTATATAGTATTTAATGTGTAGATTTCGAAATAGAAAGAATTTTTTGAAAATTCGAAAAATGAAAATTCGTCTTTTCTTAGCAAAACTTTTTTTTAATGCTGTTTTAATTAATATTTCATTAAAAATATGGTTAACAAAAGTACATTCAAAATTAGTTGTATAAGATTCTAATTAATTAAATAGAATTTTTGACGAACGTAATTGTGTAATAAATAAAATAATTTCAGTATTATTCTTGAGAAAGTATTGATGTAGGTCATTTTGGCAGTGTTCTTGTTCTTAAAAAAATGTATTCTAATTCTGAGTTAGTGGATATGTTGTTAATTTATGGTGTAGTGAGACAAAACGCGGTATTATCAGCAGAATTGTATGCCGAACGGTATCCTCGAAGACGTCACCCTGATCGCAGGATGTTTATCACTGTGACACAACGTCTTCGCGACACGGGATATTTAAAAAGGAATTCTGGACGTGATGGCGGCGGTCGCAGATTACGCCACGATATGGAGGATGAAGTCATAGAACTAGTGCATGCCGACCCAACAATTAGTACCAGAGAAATATCTCGTGTTGTGGGAGAAATATCTCAGGCGACTGTTTTAAACATTTTGCATAAAAATGATTATCATCCATATCATTTTCAACGAGTCCAAGGGTTAATGCCTGCTGATCACCACGCTAGAATGACATTTTGTCAATGGATTCTTGGACAAAATACAACAAATATGAATTTTACTTCTTCCATATTATTTAGTGATGAAGCAATTTTCACACGTGCCGGTGTTTATAATTTCCACAACTCGCATTATTGGACCCAAGGAAATCCACATGTTGTTGTGAGAAATAGTTTGCAACATAAATTTTCTTTAAATGTTTGGGTTGGAATCTTAAATGGTAATTTACTTGACCCCCACACATTAAATGGTAACCAGTATTTGGATTTTTTTGCAAAATATCCTTCCAGTATTATTGGAAGATATTCCATTAAATGTTCGTCAAAATTCATGGTTTCAGCATGATGGTGCATTTAAATAATATCTACGGAAACAGATGGATTGGCCGTGGAGGTCCTGTGCAGTGGCCAACAAGATCACCTAATCTCAATCCTTGGAATTCTATCTATGGGGTCATTTAAAGTCCCTAGTTTATGATAATCAAAGCCCGCCAGAAAATATTGAGAATTGAGGATACGGATCCAAAATCTACACTAGTACAAATTATTCGACAACAAAATCATATGCACTTGGCATGTAGTGTGTCACTAATTCAACGTAGTGCACTGTGTGTGGCTGTGAGAGGTGATAATTTTGAACAATATTTATGAATTTTTGTATTTATTCTTTGTTTTGATACAAGAAATGTAAGTTACTAATATTATTACTATTTATTAGTTTAATATTTAATCCTTTCTGTTTTCCTTTGTTCTTTTCTTTAATAAAAATAAGCCAGTGAAATGTTAATATTTATCGTTTTTTGGGGCAATGAACTCTCAAAATAAATATTATTAAAAATTATGAAGTTTTGATTACCCTTCAACATTACGTAAATTAGTTTTAAGTATTTAATTAGGTTTTTATTTAGAAAATAATATGTGTTGCCAGTGATGCAGTGGTACCAAAAATGTGAGCTTCATGAAAACTACCCTTAAATAGGCGAATTTTTAAAAAATTCTTTCTGTTTCGTAATCTACATATTAAATACTATATACCCTTAAATTTATGACATTAGGTTCGTGTTCACCCTGTATATATGTGTGTATTAGACATATTATCGTCAATTCCATCATCAATGACTAACAATATCATATTTATACTTACATATACATATAAAAATGACAATCTAAATTATTACCATTTTTCTGTCTAAGTTAACTTTATACTTCATGCTATAATTATAGAGTAGAGTGGAGAGAGAATTATTTTAAATATAAGTTGTATTCTTAAGCTTGATATTATACACAAACAAATGTATTTAATTGTCTTACTATATGATATGTATACTTATCTATTTATAAAATCGGAAACTAAAACAATCATAATTTTTCTGGGTAAGAGCAACTTTATGCTTTATTCCTATAATTATAGAGTGGTTGACAATAATTTTAAATATGGGTTGTATAGTTAAGCTTGATTTAATATACATACAAATGTATTTAACATAATATCTTCAATTCCATCTTCAATGCCTTACAAAATCACATATATACTTACCTATATATAAAATAACAATCTAAATCAATCATCTTCTTTCTGTCTAAGTGCAGCTTTATACATTATGCTTATAATTATAGAGAGGTTGGGAATAATTTCAAATATGGGTTGTATGGTTACGCTTGATATTATAAACAGACAAATGTATTTAACATAATATCTTTAATTCCATCTTAAATGCCGTACAATATCATATGTATACTTACCTATATATAAAATGACAATCTAAATCAAACATTATGTTGCTGTCTAAGTGCAGCTTTATACTTTATACTCAACATTATAAAGTGATTAGCAATAATTTCAAATACGGGGTTTATGATTAAGCTTAATATTAAACAGAAACAATTGTATTAGATATAATACCTTCAATTCCATCGTAGATGACTAACAATATCATAATTCTACTTACCTATATATAAAATGACTAAATTATCACCATTTTTCTGTCTAAGTGCAACTTTATACTTTATGCTTTTAATTATAGAGTAGAGTAGAGAAAGAATTATTTTAAATATAGGTTGTATGCTTAAGCTTGATATTATACACAAACAAAAGTATTTAACATATAATCTTCAAAACCATCTTAAAAGTCTTACAATATTATATGTATACTTATCTATATATAAAATGGCAATCTAAAACAATCATCATTTTTCTGTCGTAGAGTAGCTTTATTCTTTATGCCTATAATTATGGAGTAGTTGGCAATAATTTCAAATTTCTTAATCTATATAGGTATTTCATCTTAAATGCATTACAATATCATATGTATACTTATCTATATATAAAATGACAATCTACATTATTTAAAATTTTTCTGTCTAAGTCCAACTTTATAATTTATGCTTATAATAATAGAGTTCTAGGCAATAATTTAAAAAATGGGTTGTATGGTTAAACTTGATATTATACACAAACAAATGTAGTTACTATAGTATCTTTATATATTGTAACAAAATTGGTATTTTATTACCAGAATTATATTATTTCCTATTGTTAACAATCGTTTAATATTTGAATATCTTATATCTAGTGAGGCTGCTTCTACCTAGCTGTACCTGCAAACACTTATTGTACTATTCTTTTGCTATTTATTTATCTTATAACTTACCGTGGTATCAATCTTGTCTTTTAAATAGCTGAAAATCTCTCTATCATGTTTGTAGGTTATAGTTTATCTGTCATTTGCGAATTGAGTTGGCAACTTTATTCTCCATACTTAGTGATTATTTTTTCAAACCTTTTATTTATTTTAAATAAATATAAAATAATTAGTAGACGATTTATCCTGTCCTGCTACAGTTGTAGTAACAATCTTACATTTTTTGGAAATATATAAATTAAGTAAATAATTCCCTTGTTACAAAGAAGATGAAATTCCGAGACGGGAATACGGCGAACGGAGACTTGTGTCTCGTTCACTTTGGCTTGACATTTGAGAGCCGACGGAGTAATCTGGGAAAACATTTTTCTGATCACAAATTTATTACTTAGTCACTCGTTAGTAAAGTTTTGTTTAATATTGCACAGAAATTGGAAAATCGGCAGGTAAGAATCATTATTTACTTTTGTTTAAATAACGTAGTGTTTTATTTAAGATATTTGGTTATTGCACAGTATGCACGTGTTATGTTCACACGTTGTGGTAAAAATGATTCTTGCCTTATGATATTTTTTACCTTGATCTAAATTTTGTACTAGTAACTTTTTAATGATTCCCAAATCACTCTGCCGGCGTACCAACTAAATTTTAGCTTTTATAAAAAAAAAAATTTTTATCCGGCTTTATTTTTTTTTCTCTTTGTTCAAAATTTTAGTAGTAATATTTTGTTTAACTTTGCCCGAGCTTATTAACCGTATAGCTCCAGTGTCCCTGTGTCATAGTACACATTCAGTTTTGTTCTTTTACCATTTAAGATAGTAATTCTGCTTAAATTTATTGAATTGAGTGACCTTCAGTTCAAGGAAGCTTTTGACGTGAGAACACGTCCTCATTTTTGCGAACACCCCATTTTAGTAATCTCTGTTTAACTTTTTCCGGGCCGTGAACTTTAAACTTTGTTTACGGTTATGATCAGAGGCGGCGATTTTTGCCGGGGCCTTTGAGATGTGAATTAGCCTAGTTTTCCCTATTCCGCCTACCCTCCTATGTGAGTGTTTGTTTTGACTCACATTACTCTGGACCAACCGACGGCTCGGCGTACTTTTGCCTTTATTACAGCTGCTCAGCTCGAGAAGTTATTGTAAATTTTTGTTGCGGACGATTGTTTTTTCTATACCGGAACTTTTTGTCGTCGCGATTGAGGGTAGGTTTGTACAAAACTAAAGCTTTGCCGTTTGTTTTGGGGTTATAATTTTTTATTCGGTGAAGGCATGCTTAAATTTTGATTTGTCAACGTTGTCATTTTTTTTTCATTATCCTTTTCTAAACTTTCTCTTCTTTCTGTCTTATTTGGATCATTAAAGTACAATATTACTGACGGCCGTCTTTATAAGTTTTTGTAGCTTAAACAATTTTTTATATTATTATTAATATTGTAATTTTTTTATTGTTGTAAAATTTTTGGTATTATTTAGAGTACTGAGTCGCGTTGTTCTGCGAGTAGATTTTCTAAGATTGTACCAGGAGTCTTAGCTTTCCTTCTTCGGCACCATTGTAATAGCAACCAGTCCTTCAGGCATTGTTGTAACTCCTTTTGGAGAACTGTTGATCTGCCGATCGTCTTTCAGGTTAACCAGCTGTGGGATTTTGGGGTTGCGTCGTGCAGTGGAGGGGACTACTCCTGGGACAACAGGAGCATTGACACCAGGGATTCCGGCCTCCAGGTCGCTTGTAAAGGACCTAGGGTCCTCCACATACAAAAAGAGGTAGAAGATCCTGAGTTTACAGCGATCGCGAGCTCACCTAAAGAGTTCAGGATCGTGACAGGACGGTAGTCCGTACCCATATTGTGGACCGTCCGACGAGGATTTCCCGAGCGAAAGGCCTAGTATGCCGCCTCGACGCCTACTACCAGGAGTCCAGCCCTGGAGTTCCGTTCCCTCGATGTTGGGACGCAGCTTTGGGTCCCGGAGTTTGGTTGTTAGAATATCTGGTAGGCGACTCCTGTTTTTTTTCTCATTAACTAAATTTTTTTGTACATTCCTTGTAAGCGACGACATCTTAGTCTCTCTGACGTAAATAAATCTTAAACTTTTCTGTCCATTAAGTGGCTTTACTTAATGTTTTTCCCTTCATTTATAAAGCCTGGCGCCCTTTTTTTGAACTATGTTCGGTTCCGCGTTAGTTTGACCTTAGTTGATTTAGACTTCGATTTAATTTTTGGCTAAACTTTCGGCTTGAGTTTTTTATTCCCAAACACCGAACAAATTTCAAACCTCACGCCCAGCTCTCCCCCTACCATTTAAGCCAGCTGGAGCACTTTGTGTGGGGAAGGTAGGTTGATAAATTGTATTACCCATACTTTCGTCACAATATATATATATATATATATATATATATATATATATATATATATAAAGCTGCACTAAGACAGAAAAATTATAATTGATTTAGATTGTTATTTTATATATATATATATATATATATATATATATATATATATATATATAAAATAACAATCTAAATCAATTATAATTTTTCTGTCTTAGTGCAGCTTTATACTTTATGCTTATAATTAAAGAGTGTTTGGGAATAATTTCAAATATATGTTGTATATTTAAGCTGGACATTATAAACAAACTAATGTATTTAACATTACATCTTCAATTCCATCTTAAATGCCTACATAATCATATGTATACTTACACATATACAAAGTTACAATCTTAATCAATCTTCATTTTTCTGAATAAATCAATCATCATTTTGCAATCTAAGTGAAGTAAAAATAATTTCAAATACGTGTAGCATAATTACGTTTGATATTATACACAAACAAATGTATTTACCATCATTTCTTTAATTCCAACTTAAATGCCTTACAATATCACATTTTGGAGAGGTTGGTATTAATTTCAAATATGTGTTGTATGTTAAACACGTTAACTGCCATGTGTCTCACTAAAATATCCTCGTATGCTCTGAGATACATTGTTTGTGCCTCAGTGTTTGAATACACGTTATGCTTCGTGGTCTAATATTTGTACCTCGCAACGCATTTCTGTGAACGTAGTTTAATTCGCGGTGGCCTGACAGACCAAAACCTATACTTAGCGCATGATTTTTTTGTTTTTTAGTGAAATTATAAAATACTGCAAATACAGCAAGATACATGTGCCTCAATAAAATTCTTCAAATTTTAGAGCAACATTAAAAATCAATTCTGTTATCATATTTGTATTTTCTAATATGAAAACACACTAAATCTGTAAAAAAAATGGCCCAAGGTACCCACTTTTTTTTAATGGTGGCAGTTAACGTGTTAAGCTTGATCTTATACACAAACAAATGTATTTAACATATTATCTTCAATTCCATCATAAATACCTTACAATATCATATGTATACTTACCTATACATAAAATGACAATCTAAATTAATCATATTTATTTTGTCTAAGTGCAGCTTTATACTTTATGCATATAATTATAGAGTATAATTTCAAATATGAGTTGTATGGTTAAGCTGGAAATTAAACAGAAACAAATGTATTTAACAAAATATGTTCAATTCCATCTTAAATGCCTTACAGTATCATATGTATACTTACCTATATATAAAATGACAATCTAAATCAATCATCATTTTTCTGTCTAAGTGCAGCTTTATACATTATGCATATAATTATAGAGTGGTTGGCATTAATTTCAAACATGTGTTGTATGTTTTTTTTTTTTATTTGAAATATTTTGAGGTACTTCGACATCGTGGTCACTAGTACCCCGGTACATTAGGTTTACATTACATATTTTATGTATATTACAGTTTGTTTATTATATCAATGTCTGTAAGGTATTGTATGATAGTTTTTTGGGCGTTTTGGTCATATGAAAGCGCGTCTTTGATGTTTTGGGGTATGTGATGTTTTTGTCTTTGGGGGTGGAATTTACGGCACTCGGTTATAATGTGGTTCACGCTTATTGGTACACTGCACATTTCACAGTTGGGTGGGTCGTTTTTCTGCATAAGGTGTCCGTGAGTGAGAAGTGTGTGGCCTATTCGAAGTCTTGTGAGTGTAGTTTGGTGTTTTCTGTTGTCTGGTGCTGTCCATGTCCTGGTGTCTTCTTTTATGGTTCTTAGTTTGTTGTTTGTTGTGTTAGCCCATTCGATTTGCTATTGTTTTTTTATTGTTATTTTCGCTTGTGCTTTTAAGTCGTATGTTGGTATTGTTGTGTTTACTATGTAGTTGTGGAAGGTGGCGTCTTTTGCTGCTTTATCAGCTTTTTCGTTGCCTTTAATGCCTTGGTGTGATGGAACCCACATTGTATTGTATTGTATTGTATTGTATGTATTGTATGTATATGAGGGTTTAAGCGTTTTGTCGCTTTTTGTCAACGCGACCTAGAAGATCTATTGTGACACAGCCCTTACTTAGTTTTCCGGAAGTAGATCCAGATTTTTGATGAAGCCGATTATGGCTCCAGGAGTCAAGTTCTTGATCTCATCTGCCGTAAGATACCTCTTACCTAGTTGATTGAGTCTCTGCACAGTTACGGCTGGGCATTCACACAGTATGTGTTCCGACGATTCTTCGTCCTCTTCACAGAGTCGACAGGTTTCATTTTCAGCTATACTAATTTTGTGCAAATGGTACTTTAAAGGACAGTGGCCAGTGAGAATTCCTGTCATTATGTTAAGGTCCTCTTTGCTGAGAGTTAGTAACTCTTTGGCGTTTGTCGAAGCTGGGGAAATAAATTTCCGAGCTTGATTCAGGCCTGGAATATTTTTCCAATATGAGGATATGACAGATTCCTTCCAGTTTTTGACCACCTTCTTATAGTAGCTTTGTGGAAGACCACATGAAGGTTCCGGCACGTGATATAAAAGTTTAGCCTCTTTTTTTGCAAGTTCATCAGCTTTCTCTTTTTCTAGGATTCCCTCGTGCCCTGGTACCCACCATAGGGTGACGTGGTTTGCTTCGGATAGCAATTGGAGGGTCTCCCTGCAGTTCCAGACTAGCTTTGATTTACATGTGAAGGCATTCAATGCCTTTAAAGCTGCCTGGCTGTCTGACATTATATTTATTAATGCTCCTTTTAGACCTTTATCTAGGTTTATGTGAGCACAGAGATTTATTGCATAAATCTCAGCCTGAAAAATGGTGGAGCAGGTGCCTATGGATTCCTTAATTCGGCAATCTGGGCCAAGCACACCTACTCCAGTTCCTCCTGTGTCCAATTTTGAACCATCAGTGAACCAGGACAAAGAATCCCTTTCAACAGGTCTTTCCGTTGCCCATTCAAGGCGATTACCAATAACAACCTTATACTTCTGGTCAAAATTGTATTTTGTTGTCATCTTATCACAGACTGACAAGGCCAGTTTATCTGGTTGTACTTCCCTTAGAATTTCCAAGTGGCCTACGAAATCTCCGGGCATAAAGTGTTTCGTTGTGCAGAGAGTCAGTGCCTGTTGCATCGCCTCTTTTTTCACCTGAATGTGTAGAGGTGTTAGCCCCAGAATCACTTCCATTGCTGCAGTCGGACAGGTACTCATAGCACCTGTAATACTGAGGCAGGCCATGCGTTGTAGTTTCCGCAGTGATGCCTGTGCTGTGATTTGTTTCACTTTTGGCCACCATACAAGTGACGCGTAGGTGATCATGGGTCTTACAACACTAGTATATGTCCAATGGGTCATTTTTGGCTGTACTCCCCAGTTTTTACCCAGAAGTCGACGGCATGTGTTTAACGCCACTGCTGATTTATTTGTAATCTTGTTGATATGTGAGTTCCAAGTGAGTTTTTGGTCTAGAATGATACCTAGATACTTAACCTCTGTAGAAAACTCAATTCTAGTACCCTTCAAGTAGAGAGCTTGAAGATTTAGCTTCCTTCTCTTTGTGAAGGGAACGATTGTAGTTTTGATAGGGTTTACACTAAGTTCATGTTCCAGGCACCACTCATGCACTAGATTTAGAGCTTTTTGTGTAAGGTACGAGATAGTGGTGTTACTACGTCCTCTGACCATAATTGCAACGTCATCTGCATATCCGTTTGCAAAATAGCCAGCTTTATTGAGCTTATTCAGGAGGTCATCAATGACAATACACCAGAGTAGAGGTGATAAAACCCCACCTTGTGGGCATCCTCTGTTGGTTTTTATCATTACTGATTCTCCTCCTATCGAGGCTGTAATCGTTCGACTTTGCAGCATGGCTTTTATCCATTCCACTACAGCTGGGTCGAAACATTTTGACCTCTTTCAATGGACTTATAGCACCCTCAATATCTATAAATATTCCCAGAGCTATTTCTTTTGGCCATGAAGGTTTTCTCTATATTATTGACAAGGCTGTGGAGAGCCGAAGTTGTCGATTTTGCTTCCTGGTAAGCAAATTGATTTCCGTTTAGTGGTGAAGCAGTTATCACTTCATTCCTAAGGTATTGATCTAAGACCTTTGCCATACCTTTCAGTATAAATGATGATAAACTAATGGGTCTGTATGACTTAGGCTGGACGCTTGGACGCCCTCCGCCTTTAGGTATAAAGACTACATTAGTTTTCCTCCACAATGTGGGAATGAATCCTAACTTTAGGCTTCCCTTGTATAGTTCGCAGAGTATTGGCAGTATATCCTTTATGCATTTCTGCAAAAGTGCCGGAAAAATGCCATCTCCACCAGTTGTCTTGTAGGGTTTGAAAGTATTTATCGCCCATTCAACTCTGTTTTCTGTAAAAAATATTATTAGCAGTGTTAAGACTGTTAATGAAGCTTAGCTTAGTTGTAGGTCCGGAGGAATTGTCCTCCTCCTCAACTGGCCACGACGATCCTGGGAAGTGTGTGCTTAAAAGAAGCTCCAATGTTTCCCTTGAATCTGTCGTAAAGTCTCCGTCTGGTTTCTTTAGTAGACCTATTTCATTCGTATGATCTTTTGATAGGACTTTCTGTAGGCGAGCTACCGTGGGCGTTTCTGATAAGCCCTCACAAAAACTACGCCATGCATTCCTTTTAGATCTGCAAATTTCTTTATTATATGAGGTTAGGGCACTTCTATATTGCTCCCAGCTCTCATCGCTGCCACTGGTTTTGGTTTTATTGTGTAACCTTCTAACAGACTCTTTGTTTACTTAGCTCTTCGGTCCACCAAAGTACTTTCCTAGTACTTTGTCGAAGCTTTACTGTACAGCTGTTTTCATATGCTGTGTGTAGCGCATTATGAAAGTCAATAGAAGCTGTTTCCAGTTCCTCAATTGTGTTTATATTAATTTTTCGTAAGTTCTTCCACTTCACACTTTAAGTGGAAGGTGGCGTCTTTTGCTGCTTTATCAGCTTTTTCGTTGCCTTTAATGCCTTGGTGTGATGGAACCCACATAATGTGGATTTCTTTGTTGTGTTCCGTAGTAGCTTTGTTGATATTGTCATGTATTTGTTGAACCACGGTATTCTTGTTGAATGTATTTTGGATACTTTGAACAGCACTAAGTGAGTCTGTACAGATAATGATCTTGTTTTCATTTATGTTGTTCTGTATGATGTACTTCGTGGCTTGTTCCAAGGTGTATATTTCGGCAGTAAAAACACTACATTCGTCTGGCAATCGGTAGTTGTCGGTGAAGCCGTTTGTAGTTACACTTGCACCTGTTTTATTGTTTAATTTTGATCCATCTGTGTAGATGTACAATGAATTTGTGTGTTTTTCTTTGAGAGTGTTAAAATTATTTCGATAGAGCTCAGGTGGAGTTTGGTCTTTCTGGAGTATTAGGAGGTCGAGGTTATATTTGGGTTGTTTGTTTGTCCATGATGGTTGTTTGTGGTGGGATTTTGTTTGTACTAAAGGAATGTTAATTTGGTTTGAGTGTATGTAGTTGTGTATTTTTAAGAGAAGGGGAGTATCTGTTTTTATAGTGCCATTGGGGTGGAATATGTTTTTGTGTGTTGGGTTGTCGGGATTTCCAGCTATTTTTAATGTGTAATTTAAAGTTAATGTCTTTCTTCTATATTCTAGAGGTTGTTCTCCTGCTTCTATGAGGATACTCTTAATTGGGCTCGACCTGAAGTCTCCAGTGGCTAATCTTAGGGCTGAATTGTGAATTGTGTCTATTGTTTTTAATTTTGTCTGACTTGCGGTGCAATATACAATGCATTCGTAGTCTATCTTTGATCTTATGAGTGTGCGATATACATTTAGTGTAGTATTTCTGTGTGCTCCCCAGTTTGTGTTGCTGAATGCTTTAATTATATTCAATCTCTGTATGCACTCCTTTTTAAGGTTTTGTAAGTGCGGTGTCCAGCTTAATTTGTTGTCGAAGATTACACCGAGGATTTTTTTGTGTTTGTGTATTTAATGTTGCTATTTTTTATGTTTAGTATAGGGTGTTCATATAATTTCCGTTTTTTGCAAAAATGTATTGCTTCTGTTTTGGTTTCGGAAAATTGGAACCCAGTTTTCGTGGACCATTCTTCAAGTTTTTGGATTGCTTTTTGCAGTTTCTCTTGTATGGTGTTAATGTTTTTCCCGCTGTAATATATGATGAGATCATCTGCAAACAGAGATATTTTTATGGAGTTGTGTATTTGTTTGGTGATGTTGTTCATTGCTAATAAAAAAAGGGTGACGCTAAGAATTTCACCTTGTGGGACCCCGTTTTTTTGTGTCTTTTCAGTTGATAATTTTCCATTGCTCTTCACTCTGAACTTTCTATCTTTTAAGAAGTTGTTTATATAGTGTAATATGTTTCCTTTAAAGTTATATGATTTGAGTGTTTCTATTATATAATGTTTCCAGGTTGTGTCATAGGCTTTTTGAATGTCGAGACATACTGCAATAAGATGTTGTTTTTTCCTGAATGCATTTTGGACAGCTGTTTCTAAGTTTATAATTTGGAAGATGGTGCATTGTTCTTCACGGAAGCCGCTTTGTTCTTTGGTCAGTATTTTCTTTTTTTCTAAATGCCACGTTAATCTTTTGTTAATCATTTTTTGGAATATTTTACTGAGGCAATTTGACAAGGAGATCGGGCGGTAGTTGGCTGGATAGGTTTTATCTTTGTTGGGTTTTAGTATTGGGATTGTTAAAACATGACTCCACATACTGGGGTATACATGTTTGTCCCATATAAAGTTATGGACGAGGAGTAGATATTTTAAAGTTTCCTGAGGTAGGTGTGTAATTAATTCGTATGGTATTCCATCTGGACCTGGACTGCTTTTTCCTTTAGTGTTTTTAAGTGCATTTTCAAGTTCGTTGTATGTGAAAGGTATGTTTATCGGGTTAGAGTTGTCGTCTATTATTATTGATGGATTGTTCTCTATTTCATTTTTGTAATTTTTGAATTGTTGTGTGTAATTTGCGTCGGACGAGTTATTTTTGTATGTGTCTGCAAGTGTGTTTGCTATGTCTTCGTTATCCGTGATGATTTTATTTTGTACTTTCAGTGTTGTTGTTTGTTGGAACGTTTTTCCTGTTTTTATTTTCCTTATATTGTTCCAGACTGTTTGTATAGGTGTGTTTGGGTTCAGATCTGATACAAATTTTTGCCAAGATTCTTTTTTGCTTTTTTTGATAGCTCTTCTTAGTTGTGCTTGTTTTCTTTTAAGTGTTAGCAGGTTATCCTGGGTTTTATTTTTCCTATAATTGTATAGCGCTTTTATCTTTTACAGCTTGCTTGCATACTTCGTTCCACCAAGGTACAGTTTTTCTTCCTTTGCATATTTTCTTTTTCCCGATAGCTGTATTTGCTGCTTTGTTAATAAGTTCTATTAGGGCTCTTAGTATGTCATCTATTTCTTCGCTTTCATTGAGGGATTCTTCTTTTATCTTTGCTAATTCGGTAAATAATTTCCAATCTGCATTATTTAAGTTCCATTGGGAATATATTGGGTCGGTTATAGTTACTCTTTGGTCGTATGTTCCTATTTTAATGGGGAAATGGTTACTGGTGAATAGTGTATGTACGATTTCCCATGAGAAGTTTGAGATGATTTGTGGATCGCAGATTGCCAGGTCTATACATGAAAAGTTACCTGAATTGCTGCAGAAGTGCGTTGGTGTGCCATCGTTTAAGATTGTAAGGTCGTAATTATCTATCATATTTTCTACTATTTTTCCTCTTTGATTGGTATTGTTGGATCCCCATATGAAGTTGTGCGCGTTGTAGTCTCCTACTAAGAGATATGGTTTTGGTAATTGATTTAGAACATGTTCTATTTGTGTTTCTGTTATGTTTGTGTTTGGTGGTAGATAAATACATCCTATTGTCATTTTATACGGTTGGAATATTTTGATGGCTATGATCTCCAGGTTTGTGTCTAATTCTACTTCTTCCACATAGTTGTTATTTTTTGCGAGGATTGCAACACCACCGCTGGCTATGTTTGCATTAAGTCTGTCTTTTCTATGGATGTTAAAGTTTTTAAGTTTAAAGTTTTTGTTTTCATTAAGTCTGGTTTCCTGAATGCATATATAGTCTGGAATATGTTCGGTAATTAAAAGTTGTAGTCCGCCTCGATGGGATTCGAGGCCATTACAATTCCATTGTATAATCATTATTAATCTTATTGGCTTGCTAACGACTCTAGGCTAATGTTGAAGGGTGAGTTTTTTTCTAGTCTTATTTGTAGTTTTAATTTCTTTTGGAGTCTGGATAGCCGATTTTTAAGGGATCTGTGTTGTATATTAGGATATATGTTGTTCATCATTTGTATTAGTTTGGGGATATCGTCTGTAAATTCTCTGGCTATTGTAGCGGGGTCCTTGCGCATTTTCTAGAAATTCTTTGAATTCGTCGAATTTTAATATGTACTGTTGTTCGTTTTCTTTTATTTCTTGTTCAACTGGTTTGAGCATTGTTTCTATTGTATTGTCATCTTTCGGGATAATTTTTTTGTTTATAGGCGGTATTGTAGGTTTTTTTATATGTTCGTATGTGTTATTGTTGCATTGTTTGTCTGTGTTTGAGTTGATGTTAGTGCCACTGGACGAGGGTTGGTCTTGTGATATTGTGTGTGTTCGTTTAGTGGTTATTTGTTGGTCGTCAGTGTTTGTGTCTGTGTTGTCAAATATTTGGGATCTGGTTCTTTTTCCGGATTTCGAACTCAGATCTGTTAAGGATGTCATTTCTGGTGTTTCCATATTTTTGCACTGATTGCTGTTGTGACCTATTTGTTTACATATGAAGAAAGTTATATTTTCTTCGGTTGTTATGAAGATCCTGTAGTCAGTTTGCTCATATTTTATTAGAATGCTTTCAGGTACATGCAGATTTTCTTCTGGTGATACGTATACTTGTCTTCTGAAACTTAATATATGTTGATATTCTGCTTCTTGCATACCTACTCTTAAGAAGTTGATAGGGGATACTAATTTGAGCCCTGTGTTTTTTAGTATACTTTCTATTACAGAATGGGGTATGGATGGGCAGACATTTGACAATATAAGTCTCTTTGCTGGGGTAATTAATCTCCTAAGGGTAGTGGTGTGATCATTTATTTTTATTTCCTTGTGGTTTGTAACTAGATCATCAACAATATTTTTAGATGACAGGTAGACGCATATTCGGTTGTTCGATATTCGCGATGCGAACAATATATTTTTAGGGCCGACAATGTTTCCTATGCTGATAATGTAGTCTTTAATTTTTTCGCCATCTATTGAATTTATAGCTATAGCTTGTTCTTTATGCGGAAAGGTTTCTTTTGTGTCTTTGCGAATCATATCCGTGAATGTTTTGTTTGGATTGAGGTTTTGACTTGTTTGATCGGTAATGTGGATGGCTGATTGTGACTGCATGTTGTTTGGCGCCTCTGTACTCAGTGGTGCCTGTTTTGTTTATTTATTCTATTTGTTTATAGATGGTGTTAGTATGGTCATGAGGTTGTATTTTTTGGGAATTTTTCTTAGTAGGAAAGTTGGGTTATAAATCAGGAAGAAAGAGGAGCGGGTCCGGGTACTAAGTGTACTGACTGAGCTCTACCTTATGTTTGGTGTCCGTTTCTTTCTTCTGATTTGGCTCGAGATTTACTCTGAATAAGGTTCACTTTATATTGCAAGGGTTAAACACGAGCGTAACACTGTTTAAGTGAAAAACTCATGTGTTGTATGTTTAAGCTTGATATTATACGCAAATTTAATTATCAAACTAATATCTTTAATTCCATCTTAAATGCCTTACAATATCATATGTATACTTATCTATATATAAAATGACAATATAAATTAATAATAATTTTTCTTTTTACGTCCAAATTTATACATTATGCTTATAATTATAAAGTGGTTGGCAATAATTTCAAATATGGATTGTATGTTAAAGCTTAATATTATACACAAACAAATGTATTTAACATAATATCTTAAATTTCATCTTAAATGCCTTAGAATATCATATGTATACTTACCTATATATAAAATGACAATCTAAATTAATCATAACTTTTCTGTCTAAGTCTAACTTTATATTTTATGTTTATAATTATAGAGTGGTTGGCAATAACTTTTAATATGGGTTGTATGGTTAAGCTTGATATTATACACTAATTAATATATTTAACAAAATATCTTCAATGCCTTAGAATATCATATGTATTAAGTTAAAGTATAAGTTCGAGTCGTGTCGTTTTTAAAAAGAACTTTATTTCAAGAAGGCTAGTGACAGAATGTCCAATTTGTGTTATCTGACCTGTATTTATAGAAAATTAAAGTCTAGGCAGTAATCTTAGGCTAATTATGATTAATATTGTTTATATAATTATTCTTTTACACAATATAACTCCTCCACTCTTAGAGTTGGGCATCACCTGGTAGAGAGGGGGATGACATATGAGAATTTGTATTTTCGTTTTGATTAATTTTACATTTTCCAATTAACTTTAAATTGTATTTATAAGATATTATAATAAATGTTAACATAATAGTTATTATTAAACTATAACTTATTATATGAAATTTGTTAATTTTATTATTCTGAACAATATTGATATTTTTTAATTGTTTCCTAATAATTTGCATACCTTTAAATCTCTAAAATTGATTTTAGAATCTATTTTCTGACTGTTCGTTAAGTTGAATTTATAGTATGAAATTAGTACAGGTTTTTCCTTAATAGAATTACTAATAATTTGTCTGTTATTAATTTTACAATTATTATTTTGAAAAAAATAAATTCCTTTTAACATTTTGAATTCTTTATATTCATCCTGACATTTAATTTTTATTTATTTATTAATACAATATAATTTGGATAGTATTAATAATTTCTAGCATGCCACTATTGTTAGTAACTACATTGATATAATTACATTTATTTGGATTATTATAATATATTAATTGATGATCACAGTCATCATGGGGTATTTGTTCACTATTAACGTGGTTGCATTAATATACATCACTGATTTTTTCACACGCACTGGACATTGAATATAAGTTGGTATCGCCTTTTAAAAAAAGATGTTCGTTTTCAAATATTGTCACTAGTTCATTATTTTGGACTGTAAGTATAAGGGTGTATTGCAATTATTCTAATTGTTTCTCAAAATACAATTGCACAAAAATTAAATAGCGTATTTCTTTGTTTTCCAATTTACAATAGGTTGAGATGAGCTGCTGTATTTCATTACTATTTAAATTTTCTGGAAACTCTAATTTGTGATTCTGATTAATTTGGAATAAATTATCTTTTAACATTTTATTACGAATAATACTATCGTGTAATAAACCTAAGCTGCAAAAGTATGTTGTAAAAATTTGAATAAATTTATTATTTAATTAAATATGTCTTTTATAAATAAATCATCTATTAATGATGATTTATCGCATAGAAATTTTTTTATTTTAAAATCTAGGACTTTAAAATTATTTCGTTGTGCTTGATATTTTCTACGATTTCGTTAATAATTTTATCATTTGTGTGTTACTGTTTTAATTTTGTAAAATGTTTTGGTTTAGGGTTTCTTGATTAGTTTTTAGTTGTTGAATTAGTTTGTCATATTTTTGTCCATCGTCACTGTCTAAATTTTCTGTAATAGCTTTTATGATAGTACCTAAGCCGTTTATGATTCCTCTTTTAGATCTTTTATAAGTTTTGGATTCTAAATTTTCTAATTATTCAAGAACTTCATTCTAAAAGCAATTTAGTATTTTCCAATAATTGACAAATTCAATTACTGTTTTATTGTCGCTTTTTCGCAGTTCAGATTTTAACAGTGCAATTTGGTCGTTTAAACTTTCATATTCCGTATAAAGAGAGTGAAAGTCGTAATTAAAATGTATAGTGTGTTTATTTAAGTAGATTTTAGCGTCACCTACTTTATTGATGATTGCGCCACGGTTGTGAGTAAAGTCGGTCAAAAATTTTGTGGTTGCTCCTGATCCGATCAAGGTGAGTCTGAAACAGTCGGGTTTTGCGTTATTTTTATTGGTCTTTTAATTTTGGATAGTTTATGTTTTTCCCTTTACTTGTCTGTAATGTACCAAATTTCGGTTGTAATTTTGCAACTTTATGAGTCACATATTTTGGTTTAGTTATTTTGCCTGAGTGTCTAATGTTTTGTTTAATTCTAACTTCTTCTAAATTTTCCAGAATGTTTTGATTACGTTTTTCTGCTATGATTTTTTTTTATTATGTAAATTTTGTTGCAAGTTATTAAATTACTCGCATTTTTATCATTATGATTCTGAACGTAATTTTGAGTAAGCTGTTTCTCTAAATCAATATTTATATCGTTACTTTTGACATGTCCGAATAATATATCAACTTGTGTAAAGTTTATTGTAGAGTGTATAGTATTGTTATAGCGGATCATTGCGTGTTGGATTTTATCTTTTAAATCTAAATTTTTGTATTCCTTTTGATGGTTTAAAAGTCTTACGTACTCAACAAGTGTGGAATGAAAACATTTAATTTGTCCGTTCGAATTTGGACTATCTATACTTACGAAGTGAATGTTAATTTTGTGAAGAGCTAAAAATTATTTTACACAAACTATCTTATCGGAAAAGTATATTGTGGAAGGAATTTTAGTAACTTATTAACAATTTCCATTGAGGTCATATTTTTTAATTTATAATTTTAGGCAAATTTTGAAAAACTATCAATAATAGTTAAATATTTGTCCTTTTCTAATGAAATTACATCCATATAGATGATTACTAAAGGTTTGTTACTGGTAGAGGTTACACGTAAATTTAACTGAATAGGAGTTCGTTCATATTTATTTTGAAGGCAAATTTCACAAGTGTTAATATAATTTTGAACTAAATTATGAAGATTGGTCCAATAATATTTTTCCTTAATACGTTTTAACGTTTCTGTGATACATCGGTGGTTTGTTTTTCCTTTGTGACAAAGTTTTACAATTACAAGTTGTTGGTCTTGATTTTTCACATCTTCTAATTTATTTTTACAACTGAACATTTGAATGCTTTTATTTATAAACATTATTTGTAAAATTTCGTTTATGCTGTAGTAAAGATTGTCATTAAATATGCAAAAATATTTTGTTTTCGATTTAGTAGTAGTAGTAGTCTTTCAAAAATGATACAATACTGTCGGCTACTTTTGATTTTGGAATATGAACATAAAGTCTAATTTTGTTTTCCAATTCTTTCGTTATATTTACTTTTAAATATTGTAGCGAGCCCAGGGTCGCGGCGCGGGCGGCGGCCGCTAGCGAGCAGGTCAGAACAAGTCCTTTTGCTCCCCATTGTTCTGATTTCGAGAATAATCGAAGAATGTTCCAGAAGGAAATGTTTTACTTAAATACCCCAAGCAAAAGATCGGGAGGACAGTCTTGTGTTAATACGTGTAGTGTACAGATGGTGATATAAATAAATAGACAGTGATATAAATAGTGTTGAAATAAATATTGCATAGTTTTAATTGTTTAAATAAATTATCTTAGTGTTTAAGTCTTTAGTAATAATAATTAGTTCTTAAATTAGTATTTATATTTGTTAATTCTTAGTGTTAGTTATTTTTATTTATTCTTTATAATTCATATTTCTTTAATTAAACATAGTTATATAAATATTAGTGTTTTTAATCAATTTTACACTTCACCTAAATAAATAAAACGTTACAATTGGTGTCAGGTGTGAGGATTATTAAAATCTGTGAAGTGTAAAATAAAAATAAATATAATGGTGAGTAAACAAGTAAAATTAAGTGAATTAAAAGTAACCGATCTCAAGAGGGAGCTGGAAGACCGAGAGTTAGAGACATCGGGATCCAAGGCTGTTCTGCAACTTCGTCTACGGCAAGCTTTAGTAGAAGCTGGTGAAAATCCAGATGAGTTTGTATTCGAAATTTCGGGTGGTTTCACCGATTTTGTTAAAATTCTAGAAGAAAATTCTAGAACTTTGGAACAAATGAAAGAAAGTTTCAAAACAATGAAAGAAGAATTGCTAGAAAATTCTAAAACTTTAGAACAAAAGTTGGCGGAAAATTCTAAAACATTGAAAGAAGTATTAATAGAAAATTCCAGAAGTTTAGAACAAAAATTAAAAGAAGAATTAACAGAAAATTCTAGGAAGTTTGAAGAAAGTTCTAGAATATTGAAAGAAGATTTGATGGAAAATTCTAGAACTTTGGAAGAGAAACTAAACGAGCGATTGAAAGACAGTTCTAGAATATTGGAAGAGAGAATAGAAATTTACGAAAAGAAAGTAGAAGAATTACAGCAAAATTTCTCCAAAATTACGTTACCATCGGTTTCAAATTCTAATACAGCTAAGACTGATATAATTCAAGAAAACAAAACAGTAAAAGCGAAACATAATTCAAGACTGCACATTAAAACACCCGAATTCGACGGCAAGTCATCATGGCCGAATTATGTAAAACAATTTGAAGCCGCTGCCAAAGCAAATGGCTGGACTTCCAAGGAGAAGGCTACAGCGCTGACAGTTTCACTGCGTAGAGAAGCCATCGATATTCTACAGACGCTAAAAGAGGATGAACAGGAAGACTACGAACAACTTGTTAAGCGATTGGATATGCGATATGGCAATGCGCATCTGGAGCAGGTGTACCAGATGCAACTGAGGAACCGATATCAGAGTTCAAAAGAGAACCTTCAAGAATTTGAAGCGGATACAGCTCGTTTGGTTCGTCTCGCACATCCTACAGCTCCTGACAGCGTTTTGGAATGCCTAGCTACACAAGCCTTTATCTATGGGGTCCGAGATAATGAAACTCAGCAGGCACTACGATTGGCTCGACCAAAAACTCTGGTTGACGCACTTTCATATGCCTTAGACCATGAAGCTGCGAAACAAACTTCACGTAACCAATCGCGAGTGCGAAATATCGATGCTGAGAGGCCCGAAGACACCGAAGATCTAGAAGACAAGATAAGACGAATTACGTCTGAAATTAATGCTGCTGGAAGAAAGAAACTCCGCTGTTGGAATTGCGGTGAATTAGGTCACCCGCAAAGGCTCTGCAGAAAACAACAGAAGAAAGCAGAACCAAGAAAGGATGAAAAGGAGTCGGGAAACTAAGTCGGGTTGATGCGAAGGGGCAATCGTCGACCCGTAATCCAGTAGCCCCAGAATCCATTACTTATGTCGCATCCCTACATCATCAAGCTAATAGCATCTATGTAGACGGCTCTATCGACAGAAGGCCGCTTAAAATGTTGCTGGATACGGGTGCGACAAAAACAATAATCAGACCCGACTTAGCAAGAAAACTGTGCAGAAAACATCTACTTCCAACAAAGTGGCAGATACGCACAGCCACCGGAGAACAAGCTACCGCATCTGGAGAAATAGATTTGAGCATCACTGTTGGAAAAACGTGCATTAAACATCGTGTGCTGGTAGCTGATGTAGAAGATGAATTCATTCTCGGCATGGACATTATAAAAAAGCATGGATTTAAACTTGACCTGAAGAATGGAGTGATGATGGTCAATGATGAAGAACTGGTATTAAATCCACGAGACGACAATGCCATGCGAGTATTAATAACGGAAGATGTAACCCTCCCAGAACGGAGTGAATCAATCGTGGATGCACAGATAGAGGGTAGCTTCTGTGATGGAAACATTGTTATGCTCCAGCCAAAAAATGATGATGCTAAAACTGGGACTGGAGTTGTAATTGGGAAAGCCTTGCTTAAAACTGACGAGATAATCCCAGTTCGAGTAATGAACATTAATTTTTATCCAGTTATACTAAAAAATGGGACCGTAGTAGGTAAATGTTCAGCGGTATCATCAATTATTCGAACTGTAAAGGCCAAAGACAACACATCCTGTGAAGTTCCAGATATTCTAATCAAGGAGCTGTCATCATCGTTCCAGGACTTGACTGCCGACCAGAAAACCAAGGCTACGAACTTAATTGGGACCTTTCAAAATGTGTTCCAATTTGACAAGAAGGACAAAGGGCGAACCAATGTAGTCCATCATAAAATAGACACCGGAGACGCAAGACCCATCCGCCAAACAGCAAGAAGACTACCACTGGCTAAGCGGGAAGAAGCGGAAGAAATTATATAGGACATGAGAATGGAAGGTGTAATTGAACCTTCAAGCAGTCCATGGGCTTCACCAGTGGTGCTAGTGAAGAAGAAGGATGGTTCTACAAGATTTTGCGTCGATTATCGTCAACTTAACAACGTGACGAAGAAGGATAGCTACCCGATACCCCAAATAGACGATACTCTGGATACATTGGCAGGATCAAAGATTTTCTCTACTCTTGATCTAAAGAGCGGGTACTGGCAAGTGGATTTAGACCCAAGAGACAAAGAAAAGACGGCATTTACCATCGGTACCGGTCTTTGGCAATTTACTGTTATGCCATTTGGGCTCTGCAATGCCCCTGCAACGTTTGAACGGCTTATGGAAACCGTGTTGGCTGGACTGTCGTGGAAAACATGTTTGGTCTATCTCGACGATATTATTGTGGTAAGGAAAACGTTCGAGGACCACATGAAGAACTTGGAAGAGGTTTTCCAAAGATTGAGAAAGGCTAACCTGAAACTCAGTCCAAAGAAGTGTCACTTATTTCAAAAAGAAGTGCATTATCTTGGACACATAGTATCTGGTAAGGGTATTACAGTTGACCCGGAGAAAATAAGGGCTGTGAGTGACTGGCCAGTATCGAGAGATAAACACGAATTGAGAAGTTTCCTTGGTCTCTGTACATACCACCGACGTTATGTACCTGGATTTGCCAACATAGCGAAGCCATTGACAAAGCTTACTGAAGAAGGTAGAAGATTTATCTGGGAGATGGACTGTCAAGCTGCGTTCACACAACTTAAATATTCCTTGACAAGCGCACCTGTTCTAAGTTATCCTTTACCAGAAGGAGAATTTGTTCTTGATACAGACGCCAGCAACGTTGGGATTGGTGGAGTTCTTTCCCAGATACAAGACGGACAAGAGAAGGTTATTGCCTATTTTAGTAAGACCTTGTCAAAACCAGAGAGGAATTATTGCGTCACCAGAAAAGAACTTTTGGCAGTCGTGAAATCCGTGGAGCACTCCTACAAATATTTGTACGGTAGAAGATTTCTTATAAGAACTGACCACGCTGCTCTCAAATGGCTGCTACAATTTAAGAATCCTGAAGGTCAGGCAGCTAGATGGATTAAAAGATTGCAAGAATATAACTTTGTTATTGAGCATCGAGCAAGTACAAGCCATCGTAATGCTGACGCATTATCAAGAAGACCTTGCCAAGACGAATGCAAGCATTGCAGTCGTCTAGAGGAAAAACTCTCTACCATCGCCAGAACAACAGTAGTGAATGATAGTTGGCAAACGGAAGACCTTCGCATGGACCAAGAGAATGACTCGGACTTAAAAATCATACTGGATTGGAAACGTGGAGATAGCAGACCAGTTTGGGAAGATGTTGCACGACACTCACAAAGTGTAAAATCATACTGGGCGCAGTGGGCCTCCTGAAACGTGTCATAGAGAATACTGAAGGTACTGAGAGTAGAACCCAGCTGATAATTTTTAGAAATAGAGTACCGGAAGTATTGGAGGAGATCCACGACGGATCTGGACATTTTGGAGTAAATAAAACCCTCGAGAGATTGCGCCAACGATTTTACTGGGTAAATTGCAAAGAAGATGTTAAAGAGTGGTGCAAGAAATGTGTGGTCTGCGCGGGAAGTAACGGGCCACATAGGAAAAGAAGAGCTCCTATGCGCCAATATAACGTTGGAAGTCCCTTTGAACGCATTGCGATTGACGTGGCCGGACCATTCCCCGAAACTGATGATGGAAATAAATACATAGTAGTAGTAATGGACTACTTTACTAAGTGGGTCGAAGCCTATCCATTACCCAATCAGGAAGCCGTAACGGTCGCTGAAGTTTTGGTTAAAGAATGCATCTGCCGATTTGGAGTACCTCGAGAGATACATTCCGACCAAGGAAGGAATTTCGAGTCTGCTCTGTTCCAAAATATCTGTAAGATATTAGGAATAAAGAAAACCAGAACTACTGCATTACACCCGCAGTCTGATTAGTTGAACGGATGAATAGAACAATAAGTCGGTATTTGTCAAAGGTAGTCTCTAACCACCAACGAGACTGGGACCGACATCTTCATCTGTTCTTGTTGGCTTACCGTTCATTCGTGCATGAGACAACAGGGCAGACACCAGCAAACATCTTATTCGGAAGGGAGTAAGTAAGCGCTACCATGCGACCTGGTATTTGGCAGTAAACCCGGTGAAGATCTAGCCGGGGAGGACTACGTAACGGACTTACGGAGAAGAATGAACGACATCCATGAACAAGTCCGTATAAACATTCAAGGTGCCAGTGATCGGATGAAGGACCAGTATGACGTCAAGGCTGAAAAAGGTGGTTATCAACCTGGGAATTTGGTGTGACTTTATAATCCACAAAGACCTCGTGGCTTATCACCGAAGCTGCAAAAGAATTGGGAAGGTCCCTACGAGATTGTGAAAAGAATAAATGATGTGGTCTACAGAATTAGGAAAACACCTAATGGAAAGCCGAGAGTAGTCCACTTCAATCGGTTAGCCCCTTTTGCTGGTGATAATTTTGACGATCATCGTGGAGCGACGGTTCGTCGGGTTGTAGCTGAGGAACCCACATTTGATGACTTCATGGAAAGCCATTCCACTGGTCACAAGGCACGATATGGCGTGACACGAGAAGAACAACGAGATCTGTTCACCGTGTCCCCAGAGTATTCCCTCGCGCATTGTGTAGCGAAAGACATTAAAATGTCCCGCGGCATCGCTTCAGTTTTTAAACGAAAATTTGGACGAATACAAGAACTGGCCAACCAACGTCCAACTGTCGGAAAAACGCTACAACTGAAGGATGATGACGAAGAACAAAAGCGGTACATTTACTATCTCGTTACAAAACAATACTCATATCAGAAACCGTCATACCGCAATTTATGGGACTCGCTGTGTGACATGAAGAACCATCTGTTGGAGAACGACATCATGAAGCTGGCAGTACCGAAGATAGGCTGTGGACTAGATGGTTTGGATTGGAGGATTTCGTCATAACGAACTGTTCCGGGACGAAACAGTCTTAAGGAGGGGGCAATGTAGCGAGCCCAGGGTCGCAGCGCGGGCGGCGGCCGCTAGTGAGCAGGTCAGAACAAGTCCGTCCGCTCCCCATTGTTCTGATTTCGAGAATAATCGAAGAATGTTCCAGAAGGAAATGTTTTACTTAAATACCCCGAGCAAAAGATCGGGAGGACAGTCTTGTGTTAATACGTGTAGTGTACAGATGGTGATATAAATAAATAGACAGTGATATAAATAGTGTTGAAATAAATATTACGTAGTTTTAATTGTTTAAATAAATTATCTTAGTGTTTAAGCCTTTAGTAATAATAATTAGTTCTTAAATTAGTGTTTATATTTGTTAATTCTTAGTGTTAGTTATTTTTATTTATTCTTTATAATTCATATTTCTTTAATTAAACATAGTTATATAAATATTAGTGTTTTTAATCAATTTTACACTTCACTTAAATAAATAAAACGTTACAATATGATTTGGTTTAGTCTAGAATTAATAGAAGTTTCAAAAAATTTTATTCCAGATATGAGAGATTCATCATCCTAATGGCAAGTATTGTTATCTGTTGAAGATTTGTTTGATTTGTTACTGTCGTTGTCTGAGTCTATAGAAAAATTTTAGATTATATTAGTCAGGGTATATACCGTTATTTTGATATTTATGTTCGAAAATATTTCTTGTTAAATTAAAAATACTTTTTCCTAGGATTTCCTGTCATTTCCACACCCATTTTTAAGTATTGAAATGCTGTCTATATTATTACTGATCAAATAAAATTTTAAATTTTGTAATGTATCTTTTCAATGTTTGCAAGTCGGTTTGTGATTATATTTGTCTTTAGTCACTAAATGAAATATTAATTTCTCATTTGGTTGTCTTTGCATAAGTACTTCCGTGATTCTTGTGTTTTTGAATTTTGATAAATAATTTTTACTATCAAATTTTGAATTTATCTGTGCAGCTATTCCTGCGCCATGTTTTCTGTCTGAACTAATACAATGAGCTAAATGGTCATCTTCTACAAGCAGATCTCCTTTTTTTCCCACTATTTCGAAATTATTTGTTTTAATTCGAGATAACGCGTCAGCGTTTGAATTTAATTTTCCCTTTTTATAATCAATGTCATAGTCGAATTCCTGTAGTTTACATTTCCAGCGAAGGAATTTAGAGTTTGGTTCTTTTAGGTTGAATATTTAGCACAGGGGTTGATAGTCAGTAATAATTTTGAATTTAGTTCCATATAAGTAGTGCCTAAATAGTTGAGTAATTAATTTCATGTCCATTCAATGTTCTCCTACCTATAAGTAGTTCATTTCGTCAAAATTTTGAGATAAAACTGCGCCTATTGTGTAGTTACTTGCGTCCGTAGTCAAAATTAAAGGTTTTTAAAAGTCTGGGTATTAAAGTATCGGGTCATTTATTAGTAAAGTTTAGCATGTTTCAAAATTCTTTCTTATTAATGTCTACTACTGATCCTTTCTTAAGGGTTCTTGTTAGGAGTTTTGTAATTTTTGCAAAATTTTGGATGAACCTCCGGTAATATCCAATTAGGCCAAGAAATGATTTAATTTCCTTTTGTGTTTTTGGAATTAGGAAATTTTTAATTGACGAAATTTTATTTGGGTTTGGTTTAATTTCTTCTGAAGTGACAACATGTCCTAAATATTCAACTTCTTTTCTCAAAAATTCTGATTTGTTTAATTGTACTTTTAAATTGGCTTCTCTAAAGGTAATAAATATTTTTTTAAATTTTCTAAATGTTCTTCCAAACTATTTTGTAAGATGATGATATCATCTAGGTAAACAAGGCAATTTTTTTCAATTAAGTCTTTTAAAATGAAATTCATCAAGCGTTGGAACGTGCTTGGGGCGTTCTTAAGGCCAAACGGCATACGAGTGAATTCTTAGTGCCTATTTTCTACATTAAAAGCTGTTTTCAGGATATCATTTGGTTCTATTTCGATTTGGTAAATGCCGGATACTAAATCAAGGGTAGTGAATTATTTGCATATGCCTAATTTGTCAAGTATATCGTTAATATTTGGAGTGGGGTATTTATCGTCAATCGTTTACTCATTAAGTTTTTTATAGTAAATGTCCATTCTAAATTTATTTTTTCTAGATGCATCGTTTTTTCGGAACTATCCAAACCGGTGATGACCACGGTGAATAGCTATGTCTAATTATATCATCATCTAATAATTTTGAAACTTGGTTTTGAATTTCTTCTTTATAACAATGAGGATATTTATAACTCCTAACATGAGCTGGAATTTCATCGCTTGTTTTTATAGCGTGTTTGATTTTACTTATGAAGGTCAGCTTATCAGTTTCGTTGAAAAATATGTCACGGAAGTCTTGTATTAATATCCTGTTTTTCTAAATTGTTTAAATGTTCTGTCCTAAAGTTACTAAACTCAATCAGGTCTACTGGGGCACTAGTTATTTTGTAATTTTTAGTGAAATAAGATATAGTTAAATTATTTAATTCAATTTCCTTATTAGAGTTGTTTATGATAGGAAATACAATCTGTTTGTTTAAAATTTTATCTAGACTGTCGGGAATTTCTATATCAGTGTTATTGTTTTCCGAAAGGACATCTGAGTCTTGTTCGTTAATAAAATATTTAATAAATTTTGTTTCTTTTGGTTCTAGTTTAATCAAATTGTTATGGTAATTAAAAATATACTCATGTCCTAACAATGATATTTTGTCATTTACTACAGCGTATTGACATTGTAATATTTTTAAATCTTAATATTATTATTAATATATTAAATTCATTATGAAATTTGAAAACATAAAATTTTATAGGGGTATTGTCAAAATAAAGTACTATGTAGCAATCTCCCTTCGATATACCGTGTGCTGTTGATTAAGTAAAGTTTTCTTTGTGCAATTTAAATTGATTTGAATTTTTTTCAATTATGTCCGGGTTGATGAAAGATCTAGTGCTTCCGGTATCTACTAAACATTTATATTTGTCTAATTATAGGTAAGGTTATTTTGTAGCGCTGTCAATATTCATTATTTCTCCGTAAATGCAGGTGGGATTGAGTTTAAAAAAAATCATTCTCAAAGGTTTGAGTTTCTTCCGAATTTTGTACGTCATATTCTTGGTAGTAATTCATGGTATTATCGTCATAGTTACTTGAAGTCGCGTTATAATTCTCTTCTGAATTGCAGGTATCTAAATTTTCTACATTATGTAGTTCTTGTGAATAGAATGTAGGTCTGGACTGAGATTAGAACGTGTGTCTATGTGTTGGTTGTTGTACTGAGCTTTGTCGAGTTGAAATCGACATTGGAGTAGGTCTTGGCTGTTATTGATGTTGGTATTTTTTAATGTTTATAGGACCTTTCGGGAAGTTGTTTGTCTGTTAAGGTGGATCAAATCTTGGTATATTAATGGGTTGTTGTATTTGTGGTATGTATTGTGGATGTTTAGGGAATGCGCGCGTATGTTTGGTTGGTGTTTGATTTTTGTAGGAGAGGGTTGAACTTGTTCTAGACGCTTCCATTTGAAAATCATTCATTAAAATTTTGAGAGCTGAGTTTAAATTTTGTTTGGAGGAATGATCGTAGCGGATCTCGATGTCCTCTCAAAAAAGATCTTATGGCTACATTTTTACCGTATGTTGTCATTGCTGGTCGATATGCTACTACGTCTATTTGTGTTTCAACATATGCCGTGTGGGCATTCAATAAACTTAACATTTTGTTATAGTATTCGAAGACATTCTCCGATCTTTGTCTTATGTTTGCAACTTCAATTGCTAACGTATAGCAGTCGCGCTTATCTGCGTATGCAGTCAATAGAGGAGTCTTTAAATTATTCCAACTATTTATATTATAATGGGAGATCGCTCTCGCAGCGTCTTCTCTTACCTTATTCCTTTTGTTAGCTAGCAATACGAAATTTTCGTAATTTGCAGTATTGGTAGAATCGTAAAAATTAGTTATTAGAGCTTCGCACATTCTAATGAAATATGCCAACTCATAAGGGTTCCCATTGAAAATTGGGACCGTATTTAAATATCTTTGTTCCAATGATGCCATTTTATTTTGTTTGAATTAATTTATATAAATAATAATAGAAAATTTTATTTCTTGCAATACAAAACTGTACTCACAGTATGGTTGCGATTATACTGGGGTTGTTAGTTTCCCTGCTATCGCTTATGTTTCTCTACGTAGATTGGGCAGCAAAGGAGAGTGGTGGTGATTCTGTAGTTGTGCGCCGCTTACGAATCCAGTTGTGGATGGGACGACACAATGCCGTTCTTAGTTCTCTGGACACAAGTAGTATAGCAGTGAGAGAGCTAGCTCATTTGGTGGGATCTCAGGGGGTTGGAGGAGTCAGAGGGGGGTAATGAGTATTCCGGTGGCGGAGTGGGGGTCTCAGGTGTCGGTAAGGTCACTGTTCTGCAAGTGAACACGTGCAAGGTCAGATTGAGGGGGTTTGTTCTCTTGGCACACGTGTGGACAGATGGGTACACCTGTTTGATGCTTGAAGATGGTGGTTGAACCCCTGAGTGTGTCAATAACCTAGTCCGTCTGCAGAACCATGGCTATAGGTCAGTGTATTACTTGAAGCACACGTGTAAGTTGCACCTGTGTGTGATGCTGGAAGAGGGTGGTTGAATAACCTAGACCGTCTGCTGAGGCTTTGTCATAGGTCAGTGTATTACTTAAAGCACACGTGCAAGTGGCACCTGTGCGCGATGCTGGAAGAGGGTGGTTGAATAACCTAGACCGTCTGCAGAACCATTGCCATAGGTCAGTGTATTACTTAAAGCACACGTGCAAGTTGCACTTGTGCGCGATGCTGGAAGTAAGACACCTGCATGATGCCGGACGATGATGGTTCAACGCCTGAATGTGTCAATAACCTAATGCGTCTGCAGGAGCATGGCATTGAATTGTAGGTCAGTGTCTTATTAAAGCACACTTGCAATTTGCACCTGCACGGCGAGACTTACGGGGTGAATGTTCAAAATAGAAAATTGGCATTGACTTTTACGTTGAAGACACACCTGTAATTTGCACGTGCATGATGCTGGAGGAGATCAATGTCTTACAAACGCGCAAGTTACACCTGTGTATTTGTGTATGTGTGCGATGCTGGAAGAGAGTGGTTGAACACCTAAGTGTATCAATAAACTAATCTGACATAGAGTTGTAGTAGTAGTAGTGGGGGTATTTTTTAATATAAAGCATTGATATATATTACATTTGATTTAGTTTAGATCAAGACATTCAACGTTTGATAACAATAATAGAAACATGTCTGCTAGTATTTTTGAAGTGTTTAATAAAGTAGCTCAAGTAAAAGAAACCATATCTCTAACAGATAAGGTTCACATATATTTTGCAAATTAGGACAATCCAAATTTTCAACATGTATAATTTTTGATATATGTGATTCTAATATATAGCCTAACCATTCTACTTTTTCATTTCCTTTTACGTATATAGTTTCAGCACAGTTTAGCCAAGATTTCACTATACTCTTTAAATGACGATAAGGTGTCGTACCAGAACTCCAATTTAAATTATGATGTTTTTTAATTAACCAAACTATATTCTTTCTACTTTTTGAACTTCATTTAGTCCAATGATATTGTGGTAAAATATTTCTGATTTGCATAAGTCAGTGTTAATATTTAAAACTGCAATTTCTTTACAAATAAAATCTACTCCATTGTTTTTATTAAATATTTGATATCCTTGTAAAACAACTATGAAAATAGACATATTTCTACCGGTTCACGTTCAGAAAACAAATGATTATAAAATCCAATAGTTGGCTTTTATACTCAATGATGAACTACACCCCCCACAACACAATTCCCCTCTCTCTCTCACTCATATATTCATTCCACATTAGGTTTACTTATTCAACTATTACATTTATTATCAAACCCAAGCCACTTAACATAAACCATATTACCTTTCTTCTTCAAAATTTTTTCCACTAAGTATATATCTGGATACTTAGCTTTTTGTAAATCATATTCATAAAAGCCCCCATTAATAATTTGCCCTGACTGATCTTTAAGAACATATGTGATGGGATTGGTTAACTGAATTAAATGAATTACAAAAATTTCATTAGACCAATTAGGAGTATAGCCCTTCGCAAACGCCTCTCTATGTTTACTTATACATACAAAATTTCCGACTTTAAATTTTGGTTTACTAACTGTTTTTATTTTACTGTAAACACTGTCAAGAAGTAATTTTTCATTCTTTTCACTAACATTTAAGGGTTTCATCAGAATTGTCCCGTGTTTTGTATTATTATACTTTTCCGTAAGTGTAGATAATAAATTCAGCCACTTGTATGTACCTTGTAAACTGAATTCTTTTCACATCATCGATTTCAAAGTACGATTAACACGTTCAACAACCGATGCCTTCATAGTACTATAAGTTGAATAATGATTTATATTATTTTTTTTCATGAAATTTTGGAAATCTTTATTATAAAATTTTTTTCCCAGATCAGTTTGCAAATTTCTCGGTATTCGATTACTATTGAACAAAATACTTTTCATAGCTGTCGAAATTTCTGAACCTGTTTTGTTTTTAACAGGTTTGGTCCACAAAAACTTGGAGAAAACATCAATAACAACTAAAATGTATCGATATCCTCTGTTCATTCTAGCGTAAGGAATCATTTCTACCAAATCTGCTTGAAATAAATCATCTATTCCTTTAACAATTACTCGTTTTCTTGGAAAATTAACTCGAGCAGGTCTGTGTAATTCTTCTACACTTCCACGTTTAATTTTCGACATAGTAAACAGGTGTTTCAAATATAATTTCAATATGTAAATGTAGGAGAGGATTTTTACTTACTGGCCCAGGAAATATTTCTAAAGAATCACCTTGAACAATACTTCTATTGATTATATTTGAAACTCGATGACGCTCATTTTTAATACGATAATTTAGGAATACTTTGGGATCACTAAATTGAACTTGAAGAACTTTTCCTGAACATGGAAAATTATAAACATCTAAATTATTAATTTTATATAAATTAGATTTCAATTCTAATGCTAAATTAAAAATAATAACAGATTTCAGATTATTTTTTAATCTAGTTAATTGTACTTCAAAATTATTTTTAATGTTAGTAATTTTGTTATCTAATTCTAATTTAAATTTATCATTATTTAACCGAATTAATGAATTTAATTCGTGGGACAGAGTGTCCACTCTTTCGTTGATATGTTTCCTAATTTTATGATGCTCAATATGTCGTCCGAATTTGTCGAGAGTCATTATTGAAATGACACTATTCTATAACTTTCGCTTCTTTTAACTCCTCAATAATGGATATAATTTCATTTCCGTGGCCTGTATGTCCGGCATCACGTGATGCAATTAAGAGCCGCAATCTGTCAACCAATTCATTAATGTTATCCTAATATACGTACTCTATTTTTTTATTGAATTTTTTTTTTTAATAATTTCCACCTGATTTTTTTTCCTTAGATATTGAGCCCAATCTTCTAGAAGCTAAAAGAGCTCTTCTTTGAGTCAAATTTTGGAGCAATAATGGATGTGTATTTATAAGATCTTGTCCCTGACAACTGCTCACCATCACTATAGTGTCGACGGGCTGCATTAGTTCTTTTCACTATATCAATATAATTTTTTTCATCAGCGCGATTATATCCTACTGGTTGTTTCTTAAATAACAACTCGTATAAACCTGGTGTTCCTAAATACTTTATCTTCTGCACAATTAAATCTTTCCCATCAATTTGTACCTCAGAATCACCTATATAAAATTTTTCAGTTCCCGCATCATGTCGCACACCGTACTTAAAATCAAATGAATCTTTTTCGTCTGTCAACATTTCTTCAATATATTGTCGTGGTAATGGATCATACTGATCTAAATAGTCCTTGAACGAGGCTTCACGATTTAAATTCATTATATCCTCTCTTGTTATTTATTGATGGGCGGTCTTCGATGATTTTTGATTGATTGTCAGTAAATACATCATCGTTCACTTCGTCATCCACTGATTCTGCTACTACACTTGTTTCTAAAAATTTAGGACCTGATAAAATTTCATTTTTTCCAGGTATTTGTTCATCCTTTGTTATGTCCATTTTCGATTCACTTTTGACTTCTTGCTTTATATTTGCTATTGGTAAATTAACCGCAATATCTTGTAAAGATTTTATTATTGGTTTATACTATGATTCTAATTCTACTTGTTTATGAAGTGCACCAAGCCTAAGGTTCTTAAGCTTTTGTTTAATAATATTTCGAGTATTAATTATATCTTTCGTTAATCTTGCATTCATTTTAATTAACAAAAGGTATTTTGAACCAGTCGGAATATATAATCAATTCAATAACTGTGAAACAGCTGTATCATGACAAGTTTTTACAGGTTCAAGGTCGTACACCAGCTAAATATGGATGTTCAGGTAAACAGAGTTGATATTTGAATAAACAGGTAAAAAATTGATACAATTACAGATAACCAACGCATAACCTGATTAATGTCTGGTAGCTTGTTGAAACAGTTGTCAAAGATAATCAGTTCAATAACTGTGAAACAGCTGTATCGTAACAAGTTTTTACAGGTTCAAGGTCGTACACCAGCTAATATGGATGTTCAGATAAACAGAGCTGATATTTGAACAAACAGGTAAAAAACTGCAACAATTACAGATAACCAATACATAACCAGGTCAATGTCTGGTAGCTGTATAGTCAAATAAGTGTAATTTGAAAATCAATCTGTTCCGGTTTTTAATCAGATCTTTGTTGTTTCCGTAAGAGTCTAGTAGATGTTTACCTCGTGGTAACTGAATAATAAGTGCCATCCATTAGCTCATGTCACTATTATTTATTATAATGTACTGATCAAAACCTTTACGATAACGCACTTTTTGAAAATCACTTTCTTTATCAATGACTAGAAACCCATACTTGTTTCGCCAGCAAAAAAAACAGACGTCCTTAAACTTTTCATATGACATATCTGTATTCACATGATCAGTGTATACATGTTTTAAATTCAAATCATCTTGTTTGAATATTATTAATAAGTTGGCATTATCCCGTATGAGATGTTTAGGGATTCTGGTATAAGTTTGACATAAATAAAAACAGTCTATAGCCTTGTGGCGACCCATACTAAAATATTCTCTTATTACATCTTGTTTATCACATGCCACATCATCAAATATAAACACTGAGTTGCATTTTGCATTTGAGGGCTTCTCAATATCTATGTTTTCATTGTAAGAAAAATAACCTATCTCTTTAATAGGTTCTAGAAGTAGTTTTAAGTGTTGATATTTGGGCTGGAATAATGATTTTGAATTTACATAAACATTTGAACAACTTAGGCCATTTTCATGCTCTAGAAGTGCAAGCATAACATTTGTCTTACCACATCCTGAGGGTCCGTCTATAATACGTCGTATAATATTCGGTAACAATATACAATGTCGAGGTTTACTACTACTACTACTAATAGTACTAAAGTCATAATTTTTAACATAAAGATCGAGATTCTGTTTTACAATTTGCATTTTTAGTATAAATCAATGTATGATCGTTACATTAACACAGTTCATTACAAACTGTTGAAGAGGTAAGACGTGTACGCGTTAAATAGTCATGAAGAAAAAAGTGCAAAAGAGGAAATCTAACAAAAGTTTATCCTTCCGCAATGTAGTTAATCGCGCGCGGAAAGCGATAAAGACCAACAATAGTGATTTTGATTTAAATAAATCTGCGAGAATAGCTCTCCGAACTGTAAAAAGAATAAAGCGGAAAATTAACAATCCCAGAGTTATATCAGTGCCGAAAAGAAGAGGATTTCTTCCATTAATTCCAATTTTTGCTGGCTTGAGCGCTTTAGGCGCTTTTGGGGGTGGAGCTGCAGGTATCGCAAAGGCTTTCAACGACGCGCGAGCTGCTGGGGAGCAATTAAAGGAAGCTGAGCGTCATAAAAAAATGATGGAGGCTATTGCCATGTGCAAAGGTCTCTACTTGAAACCATACCGGAAGGGGCTTGGCTTGTATTTAAATCAGTCAAAAAACTACCAGTGAAGTTACCATCACGAGCATTAACTAATATTGATCTTCAAAAATATGCAAAACAACTGCAAATTCCACATTTTAGAGGAGTTTTCATGCGGGATAAATTACCCAGTCAAATAAATCCTAATGAGTGTGCCATTGTTAATTTAGATAATAGTGATGGACCAGGATCTCATTGGGTTGCTTATAAAAAACGAAATAATTTAGATGTATATTTTGATAGTTTTGGAAACTTAGCGCCACCAATGAACTAGTTCATTATTTTGGAAGCAGATGTTCAATAATTTATAATTATAGTAGGTATCAACCTAATAATAGTGTAAAATGCGGTCATTTATGTTTAGCATTTCTATACAAACAAGATTGAAAACTGTTCATTAACGATTGAACCGCCATGTCATACACATTTACTCTTTTTGGTACAGATTCAAGTATAACTCAAACTTTCTACCCACCTATTGTACTCGATGAGGATTCCGAATATGTTCTAGGATTAATTAATTTCGAAGTGTATAATGCTATTCCAAATATTGATAATCAAAATAATAAATTTTATATTGATAATCAAATTATCACAATTCCAGAAGGTTCTTATGAAATAGAAGATATCAACAAATTCATAACAACGAAGTTAGATACAGGCACCAAATTAAACATTATAGCAAACAATAATACACTTAAATGTGAAGTTAGCAGCAATAAGAAAGTAAATTTTTAATCAAATGATTCAATCGGAAATATTTTGGAATTTAAACCACGAAAATTAGAGGCAAATAAATTACATGAATCTGATAATCCAGTTTCTATAATTAAAGTAAATACAATTTGTATTGAGTGTAGTATAACTACGAATTGTTATTCAAATAGTAAAAATGTTCATATTCTTCATGAATTTTTCCCACGCGTCCCGCCAGGATTCAAAATAATAGAAGCTCCAATTCAAATAATTTATCTACCAATCAGCACGCAAGTAATAAATTACTTAACTCTTAATATAGTGGATCAAAACGGGGCTTTGATTAATTTTAGAGGAGAAGTCATCACGGTAAGCCTACATCTTAAGAAACAAAATGGGAATTAATTTTAATAATAATATAATTTCCAAGCATATAAATACAACACAAAACCGGAATAGTATCATTAGCAAGAGGGTTGTTAAAGGGTTAACATCACAAAATTATCAGTTTTTGAAATCACTTGGTTTTAAAGTTCAATCTGTATAGGAGTAAACATAAAAATCGTATAAAAGCTCTCATTATTTGGATTGAAATTAAATTAAAAAAATCGAAAAATATTATTCTTTGCATCCATCAAAATGAATGGTAATATTCTGAATGTATCAGAAAAAGCCTTATTTGATGATTCAATCAGTCATGCTGAAAAACACACCCACCAGCCATACGCTTCCACGACCTTAAACAATAATGATGAGATTCGTATTCCCATACAACAACAAGATTTATATACTCTTCCATGGAACAGTTTACTGTATATTGAGGGTAAACTTCTCACAAAAGATGACAAAGTATCGAGTACAGCTAAACTGGTTAACAATGCATTTGCGTTTTTATTTAGTGAAATTCGTTATGTAATTGGAGGCATAGTGATTGAGGGTTCGAAATCCTGGTATAACGTCATGTATAAAGGGTTTTGTCTCATATAATATAAATGAATTTAAACGTTTACAAAATGCTGGCTGGTCACTTTGGGAAGATAAAACAAAGCAGATTATTGACACCAATGGTAATGTCAATGTGTGCATCCCACTCAATATGTTGTTAGGATTTTGTGAAGATTTTAAGAAAATTATTCTAAATTTGCAACAAGAATTAGTCCTTATACGAAGTAGCACCGATGTGAATACAATTGAAAACAGTTCCGCCGATGAAACTGTGAAAATTGAATTGAGTAAAGTTCACTGGAAAATACCACACATATCAGTAGCTGATGCTGAACGACTGATACTTATGAAGTATATGGAGAGGAGTGTTAATTTGGAAATAGCCTTCCGTAGCTGGGAAGTTCATGAATATCCACTGCTGCAGAAAACACAACATCACACCTGGCCCATCAAAACTACAACGCAATTAGAAACACCGCGTTTTGTAATCGTGGGATTCCAGACAGATCGCAAAAATAAAGCAATGAAGGATATGAGTAAATTTCATCATTGCAATTTAACTAATATTAAGTTGTATTTAAACTCAGATATGTATCCGTATGATAATTTGAATTTGAATATTAAAAATAATCAATGGGCAATGTTGTATGAGATGTACACTCAATTTCAATTGTCTTATTATAATCGATTATGTGAACCTATCTACACACCTTACGAATTTATAAAAAAGCACCACTGGTAGTTATAGATTGTTCACATCAGAGTGAGACATTGAAGTCGGGTAATGTTGATATACGATTAGAATTTGAGACTAATGAGATTATGCCAGACAATACAACTGCTTATTGTTTAATTATACACGATAAAATTATTAATTATAATCCATTAACAAATATTATTAGTAATATGTAAATTTTACTTTTACTAACAATCATGGTATAGGTATATTAATTTAGAAATAATAAAACTATTATATGAATTGTATATTTTATTTGAAAATAAATAATTTTTAAGAACATCATGTTTTACTCGTATTTATTTTACATACAATAATAATAATTATGAAAAATACATTATGCACAATATATTGAAAATTTATTTTTTAAAAAATATGTGTTTTTTTTATTAAAAGACATATACAACAATCGCAAAATTTTTCATTAATTACTGCTAAAATTTCTAAATTTTGTTGTTGTTCTTCTTCTTGTTGATGTTGTCCTTGAGATTGTAGTTGTCTTTGTTGTTGTTGTTTTGGCTATAGTGGTTGTTGTTTTGGTTGTAGCGGTTGTTGTATTTGTTGTTCTTGACATTGTCCTTGCGATTGTTGTTGTTGTTGTTGTCGCTGTTGTGACTGGTATGAACCTTCCAAGAAACTCAGATATTCATTAAACATATTTGAGGTTGAAGATTCTAACCAGTTAAAATCACTGGTACTTAACAATTTCTCCATTTCATCAAAGGAAAAATCCATTGTACTAGCAAAAGTGTAACTGTGAAACTCAATGGAATATGTTCGTTTATATAGTTACACATTTAATAAAAAATTGTATTTTTATATCACCAAAGAAGTTTTAGTTGAAATATAAACTTCATAAACTCGATTGCTGATTTTTTAAAAGTAGAATATTAATTAATATCCAGTCAGCTGCATCAAATACAGGTAAGCTTGTAAGAAAAGAGGTACGCGCTCTGAATAATAATACAAGATCACAGGTGTGTTTGCAAAGAAAAAAGAGGCACTCATCCGATCATCAAAACATTGGTGATTCATCTCAGAACACGTTTAGACTGTTCGAGTACAACATGCATTTATTCATTGGGGACTTACTCCGGCTCTGTTCAAGCAGATATATAAATATGACTTACTGCATGTACATATTCCTCAGTCACACTTTGGTAATCAAGATGAATATTGCTAAAGCTAGTTCGATAGCGTTAAAGACACTTGCCGACGCGGTTAAACTATTAAAAACACAAAACGAATTTATTCAATGGGTAAAGTATGTTAATAAATTTGTGTTGTTAATTAGCAGAGCTATAAAACAATATGATGAAAATAATGGTAATATATTTCAACTGGAATCTAATTTGGCTTTATTTAAGTTTTATCGGGAAAAATTAAAACAAATGAAGTGCGGTATTTATGGTGCTGGATTAAAGAAACAATCTAAAAAATTAGTTTGGCAAGATTGAGAATCCTGTTTTGAGTCTCGAATACGTACAGGAATGATTGCAAATTTGAATTTTAAAGATCCTCAATTATTTCTAAATAAATGTTTTAGAATTTTTTCTAATAAAATTAAGGAAGCTCTCAATTCTTCAAATTTAAAAGTTAATCTTCAGTTTCACGCTAATTTTATATTACCCAAAACAGGTGCTGTAGAAGTGAAATCTTTCAACACGGCTAATAGTATTATAAATAAAACGACGAGTATCAGAGAGTGGTTTAGTGACAATGTAGACAAAATATTATCGAAATTATCAGAGTTTCAAGAGCGTGATTCAGGATGGGCGTTATTTGAAATTTTACATTTAAAAATTAATATTAATACATACACACCGATTTTTGGAGGTACATATATTGAATTACCCAATGATATCAAAACTAAAAAATCAATAATCAATATAAAAAATAAAGATAATTATTGCTTTTTATGGGCTTATCCTCATTTTAGTAAAGTTTTAAAGTATGATGGTCTAAGTTTTCCGATGCAGCTAAAGAATATTCCAAAATTTGAAAATATGAATAAAATATCTATTAATGTTTATACTTTACAAAAATCTGATAAAGAAATGCAGCGAGTTGAACCATTATATTTATCTAAATTTGTGGGAGATAAATTTGTTCATTTATTAATGTTGTCTTCTAACTCTAATGACGACGATGATGATTACGAGGAGTGTGTTGATGAATTCTTGGAAGATAAAGACAGGGTTCAAGAGATACGAAAAGCTACTAATTACCATTACATGTAGATTAAAAACTTATCAAAACTTTTAAGTAAGCAAATATCAAATCATAATGGGAAACTTTTTCTTTGTGATAGATGTTTAAATCATTTTACCTCGAAAGCGGCTCTTGAAACACACATAGTTGATTGTAAATTAATAAATAAATGTCGAGTTGAATTACCTCATGATAATAACAAATATTTGGAATTTAAAAACATACATTATCAAGACACCGTACCCTTCGTTATATACGCAGACTTGGAATCAATATTACAAAAATCGGAAGATAAACAAAATAAAAATTCAGTTCAAATTCATAAACATGTTCCTTGTAGTATTGCCTATTTTTTAAAATGTTCATATAGTAGCAACTTATCATATTTTAAATTAAACAGAAGTGGACAGTGTATTGACTGGTTTTCAAATGAGCTTCAAACTATTGCACAATTTTTTGACAAAAAATTTCAAAATCCCGTACCAATACAAATGACTAAAGAAGATGAAATTGAGTATTCAAACGCCAAAGTATGTTACATTTGTAGAAAAGAGATTTTGGAGATTGAAACAAAGGTTCGGGATCATAATCATTTTACTGGGGCTTTTCGTGGTGCTGCACATCAGTCATGCAATTTAAATTTTAAAAAATCACATACAATTCCAGTTGTGTCTCATGATCTTAGTAACTATGATGGACATTTTATCATTAAAAATATAGCCAAAAAGTTATCAGAACAAGTGTCCCTTTTACCAATTAATAAAGAACGATACATTTCATTTACAAAGTACGTGCAAGATACAAAAAGTAATTTTAAATTTATAGATTCCTTCCGTTTTATGCCTAGTAGTATTGAAAAATTGTCAACGATTAAGAGACGATGAGAAACAGATAACAAAAAAAATTTGTAAAGACATTAGTCAGTTTAAATTATTGACAAGAAAAGGAGTATTTCCTTATGAATACGTTGATGACTGGGTCAAATTTAATGAACCTTGTTTACCTGATCGAAATTGCTTTTATAGTTCTTTGAAAGATGAAAATATTAGTGATGAGGATTACATGCATGCCAAAAATGTGTGGCGAACATTTAATATTAAAACATTAGGAGAATACTCGGATTTATATCTAGCAACGGATGTTCACTTATTAGCAGATGTGTTTGAAAATTTCCGTAATAATTGTTTACAGACTTACAAATTAGATGCTCTTCATTACTATACAGCACCTGGTATGGCTTTTGACGCCATGTTGAAATATACAAATATACTTGAGCTGCTAACAGACGTAGACAAATTATTATTCATAGAAAAAGGGATACGCGGTGGACTAGTTCAATGCTCGAAACGTTATGCGAAAGCTAAAAATAAATATTTAAATGAATTATGCAACCCGGATGAACAAGAAACGTATCTCATGTACTTTGATGTTAATAACTTGTATGGCGCAGCAATGACTCATTATTTACCGTTCGGGGGATTTAATTGGGTGGATAAAACTGAATTCTACAATATTGGTTTAATGAACTTAACAGAAAATTCAGATATTGGCTACATTTTCGAAGTGGATTTAGAGTATCCTAAATCTTTACATGCGTTACACAAAGATTTACCTCTTTGTCCGGAAAACTTTATTCCTCTTACTTCAAAACAGTCTAAATTGGTTGCAAATTTATATAATAAAAAAAATTATGTTATTCATTATCAAAATTTAAAACAATGTCTTAATTTAGGAATGCAAATTACACAAATCCATAGAATTTTTAAGTTTCAACAAAGTCCTTGGTTGAAATCATACATTGATTTAAATACGGAATTGCGAAAAAAGTCAAGCAATGAATTTCAAAAGAATTTCTTTAAATTAATGAATAATGCTGTTTTCGGAAAAACTATAGAGAATGTTCGTAAACATAAAATCGTTAAATTAGTAACAAAGTGGGACGGTCGTTATGGTGCCAAAGCATTAATAGCCAAACCAAATTTTCACAGTTGTTCTATAATCGAGGATGATGTAATAATAATAGAAATGAATAAAACTTCAATACTCTTCAATAAACCAATTTACATTGGATTCTCGGTTCTAGACATCTCAAAAACATATATTTATGATTTTCATTATAATTATATAAAACAAAATTTTGATTTAAATGCTGAACTTTGTTACACTGATACAGATAGTTTAATTTATTTATTTAGGAACTTTGATATTTATGAAATTATGAAAAGGGATATACATAAATTTGATACTTCAGATTATCCTTTAAATAATATTTATGATATTCCATTAGCTAATAAAAAAGTGGTTGGTTTAATGAAGGATGAAAATAATGGCAATATTATGACAGATTTTGTTGGACTACGAGCTAAAATGTATGCATACAAAACGCTTCTTAGTACTAAGGAAGAAGTAAGTATGAAAGCGAAGGGTGTTACAAAAGCCACTATGAAGTCTATAAATTTTGAAGACTATTACAAATGTCTATTACATAATGAGTCTGTTGTGAAATCACAAATCTTAATAACTTCGAAACAACATAATGTGTTTACAATTAAGCAAAATAAGCTAGCTTTAAGTTCATATGACGATAAAAGAATTGTGAATTATCTTTTTACGGATACGTACCCGTATGGATATAACATAGATATATTAAATTGTAGTTTGTAAGTATGTAGCATCAACATATGTGGTACTACATTCCAAGTTGGAACAGGGTCTCAATTATTTGCATATTAGTAGTTTAGGTTCTCAGCCTACAACTTCTGCAAGGGATCTACAATTTATAGTGGGATTACGAACCAATATGACTGCGATTATTGAGACGATTGAACCTGGGAAAATTTTGCAGACCCTGGAAACATTGTGGCATCCTTTCATATTACAGACCCCGCGAGAAGCTCTTTTGATCTAGACTGGTAGCTCGGTGAGGTCATTGACTCTTATTTGAACAGGGTGATATCATGGACCAAAACGACAGGACACAACAATTTTATTTAGAAAAAAGATTGGCTACACTGGATTTGAACCCGGGATCTCAGCCTCTGTTCAATTCAAGTTGCAGCGCGCTAACCAACTGACCCACCAAGTCAGTCACAGCTGCATCTTGTAAAAATGTAATATTAATAATATATAGATTGTAATAATTGTTTTGTAAATAAATAAGCAATATGATAATTTTATTACTATTCTTATTCCTTTTATAATTACTCCTGTACAGTTCAAGTTCTTCCGATACACCTTTAAACTTGTGTATCACACGTAATCATTCAAATAGTCAAGTCTTGCCACCATCGTCTTCCGTATAGACTTAGTATGCATCTGCAATATTACAGGTGCAGTGTCAAGGTCTCCAGAAATATACCTGTAAGACACTTCTTATCTATCAATATGTAGAACATATCCTAAAGCGAGAGAAAATAATTTATTACAAGTATCAATTTTCTATTTTGAACATTAACTCCGTAAGTCTCGCCGTGCAGGTGCAAATTGCAAGTGTGCTTTAATAAGACACTGACCTACAATTCAATGCCATGTTCCTGCAGACGCATTAGGTTATTGACACATTCAGGCGTTGAACCATCATCGTCCGGCATCATGCAGGTGTCTTACTTCCAGCATCGCGCACAAGTGCAACTTGCACGTGTGCTTTAAGTAATACACTGACCTATGGCAATGGTTCTGCAGACGGTCTAGGTTATTCAACCACCCTCTTCCAGCATCGCGCACAGGTGCCACTTGCACGTGTGCTTTAAGTAATACACTGACCTATGGCAATGGCTCAGCAGACGGTCTAGGTTATTCAACCACCCTCTTCCAGCATCACACACAGGTGCAACTTGCACGTGTGCTTCAAGTAATACACTGACCTACAGCCATGGTTCTGCAGACGGACTAGGTTATTGACACACTCAGGGGTTCAACCACCATCTTCAAGCATCAAACAGGTGTACCCATGTGTCCACACGTGTGCTAAGAGAACAAACCCCCCTCAATCTGACCTTGCACGTGTTCACTTGCAGAACAGTGACCTTACCGACACCTGAGACCCCCACTCCGCCACCGGAATACTCATTACCCCCCTTTGACTCTTTCAACCCCCTGAGATCCCACCAAATGAGCTAGCTCTTTCACTGCTATACTACTGACACACCTGGGTGAAGGCTCGTGGCTGCGTTGATTGCAATTTAATCGTTAAAACGAACCAGAAAAGGGTTTAATTCTCCGCAGTAATGCTGGTCTCAATAACTATCAATAGAGATACTTTCGTTTTAGCTTTTGGAGATGTATCCCATTCTCGTCACCAGTTAAATTATAATTTCAAAAGTTGTCGTTTTTAAAAAGAACTTTATTTCAAGAAGGCTAGTTACAGAATGTCCAATATGTGTTATCAGACCTGTATTTATACAAAACTAAAGGCTAGACAGTAATCTTACGCTACTTATGATTAATATTGTTTGTATAATAATCCTATTACACTATATAACTTATACTTATTTATATATAAAATGACAATCTAAATTAATCATCATCACTTTTCTGTAAAACTGCAAATTTATACTTTATGCTTATAATTATAGAGTGGTTGGCAATACCTTCAAATATAGATTGTATGGTTAACATATTATTTTCAATTCCATCTTAAATGCCTTAGAAAATCATATGTATACTAACCTATATGTAAAATAACAACCTTAATTAACCATCATTTATCTGTCTAAGTCCAATTTTATACTTTATGTTTAAAATTATAGTTTGTTGGCAATACTTTTAAATAAGGGTTGTATGGTTAAGCTTGATATGATACACAAACAACCATATTTAACAAAATATCTTCAGTAGTTGGCAATAAATTCATATATGGGTTGTATGGTTAAGCTTGATGTTATATACAAACAAATGTATTTAACATAATATCTTCAACTCAATCTTAAATGCATTAGAATCTCATATGAATACTAACCTATATATAAAATGACAATCTAAATTAATCATGATATTTTTGTCCAAGTCCAAATTTATACTTTATGCCTATAATTTTAGAGCGGTTGGCAATAATTTTAAATATGGGTTGAATGGTTAAACTTGATATTATACACAAAAACATGTATTTAACATAATATCTTTAATTCTTTCTTAAATGCCTTACAATATCATATGTATACCTACCTATATTTAAAATGACAATCTAAATTAAACATCAGTCCAATTTTGAACTTTATGCCTATGATAATAAAATAGTTAGAAATAATTTTAAATGTAGGATGTATAGTTAAGCTTGATATTATATACAAACAAATGTATTTAACATAATATATTCAATTTCATCTTAAAAGCTTTACAATATCATATGTATACTTACCTGTATATGAAATAAAAATCTAAATCAATCAATATTTCTTTGTCTGAGTCCAACTTTATACTTCATGTTAAAAATTATAGATTGCTGGCAATAATTTCAAATATAGGTTGTATTGTTAAGCTTGATATTATACACACACAGATGTATTTTACACAAATCTTAAATTCCATCTTAATTGCTTTACAATATCATATTTATACATACTTATATATAAAATGACAATCTAAATTAATTATCATTTTTCAGTCTATTAATGCAATTTTATACTTTATGCTTTAAATTATATATTGTTAGCAATAATTTCAAATATGGGTTGTGTGGTTAAGCTTGATATTATACACAAATAATTATATTTAACATAAAATCTTCAATTCCATCTTAAATGCCTTAGAATATCATATGTATACTTACCTATATATAAAATGACTATCTAAATTATTTATCATCTTTCTGTCTAAATCTAACTATATACTTTATGCTTATAATTCTAGAGTGGTTGGCATGAATTTCTATTATGGGTTGTATGGTTAAGCTTGATATTATACACAAACAAATGTATTTAACATAATATCTTCAATTCCAAATTAAATGCTTTACAATAACATATAAATACTTACCTATACATAAAATGACAGTCTAAATTAATCATCATTATTCTGTCCAAATCCAACTTTACACTTTATGCTTAAAATTTTAGATTGTTGGCAATAATTTTAAATATGAGTTGTATGGTTAAGCTTGATATTATACACAAACAAATGTGTTTAATATAATATCTTTAATTTCGTCTTACATGCCTTAGAATATCATATGTATACTTACCTATATATAAAATGACAAACTAAATTAATCATAATATCTTCAATTCCATTTTAAATGCCTTACAATATCATATGAATACTTATCTATATATAAAATGACAACCTATATTATTCATCATTTTTTTGTGCACCTATACCTATATTTGAAATGACAATCTAAATTAATCAGGGAATGTAACCGAAATAAATACTGGTTAACGGTTAACCCTTATAGAGAACGTTATAATAATAAAGGTTTTAGTTCGAAAACCGGTTTTTAAAAATTGGAAACCGGTTTAAACCAGTTAATATATCGGTTTAAAAATTATTAACATTAATTAAAAAAAAGTAATTTTAAATATTTGATTAAAAAAAATTATAGAATAAATAATTTTAAAAAATAATAAAAAATTACCATCTGAGAAAATATAACAATTAAAAAAAACAATTTAATTAATAAATATTCACAAAAATTCCCGTAATTTATTCAGAAAAACGCAGGTCACTTTTCAATTTTAAACTTGCCTGTGTTGACAAAGGCCGTATTTATTTGGACTTTTTAAGTAACCTTAACGGCCAAAGAGACCTACATTTATGACTCTCCAATAAAATGTTAATTGTAAAAACTGTCATGACTCATGTTCAAATACAAATAGAAAACACAGATATAAAAAAAAATATTATTTTTTTTTCTCGTTAAATGATATTAAAATAAAGGTTAATGTTCGCTAAAACCGGTTAATTTTTTTTGGTTAACGGTTACCGGTATTTTCGGCCTGAAAAATATCGGTTAAAATTACGGTTAAAGTTCGCAATTTTCGTTAAAAATATCAGTTACCGGTTTTTATTAACCGGTTTTTTTAACCGGTTACATGCCCTGAAATTAATCATCCGTTTTCTGTCAAAGTTCAACTTAATACTTTATGCTTAAAATAATAAATTGTTGGCAATGATTTTTGTTAGAAAATCGCTACATCCACGACTCAAGCTGATCATGGTAGCCACGACTGAAGCTGATCGTAGTAGCTGGATATAATTTATTATTGTTGTTTTTGTATGTTTTTACTTTAGTGTCATTAAATCATTATCATTTACTCATACTTGATTGTACTGTGTCCTCATTTAATTAACAGGTTATGGGCCCAGCTGGTAAGTTCAGTAAGGGCGATCCTCACATATATGTATTCGCGTATTTATTAATTCAATTTTTCGTTTTTGACGCGACATTAAAATGAGTGCAAGCGGTATTCGTGTTGAACTTCTAAGTCACGAAAACTACGACACCTGGAAGATCCAGATGAAGGCGATTCTAATCAAGAATGACGCTTGGGGGTATGTAACCAATACAATCGCAAAACCGAAGGGTGGCAAAGACGCGACGGAAGAAATCGTGCGACGTTGGACCGATGGAAATCTCAAGGCGCAGTCAGATATCCTGGCGACGAGTACAGCAGTACTGAAGCAAGTACGAGGGTGTGAGACCGCGCGACAGATTTGGACTAAACTGGAGCAAATTTATGACCTTTGGGTCCAGTACGAAAGATCGCATTGCTGAACCAGCTAATCTCACATAAGATGAGAGACGGCGAAGACGCACGTGAAAGCACACAAGGTTTCCTAAATATTGTCGACAAGTTAGCCGACATACAGATTGATGTTAATAATGACCTATTGAGCGTCATGATGTTAAGGAGCCTGCTCGAAAGCTACGAGAACTTCAGGTGTGCTATCGCATCTCGCGATGAACTATCAACCCCCGAAATGTTGAGAGTAAAGTTACTTGAATAGTATGAGACCAGAAGAGACATACTAAACGAAAAATTGCCGGACCAACATGCGATGGTTGCAAGAAAAGACACAAGCAATAAGAGAAATTGGTGGAAAAAAGATAAAAGAGCAGAAAGCATGACCAAAGAAAAGAAAATTAGATGCTTCAAATGCAGCAAGTTTGGACATATAGCAAGAGTATATCGCAGTGCGAAGAAATCAAGCAAAGAATATGCGAAATGTTCAGAAGACGTCAGCATGTACATTGCACTTGCGAGCGAAGTGTTCCAAATCCAGGAAAATTCGACTCGTAGCGACTGGTGCATTGACTGCGGGTGCACATCGCATATGTGCAAAGACGTCAACGCTTTTACAGGTTTCGATGTCAACAAGCAGGGAAAGCTCAATCTAGCCAACAACGCATGTACAGAAATCTCTGAAAAAGGCGACGATTGTAGACCGACCCGTGGACAGACGCTGATGACCCGCGACCGATATACCGCGAACTGGTTGGAGGACTCCTGTACCTCACAGTGGCGACTCGTCTCGACGTGGCACATGCTGCAAGTGTGCTCAGCCAATTCAATGACTGCTTCGGCAAGACCCACTGGATAGCAGCTAAGAGAGATTTACGGTACCTCAAGGGGACTGCAAGTCTCGGAATTTCGTATGGACGCGAAACAAGCAAAGTAGAAGGCTTCGTGGACGCTGACAGATCTTTCACCGGATATGCATTCGAAATGAACGGCGGATATATATCCTAGGTTTCGAGAAAACAAAGGACCGTAGCGTTATCCTTGACGGAGGCTGAATACATGGCCCTCAGCGAAGCGACAAAAGAAGCTGTTTATTTCCAACGTATTCTTCGAGACATGGATATCTACATAGAAGATACCATGAAATTGTTCATTAACAATTGCGGGGCTCAAAAGCTCGGAATCAATCCCGTCTATCACGCACGAACGAAACATACCCTAACGAAACCCAAACACAATGCACCGAACTTCTAGGGCTGTTCAACATATCAAGTTCATACGATGGCGCTCTCGTCGAGCGGGACTGTTATAAAATCGCTACATCCACGACTCAAGCTGATCATGGTAGCCACGACTGAAGCTGATCGTAGTAGCTGGATATAATTTATTATTGTTGTTTTTGTATGTTTTTACTTTAGTGTCATTAAATCATTATTATTTACTCATACTGGATTGAACTGTGTTCTCATATCATTAACAATTTTAAATATGGGTTGTATGTTTAAGTTTAATATTATACACAAACAAATGTATTTAACATAATATATTCAATTCCATCTTAAATGCCTTTATGCTTAAAATTATTGATTGTTAGCAATAATTTTAAATATGGGTTGTATGGTTAAGCTTGATATTAGACACAAACAAATGTAATTAACTTAATTTCTTCAATTCCATCTTAAATGCTTTACAATATCATATGTATAAAATGACAACATAAATTAATCATCATTGTTTTGTCTATGTCCAATTTTATACTTTATGTTTATAATTATAGAGTGGTTGGCAATATTTATTTATTTATTAATATTTATTCTTGCCAAGTGGTTTAGAATCTACAGAAATAATATATACATTTTTATTCTACATTGTGTGTGTGTAATACATTTATGTTACTGTTCTCTTCTTAATGATTTCGCTCATCCACTTCTCTCCTGATCCTAGATCGTCTAACAGCTCCATTTCTCCCCTATCTTCTCTTTTTACTTCTCTGCAATATTCCCTTAAATGCTTCAGTGTTTCATCTTCTCTGCCACATAATCTGCACCCCCTTTCTTCCTTTGGTAACTAATACTGGTAGTCTTTTTCTTCGTTACCGCATCTGAATCTGGCTATCATTTTGATGTTTTTCTTTGAGTTTAATATGTAACGTGGTATCTCTGTTGTTTGTATCTGTTTGTATCTTTTATTGTAATTGGATTGATTTATTCTGCTCTGTTGTTCCTGCTTCTGTATATCCCAATCTCGTTGTTGTACGGCGAGGATCACACTTTCTTCATTTATTCGATTCCTCTCTATTTGCATTTCCAAGCATCCTTTCGTAATATACCTTTCTTGTGTCCCCCATCTTGTTAATTTGTTTTTGTCGTCCTCTCCCTTCCTTATGACTTTCCAGCATTCTTTCAGTATTGAATTCTCTGAGTTTCTAACTCGTTCTTCGTATTTCACTGCTCTCTTTCCTGTTTCCACTCGAAATTTTGCCACTTTCATTTCTTCCAGTACTATATATTCTGGTGTACATATGTCGAGGCCCAGGATCCATTTTATGTAGCGTATTTGTACATCTTCTATTAGTTTGTGCTCTGTCCATCCAAAAATTTCCGCCCCGTAAATTAGAATACTTTTTACTATTGCTTCGAACATCATCCATCTTATTCGCATATTCTTCTTGAACTTCCTTTAGCCTATACCCCATATTTGTTTCATGGCCACAATTGCCTTCCTTTTCTGATACTCTAAGTGTTTTGTGGCTTGGTTATTCCTCTGGAATGTATATCCCAAATATCTGAATTCTTTTACCTCTTCGATACTTTCATTTTTCCACTTCCATACTTCAGAGGTTTCTCTACTTCCACCTTTTTTGAATTTCATAATTTTTGATTTTTGCGCGTTGAGATTCATATCTTTTCTTCTTAAATACAGTTCAAGTCTTTTCAGCATTGCTTTCATTCCAGGTGGATCTTTCGCGACTATGACGATGTCATTCGCGTACGCTTGAGACCATATTTTCTTTCTTCCTATTACAATGCCGCCTGTTTGCTCTTTGCTGAGAAATTCTTCTATATCCGCTATATATAGTAAAAATAATGTTGGGCTTAATGAACATCCTTGCCCTAATCCTTTTTCTGTCCAGATCTCCTCTGTGGTTATGTCCTTTACTTTTATCACCGATATAGTTTCTCTGTAGATGTTCTCTAAGTTCGCTAACAATTGTTTATCTATATTCATATTTGTTAAAGTTTTAAACAGGTGATCTCTATTTACATTATCGAACGCTGCTCTCAGATCTGCAAACAATGCATATAACTTTCCCTTATCTTTGCGGATCTCGTTTTCAATCATTTGATGAAGTATATAAATATTGTCTGTTGTTCTTCTTGTTTTCCGAAAATCTGCCTGGTTTTCTGGTATGAGATATTTTACTCTTATTTCTTCCTCCAATTTTTCTTGTAAAATCATCGCATAGATCTTGAACGCTGTATCTAGTAATGTTATTCCTCTATAATTTTCTACTTTGTCTATGTCTCCGTTTTTATGAATCGGTTGTATAATTCCTTTTCTTCATCTAGTAGGTATTTGTGCGGTGCGCCATACTTTGTTAATAATACTTGTTAATATTCTTAATAAGTTCTCATCTGCATATATCCAGGCTTCATTTGTGATTTCGTCTTCTCCTGCCGCTTTTCGTTTTCTTAGTTTACTAATTTGCACTTCAACTTCTTCTAGGGTTATGTCTTCTACATCTCCACCTATTTTCGGTTTATTTTCTTCTCTTCTTAGTATTTTGGTATTTTTCCCATCTAAAAGTGTGCAGAAATGGACTTTCCATTCCCCTTCGGATATTTGTTTTGATATCTCTTGTTTCTTTTTCCTCTCTTTACTAATAAAACTCCATGCCTCCGTCTCTGTCTTTATTCTCTGCAGCTGTTCCTCAATTTCTTTCTTTTTGTTTTCCTTTTATTTTATACACAATTCTTTATATTCTTTTAATTCATTTTTGTATTCTTCTTCAGTGATTATCCCATCTTTCCATTGCTTACGTTTCTTTCTCATTTTTCGTTTTTTTTCTAAACAGCTACTATTCCACCAGTCATTTCTGTTTGTGTTTCTTGAGTTCACTCTTATTTCTTTTCTGCGTGTGGCTTCATTTATTTTACTTATGAGCTCGTTTACTTGTTCCTCCACATTACTCTCTTTTACTGCTATCTCTCTGGTTTTTATGTTGTAGTTTTCTATGTCTTCTTTTTCCCATACAGCTTTTCGAATGATTACTGGATCATCTTCTTTTACTATTATACTATTTTCTAGTTCTAAGCTTAATAGTTGATGGTCGGATTCTACTGTATTAATTACTTTCATGTGTCTAATTTTCTCCCAACTCTCTTGAATTGCTATTATATAGTCAATTACTGTCTTTTCTTCTCTTTTACCTATATATGTGAAGTCACCCACCTTGTCTCCTTTTATGTTTCCATTTAGAATAGTCCAATCTTTGTTTCCACATTCATCAATTAAAGCTTTCCCATATTTGTTTATTATTTTGTCCTTTGTGCTTCTTTTCTCTTGTCTTCCTGTTTTGGAATTCCATAGCCCTCCTTCCTCGCCTATTCTGGCATTGAAATCGCCCCTATAATTAACTTATTTTCATTAGTATCTTCTTTTTTCTCCCTTATTTCTGCAAGAATTTCGTTTATTCTATTGTCATAATATACCGTGAGTATTCTCCATGTCTCGTTGTCAATTTTAATTTTTCTTTCCATAATGTTTACATTGAAAATGGTTTCTTTTGCTTCTTGAATGTGTTTCTTGATACCTGTTACCATTCCTCCCTTTGCTCTTCTCTTTTTATTTAGCCTCTTTGCGTATTTAATTTTCCATGTGAAATCACTGGGCATTTTATTTTTCCATTTATTCTAATCTCTTTCCTCTACCCAACTTTCTGTTAACCCTACTATATCATATTTATTTATTATGTCCCAAAAATCTTTATCTTTACTTTTTATTCCCGCTATATTCCAAAAGCCTATTTGTATGTTAACTACTTCTTTATTATTCCTATTTATTAGTTTTTTGAACTTTTAATTAAGTTTTTTTGTTCTTCATTCCATTCATACCAATCTCTACCGATTCTTAATTTTCTGTATCCTATCTTTACTATATTTTTTAACTCTTTTTCTTCTTTAGATCTTTTTGAGATTTCATTTTGAATTATCCTTTCATTGTACGTCATGTCGTGATCTATGTAAATATTGGTGACTCTCAGTTTATTTTTGTTACTCATCACTAGCTTCTTGTCTTCCCATGAATTTACAGTCGCTACTATCGCTTGCTTTTCTTTTAACTTTCCAACTTTGTACGCCTTTGTTACTTTCGTTATTATTCCCATTCTGCTTTTTATAAAGTTTTCAACCTATTGAGCATCTTTCAGTGTCGCTCCTTTTATTATAATATTATTCTTTTTTTCCGTTTTCTCTTTTTCCTCATCCGATCTCTCTAGCTTTTCTATGCGTCGGTTTAAGCTAATAATTTCCTGGTCTTTTTTCTCAACTTTTATTTTTAACTGCTTGACATCTTCTTTGAGTACGTTGACAAAGTCGTCTAGTTTTTTTTATCATGTCACTTCTCAGATCAATTATCTCTCTGCTCATATTCTTAAGCATTTCTAAAATCTCATCCTCTGTTGCACCTGTCTATTTCCTCTTTCTTGTTGGAGATCTTTCCATCTCTGCTTTCCCTTTTTACCTCGCTGTATTGCTGGTTGCCCGATACTTAACGCTCCTATGACGTCACTCAGACTGTGGAATTGGATACCTATTTGATTCGATACCCGAGTGACCCCAGCGCTGGTTAAGTTACGTTATCGTCGGTCAGATGTCACTTTAAAAAAGGTAGTTTCCGTTTTTATCCTTTATCTTGCCATCCAACACTACAAACTGAATCGTCGCTGGCTGCTACTGAACAAGAGATGTCTCTGTCTAATTTCTGTCGGTAATGAATATTTCTGATTTCCAAGATAGCACATGTGCTTAACCTATAAATAGCTGTTAATTTTTATTTGTTTTTTACTTTTCTTTCTAACGATACTTATCTTTGTATCTGTATTTTCTTTTGTAGTCTTTTGTTACACCTTTGCTTTCGTTGTTGACAATTTTTATTTTACTTGTTTTTATTGAATTAGGACACTCAACTACTTTTATTCTATATATTTATTTTATATAATTTTCATATAACATATAACATTCAAAATATAAATATATTAATATGTCACAGGTGTCACTTTATTTTTATTAATGATATAATATTGTTTTTTTAAAAGTGATTACTGCGATATATTAATTTATAATTATTTCAACAGTTTTTCCTTTATTTTTCAATTTCTATACAGAGCAAAATTCTTACGTGTTCACACTACGACACCACACACTCTATCCGAGTTGTTGGCAATAGTTTCAAATATAGGTTGAATGGTTAAGCTTGATAGTGTGGTTGGCAATAATTTTAAATATGGGTTGTACGGTTAAGCTTGATAACATACACAAACAAATGTATTTAACATAATATCTTCAATTCCATCTTAAATGCCTTAAAATATCATATGTATATTTACCTATAAATAAAATGACAATCTAAATTAATCACCATTTTTCAGTCCAAGTCCAACTTTATACTTTATGCCTAAAATTTTAGATTGGTGGCAATAATTTTAAATATAAGTAGAGGGGTTAAGCTTGATATTATACAAAAATAATTCCATATAACATAATATCTTCAATTCCAACTTAAATGCCGTACAATATCATATTTGTACTTAACTATATATAAAATGACATTCTAAATTTATCATCATTTTTTTTTCTATGTCCAACATTATACTTTATGCTTGTAATTATAGAGTATTTGGCAAGAATTTCAAATTGACTGGTTAAGCTTCATATTATAAACAAACAAATGTATTTTACATAAAATCTCCAATTCCATCTTAAATGTCTTACAATATCATATGTATACGTATCTATAAATTAAATGACATTCTAAATTATTCATCATTTTTCTGTCTAAGTACAACTTAACACTTTATGCTTATAATTATAGATTGGTTGAAAATAATTTCAAATAAGATTTGCATGGTTAAACTTGATATTATACACAAACAAATGTATTGAACATAATATATTCAATTTTATCCTAAATGCCTTACAATATCATAAGTATACTTAATCATCATTTTTTTGTCTAAGTTCAACTTTATACTTTATGCTTGAAGTTACTGACTGTTGGCAATAATTGCAAATATGGGTTGCACTGTTAAACTTGATATTATAATCAAACAAGTGTATTTAACATAATATCTTCAATTTCATCATAAATTCCTTACAATATCATATGTATACTAAAATATATTTAAATGACAATATAGAGTAATCATATTTTTTCTGTCTAAGTGCAAATTTATACTTTATACTTATAATTATGGAGTGGTTGGCAATAACTTTAAAAACGGGTTTTATGGTTAAGCTTAATATTATACACAAACAATTTTATTTAACATAATATTTTTCATTCCATCTTAAATGCTTTAGAATGTCATATGTATACTTAGCTATATATAAAATGACAGTCTAAATTATTCATAATTTTTCTGTCCTAGTCCAACTTTATACATTATGCTTATAATTATAGAGAAGTTAGCAATAACTTTAAATATTGGTTGTATGGTTAAGCTTGATATTATATACAAACAAATGTATTTAACATCATATCTTCAATTCCATCTTAAATGCCTTACAATATTATATGAATACTTAACTATTTATAAAATGACAATCTAAATTAATTATCATTTTTCTCTCTATGTCCAACTTTATACATAATACTTTTATTTATAGAGTGGTTGGCACTTATTGCAAATATTAGTTGAATGGTTAAGCTTGATATTATATACAAACAAATTTATTTAACATAATATCTTCAATTCCACTTTAAATGCCTTACAATATCATATGTATACTTACCTATATATAAAATGACAATCTAAATTAATTATCAATTTTCAGTCTAAGTCCAACTATGTACTTTATGCTTATAATTATAGAGTGACTAGCAATTACTTAAAAAATAGGTTGTATGGTTAAGCTTGATATAATATACAAACGAATGCATTTAACATAATATCTTCAATTCCATTCTAAATGCTTTAGAATATCATATTTATACTTTCCTGTATATAAAATGACAATCTAAATTAATCATCATTTTTCTGTCTAAGTGCAACTTTATAATTAATGCTTAAAATTATAGATTGTTGGCAACAATTTCAAATATGGGTTGTATGATTAAGCTTGATAATATACACAAACAAATGTACTTAACATAATATCTTCAATTCCACTTTAAATGCCTTACAATATCATATGTATACTTACCTATATATAAAATGACAATCTAAATTAATCATCATTATTCTGTCTAAAACCAACTTTATACTTTATGCTTATAATTATAGAGTGGTCGGCAATAACTTCAAATATGGGTTGTATGGTTAAGCTGGATATTATACACAAACAAATCTGTTTAATATAATATCTTTAATTTCGTCTTACATGCCTTAGAATATCATATGTATACTTACCTATATATAAAATGACAAACTAAATTAATCATCATTTTTTTGCTTAAGTGCAACTTTATACTTTATGCTTAAAACTATAGATTGTTGGTAATAATTTCAAATCTGGATTGTATGGTTAAGCTTGATATTATACACACAAATGTATTTAACATAATATCTTCAATGCCATCTTAAATAATTTATAATACCATATGTATACTTACCGATATATAAAATGACAATCTAAATTAATCATTATTTTTCTGTTGTAACACGTTCGCTTGGCCAGGATGCAATCGTGGATTTATTCATTAAAGAGGCTAAAGGCTCCGTGAAGCCTAAGTTTCTAGGGACAATCTTCAAGTCCGGATGGCTGAGCGTCAACTGCGCCGACAAAGCCACCGCCAAATGGCTATTAGGCAAAGTCGTTAGCTTAAAGCCTCCCATCTAAAAGCTGTGGAGGAAAAGGATTTGCCGAAGTCCAGCTTTGTAAATGCTTATTCCCCAACAGCAAAGCCAACTCGACAAATCAGATATTGAATCTGATACAGGGCCAAAACGAGGGCCTGAACACGCAGCAGTGGAGGGTTTTAAAGAGGACAAATGAAGGCTCGGCAGTGCTTCTTACACTGTCCATAGACTCGACGTCCTTAAACACCCTTAAGAAAGCTGAATTCAAAATCAGCTACAAATTTGGCCAGACAACGATCAGGCTAAAGGGTAAAAACCCCAACAAAAAGCCTCTTCAACACTGCAAAACTGCCTCTGATGTCTTGCACAAAACATTCACCACCACTAACACCGATATAGTGCTAGTTCAAGAGCCTTATGTGTATGGAGACGTAGTAAGGAAACTTACTACACCAGTAGGTAAGTTAACCTACTGTAACGAACAAGATGTCACTCCAAGAGCAGCATTGCTCATTAAAACATCGATTAAATTCGTTACATTAAATAAATTTATATCTAGGGATTTGGTAGCTGTGGAAGCTACACTGCCTATATCAGGAGGTATGAAAGAGGTAATCATTGCATCGGCGTATTTCCCTTATCCTGGGATGTGATGCAAATGTACATCATGCAGTTTGGGGTAGTACGGACATAAATACAAGGGGTGAGTACCTTTTCGAACTTATTTCTAGTACTAACATAGATATAATAAATATGGGTAAAGAACCCACTTTTATAACTAAAAACAGGCGTGAGGTATTGGGCATTACGTTAGCCACTCCTCAAATTAGCTCTGAAATATATAATTGGCATGTCTCAAATGAAGCCTCAATATCGGATCATAGATATTTAAGGTTCGAGATAAAGGCTAATAAAGAACTTAAAACTCAAATTCGTATTTCGAAACTAACAGACAGGGTCTTGTACGAAGGTCACTTAAAGTGTGAAGTGGAAGAACTTACGAAAATTAATATAAACACAATTGAGGAACTGGAAACAGCCTCTATTGACTTTCATAATGAGCTACACACAGCATATGAAAAGAGCTGTACAGTAAAGCTTCGACAAAGTACTAGGAAAGTACTTTGGTGGACCGAGGAGCTATGTAAACAAAGAGTCACTGTTAGAAGGTTATACAATAAAACCAAAACCAGTGGCAGCGATGAGAGCTGGGAGCAATATAGAAGTGCCCTAACTTCATATAATAAAGAAATTCGCAGATCTAAAAGGAATGCAGGCCTTAGTTTTTATGAGGGCTTAGCAGAAACGCCCACGGTAGCTTGCCTTCAAAAAGTCCTATCAAAAGATCATACGAATGAAATAGGCCTACTAAAGAAACCAGACGGGGACTTTATGACAGATTCAAAGAAAACATTGGAGCTTCTGTTAACCACACACTTCCTAGGATCTTCGTGGCCAGTTGAAGAGGAGGACAACTCTTCCGGAGCTACAACTATGCTAAGCTTAATTAACATTGTTAACACTGCTAATAATATTTTTACAGAAAACAGAGTTGAATGGGCGATAAATACTTTCAAACCCCACAAAACACCTGGTGAAGATGGCATTTTCCCGGCACTTTTGCAGAAATGCATAAAAGATATACTGCCAATACTCTGCGAACTATACAAGGGAAGCCTAAAGTTAGGATATATTCCCAAATCGTGGAGGAAAAGTAATGTAGTCTTTATACCTAAAGGTAGAGGGCGTCCAAGCGTCAGCCTAAGTCATACAGACTCATTAGTTTATCATCATTTATACATGAAAGGTATGGAATAGGTCTTAGATCAATACCATAGGAATGAAGTGATAACTGCTTTACACTAAACGTAAATCAATTTGCTTACCAGGAAGCAAAATCGACAACTACGGCTCTACATATCCTTGTCAATAAAATAGTGAAAACCTTTATGGCAAAGGAAATAGCTCTGGGAATATTTATAGATATTCAGGGTGCCTTTGATAACACCTCCTATAAGTTCATTGAAAGAGCTCCTAGGTCAAAAGATTTCGACCCAGCTGTCGTGGAATGGATAAAAGCCATGCTGCAAAGTCGAGCGATTACAGCCTCGATAGGAGGAGAATCAGTAATGATAAAAACCAATAGAGGATGCCCACAAGGTGGGGTTCTATCACCTCCACTCTGTTGTATTGTCATTGATGACCTCCTGAATAGGCTCAATAAAGCTGGCTATTTTGTAAATGGATATGCAGACGACGTTGCAATTATGGTCAGAGGACGTAGTGACACCACTATCTCGTATCTTACACAAAAAGCTTTAAATCTAAGGCATGAGTGGTGCCTGGAACATGAACTTAGTGTAAACCCTAACAAAACTACAACCTTCTCCTTCACAAAGAGAAGGAAGCTCAATCTTTAAGCTCCCTACTTGAAGGGTACTAGAATAGAGTTTTCTACAGAGGTTAATTATCTAGGAATCATTCTAGACCAAAAACTCACGTGGAACTCACATATCAACAAAATTACAGAGAAATCAGCAGTGGCGTTAGACACATGCCTTCGACTTCTGGGTAAAAACTGGGGACTACAGCCAAAAATGACCCATTGGGCATGTACTACTGTTGTAAGACCCATGATCACCTACGCGTCACTTGTATGGTGGCCAAAACTGAAACAAATCACAGCACAGGCATCACTGCGGAAACTATAACGCATGGCCTGCCTCAGTATTACAGGTGCTATGAGCACCTGTCCAACTGCAGCAATGGAAGTGATTCTGGGGCTAACTCCTATACAAATTCAGGTGAAAAAAGAGGCGATGCAATAGGCACCGATTTTCTACGGAAAGAATCACTTTATGCTCGGAGATTTCGTAGGCCACTTGGAAATTCTAAGGGAAGTACAACCAGATAAACTGGACTTGTCTATCTGTTATAAGATGACAACAAAATACAATTTTGACTAGAAGTATAAGGTTGTTATTGGTAATCGCCTTGAATGGGCAACGGAAAGACCTGTTGTAAGGGATTCTCTTTCCTGGTTCACTGATGGTTCAAAATTGGACACAGGAGGAACTGGAGTAGGTGTGCTTGGCCCAGATTGCGGAATTAAGGAATCCATAGGCACCTGCTCCACAATTTTTCAGGCTGAGATTTATGCAGTAAATCTTTGTGCTCACATAAACCTAGATAAAGGCCTAAAAGGAGCATTAATAAATATAATGTCAGACAGCTAGGCAGCTTTAAAGGCATTGAATGCCTTCACATGTAAATCAAAGCTAGTCTGGAACTGCAGGGAGACCCTCCAATTGCTATCCGAAGCAAACCACGTCACCCTATGGTGGGTACCAGGGCACGAGGGAATCCTAGAAAAACAGAAAGCTGATGAACTTGCAAAAAAAGAGGCTAAACTTTTATATCACGGGCCAGAACCTTCATGTGGTCTTCCACAAAGCTACTATAAGAAGGTGGTCAAAACTGGAAGGAATATGTCATATCCTCATATTGTAAAAATATTCCAGGCCTGAATCAAGCTCGGAAATTTATTTCCCCAGCTTCGACAAACGCCAAAGAGTTACTAGCTCTCAGCAAAGAGGACCTTAACATAATGACAGATATTCTCACTGGCCACTGTCCTTTAAAGTACCATTTGCACAAAATTGGTATAGCTGAAAATGAAACCTGTCGACTCTGTGAAGAGGACGAAGAATCATCGGAACACATACTGTGTGAATGCCCAGCCGTAACTGCGCAGAGACTCAATCAACTAGGTAAGAGGTATCTTACGGCAGTTGAGATCAAGAACTTGACTCCTGGGGCCATAATCGGCTTAATAAAAAATCTGGATCTACTTTCGGAAAACTAAGTAAGGGCTGTGTCACAATAGATCTACTATGTCGCGTTGACAAAAAGCGACTAAACGCTTAAACCCTCGTCTACATACAATACAATACAATACTCCAAATGTTATGAAATGAACAGGTTTATGGTAACAGACGCACATTTTGCACCTTCAAGCTTGTTTTCTAAGACATAACTGTCCGTTTCCGATACGTGATGCCCTCGGTGGACATCAATAGTTGGGTTATTTTTAGCATAGTTTGTACTTAGGGGATGAGAAGAATCGGATAAACGTAAGTTGAGAACTTCTGGATTTTTACCATTAAATGGCCCTCCGAAGTTTTAAATCTCGCTCTCTTGTTGTAATCTTCGACTGTTGTGGATGTCTTGACTGAATGTAAGACATACCTTGGTATTTCTTAGTGAAATAACCAATTAGTTGTTTTATTGTGTGTAAGGGCTCTTTCATCGTGGTGTAAATTTGTAAGTAGTTTTTATTATATTCTGTGTGAATTAATATTGATTTGTAGATCGATGTGAAAAGTTTTTCAAAATTGTTTGCTAATTAGAAAAGTAAGAATTTAGAGTTTATATAGAATCAAGTTACGCGTTGTTGTTTATTGGAATTATATAAATGTTTTTGATTGCGGTTGAGTATTAAAATTTATATAATTTTGTTATTGTTGGAATATCGTGTTTGATTCAGCCCATCCTATTCAGACCCCTGTCTTTGTTGTGTGGTAACACAACGCGTAAGTAAAATTCTGGGTTCTAAAATTACTACCCTGCATCAATTTAACCATTTAGTGAACCGCGTCTGTTATCATTATTAATATCCTTTTGTCTGCTTCTATCACGGCAGACTTTTAAATAAAGTGATAGTGGTGGCAGCGACTATCGTTACCCTTGTCTCGTGTAAAAGTCGTTCATTAATATAATTCGTGGATTACTTTTGAGGCAAGTAAAAGCAGCATAAATTAAACGGTGGGATCTAAATATTTTCTAAAACTAAACCCACGGAAACCAGTGAAGTCTTTTATTGTGGTCAAATTCGAATAACTCTAATAATTAACTTTGTGTTGTTGTTACGAGTGCAGGTAGTTTTTGGGTCAGTAAAAGCGGGGAAAGTCTCCAACGGTATCGTTGTAGTGTCGTTAACCCTTAAGCAGGTAGACGAGAAGAAAATTTGTAAAAGAGATAATAAAATAGTTTTCGTAATTATTACGTGTTTATTGAAAATAACGTAATTTAAATATTTAAATATAGCTTTAAAATTAGAAACGGTTAATTGATTAGCTGGAGCGGCAAATAAAATCCCAGAATTTTGCGGCTATTCAGATATTAGCGTAGAAGAATTTATTTATAAAGACGAGTTATTTTTAAAAATTAGTAAACAACCGGAGAACAAACAAGTAGCAATTGCAAAATTATGTTTGGGTAAAGATGCTTTAGAATTCGTCAGGAATAATAGTATAATTAAAAATACAAAATTATTGGTTTGTTTTCAAAAGGGAATTGTTAAATAGATATTTACAAAAACCGCATTTCTTGCAGTAGAGAAAGATTTTGTAAATTGTTATAAATTAGAGACAGAAACTGTAATTGAATATGAAATAACATTAAGACCATTAGCTTATAAATTAGTAAATAATACCGAAGATCAAAACTGAACATGAATTTAATTATAAATATGTAGAAGAACGGTTATATAATCAGTTTTTAATAGATCTGTTGCTGCGGTTGCAACGTGATGTTATATTAAAAGATCCCAATACATTAGTAGAAGCGATAGAAATAGCCAAAAAAGGGTAGAGACTGTAGATAAATTAATGGAGAGTAGCTCAAGTTTAGGTCTTAAATAAATATGTCATAAAAATTTCAAAAAATCTCCAGAAAAAGGTGACCTGTGTATTTTAAATACAAATAATGAATATAGTAGAGTATATAAATTTAAAAATAAAGTTACGAAACTTCTACGTGAAGCTGGGCAAAATAGAACTACGTGTAACTACGCAATTAGTAATAGCGAAGATTCGGGTGTAGAAAGTGAAGATGAGACAATAGGACAAATAACATTTAAAAATAGGAATCGTAGTAAATTGTGCTTCCGTTCTCAGAGATTTGAGAAATACGGGCATATTGCGAGTAGTTGTTCACTTAGTGTGAAAAGTAAAATCAGAGAAAACAGTACACACGAGAGAGATGCTAAACAACAGTGCGAGAGAAATATCCCAGAACATACGGTCAGTGATGATAGTATGCGCGTGAAAAATAAGGCGTGAACGACCGTATAGAGGAGAAAGCTTCATCAGGAATAAGATGCCCGTCAAAAAGTTAGTTCAGGGGCTGAGCTGAGCAACGCAGATGCTGGACGAGCCGACACCGCAAAACGTATTCAGAAGAATGTTTGTTTTGTTGGTGTAGAAGAAGACTTGGATGCAATTTCTGTGGTGAAATCAAAGGAAGAAGACCAGCACGCACACGAAATCTTTGGGAACCGTGACAAGAGGGTAGGTATGTGCACTGGTAATAAATATTACAAGGGTTTTGGTTCTGGGATAGGTAGCAACAGAAGACGCAAGGAATATTAAGAGGAGCGACCCGAAGTACCTGAAGACGACAGGAAGAGCAAGCCGACACCATCCAAGGAGGAAGTGGAACAATAGCGGCCGCAATCGCAACCAGCATGTATCCTAGCGGACTTCAAAGAAGCAGAGCTAGTCGAGTGGAGGAAGAACAGCAAGGTTTAGGTTCTAACTTTGTGCAACGAAAAGCGTCGAGGAATAAAATTCCAGGTAACTCTTTAAAGATATACTTAGGGTGAATGAGTAAAATTAAGAAATTAAATTGTGGAAAACTAGAATAATAAGATTGAGTTCCTTGTGATTTCGAAAATTAAGTGCAGGTTGTAAGACTGGTTGAAATCGATTACTTAGTGTTTTAATAAATTAAAATTATTATAAATATATTGTGATTTTGACTGGAAGAAAAGTACTGAGTGTACTATTGAGTAGCGTTGCTTGTTGGGACACATATCGGCCGGAGATATTTAGTTATAGTTGTTCTTTGTGAACACACCTATGCTGCTGGATGGCGGATGCGTGGACGCGGAAAGGCTGGCGTCACCTCCAAGTCGAGTCACGACGCGCTGGAAGTTGAAATGAAGTTCCAACAAGATCCCCATTGGACAATGAACATTAAAACTCATAGAAGTTAATTCATAGTCCAACGCGGAAGTTAAAAAAATATTTTCCTTCAGAAATGTAATTTATTTTAAGGAGAAAGGGAAAGTTCTAACATTACAACTACTTTTGGGAGAAGTAAAAGCAGCATAAATTAAAACCCTTTTATGTCAGGAACTAGATTTCGTCAAAGGCGACCGTACCTGATACACTGTCTAAGTTGCAACTTTATACTTTATGCTTATAATAATAGATTGTTAGCAATAATTGCTAATATGTGTTGTATGATTAAGCTTGTTATTATACACAAACTAATACATTTAACATAATATCTTAAATTCCATCTTAATTGCCTTAGATTAACATATGCGTACTAACCTATATATAAAATGACAATCTAAATTAATCATTATTTTTCTGTTTAAGTGTAAATTTATAACTTATGCTTATAATTATAGGGTGGTTGGCAATAACTTCAAATATAGGTTGTATGGTTAAGCTTTATATTATACACAAACTAATATATGAAACATATTATCTTTAATTCCATCTTAAATGCCTTACAATATCATATGTATACTTACCTATATATAAAATGACAATCAAAATTAATCATCATTTTTTTGACTTAGTACAACTTTATAATTTATGCTTAAAATTATAGATTGTTGGCAATAATTTAAAATATGGGTTGTATGGTTAAGCTTGATATTATACACAAACAAACACATAATATCTTCAATTACATCTTAAATTTTTTGGAATGTCATATGTACACTTACATATATATAAAATAACAATCTAAATGAATCATGATTCGGTTTAAGTCCAACTTTGTACTTTATGTTTAAAATTATAGATTGTTGGCAATCATTCAAATATGGGTTGTATGGTTATCTTGATATTATACACAAACAAATGTATTTAACATTACATCTTCAATTCCATCTTAAATGCCTTACACTATCTTATGTATACTTACCCATATATAAAATGACAATCTAAATTAATCATCATTTTTCTGTCTAAGTTTTTACTTTATGATTAAAATTTAAGATTGTTGGCAATTATTTTAAATATGGGTTGTATGCTAAAGCTTAATATTATATACAAACAAAGGTATTTAACATAATATCTTCAATTCCGTCTTAAATGCTTAAGAATATCAAATGTATACTTACCTATATATAAAATCCCAGTCTCAGTTAATCATCATTTTTCTGTCTAAGTCCAACTTTGTACTTTATGCTTATAAATATAAAATGGTTGGCAATTTTTTCACATATAAGTTGTATGGTTAAGCTTGCTATTATACACAAACAAATGTATTTAACATAATATTTTCAATTCCATGTTAATTGTCTTACAATCTTATATGTATACTTACTTATATATAAAATGACAATAAAAATTAATACTAATATTTCTGTTTAAGTGCAACTTTACACTTCATGTTAAAAACAATAGATTTTTGGCAATAATTACAAATTTGGGTTGTATGGTTAAGCTTGTTATTATACACAAACAATTGTATTTAATATAATATCTTAAATTCCATCTTAAATGCCTTATCATATCATATGTATACCTACCGATATATTAAATGACAATCTAAATTAATCATCATTTTTCTGTCTAGTTTATACTTTATGCTTATAATTATAGAGTGGTTGGCAATAACATCAAACATGGCTTAAATGGTTTAGCTTGATATTATACACAAACAAAAGTATTTAACATAATATCTTCAATTCTATTTTAAATGCCTTACAATATCATATGTATAATTATCTATATATAAAATGACAATCTAAATTAATCAACATTTTTGTGCAACTTTATACTTTATGCTTATAATTATGACGTTGTTAGCAATAACTTCAAATATCGGTTGCATGGTAATAAGCTTAATATTATACACAAACAAATGTATTTAACATAATAATTTTAATTCCATCTTAAATGCCATATATTATCATAAGTATACTTAGCCATATATGAGATGACAATCTAAATTAATCATAATTGTTTTGTCTAATTCCAACTTTATAATTTATGCTTATAATTATAGTGGTTGGCAATAATTTTAAATATGGGTTCTATGGTTAAGCTAGATATTATACACAAACAAATGTATTTAACATAATATCTTTAATTCCATCTTAAATGCCTTACAATATCATATGTATACTTACCTATATATAAAAAGACAATATAAATTAATAATCATTTTTCTAACCAAGTCTAACTTTATACTTTATGCTTAAAATTATAGATTGTTGGCAATAATTTCAAATATAGGATGTACGGTTAAGCTTCATATTATATACAAACAAATGTATTTAACATAATATCTTCAATTCCATTTTAAATGCCTTACAATATCATATGTATACTTACCTATATATAAAATGACAATCGTAATCAATCATCGTTTTTCTGTCTAAGTGCAACTTTATACTTTATGCTTAAAATTATAAATTGTTGGCAATCATTTCAAATATGGGTTGTATGGTTAAGCTTAATATTATACACAAACAAATGTTTTTAACATGATATTTTCAAATCCATCTTAGATGCCTTACGATATTATATGTATACTTATATTATATTATTATTATTATATTTATATTTTGGAAGCTAACAGAGAAAAAATCTACTACAAACTTCAACAGATATACATAATTATTTGACACTATTAGATGTATGTAATAATAATGTAGTTCAACAAAAATATACATATGTACATAATATAAAATGAAATAATGGTGATTATAAATATTTCACTTACAGAGCATTCTTGAACTGATTTATAGTAAGTAAAAACAAATCTACATGTTGAAAATTATTGTTATAGGTTGACATTATTCTATTCAATGGTGAATTTTTGAAGTTGTTAGATTTGTGTTTATTTACATAGAAAACTTGACAATGTCTTGAAATAAATTTTGGTACATGAAAATTTAATTTATTTATAATATTATAACCATCAATATGATGATTTAAGATTTTTATACAAAAATGTCGTGTCCGCTTTAATTCTTCTGGACTCGAGTGAATTCAAATTACATTCATGGGTTATTGCATTATAACTGGAAGAACAAAATTCAAATTTGTATTTTAATAATAAGATGAATTTTCTTTGAACTGACTCAATCCGAGCAATATACTTTAAATACATTGGATTCCATACTTGTGATGCGTATTCAATTACTGGACGAACCAATGCATTAAATAATAAAACTAATGATTCTTTATGTTCATATGAATTTGATGTTCTATATATGAATCCTATTGTTCTATATGACTGAGAAACAATATGATCTATATGCTCATTGAAAGACAATTTGGAATCCATTATTACTTCTAGATCACGGTTCGATGTTTTTCTTTCTAAATTTATTCCGTTGATCTCATAATTGTTTTGAATTATTTTTCCATTACGCGTGAAACTAATGACATAACATTTGATTACGTTTAATAGTAGGTAATTGTTGCTACAAAAGTTCTGCAATCGGACCGAATCTTCTTCCACCAATCTACAATCATTTGGACGAAATCTTTTTATACACTTTCAGATCATCAGCAAATAATAAAAATTGACAGTTAATAAAACATTCCGAAATTAAGTTTCTATATATATATATATATATATATATATATATATATATATATATATATATATATATATATATATATATATATTGAATAGCAATGGACCGAGATGCGAGCCTTGCAGAACACCAGAGGTAACATTAATTTGCCGAGATTTGAACCCATTGCAGAACACACATTGGGATCTATTTTTATATAAGATTTGAACCATCTTAAAAATGAACTATGTATTCCATATAATGCTAGTTTATTTATTAATAAATCATGATTTACACGATCAAAAGCTTTTTGGAAATCTGTGTAAATGGTATCAACTTGTATTCCTTCATCCATGGCACTAGTTACATATTCAGTGAAGGGGATTAGATTATTGAGAACAGATTTTTCGTTAGAGAAACCATTTTGCTCGTCGATAATTATATTATTAAAATCTGATTTTATTTTATTTATAACTAGGCTCTGAAAAATTTTCCCAAAGACTGGTAATATGAATATCGGTCTGTAGTTAGTAACATTCCTTTTATCACCTGATTTATGAATTGGTGTTACTTGAGAAATTTTCCATATATCTGGAAAAATAACTTGTCTTAAGCATTTATTATAAATAATAAACAGTGGATATGTTAAATAGTGTGCTCAATTTTTAATAAATAATGGGTGTATGTTATCAGGTCCGGAACTTTTGTTAGTATTTATGTTACACAAATTATGGAAAATTTCTTCTTCGGAAAGAAAAAGGGTACCTAAATTATTCAAATTTGGTGTATTACTGAGTGGAATACTTGTATCATTATTGTCGTTATGAAATAGCGTATAAACAGATTCAAAGTAGCTAGCAAAAATAATACTGATATCTCCACCTGAATAATCTTCTTCATTATTATAATATATAGAATTGGGCAAACAATTGTTATGTTTTAGTTTTTTAGTGTGATTCCAAAATTGCTTAACATTATGTTTGAGATTATTCTCTATGTGTTTCACATAATTTTTATAATTATTGGACATTAAGATCTTAATTGTTTTGCGAAGCATAACAAATACATTATAAGCATGAAAGTCACCGTATATTTTCCATTTCTTGTGATGTTTATTTTTCTCTCTTATAATTTTAATTAGGGATTTGGAATTCCATTTTGGATAATTGTTATTTTTTTTATGATAAATTGGACAATAATTGTTAAGCAAGTTATAAATAATGTCGTAGAATATTTATACCATTTCGTTTAGATTTTTATTATAAAATTTTTCATCCCATCTGATAGCTGAGAGTTTGTAAATAATACTCTCATAATCACATTTTTTAAAATTATGAGCTATATTATGATGACAATGAAGTGGTTTAAAGTTTAAAAAAGAGAATTTAATATCAAGAGCTGGATGGTGACAATCAAGTTTACTTAAGGGAACAGTGGAATTTATTGTTATATCAAATGAAGAAAATACTAAGTCTAGAAGTGTACCATTGCTATTGGGAATATTATTGTATTGGTGTAAGTTACACACTGATATAGTATTAAGTAGTTCTAAATGGGTTTCTGACCTTCTGGAGAAGGTAGGAGTTGAGGTATCTCCTTGAGAAGTCCAGCTGATATCAGGAAGGTTTTAATCGCGAAGAACAATAATATTGGATCCGGAAAAACGCACAGACACTTCACAAATTTTGTTAAAGTGGCTGGAATTTATATTAGATTTACACTGGGGAGGTAAATAGACACAGCAAAAATGAATTTTTTGGTGATTAGAACTAATTATTGACACCCAGATATCTTCCGCTAATGAACACCATTCCAGATTAGATTTAAAGTGAAATTTATTAGACACTAGTATTGCGACACCACCACCCTGTTTTTTAATGGGATCCACTCGGTCTCTTCTGTGTACTGTGTATTTATTAAGGTCACATATTTCACTATTATTTATAGTTGAATTCAACCACGTTTCAGTGAGGCAAATTATATCATAATCGCAACTGCTGATTTCATTGTAAAAATTTAATAATTTAGTTTTTAGACCTCGAACATTTTGATAATATACACTAATCATAAAAAAAAATGTACCCTATTATTGATTTATCAGGAGAGTATTAGTTCTTAAGTTTTGCAAGATCGTTTTCACTATAAATTAAAATAATTGGAGCTGTTTCCTGTTTACCTGCAAATATTTTACTATTTTTGACCCATACATATTTGAAATTGGTTTCCTTAGCTCGATCTTTAGTTTTTTCAGCAAAAGTTTATTTGTTGGACTCAGATGATCATTAACACATATTCTATTATTTTCATGAAAATTTAGTTTGTCGGCAGATAAGTTGTTGTAATTGCGAGCCAGAGCAAAAAATTTATCTCTTTTTAATCTGGACACAAATCGTACTATGGTGATTTTCGTTTTATTTGTGTTATTGAATGATGTTACACTGTGTATTGCATCGAGATCATTTCGTTAATAGGACACGATAATATATTGCCCATTTTGCTGATTATTTGAACAAGGTTTTCATTGGGTTTTTCAGGAATGCCCACAAATTCTAAATTGTTTGAGCGAGATCGTTGCTCCAGATCTTTAACTTTTGCTTTTAAAAATATTACTTCCTTATTAAGTGGTTCTATTAAATTTAACTTTTCGGTTAATAGCTTTATAATATTTTGAAAATCATCAATTTTCTTGCAACAGAATTTCACAGATTGTTTTAGATCAACAACCATTGACATGACATCGTTTATGATATATTGTTGGTCGTTATTTAGCACAATTGTTTGGAGACGAGGTGACGGCGGAGATCTGCAAGTATCATAAATCCAGCAGAGATGTTTGGCTGTTGTTAAAATGGATTTTTCAGGGTCAGGAATATCCAAGCAATTGATATGGAAGCTTCGTTGACAAGAACCAGCGCACGCCACTGATTGATAATTTCTTTTCACCTTAATTTTGCAAGAGTTGCACGTCTGAACAATGATGATAGACAAAATTATAAATAACAAATTTTGTAAAGTATTCAGTTGGTCAACTACAGTTCACTGACTTTGACGAACAAACAGGTGTTTACTTAGCTTGTACGATTTAATAAAAATTTGAAAATCACTGATACACTATTTAACAAATATAGCACTTGTATCACTTTAAATTAAAATATTATATCGCAAACTTTAATCACCACAAAATTCTGCAGAATATACTATAAAAATCAGTGTAACGATCGTACTACAAAGGCTCAAAAAAGCACTTTAATACAGAACAAAAAAAAAAAACGTCTAACCGCTTGACTATCATTATTATGTTTATACTTACCTGTATATAAAATGACAATCAAAATTAATCATTATTTTTCTGTCTAAGTGCAACTTTATACTTTATGCTTATAACTATAGACTGGTTGGCAATGACTTCAAATATGTGTTGTGTGGTTAAGCTTGATATTATAAACAAACTAATATATTTACCATAATATCTCAAATTTAAATTAAATGCCTTAGAATACCGTATGTATACTTACCTATATATAAAACGACAATCTAAATTATTCATCATTTTTCTGTCAAGTCCAACTTTATACTTTATACTTATAATTATATTGTGGTTGGCAATAATTAAAAAAATGGGTTGTATGGTTAAGCTTGATAATATACACAAAATAATGTATTTAACATAATATCTACAAGTTCATTTAAAATGCCTTACAATATCATATGTATACCTACCTGTATATAAAATAACATAATGCCTTCTATTCCATCTTAAATGTCTTACAATATCATATGTATACTAACCCATATGTAAAATGACAATCTAAATGAATCATTATTTTTCTGTTTAGGTCCAACTTTATACTGTATGCTTATAATTATAGAGTGGTTGGCAATAACTTCAAATATTGGTTGTATGGTTAAGCTTGATATTATACACAAACAAATGTATTTAACATAATATCTTCAATTCCATTTTAAATGCCTTACAATATCATATGTATACTTACCTATATTTAAAATGACAATCTAAATTATTCATCATTTTTCTGTCTAAGTGCAACTTTATACATTCTGCTTATAATTATATAGTAGTTGGCAATAACTTCAAATATGGGTTGTATGGTTAAGCTTTATATTGTACACAAACAAATGTATTTGGCATAATATCTTCAATTCCATTTTAAAAGCCTTAAAATATCATATGTAAACATACCTATATATAAAATGACAATCTAAATTAATCATCAATTTTTTATCTAATTGCGACTTTATACTTTATGCTTAAAATTATAGATTGTTGTCAACAATTTCAAATAGGGGTTGTATTGTTAAACTTGATATTATACACAAACAAATGTTTGTAACATAATATTTTCAATTCCATTTTAATGGCCTTACAATATCATATGTATAGTTACCTGTACATAAAATGACAATCTAAATTATTCATCATTTTTTTATCTATGTCCAACTTTATACTTTATGCTTATAATTATAGAGTGGTTGGTAATAATTTCAAATACGGGTTGTATGGTTAAGCTTGATATTATCCACAAAGTAATATATTTAACATAATATCTACAATTCCATCTTAAGTGCCTTACAATAACATATGTATTACTACGAAGCACTGTGCGGACTCTCGGCTAGGCTCAGAGAGACAGGGCCGGAGTAAACGTAATTTGTTTAATAAAATTTTATAATTTAGAATAAGTCTTTTCACACATAACTTGGGCGCCACTCTGTCAAAAGAACGACGCGTGGATAGAGATACCTTTATGTTGTCCTAAAACGGATTGGAGGAATCTACGTTCTAACAATAAAATTCAAAAATTCTGAGCAACTTGAATCTATATTGCATCTCAAAAAAATCTGATGTGTCCAACACAATACCTCCCGCCACTTTAGTAATATATTCTATATGTTTTTCAATATATTTAATTTGTAGTTTTAAAATTAGTTTATTATTGCAGTTCAGAATATTATTAATTCATTTCATACCTAAAATTTCCTTCATAAATTTTGTATAACCAATAAGACAGCTATTTTTGACGTTACTAAAATCAGAATTGAACTTACTTTGATTCACGCATGCAAATACATTCCTAATATATTTCTTCCATCTTTTTAAATTTCACAATAAAATTACTTCATTTTTACTTATTTTATCGTTTACACTTACTTATATCAAATTTGACATCATATGTCAAATTTTAGGAACATATGAATAACTCATCTGTTTTATCGAAATTTCTCAGCCTAAACGATATGTAAAATTATTATAATTTATATATTTTTTTCTATCTAGCTAGAAGTCATATATAAACGTAATTATGCAGATCGGTAGAAAATTAAAATATCTTTGTATTTATAATATCGAAATTTGCGAAAATATGGTATTTAGAGGTATTTTTTAGGAAAAACGGTTTAAACCTTCAAATAAAGTACTACTTCCGGTTAACCAATTGTAGTCAAAATCTAATCAGTTCATCATATTAGAATAGAACTCTTAAATACCAAATATTATATTTTTTACATGTATCGTATTTGGTTATCGTGGACGAAAAATCGTCACAGACACACACACACAGACACTCACACACACACACACACGCACACACACACACACACACACACAGACAGACATACAGACATCACGCTAAAAAATAGTAAAGTCGTATCCTTGGGACCCTAATTCGTGCTCATATGTTGAAAACCCACACTCGAGAAATCTGACCAAAAACAATACCTCCCTTATCTATATATTGATAGGCGGGAGGTAAAAATGATACCTATAACATAGAATGAAGATGATGGTGATTATTGGACGACGCTTTAACTGTGGCTACGCGCAAGTAAAAATATAATAGTGGGAGGGTACTTGCATGAAAGGCAAGTGCGGTCCTGTGGGCGTTGTTCCAACGGTGGCGATAGGAAGATCTGCGAGGTAGGCGGCTGATGCTGGCGTGGTGGAGACGGTTCCCCCAATGGTTAATGTGGAACCTGGTAGAGGATGTGGTTGAATGCAGTTGCGACCAAAAGATAACGGCGCAACCACGAGAAAGTTAGTTCGGCACAAAACTCGAAGCTCGTAGAAAACGGCACAATGGCACTTCGAACAACTATCTCAAACAATCAATAGTTCCAAAATAATGTCCTAAGGCTTAATTGGTAGAATCCGCACTATGGCGACCAAAAACCGCAAACACTATCACTTCGTGTCGTTGAACTTTACACTCTTCCACTTATTCTCTCGCTGAATTAACCTGTCTGTAAACATTTAGCCAAAACTCAAAAATGTGGACACTTGCACACCAGTTGAGAGAATTCCACGTAGAGAGGGCATGAGAGGCATGAATAACGAATGATTAAATGGAGATACATAAAGTTGACCTAGAATCTACTCTAATTTAACAAAACCTAACCCTAACAAAATTTTAACTTAACATAAATTCTCCCGGTTCTTCCAAAAAAAAAATATAATCCTTTTTTACAGACAGACTTCAAACCGACCAAATCTTTTCCAATATAACACAATAAATAATTGACAAGGATTATATTTTTAATTCACTACAAAGTTACTGATTAAAAAAAAGGAAACAAATAACTACCGACTAAACACAAGCTACTCGGTAACTGTTTTCAAATCTTTTCCGTGCCATCTTCCAATATTTTGACCATTGGAAAAATATTCGATTTCCGGGAATGGACTGTGTCAATTTTTGAGTCAGACTCAAAAATTGACACAGTCCATTCCCGGAAATCGAATATTTCTCATGACTCAGACTGTGGAAGCCTACGCAATTATTTTGACCATTGTTAACTCTCTCTAACCCATAAATATTAGAGGAAATCCATCTCAAAATTTTACATTTTAAATATTTAGGTCCTAGCTTAGCTGAAATTTTGTTTCCACACAACCTGACCAACATGTAATTCCAAGGGCCTGTGCATTAAGTTATATCTTACTGCACTTTTCTCATAAGCTTGTTGTAATTAAAGTTTAACATCTTCATAATATTCTGGTAGCAAAGATAAATGTTCCATCCACTTTTCTGTCCCGTCAATTCCAAAAATTAAGTTTTTATTACCAACTGAAGTAATTCCATACTGTTCAGCAGACAAGATAATTCCTCTACTAAAATTTAGATAAACTGGACTAAAACCCGTGACCTCATGAACCGATGTTCTGATCGCGCAACTAAATTTTGCTAAGTTTGTTTCCCACCTACGCTGATTCCCGTATACATACGAAGAAATTATGGTTTTGATAACCCTGTTTACTCGCTCCGTAGAGTTAGCTTGGGGATGATAATTTGCATTAAAAATTATTTTAATATCGTAACTCTCAACCATTTTATGAAAAGCATCGCTAACATATTGTTTCCCGTTATTATAAATGACATACTGGGGCACCCCAAACATAAGAAAGACATCATTTTCTACGTGACGTATCATTGCGTCACTTGTAGCACTTGATAAAGGAGATATCAAAACAAATTTATTAAATGTATCAGCTACCACTATTAAGTACCTATTTCGTTTAGTTGAGAGCGGAAAGGAACCCATTAAGTCGGTACAAATAATCTGCGAAGGTCGCGGAGCTATTTGCGTTCCCATCTCACCTGCTCGACGCTTTTGATCTGATTTATGCGCGAGACCAACTGGACATTTAGACACATATTTTATAATATCGGCAATCATACCAGGCCAGTGGTAAAGTCGCGATTTCTCGTCTTAAAAATACCCAAAAACCCGCCGTAGGCGCATCATGTATTTCAAGCAGGACTGTATTCCTTAAAGACTTCGGGACCACTAACATCCAATCATTTAATTCTTCGAAATCCGAACGGGGTGACGAGACAAGTTTAAATATACTTTGGTAATTAATGCGCCAACGTGGATATTTATCAGGACTAAGAAATATTTGGAATAATTTTGCATACCAGGGATCGTGGTCATGATATGTGACATAGATTAAATTTAATTGAGGAATAGCTCGTGATAGTGCGTCAGGTACAGCGTGAAGCGAACCTTTTCTATATTTAATTTCTAAGTCATAGGCCTGCAGACACTGCGTCTGGGCACTGCGCCCAACGCGCAAGTCGTCGGTGTGGGTCTTTTAAATTTTGTAGCCATAATAAGCTGTGGTGATCGGTGATCACCGTAAAGGAACTTCCTTCTAAGTAAGCGCTAAATTTTTCGACGACCCATATAACGCATAAATATTCCAACTCTGTCACGCAAAATTGTCTTTTGTTATTTATTAATACTCTACTAGCATACGCGAGTACTTTTTCGCCCTCCTCAAACTGTTGTGATAGTACGGCACCGAATCCTACTTGTGACGCGTCCGTCTGTAGAATAAAGAGTTTACTAAAGTCGGGGCACGTCAGGATTGGTGCTAACACTAAACATTATTTTAAATTAATGAAAGCGTCTTCTGCTTCCATAGGCCACGAGAATCTTTTTTATTTTCGTGTTAATTTAGTTAAGGGAGCGATACGGGAAGAAAAGTTTGACACAAAGCGTCGGTACCAAGACACAAATCCTACAAATCGTCTGACTTCTGTAGGTGTAAGCGGAGTAGGAAATTCTAGAATGGACGTAACTTTGTCCGGATCAACTTTTAAACCATTACGATCGATAACGTAACCAAGGTATTTTAGAGTAGGGCGAACAAAGTCGCATTTTTTATGGTTTAACGTTTATCCTGCATTTATTAATCGATCAAAAGTTTTTCATAAAATTTTTAAATGTGTGTCAAAATCAGGAGTTGCAATGATGATGTCATCAAGGTAGACAAAGGCGTATGGTTCCAGTTCAGGTCCTAAGACATAGTTGATAAAACGCTGCTACGTGGCAGGAGCATTAGACAGGCCAAACGGTAAACGGGTAAATTGGAAAAGGCTACAACCTGGAACTGTAAAGGCAGTTTTCTCACGGCTGCTTTTCGCAAGAGGTATTTGCCAGTACGCGCTCTTTAAATTAAGCGATGAAAGATATTTTGCACTGCGTCATCTGTCAAGAATCATATTAACGTAGGGAAGGGGATACGCGTCACGGTTAGTAACTTTATTTATTTGACGGAAGTCGACGCAAAAGCGCTGTTTTCCGTTTGATTTCTTAACCATGACGACCAGCGAAAACCAAGAGCTTTGTGACGGTTCCACGACAACCAGTTTCAACATTTTGTCTAATTCTGAGTTTATTTTCGCCTGCAGAAACCTGATAATATCTCTGTTTAATGGGTGTGGCATTACCGGTATCGATCATATGTTCCACTCCGCGAGCACATCCTAAACCGTTACCCATTTTTGAAAATTAATTCAAAATTAGATTATATAAATAGTCAGCCAGTACGGTTGTGTGGTCGTGGCGTGTCTTGTCTGATCGTGTAGATAAGCAACATAGCCCGCCCTGTCCAATTGGATGGGTTGCCGCACAACGGCTCGGTGTGTGCTGGCCTTGCAGAGACTGTAGGCTGACAACCTGCATCACTAAAATGCAAGTAAAACATGTCTCGAAACAAGTACTTCAGGTACTTGAGGCCTTGTTCCACATAGGAATGTCGTGCCATTGATGATGATGATGAGATTATATAAATCTTCGCGCTCTTGAGAAGTTAATATGTCAGTCACACCGGTATCAAGTGTCGCCGCTTGACTTTCCGAAGAGAAATTCCACGAATTAATTTTGAAATTGGCAATTATATCCATATTTCTCCAGAAGTCTATACCAAAAAATAAATCGCAATTTAAATGTGAGATTACTAGAGTTGAAATAACTTTAACACGGTTCTGCAAAACAAAAGGTAAATCTACGGATCCTATTACCCGAAATCTACCCCCATTTGCAACAGTTACAGATTTCACGCTTGATTGCCGTACATGGGCGCCCATAAGGGGGGGCAAGAGGGGGCATTTTCCCTCCCTTGACTTTTTGAAAATTTTAAAAAGACTACAGATTACGTAATTATTTCACCATCGTTATGTTCTGTGAGATATTTATTAATATTTGCTGTTTTATGTGTGGAACAAATGATTCCATTATTATTTGTGCTTAGTTATTATTTCATCTGTCCTTAGAAAGTAGAAGCAAGACAATTAACTACAATAAACTTAATTTTATCGAGGTTCTTAAATATTTTTTCGCAGAATTTTCGAAAAATGGAAGAATTAACAATTACCTTTACAAACCAATCCAAAATATAAGTTATTGTAGTTGAATTGACAGCGGTACAATATTGCTCTTTACTTTGAGCTCTTTTTTTGTGGTAAAAACTTATTTATATTGTGTGAAAATTAGTTCACGTGAAAGTGTTTTTTGCCAGCTACGTTAATTAGTGATTAAAATTATAGTTAGTGAATTTATAGTGGTAATTTTGAACTGTGTATATTTATATTTAACACGTGGTTATTTTTTTCTGTGTTTCGCCTTAATTAAACCGAGTTACTTGGTGCGTTTTGGTTTCTACTTCTACGTTGGCCTTCAAGATTCTTCAATGCCGCCTGCAAATACTTCTTGTCCGAATTGCAGCAAAACAATCAAATCAGCTGACGTAGAGAAAACAATTAATTGCGATGGTTGCCAAAAATCTCTACACCTATCATGTGTTCACTTAACAATTGATGACATTAATCGCTTCACAAGACATTCCACTAAATCCATCAAGATCTTTTGCATTAATTGTATTGATACAGTGGATTCAATAAATTCACTAAAATCCTTAATCTTAGAACTCCAATCTAAGATAAGTAATTTGGAAAATAAACTTACAATTCAACCTACAGTCAGTGAAGAAGTAATAATTGATAAAGTAATTAATGAAATTGAAGAGCGCAACAAACGCAAAAATAATATTATTATATCCGGAGTACCCGAAACTGAAACAAATGCTGTTCAATTATTTCAAAATATTGAATCTGTAGTAAATAAAGTTGCACCTGGAACTAATATACAAAATGCCCATATTTCACGCCTTGGATCGAATCAGAATAAATCGACACCGCGCTTGGTGAAAATAAAATTCCCTCCTGATGAATCTAATAAAGTTCAAGTGATTTTGAGTAACGCTAAAAAGCTACGCACTTTTAAAGAGAGTGCTAATATCTATATTAATAGTGACAAAACTCCACTTCAAATATCAAAATATAAACAAATTAAATCAGAACTTAATACACGTATTAATAATGGTGAAATAAATTTATATATTCAATACGTAAATGGCTTGCCTGTGATTCGTAAAAAAAACTAAATTCATCACTGTCCGACGGGTCTAAATATTATAAACTTAATATATATTATCAAAATATTCAAGGTCTAAATATGAAACTTAATATTCTTAATTCGCAACTTTCGTCCTTAAACTACGATGTTATAGCATTCAGTGAGACTTGGCTTAGTGAAAGTGTTTTAAACTCTGAAATAAGTGATGGGTCCTATTCATTGTTTCGAACTGATCGTAATTTTGAAGGATGCGGACTGCTCAGAGGCGGAGGTGTTCTTCTATTAGTCAACAACTCGCTGCGTTCGTTCCATGTTGATCTTAAGGATTACCGTCATCTTATTCCCGTAAATGTGGACATTGTATGTACAAAAATTATGTTTAATAGCGTATGTTATTTCATATTTAATTTATATATTCCTCCTGGTATGCATCTTGTTTGTTACAATGCTGTATTTCAGTTTTTCGAATCGCTACCATTCTTATACAATAATAAATTTATTATATTAGGTGACTTCAATATTCCTGATTTTATTAATAATAATGAAAATGTTGTTGTAAAATCTTTAAATGATTTCATGTCATTTTTTGATATAAATCAATATAATATATGTACTAATTTCAATAACAAATTGTTAGATCTAGTTCTTAGTAATGAAAATTGTTCGGTATCTCGTGAATTTGACACAATCTTTGGTAGAGAATATGTACATCATCCTACTCTTTCAATTTCATTACATCTGCATACATCTAACTCTGATCGCCTTATAAGGCCTGTCATTTCTTGTAAGTATGATTTTAAAAATGCAGATTTCCAAAAATTGTATCAAATGATCAGTGAGTTTGATTGGCACGAATTTGAAAATTTCACAGACGTCAATACTGCTTGTAACTTTTTATATAATACACTGTATAACATTTTTGATAAGTGCGTTCCTTCCAAATCTTATCGTAAATCTTCATACCCCCCTTGGTTTACACCACAGATTAAACGTCATTTACGAACAAAAAAACATTATTTTAAATTATACAAATCTAACCCTTACTCGACATATTACCATAACCAATTCAGATATTATCGTTCATTGATAAAGCGTGAAATAAAAGAATCATACAAAAATTATTTACATGAATGTGAATCATCTATTAATACTGACTCAACTAAATTTTGGACTTTTGTAAATATGAAAAGAAATTCAAATAACCTTCCTTCTGTTATGACGTATGAGGATAATGAATTAAAAAATATCTATGATATCACTAATGCATTTGCTTCTTATTTCTTTTCTGTTTACTCTACATCTGGAAATAGCTCACAACCCAATTTAAAATTTTACTCTAATTACACTATATATCTTAATCATATCTCAATTGATGAAATCAAATTGTCTATAAAAAAATTAAAAAATAATCTTAGTTCAGGATATGATCTCATTCCTAATATTATTATCAAAGATTGTAGTAATTTTCTCTCTATTGCTCTTTATCATATTTTCAATTTATCTATACGAACATCAACTTTCCCTGATGCTTGGAAAGTGGCACGGGTTGTTCCTATATTTAAAAGTGGTGAAAAAAATAATATTAAAAATTACAGACCTGTTGCTATACTCTGCAACTTCAGTAAAATTTTCGAGTCTATAATTTATAACAATATATATCCTTTAGTTAAAAATTCTATTTCTACTTTCCAACATGGATTTATGCAAAAGAGGTCTACGCTCACCAATCTAACTTCGTTTACGCATTTTGTCTCTTCTATACTCGACTCTAATGGTCAGGTTGATGTCGTATATACCGACTTTTCTAAGGCATTTGATAGTATTGACCACAACATCATACTTCATAAGCTTCAGTATTACTCTTTTTCCTCCAATTTAATTGATTTCTTATCGTCCTATCTTCTCAATCGTTCTTTTTTCGTTAACTTCAATGGTGAATCTTCTTCGTCTTACCCCATTTCTTCAGGTGTTCCCCAAGGCTCCAACCTCGGGCCACTTCTGTTTCTAATTTTTATAAACGATATTACTGATTCATTGCATTGTAATAAATTATTGTTCGCTGATGACCTTAAATTATTTTACAATATCGATTGTCAAGAAGACTGTCTCAAATTACAAAGCGATATAGATGATCTGGAGAATTGGTGTTCAAATAACAAATTAAAGCTAAACAATTCAAAGTGCAAAGTAATGTCTTTTTCAAAAAAACTTAATCCAATTTCATTCAACTACAGATTATCAAATACCGATTTATTAAGATGTGAGGAAACAGTAGATTTAGGAATCAAATTTGATAAAAAATTATTATTCTTACCACACTTGTCTGCTTTGTCCTCTGACGCGAACAGAATGTTAGGTTTCGTAATTAGGAATACAAAATCTTTCATAGATGTATCCACTATTTTTGTTTTATATTTCAGCTTCATTAGATCCAAACTAGAGTATTGTGCGCTAATTTGGAATCCGATTTACTATACACATATTCAGTTAATTGAAAAAATTCAAGGTAAATTTCTTAAGTATGTGTACTTCAAAATAATGAATTATTATCCAGATAATAATTTAAATTACAATACTTTGTTAAATATATTTAATCTAAATTCTCTTTCGGCTAGACGTACTCAAAATTCATTAATTTTCATTTTTAATTTAATTCACAACAAAATTGATGATCCCGCATTACTATCCCAAATCTCCTTCCATCGACCTAATATTGTCACGGTTCTAATCTGAGTTTATTAATAACATACCGGATGCGTGACGTCATCCACCTGATTTCGGGTCGTATCAAAATAAATGATAATGCTGAGTAGAAGTATGAAGACTCATACTCAGTGCAAGGGTGTAAAATAATACAAGTTGTACTGGTTAATAATAAGTTTTAATAATAAAAAGTATAAACACTTACAGCTCGCGTCGTAGCAGATCCATATCGACTGACAGCGTTGTAGTTGTACACTGGCTAGGCGGACAAACCGAGGAGATTTATCTCGTTGAACACACAGAGATAACTGCCCCGATTTGTCAGACTACCAGGCTTAAATACTATTTTAACATGTGGTTTTTACTGACGTCTATTCCAGATTTCCAGAACCCCTAGCCGGAATCCGTTATGACAACCTCCCGCGTTCAAAGGTTAATTTTGACAAACATTCCCAAATATGGGGATGTCTGGTGACCACACGTAGTCGTCACCCGATACTTTTACTCCGAAATAATATTTCACAAGACTATTTTCTTACCACTTGATTGACATGGATTAGTGACCTCAGCAGGAGACGGATTTCCTATACTTGTTAGAAGAGTGAACGAGCGAAGGATAAAAATAATACTTCGTTGGTTACCCACTCTTCTTAACAAGGGTAGGAACACGTGGGGTCGGGTTGAGTGATGTCAGACGTCAGAGCATGCACCAGGCCGTAGGCTTACTGCCTTATAAATTTATAAACGTGTGTAATTATAATTTTGATTTATCAACTTAGCTTCCGGTTAGCAACCAAAAGATAAGCTGCGGCCTATGTCATTAGGAGTACATGTATTAGAAGAGCACATAAGGCACAATTCTAAGATGCATTTCTCTGAACGTGACACTTCCCCCCCCCTAGCCCATGGCGCCCCTGACATGGTTTTGGAAGTCTGGATTACACTATAACTTAACTAATATATATATAACTTAACTAATATACTGGGGGTTAAACTGCTGAAGGGCACCTATTGGGACGTAGACGGCTTCCGTGGGAGGCTGGGGTGATCTGGTGATCCTGGGCTCATCGTAGAGAGGCGGCGGTAGCGGTCTCATGTAGCCAGGGTCGGGGGATGAGGATCCGCTTGCGTGGGATCCTGGACGTGGAATGGGGGCTGGCAACCGTGCTGACTCTGAGCAGGTACTGGTTGCTGAACTGGACACTACTTCCAGCTGTATGTGCGTCGGGGTGCTTGGTAATGGCCTCCGGAATACCTGTTGTGCTGTGCGGTGAAAATAGGTGTCCCTCCTAAATCTAACACACTTAAAAATATTTTTTCTACATACAAAGATTAATATTATTATAATAACCGGCCAAGGCGCGTAAATAAGGGCTCGCTGTAAAGAAACGTTACTGGTTGCCTGCTCTCCTATGAGAGTAGGATCCAGACATTCTCGTAGATTACTAAAACGCGGATAGCTACCTTCATCAAACGGCGGGAGCCGTAATGTCTTCACCGTGGCCCAGGCTGCTGGAATAACCTGTTTATATTTAAATGTTACGTTACGATCTATACATGGAAATGCAGGTGTTACCCTAGCCCTCTCATCTATTTCTATAGAACAATTACACGGCAATTGGAGCCAAATTGCTCCGAAATTTGGTTCGAACGTAATGTTTCTCGGCGCACCGCACCGTACCTCCGTAATTTTGCTTACATGCGTTAATAAAAATTGATTTTGATTCACTGGAGTGACTATACGCGTGGTTTTGTCGGCGGGTTTACATGAAATAGGGCAAAACTGGGTGAATTCACTTACTGTTGCCCCCGAGAACAGCAATGCAGCGCAGGTAGCCGTAATTGTGTTAGCCTGGTAAGTTCTTGCCAGTGCACATAACCTGTCGCGGTGGGGGTCACATAGTGGACTGACTATATCAATACTCCTATTTGTATAGTGGATGATTGCCAGATCCACATGCTCGGCCTCTAGAGCGCAGGTAAGGTTTTTCCAGGCTAGTGGGGCAGGTATAATCCGCCGCAGGCTAACTGTTTGGATTTCCTGTCGCAGTATGGGAGTGTGTACTCCCACAATGGCTGTCTGGGGTGTGACTAAACAGTCGGTGAGCGGCAACCCGTAATACTTACCAGCATCACTGAGTGCCAACTTATGCCCATTTTGTTTCACCGCAGCTGAGAATTTATCTAAGTCTGCTTGTAGTGTCCGCATATCTATCACATCCGGTGATAAATGTCGAGCGTGGCAGGCACTGATTAAGGTGAATAATTTTATCCTTAATGTGTTTATGTGAGTTTGGAGGCGGTGAGCGTCGCATCCCGAAATATTACTTGCGTCCGTGAGGTCCAGAATCCGTGTCTCGAATTTAAAAGGAAATTTCTCTACTTTTTTAATAAAATTGTCTATTTCAGCGGTTGTTGAAAACATACGCTGAACATGATTCCGTGATGCTATTTGAAAATCCCATCCGGCTGTATTTCCATCATTAGCCAGAAAGGCTTCTTGAGTGTTAGGGGCTGCAATTCCTGTTATGAGGTTATTACAGTTCCTGCCCGTCCCGTTCCCTGAGCAACATTGCTGTTGCCATGTGGCGTTCCGGGATTTGGTGAAGATGATTCGGTAGATCAATGGTAATGATGTCTCGTATGTGATTGTCTCGGGCAAAATTTGGAAATACGCTCCTGTATTTACCTCGACTTGTCCTGCCAGGTTATTATTTACAATAATTGTTAAACATAACGCAAGTAAGTACGCTTGCGGTCCTTTAAAGAGATACATGTTGTGTCCTTCCCTTTTTTCTTACTTACTAAGAAACCTTTTTTATAACAAATTTACTATCCCTGCTAAATTGTCCTTGTCTTCCCCGATTTTATTAAATTTTTCTTCTACCTGAACCACCGAGCGGTGCTCACGCCCTGTGATCCCTAAAAGACTAAGCCCTCGCAGCTTAGCCCCGCCCAGTCCACAAAACTAAGGCGTTCTGGTACCCGTTTACAAAACAAACCCTGCCCAGCGGGGTCTCGCTCGGCCACTTACCGGCGGCAAAATTTCAAAAACTGCACGTGCCTTTCCTAATAGATACAACCCTTTAGCCGTACAAGGCGTGAATCTGGTGATCAATCAGGCCGACGCCCCAGGCCAGCTGTATCTAGAGCACTCACCTGATGAGGAGGTCGATTCCGAGCGTCGCCCTCTACTGCAGACACGGGGTAGTCTGCAGATGTCTCGGAATCTTAAGCTTCGCACCTGCCGTCCCCTGTTTCTGACGGCCCTCCTGCGACTGTATTTTCTTCTTCGATTCGAATGGGTACCTTCTGTCCACCAGGCAGCTTCAACGTACCTCTGGACCACTCAGTTACTTGAAGATCAGTCTCTTCTTGCCTCTTGCTTCGGCATAAAGGGCAACGCCCTATCTTCCACTTCTTTATCCCGTACCAACCAATTAAAATTGTCAACCCGATAGCAACTAATGCTATGGTGACGATGTACAGCAGGTATAATGCGATTATCTCGGTTCCAGTGGCGCCCTCGGCACTTACCAAGGGCATGAAGACCAATAGGACGGCTCTCTGTTGATGTAGTAATTTCAACACCAGGATTGTCAGTATTATATTCCAAATGTAAATTAATACATCCTTATGATGCGAGAACTCGTCGATTGTCCATGTGAGCGGAGGGAATGCGTTGGAATACGGTAGATTTTTGTACGTGCCGCTAATAGCTGATAAATTCAAGTGCGGCACATGTAAAGTCCAGTTTTTGTTGAGACACTCCGACAAATTATTATATTCGGGATGAGTCTCTGGTGCTAGCGGATTAATTCTTAACGACTTTAGAGTTGACCACGTAGCTGGAAGTACGTGTATAATTTGTAGATGACGGCTGTTTTCACCACACGGTACGCGGACTGGTATCGTGCGGGTCTGGTTGATGTACAGAGCACAGTTACACGGTAATTGAACTTGTAATGCTCCGGGTTGGCCTATATGTAGCGGGTTGACTTCCTGTATATCGCGGGGACAGTGGATTTTCATGTTGGGCTGCGGATGGGTAATCACGTATGTGTCAGGCCGAACTTCGGAAATTACCATTTGTTGGGATTGATAACAGCGGAAGGAGCAGTGCTTTGTAATGTCTTCCACCGTAGCTCCTTCATACATTTTAAATGCACATTGCGGTCCGTACACTGCATCTGACGAGAATCGTGGTAGATAACATAGACGGTCATGATAAGGCTGACACTGATGTAATCCAGCCCCGGATATTGGTCGCATGTTTTTTCCACTGACCGCTAGATACATTGTATCGTGCATTATCACACACGTGTCATTATTCCATCCAAACGGGGTTGTTAGTAGCTCCACTAGTTTCCATGACTGGCCGAGCTGCGTGACGGGCACCTTCACATGTATTACAATAGCTGATGGTCCGATCCCACAGTCGACAATAGGTAATTTGTAATATTGCGATAGTTGATCCCGCGGAATGGCCAATTGTAAGCCGTAACTCCTTAATTTTGATGCTAATCTGTCCAAATCAGCCGCCAGCACTCCTGGTGTCAATACTGCAGTGGGGATATTCCTGGCTTTACATGCGCTCAGAATTTCATTTTGTCGAATAATTCTTAACATGTTAATCGTACGTTTTAATGCGCTGACATCATGACGCATTAAATGATTAACTGTTCTCTGAAGATTTTCATTGGCTTTGATTTCTGTTTCTTCTACGTGTTCCAAAATTCGGACGCGTTCTTGTAGGACTTTAAAAGCGGTTTGCACTTGTGTATCGTATCGTTTGAATTTTTCCGACACTAGGGTCAGATGTTTGTATTCCTCATGCATTCCCTGTTGGAGTAATTCTATTCGCTGTTCCAGAGCCTTTTCATTCATTACGAATGACTTCATCTTGGTCTCCGTCATGACGCCGCAACACCAGTTAAAGGCGTCGCCGATGAAATTAATTGCACGTCGGAAACGTGAGATGGCTCTGCCGGCGTCTGGTTCTGCGAATGGTGGTCCATCGAATCGTGATCGGCCCAGTGATCCATCGAGATATTGTCCTAATTGTTTTGGATCTAACTTCTCTAACTCGATGAAATACTCGGGATCCAGCGACGCTTCGATTTGGCGAAAAACTTCATCATAGATCCGAGTCATGTCCCGGATGTTGTCATGCATTGCGCATTCTTGTACTTTATTATCGCATCCACCTAATCCATCGTCAAACATTTCCAACTTCTTAACCCATTCGGACTCGTAGGTGAGTGGAATCGTTGCTTCGTATGTAATGGTATCGGGAAGTTCTTTCCAGTACGCCCCTGCTGAGATGCGTACCGGCACTTTTGCTGTACTATAGCCGAAGCACAGAACACTTAATAAAATTCTGTAACAAAAAACAAAAACTGCGGCACCTACCTTCTGAGGGCGCCCTGAGGTTTCCTAGTAATATAAGGGTTAGAAACCACAAACCACACACACACAATTAATATTTGGTTAGGCGAGAAAGATTGGGATACGTGTTCGAATATATTTTATTTTATTTTCATTATGTAGGGTTAATTTATTAAAAAGAAAATATTAATCTGTTTTGACCCTTTATTTCGCCGATACTGTTTTACATTTTCTTTAATCCAGTCCGAACATGTTCCCGGCCTCTTCCGAGTCATGTTCGGACTCGTTTAGTGAGACGGTATCGTCGTTGTACCTGGCCGGGGTTGAGGCGCGGGGAGGTACCCAGGTGTTCAGTGGCGGCACGTAGAGTGCCGTCTGGGTATTCCTAAAAATGGCCTCGTAGCCGTCATCAGGCGTAGGCACGAACACGGGCGACCACCCGTCCGCGTGCCCACGCCGGAGAGCGGCCTCGAGGTCGAAGCTCCCCGTCTCCCCACACATCTGCCGCACCTGGGGCTGGAACTCCCAAAGGAGTCCCCTTGCTTGGGGGGTGGCACAAGTGGGGACCTCAACGGCGTCGATCAGGTCGCGGGCTAGGTCGAGGCGGGAGATAATCGATTCGTGGGCTCGTATGCGAGCCCACTGCTGAGTTTCATCCCCCGTCAACATGTCGAGGCATAGGATCCAATCCTCGACATAGGCTATGAGGGGCACAATTAAGAACCGGACTATTATGATTATCCGATTCGCTGCCTCGTTGCAGGCGCGCCCCCGCATAGCCAGCCGCGCGTCCCGGCGCAAGGTGGTGCAGCGCCGGAGGATTTCCCCCTTCAGGGTCTCAAGAGAAGTATCCAAAAAATTTTGTCTCTTAGCATAATTTTGTAAATTAATTATTATTTTTGGGCCTAATATACAGTCTCATGCTAGCTCAACATGCGTAGCTATTTACAAATATCTAATGTATTTTTACTAACTACTCTACTCATCGGATTCATGGGCACTACCTCCATCATCCGAATTAACACTACGCGTCCGACTACGGGTCACTGGCCTTGCAACATCTGGTTGCCACGGTTCGTGATAGGGCTTGAGCCGAGCCACATGTACGGTTTCTCGCTTCTGTTTCCTCCCTTTCCCTTTTACAATTACATAATTTACATCCGATAATTTTTCTACTATTTCGTAGGGGCCATACCATTTAAGTAGTAATTTATCGCTTTTACCTACAAAACGCTCGGGACTGTAAACTTTTACTTTCTGTCCCACCTGATATTCCACTTCTCGATGGCGATCGTCGTATCGAGCTTTGTCTTTAATCTGTTTATTCTCTATGTTTTGTTTGGCCTGTAGCCGGATCTGTTGCACCTGTTCCTGTGTTTTGATTACAATGTCCGTATCTATGGGCGTTGTTAATTGAGCTTCTGTTGGTAATACGGGTTCACGGCCGTATAACAACAAAAACGGCGACATCTTAGTAGTATCCTGCCGGGCGGTATTGTACGCAAACGTCACATGAGGCAGGTACTCGTCCCAGTCGGTCTGGGCGGTGTTGGTGTAAATACTCAGCATGTCAGCCAATGTTTTGTTTAGCCGCTCGGTCAGACCGTTTGTCTGCGGGCGGTAGGCCGTTGTGAATTTATTCTCAATTCCCATAATCCGTAGTAATTCAGCCACGACTTGTGATTGAAATACCTTCCCTCTGTCGCTCAGTAATGTCCGTGGTGATCCGTGGCGGCATATTATTTGTTCTAATATGAATTTCGCGACGGGCTCTGTTTTCCCGCTGGGTAGAGCGCGAGTCTCAGCCCAGCGAGTAGCGTAGTCCGTAGCCACTATTATGAAGGTTTTACCCTGCCGGCTTCGGCGAAATGGGCCGAGCAGGTCAATACCCACCCTATCAAAGGGCTGGCCGACAGGTAAAGGGTGCAAGTGGCCGGCTGGCTTCAGATTACCAACACCTTTTCGGGCTTGGCAATCGTTGCATCCACGCACGTATTTTTCCACGTCGCGCCTCATATTTTCCCAATAATAGCGGTCGCTGATGCGGTGAAATGTCTTCGCGAATCCCAAATGTCCCGAGAGTGGTTCATCGTGATTACTAAATAAAATTTCACCGCGTAATTTTTGCGGGATTACCAAAAGACGCATGATTCCATTTGCTGAGGGATTCTTTTTGTATAATATTCCGTTGTCATCGAGTTCAAAATTTTTAGCGCGCCGCTGGAGTAATGCGTTTCCGAAATTAGGGTCGTTAATGGCTTTAATTAATTCCATGAGACTAGGATCATCGTGCTGTTGTGCTTGTATGTCGACGGGCATAGCTAAGTACGTGATGATGTCCGTAGCGTCCTCCTCGTCGGCTTTTGTCGCAGTGCTCGTAGGATAGCGTGACAGGCAGTCGGCATCCGTGTGTGTTTTGCCGCTCTTGTGAAAGATTTCATATTGAAAATCTTGTAATTTGACACTCCATCGAGCGAGCCTGCCGACTGGGTCTCTCACGGTCCGTAACCAGCACAGTGCATGATGGTCGGTAGCTACACGGAAGCGTCGTCCCCAAATGTAAGGGCGGAATTGTGTCAAAGCATATACAAAAGCTAAGCATTCCTTTTCCGTGATGGAATAATTTATCTCCGCTGGTGTTAGTCGCCGAGATATGTACGCCACTGGGTGCCAGGCGTCATCTTTGTTTTGTAACAAGACACCGCCTAGGCCTGCGTTACACGCGTCTACCCTAATCTCAATCTCCGCGGTCGGGTCGAAATGTGTCAGCACCGGTGCTGATGTTAATTTATTTTTAAGCGTATTGATAGCGTCTAATTCTTTCGCGGATAATTGAAATAATACATCTTTTTTAGTCAAGTCATATAAAGGACGTGCTATTTTGGCAAAATCTTTAATAAATTTTCTATAATAATTACACAAACCTAAAAAACTTTGTATGTCTTTTACTTTTTTAGGCAAGGGGAATTCTCTAATGGCTTTAAGTTTTTTATCGTCGGGTGCAACTCCGTCTACTGTCACTCTAAATCCAAGTAAATCAATAGCGGTCTGTAAATAAGTACATTTACTAGGTTTAAGGGTTAGATTCGCTTCTCGTAATCGCTCGAATACGTGTCGAAGTCTTATTAAATGTTCCTCAAATGTATTACTGAATACAACTACATCATCTAAATAAATCAATACTTCTTTCCATTTTAAATCTCTAAAAACAGTGTCGGCTAAATTTTGAAAGGTCGCAGGGGCGGAACACAGACCGAAACTGAGTACATTGAACTCATAGTGGCCGTCGGGGGTTATGAAAGCAGTTTTGGCTCTGTCTTCTTCTTTTACAGGGATTTGCCAGTAACCACTAAATAAGTCGAGACTCGAAAAATATTTCGCGTTGCCTAGGTAACTAAGTATGTCCTCTATCACCGGTAGGGGATACACATCGGGTTTAGTTACTGCATTTAATTTGCGATAATCGACGCAAAATCGCCACGTATCATCTTTCTTTTTCACCAGCACTACTGGTGACGACCACGCCCCATACGAAGGCCGTATTATGTTGTCCGTCAACATTTCTTTAACTTGTTCCTGAATAATTTCGCGTTCTTTGTGAGATACACGGTATGGTTTTTGATGGATCGGGCTTGCGTCGCCGGTGTTGATTTCATGTTGAACTAGATGCGTGAGACCAATCTGTTTTGAATTCCATGCAAATACGTCGCTGAATTCTTCAATCAATTCCAAAACTCTTTCTCGCTGTCCCGGTGTTAGTTCCTTATTTATATCATGCTCATGCGGTTCACTATCACTATTATTATTATCTAAGATCATTATGTTAGGCGTTGCTGAATTAAAATAATTATAAGCTAAAGCGGTATGTTTAAAAAGTTTCTTATTTACACGCGTTACATTCCTCAAGTATGCTACCCATGTACCAGTATTGAGCTCGTCGGGCCTCAAATCTGTGATTTCTATTCCAAATTTAGATATTAAATCCGTCCTGAGCTGAATGTTATAAAATGGGTTAGTGAGTCCTTCTTCAATTAAAAAACATTGTGCGAGTTCGCCCGCACTTATCGTGGTGTCGGCTGCTAGTGTGAGTTTGTTTTTATCTCGCACCGGCGGCACACAGTCTAGCGCCGGCCAGCCGTCATGCTGATTAGAGACAGCTGTCAACTTTCCCAGCGGTTCCGAACCAGCGGTCCCGTCGGAGGAGTTGAATTTTATTCGCACAATTTCATCTGGCGCTATTGTCAGTGAAATCTCGTTTTTATTGAAGTCGATGACGGCACCATGGTTAATTAAAAATTGCATGCCAAGAATGATGTCACATGGCAGATAAGGCACTACTAGAGTGGCTAATTCTGTAGTCCACGGGCCAATTGTTACAGTTACCATTGCATTTCCTACCACGGCAATGGATTTTCCATCCGCGGCGCGCAACGCGGTTACCGAGGAAGGTACGTATACATGGGCGTGGCTAGTTCCCACGACGTTATATGCGGCTCCTGTATCAACAATTATGCTCACGGGTTGATCGTTCAACCTACCTGCGATTGTGAGTATTCTAAAGTTGTGTTTAGGTTTATTATTAATGTGAGGCCCGTTGTCAATCTGGTACACGACGCTGCGGACCTCGTTTAGCGTCGTGGAGTAGCGTTTCCCGGATTCGTTCCGGTTGTCCTCTGCTGCTGTCCGTCTCCGGAGCGTTCATTGACAGGGCACATCCTGGCGTAGTGTCCTGGTCTTTGGCAATTAAAGCATACGGGTCGGCCGTCGTGTGTTCGCGTATTGCGCGGCTCGAATCGTCCTTGTTCGCGGGGTGGTTTATAATTATCCCTCGGCTTGGAATTATTATTATACCCTGGATTAGGGTTATTCCGCGGGAATTGTTTGGGGTACCCTGAGTCTGTTCGGTTGTTGCCAAAGTGTCTGGGCGGGGGTTGATTTTGTTTTTTAATCATATGTACGAGTCGTTCCTCCATACGCTGTAGCTCGTACTTATAATCGTTACTGGCGCTGGCGCCTCCCTCTGTCCGTTCTTTTACGCGGGCAATGCGATCCTCCGTGTCGCACATTAAATCAATCGCGTCTTTTAACTCTTTCAAAGTTTTAGGACGGCATACCGCGACTTTCTCTTGCAAAGATGGCAGAAGGCCATTTTCAATAGTGGCTCTAATTTGTTCGTTCTGTAACGGGGTTGGCAATTTGTCATGGATGTCCAGCATGAAATAATAATACGATCTGGGGTCTTCGCCCTTCTGTTGCACACGTGTGCACCACTGATCCCATAGTTTTCTCTCGTAACCGACCGGGAAGAATTCAGCCTTGAATGCAGCGGTCAGTGTTTCCCAACTGACGTTGTGGTTACGATGACTGTATGCGCGGTGCCACACTTCCGCACGTCCGGCTAGATACATATCGAAATATGCTAACTGCAACGCGGTGCTCCATCGATTTGCTTTCGCCGCCCGTTCATATTGCCTTAAAAATTCTACAGCCCCGATGCCTTGTTGTGGATCAAATTTCGGTGGTTCCATGAACCGAGGTTGAATCGGCCCGTTAGGAATTGCCTCTACATAAAAATCTCTCCGTTCTTCCGGTGAATTCTCTAATGACTCTTGCCTTTGTAAGTCAGCGTTGGGGTATCCGCCCCCTGATACGTCTCCTGCCCCGTTTTGCAGAAGTACATTCTCCACGGATTGATTAGCGTTGTTATCCATCTCGTTAGTTATCGGACTAGTTCTGGGTGGGGTTTCAAAAGGGGTTTGTATTGCTCGTACTCGGTACCGGCGAGTGTACTACCATTCTTTGTCTACGCTCTACAGTTAATATCGGTGTTTGATTTATTCGTGGCCGCAAATCGTATTTTCGCATACTTAATTATCAAGCATTGTTAGTATTTTCGGCATACTCCCATGTAATTACCATCTATTTTGATTCTACCCGGCACCTCCACCAAATGTCACGGTTCTAATCTGAGTTTATTAATAACATACCGGATGCGTGACGTCATCCACCTGATTTCGGGTCGTATCAAAATAAATGATAATGCTGAGTAGAAGTATGAAGACTCATACTCAGTGCAAGGGTGTAAAATAATACAAGTTGTACTGGTTAATAATAAGTTTTAATAATAAAAAGTATAAACACTTACAGCTCGCGTCGTAGCAGATCCATATCGACTGACAGCGTTGTAGTTGTACACTGGCTAGGCGGACAAACCGAGGAGATTTATCTCGTTGAACACACAGAGATAACTGCCCCGATTTGTCAGACTACCAGGCTTAAATACTATTTTAACATGTGGTTTTTACTGACGTCTATTCCAGATTTCCAGAACCCCTAGCCGGAATCCGTTATGACAACCTCCCGCGTTCAAAGGTTAATTTTGACAAACATTCCCAAATATGGGGATGTCTGGTGACCACACGTAGTCGTCACCCGATACTTTTACTCCGAAATAATATTTCACAAGACTATTTTCTTACCACTTGATTGACGTGGATTAGTGACCTCAGCAGGAGACGGATTTCCTATACTTGTTAGAAGAGTGAACGAGCGAAGGATAAAAATAATACTTCGTTGGTTACCCACTCTTCTTAACAAGGGTAGGAACACGTGGGGTCGGGTTGAGTGATGTCAGACGTCAGAGCATGCACCAGGCCGTAGGCTTACTGCCTTATAAATTTATAAACGTGTGTAATTATAATTTTGATTTATCAACTTAGCTTCCGGTTAGCAACCAAAAGATAAGCTGCGGCCTATGTCATTAGGAGTACATGTATTAGAAGAGCACATAAGGCACAATTCTAAGATGCATTTCTCTGAACGTGACAATATCCTCACACGTTCCCCTATAACTTTCTACCTGCCCCTCTCACGCACGAATTCGATATTAAAATCACCAATATATAAAGCATGCAATACCTATAATACTTATCATTGTGAGTTGGATATTTTTAATATTTATAATTTTATAAAAGATGTTAAAAGATGTAAACTATAATAACTTTATGTAGATTGAGATTTCATTGTACAGTTGTTCCTGTCCTTTTTTGGGCTTGCCCCGTTGGACAGTGTACTTTAAATAAATAAATAAATAAATAAATAAATAAATGAATAATTTTTACTTTTTGCTTTACTTTTGAGCAATTCTACTTTTTTTACTAATACATATATGTTTTCTGTTTATCTCTATACTATTTAAGTTTCTCTTAAATAATCAAATGAACAATTCAAAATTGCTGTCAAAATTTCGATTAAGTATTTTTTTTGTTGGTAAAATAAGTCAGTTTTTTTGGATTTTGACCCCCCCCCCCCTTGAAAAATATTCTATGGGCGCCCATGTTGCCGTACACTGAAAAAAATATTACGGAGTGTAAGATTTTGGAGTAAATTTTCATAAAAATGTAGTTAGTTTTAACTAATTATGTAGAAAATTAGTAAATTTTTCGGATGAAAATTACGATAATTCATGTAGTTAAAGCAATCTAACAAATAATAAGAGAAATCTTCCACTTATTTAACTTTGCTCGCAGGATTTTTTTTTATAACTCAATAAAATTTGAAAACTACCTCTTATTATTTATTTATTTAACTCTATACGGAGGATATTTTTTTATAACTAACCAAAATGTAAAAACTACCTCTTATGATTTTTTATTTAACTCTGCATGTAGTAATTTTCTTTTTAACTAAACTAAATATGCAAACCCCCTCTTTATTTTTTACATATTTAACTCTGTATGTAGTTATTTTTTTCTTAACTAAACAAATTGTGAAAATTACCTCTTATTTTTTACTTTTTGATCTATATGTACGTAGAATTTTTTTTAACTCAAGAACATGTGCAAGCCTCGTATTTTTTACTTTTCTAACATTACACGTAGAATTTTTTTAACTAAACAATATATACAAATTACCTTTCATATTTTAAAAGCAAAAATTGTATAACATGTCACATAAGTTTTCGTAAAATTTCGAATGGACGATGTTGTTAAGGAGAGTAGGTATATTACCACAACAATCAACAAAGCTTAAGCTTTAACATTCATGTTTAAAATGAAGCTAGTAACACTAACTCATTTTCTTCAGTATGGCGAAGTTTAGTTCTGATTTGCAGTCGCGATATGTGGTTAATACATATATGAAGTATGTACAACACGCTTTACTTCGTTAAATATTTAAGTCGTTTTAAAGAGTAGTTAATTTTCTCTTATATGGCGATGGATCATCTAAATGAAATAATAGTTAAATTGAAATTTTCATTTTTTTTTGTTAAATATCTCAAATCAGAGTACAATTTCTAATTTAAGTTGTTGAATAATCCAGTTAGAACTAGTGTAAATAGGGTGGTGTTTCATGGGTGGTTCCCCTTCTCCTGTACTGTTCTCTGTATCTCAGTTCAGTTGCATTTGTTCTGGTGTAAGGTGGATGTTTTGGGGCACATAACCTCATTTTTATTATTATTTTTTGTGCATTCATAATAGTTACACCCCTATGGATCCTATTCAAAATATATTGTTTGTTAGAATGAAATATGGCAACCGAAAATATTGGGTAAAATTATCTGGAATTGATATAAGTATTGATACCGTAGAAACAACTGGTAAGTACATACATATATGTATACCTACTTATACAAATATAAATCACTGCTGTAGTTAGTATCAGTTGTACTATTTGCTTGCATGTTATGTTTAACTGAGTTCCGTGCTGTTCTTGATAGCTTATAGGTGTGATTAATTAAATAATTAAAGTGATGGTCTTGTAATCTGCAGTTGTAAATTTTTTTCAGCCGAAATAAGTATTAGCATATGTGTTTATAGGCGTGTATTGTTATTATTTTTTATTCTGTCAATGCTTCAAATGTACCTTACGTTCTTTATTTGTTTTTACCATCTTGATTCCGTGCGTTTACTTTTTTCCTAGAATAGTTGTGACGTCTTTAAAGAAAATTTCCGATCACGTGACTCTCACTTGCGATTGATCACTCTTTATATTTTATTAATGCCACCATAGCACTAATTTTGTTGGTATTCTTGTTCGTTTAAAATAGTAAATAGGACAGGACATAAGAGTATAAATAGATTTGCACTACTTTGACAAGCAGTTAAAATTAAAAAAAAAATATTTTACAGCCGAATTTTTCTATTTACAATTAATTCGATTAATATTTTGTACAGTTCGCCAATACTTCGATATCCCAGAGGAGGGAATAATAGAGTATTTTGACGAACACCGGTACCAAATAAATAATGACGTCCTCTTGGATTTTATATGGTTTAGCCCGAAGGGTGTAATAGTTGAAATATAGTTAAAAAATGAAGATTTTCTAAATTCACCGTCCGAAATACGTTCATCAACTCCCACCATAAGTTCTGAACTAAGTACCTGTAGTTTTTTATCGGAACTAGAAACAAACCCGCCGCCTGTGTCTTTACTACCGCAAATTTCTTCATGGAACGATAAGGTATCAAATTTTCAATGAAAAAAAAATAATACTGAAATATTTTTTAAAGGAATTTGAACGCTGTTTAAAAGGCAGTGCTGATGGGAGAAATATTTTAAGAGAATATAATGAAACAAAACAGTTAAGTACTGGAACTATAAAAAAAATTAACTAATTTAACCATAGCAATTATGACAGAAAAGCATGGTAAATATCCTAGAAAGGATGTTAAATTAAACTATGCAAAAGCAATAGTTAATATTTTTGAATGCTACAAAGACGTAGGAGGAACAGGATATGTAAGTTTCACAATATACCTACTAAAATTGTTGATATCCTCCAAAAAATATAGAAATATTTTTTTTTCTTAAAAGCATTTAATTTGATTAAATTCAAATCTATTGGTGTAGAATACTTTTATTAATACATTTTTTTAAATTAAAGTTATTCCAAATAGTTATGCTGTAAAAATTACTATATACTATACTCTAACCATAAAATGGAAAAATACTATTTTATTGATTGGAAATCTTATGTCTTCTTTTAATTTTAAGGAGTTATCTTAAGTTATAGGGAATGTTTCGCGTTATGTAAATAAAATCACTAACAGCCGGATGCACACGAAACATAAGCAACAGCACTGTGATATTTAAATTTTTCTAGTATTAGGTCCTTTTTATTATTATTATTATTGTGTGTATTTTTAATATTTGTAGGAATTATTCTACGATCCAGAATCTAGAACTGGGTTTATAGAAACAAGACTGCGAACAATAAATAGAGGAGCAACAAACCAAACAAAAAAAAGCTAAAGAATTACTTGAAGAATCAAATATTAGCCCAGAGAATAGCGAAAGTGAAGAAAATTATCAAGATTCGATCAATTTTTTAAAAAATGCTTGTATTAAAACCCAAAAGAATAATATATTTGAGCATATGCTAGCAACGTTTCAACGTAGAAAATCAATAAATAATATATTAGATATATATCCCAGATTCAAAGACACTCCAGGACTTGTTAGTGTTTAATAATATACAGGTGTCCCAGATAACTTGTTTAGCATGGGGATCTCGAAAAATTAAAGTTGACACCGATAACTTGAAAACGGCAAGCGATAAAAAAATTTGAGAACCGCCGTAAATTTATTATAAAAAAGTGATTGAAGTAGGTGCACACTAAAATCAGTTAATTGTTTAATTTTGGAAGTTATGAGCAAAAAATTAAAAACTGTAACATCTACATTTTCGTTGATATCTAGTAACCTATGTATTTTTTTAGAAAAACAAAAGCATAATTAAATTTGTCCCTTAATGCGGCAAGTTTGGTATAATTTAACCGACCTCATATCTCTTACCGTTCTCGAGATCCCCATGTGTATTATAATGCACAAAAAATTTATTAGTGTATTTATTATCACTAATCATTTTTTTCGTAGATATCACAAGATTTTTATCTTATGTATCCAAAAGCGAGTAGTATAGAAACACAACTACCTAACATAGAAAACAAAATTGTAAAAATATATTCTTCTGAAATATCGAAAGACCCACCGTCAGGTAAATTAGCTAAAATATTTCTAATATTTGTACTGATACTAATATTGTTTTAATTAAAGATTGGGATGTACATACAAACACTCTGATAGCTTTATTATATTTACTACCACCCACAGCTAGGGGTCGAGGAGGAGTAAAAAAAGAATCAACATCCGCCGCCATTAACAAAGTTCATTGTCCATCATCCTGTAAGCAAACTTTTCAACAAATGCATTGATATTAATAGTTATTATTACACTTCTTCTGTTAACTTAGATTGTACTTCCACTGGAAGAATGTATAAAAAATAGAAAAACTACCCAACCATTTTTGGTAGCTGTTGGCCCCAATAAAGAGGCCATTTCTGATTATTACGTTGTGATTGACGATCACTTGTTGCCATGTAAATCAAAATCGTCGTTAGCTGCGTTCGATGAACTATTCCAGAGCTATTTTGTTTTCCGTACTAGGTATGATATACATTTGAAATCATTCTGGTCTTTCCTAGAGACTGAAGTTATAGGCATTAAAAATCAAGAAGGGGTTCCTTCCCTAACTCCACGTGAACGTGAAATTAAATCTAAAATTCTAAATGCTCTTAACTAATAATTTTGTATCAAGTTAATTAATAGTTTTAATTTAATATAAAATATAACATTTATAAATCTTTTCATAACAAAATGTTTGTTTTAAATGCAAAAATAAATTTCTTCGTGTAATTTATTTATTAAAACATTTAAGAATGGTTCATGCGTTTACAGAGTCAAATGATCTAGTATTAATTTGAAATTATAATGGCTGTTTAAAATCATTTCACTCATTTAGTGGTTTTAGACGACACTTATATAAATGTTCACAAAAACTAGGTTCTTCTCAAACCGTATTGAAAAATGTGTCAGCTTCTCCTTTAAATTCAGTAGTACCAAATGTATCCGTTTCTGTAAAAGAATTAAATCAGAATAATAATACGGTAGTAAATGAAAATTGTGGATCAGATATTACTAATTTTATTACCGATAATGAAATAGTTGAAAATGTACTTTTATCGAATATAAAAAGTGATTTTGTGTTAGATATAGTTCAATTAAACTTATCTGCCAAAATAGTTCAATCAATTATGGATTCTACTACAAACCTTGCATCTTCATTAGCAATTAGTGTAGTAAATAAATTAAAAAATAGTAGCTTACCTATTTCTAAAGATGTTGATTCTCATTTAACAAATATTAAAAATTTATTTGATGATAGTAATACCGAATACAAACGTTCCAAATATTTCAAAGAAAATATAGTAAATCCTATTGAATTAACCATAGGTTTTCGAACAGAAATGAAATGGGATTCGAAGTGTAACTGCTTCAAAGAAGTAATAGTGCCCACAACATAATAAAAAATAATTCGTTTCAAAATGCTTTGTTATGTGAGAATAATCGTAAAAAATCTGACTTTTACTTACGAAATTTATCCGACGGTTCTTATTATAAAAATAATAAATTATACAAAAATGATCATACAGCAATGCAAATCCAAATCTACTTTGATGAATTTGAGACGGTGAATCCATTGGGAACCAAAACTGGTATTCATAAAATTGGAGCAATTTATTTCACTCTGCGAAATTTGTCACCTTACTTAAATTCTTCATTAGAAAATATACATTTAATTGCATTGTTTTATTCGCATGACTTAAAAACTGTTGGATTTAATTATATTTTGGAACCAATTTTGAGAGACATTCAACAACTAGAAGAGAATGATATTACTAGTGCAAATAATAAATATTATGGATCTATAATTGCCCTGTGTCATGACAATTTAGAAGGCAACATGTTATATGGTATGGTAGAATCATTTTCTGCTCAATATTATTGCAGAATTTGATTGTTATCAAAAGAAAAAGCTTAGTATTCTACTAAGGAAAGTGTTTCTAAATTAAGAACTAACGAAAATTACGAATTACATTGCAGTCAAATAAACAATAATAGCAATGTATACGGTATTAAAATTCGGAGTATATTGAATGATTTAAAATATTTTAAATTATGCGAAAGTTTTACAGTTGATATCATGCACGATATTCTTGAGGGAGTAGCACAGTTAGAAATCAAGTGTTTTTGAAATATTTTCTGTCATGTGAAAAAAAAATTAATATAGATATATTAAACAAACGTATTGCAACTTTTAATTATGGTTTGTTGGATCAGTCTAACAAACCCAGTCCAATAGTACTGGAGAAACCAGGAAATTTAATAAATCAAAGAGCTGCACAGGCACAATGTTTAATTCGTTATTTGCCATTAATTTTGGGCGAATTATCAAAAATTCATGAAGAAAAATATAATGTAATTATATTACTAATAAAATGTATTAGAATTATTTTTGCTCCAGTTATTTCACAAGGAATGATAATTCAATTGAAATATTTAATTCAAGAGCATCATGAAAGTTTTCTTGACCAATATGGTACTCATTTAACTCCCAAACATCACTTAATGCTGCATTATCCACGAATAATGTCGATGATGGGCCCTTTGATAAATTTATGGTCAATGCGGTTTGAAGGAAAACATGCATTTTTTAAAAAAATTGCTGCTAACAATAATTGTTACAAAAGTATTTGTAAAACACTAAGTTATCGAGATCAATTACAATGGTATAACGTGTGGAAAGATAAAGTCGTTGGGTGTACTTTATCTTCTGGGCCAGTTGAAAAAGTTCCTGAAACTATTATTAATTATGTTGAAAACTGATTTGGTAATATAGATTCAAATTCAATTATTTTTACTAAATGGGTGAAATGTAGTTTTATGTACAGAAAAAAATTCTTTTTACTTAATGCCATTAATGATCGAACGAGTTTTCCAGTTTTTTGTTTAATAAAATATATCTTTTTTCTTGAAAATGATGTTTATTTTCTTTGTGAAAAATGGAGAACTCTAGAATATAGTGAAAATTTTCAAGCTTTTAAAATTTCTGAGGATTATTTAAAAATGGTAGTAAAATTGAATGATTTGACTCATAAATAACCATTCGAAAGTCATAATGTTTATGGAGACGAAATAAGTCAGTTTATTGTACTTAATTACGAAATAGTATTATAAAAATATGTTTACTTTTTTATATGAAAAGAATGTATGTATGTAGAACAGAAGAACTATGTTATTTTTACTAATTTTACGAGTATTATGTACGTACTTAATAAAGCATATTTGTGGTATTACAGTTCTTATTTATTTATATTTACCAATATTGTTTTAGTGTAGATAAATATAGGACTGGTTATTTACGAAAAAAAGTGTATGTAAGTATTTCTTTGTTTGTATGTCTTTAACTACTAAAATGTATGTATTTAACAAAATAAACGAACTGTATTTTATTTATTATGTGATAATAAACTACTTTCGATAGTTAAATAACTCCAAATAAGCAGTTAAATTAATACATAAATAAGTTAAATTACCAGTTAAGTTTATACAAAAATCAGTTAAATGACTCCAAACAAGTAGTTAAATTAATACAAAAATCACATAAATAACACCAAATAAGTAATTAAGTCAGTTAAATAACTCCAAATAAGTAGTTCAATTAATACAAAAATCAGTTCAATAACACTGAATAAGCTGTTAAATTAATACATAAATCTGTTAAAAACACCAAATAAGAGGTTAAATTAATTAAAAAATAACCGAAATTACCACGTAAATTAGTAAAATAACATCAAACGAATAGTTCAATGAATACGCAAAATGGTGTTATTTTTTCATAATATGAGATATTTCTATACTTTATAGTGACTAATAAAATGATTTATTTATCTTTTTATGTATGTTCTTACATCCATGTTTCACTTTTTATTAGTTAAAATTTAACTACGTTGAAGTAACTACTTATTTTAACTCCGAAAACAGATGGTCGCGAGGAAACTACGGAATGTAGTTAAAAAGGAGTTAAATCTAACTCCGTATTTTTTTCAGTGTAATTTAACATTTAAAGATTTTTAATTTTCCCAAAATTTAACACTAATTAGCGTTCTCGTAGATCCAGAGTCCAATAAACCGGTAATAGATATCCCATAAACTAAAACTGATAAAAAGGGACTTTCGTCCTTTCCACATTTTGATAAAAGATAATTTACATTAATTTTCGAGAAAAAAAAATTAACAACCATTAGTCAGTCCTTCGTTTCATTAGTCTGAGACACCGACGGTGGTATAGTGCTGGACAACATAATTGAGAATTGGATTACATCACCCCCTACTAGCATACCATAAACATGGGATTATCCCCAAATTTATGGTACAGAAATGCAGGGACTGATTTTAAATTTTTAAATAGGTATATATAATACAGGTAAAAATGTTAGGGTTATACGTACTAAAACAAACAAATTTTTATTTTATTTATGTAAAAACTAATCCAGCCTAATGGGGAATGGTTTATTTTCTTTCCATTTTTGATCCTCATCACAGTTATAAGAATATGAAATTTTTATTAATACCGCCCCTACATATTTTCGACTCATCACCCGTTGTGAGGGTTAGCCGCATCCATTACCAAGCTTAAGGGATTAACCAAATATCTTGTCTTGTACTATACTTCCCGACACGCGTGTCGGCTTAAAGCGAGCTCGATTACACGTTTCCCGAACTGCATTTTAAGCAAATAGATTTAATTTTATTTGCCTGCCCACAGCCGTAGCAAAATTTTTGTGCAAGGGATTGACTGCAATTACGATACACATGATTTGTATTATGGTAATTCCAACATTTTTGGTTTGTTTGCGAGACTGATGCCACTTGAGGTGAATTTAAACGAAATCGCTGTTTATTTTCGGGCATTGGCATTGCTAAGTCAGGTTCAAGCAGTTTGCGGTTATTAGACAGTGGTGGAGCATTAAAATTTTCAGCCATTCGTTTATTATAATCTAACTGCTTACAGACATTAAGTAGATCATCTACTGTTTTAATGACATTAGTGCCTATTCCGTAAATAAAATACGGTGCGATATTTGGCCGTAGCTCACTATGTTTTTCATCTTCGCTGATTGGCGTCGGCAGCCTATTGAAAAGATTTAACATACACGCAATATAATTCCCAATACTCTCAGTCGGTCCCTGAATTCTACCACAAATCTCTCTCATTAAATCTTGTTGATAACCAAATGGCTGATATTCTGTCTTTAATAAAGAAACTAGGTGAACCCAATTTTTCAAATTAGATCTAATTTAACGGTACCATATCAACGCGCTTCCGGTACGTAAATCATTAAAGGAATCAAATAATTCTGAATGCAAAATATTACGCGAGATTCTATACTCCTCGATAAGTTCTAACAACGCTGTGACACTAAGCCCCTTTCCGTCTCCGCTAAATGACAATCCCCACTTATGTACCGGAACTGATTATCTTGTGACTTTAGTCGGTATCTGATCAATATTTACATTTATTGAAACAGCAGAGTTTATAGTTTTATTATCCATGGGATCTTCGAAATGATATAATTGGGTTATTAAATGCGATTTTACTCCTAATGAATGTTCATCGTCAGTAGTAATTCTGCTAACACGTCCTAATAAATGTTGTAGTTTTGTTTCGATTCGCTTATAATCATTGTCACCTACAGATTTAGAAAAATTTGCCTCAAAAGCTTCTAGTTCAATAGTTTTTTGGTTACAGGTAGTAATTTCAGATTCAACATCAAGAATATCACTTTCCGAAATGGCTACATTACCGGATGTTTCTAATTTTAAATCCGTACTCTAACTGTTCTCTTATTAATCTGACAGGCTCCATTTTGAAATCATATACTATTTTGATAGATTCACTATATATATATATATATATATATATATATATATATATATATATATATATATATATATATATATATATATATCTATATTTGGATTCATCTCGAGCATCGCAAAAACTTTGCTCACGGGTACAGGTCAAACCATTCATGTAATAATTTTAATATTATTTTATTAGATGCGGTTTAAAGTGGAATAGGGCCTTTTTGAGGTCTCATATTTTTACTGTGACTGGTTTTCGTGTAAAAAATCGAAAACTAAGCCAAAAAGGAAAACTGGAACAAAACTGAAAAAAATATCCTAGATGCCAGGTTTAAATTTAAAAAGAATTACTGTGCCATCCGTCATTTTTGACAATTCAATATGAAACTTTTAATTGGTTTATTTTGAAAATGAAAAGAGATATTGTAAATGTAATTAAATTTTTACACATTATATTAGTGAGCGAAATATATACAAATACATTGAATGTTAAATGTGGTGTATTTTAAATATTTAATTTTATGACATTTGACGTTTGGTCAGTCAATCAAAAAATTCGTGGCACAAGTTTTATATTTTTAAAAAGAAATATACAGAAATATAAAGTAAACTATATTTAAAAGAATAAGTACAATACACTTTGTGATGTAAGTATATCATTTTAAATATGTTTCGCTGTATTTAAATATGTATTTTCATTTCAGTTATAATTTTTAATTGGTTACCCAAACAAGAGTACATTTATAGAAGAGAAATAACATAAAATTACTAATAATAACACTACTGAAGTGTTTATTGAATGAAATGATTTGTTAGATAAAAACGTTTATAAAAACAACGTATCTATCCAATTATTTATTTATCATTGATATTTCAAACAATAAACACTTTCTGCAACCAAATATTAATCGAGAAATGCGTTTTCTATAATAAGGCAATTCGTTGGATGAAAATCATTATTATAATGTATCCTTGAAAATGAAACCAGAAAAATTGCACGATATTATAAAATTTAACAAAAATGGTTCATTTGACACTTGAGTTGGAGACAACTAAGTGAAAAATGTCATATTAACTAAAATGTATAATGAAATATTGTACGAAATTTAATAAGAAATCATCTCCAATACATGTACTTTTATATAGAATATAAATATTTATATATTAATAGTTAAATATTTTATTTTTTAGATGAGCCTATAACCTACACGTACTCAGATACACTAACATGGATTTTTTAATAAACTAAAACAATCTATTGGGCAATAATTATAAAAATAAGTAATAGTAAAACATATTCTTTATTAAATGCAAACTAAAGAATATTCCAGAATGGATTATTTAATCAAGAAAACTGCATTTCAAAATTGATTTACACTTTGACGTTTAAAAAACTATATTTGATTTCTATTTAAACACTTCCAAAGGTAAATTCATACTGTACAGTATTCTTCCCTTATATATAAATACTTTTTAAATCTAATTTATAAATATTTTAGATAGTTAGACTATAGATTTTGTCTGATTACGTGGACAAAATTGACAAGCCTTTATTTCATACAGTTTTGGAGGGAATTGTTTAACAATTTATTGTGAAATAATTAGTATATAAATAAATGATGTATCTGGACTTTATTAAACTTTTATTAATTGCAATTTACTCTTTCTTTATACGCATTTCTTAACATTTCTGATGAAAACATTTGATTACAATAGAGATTACATTTTTCAAAATTCTGTAGTATTTTATAATGAAATGAGATGATTTCTCAGATGTAAACGTTTACATAAACAAATTATCTATCCATTTATCCATTTGTAACTGATGTATGAAACAATAAACATCTTTTCAAACCAAATATTCATATTCTCTTAGTCGAACTTGACTGTGATTGTACTGCACGAAAATTCATGTTTTCATTAAGAAATAATGCAAAAGAACGTATAAAAATTGGTTACTTTATCTACAACTAACAGGCATATAAATTTTCAGTTATGTGCGAGTAGTTCATATATACCTCAACAGATGGCGCCACAGGATGACTCAAATTCCAAAATATCTATTCAAATTGTATTTATTATACTTTTATAATCATTTATATTGATATTTATAATAAAAAATAAATTATTAATAACAATAACAATAGATGTAGATAAATACATATATAATTCAGCTTCATAAATATATAAATGAACATAGCAACAGAAAAACATGAATATAATCATGTTTTTTTTGGCAATATAAAAATGTATCAGTTTATAAATTTTGGTATGTTATTTCACATTATTTATATTTATAGAATAGATAATTATTTTCAAAATAATACATTTTTATATATTCTTTAACTAACTTCATACTTATTGTGTCAAGTTATGACATTTAAGTTCTGTCAAACTGAATGTATGTATTCATTATCTATATATCTATATATAGTTGGATTCATCTCGAGCATCGCAAAAACGTTGCTCACGGGTACAGGTCAAACGATTCATGGAATAATTTTAATATTATTTTATTGGATGTAGTTTAATGAGGACCAATCGCTTTTGGGTGTCCCATATTTTTACCGTGCATAGTTTTTGTGTAAAAAATCGAAAACTAAGCCAAAAAGGAAAAGTGGAACAAAACTGAAAAAAATATCCTAGATGCCATGTTTAAATTTAAAAAGAATTACTGTGTCATCCGTCATTTTTGACAATTCAATATGAAACTTTTAATTGATTTATTTTGGAAATGAAAAGAGATATTGTAAAGGTAATTATATTTTTATACATTATAATAGTGAGCGAAATATATACAAATACACTGAATATTAAGTGTGGTGTATTTAAAATATTTAATTTCGTGACTTCTGACGTTTACGTAAGACCACTAAAAAATATAAATAGGCTATTATACAATGTAAATATAATATATTTTGTTATAAATGAGTATATTTTAATGATTCGAACATATACATTTTAATAAAAATGTATTTTAAATAAAAAAAACCAATTCCATATTCACTTTTGTTTAAGAACTGCATTCCTCCATTACAGGTACATTTCAAAACAATAAATCTTGAGAAATAAGGCGAATTACAAGGTAATGTTTGTATTATTATGTCTATTACTATAAAACTTAATTTATCTATATATTTTCTTTTCAATTAAAACACAGTTTTGCGTGACCGGCATTTTTGACAGTTGCTTCCTGGGACCATAAAATGACGGATAGCTCGGTGAAAATGACTATTTGTTCTAAAGTTACAGCGAGATATTTTATGAAAACTATCGCAAATCATCATTAATACATGTACTTTAAGGTATAATATAAATATTTGCATATTAATAGTAAATTTGTTTATTTTTATTTAGTTATCCTAACCTACATGAGCTCTGACATATCGAGATTGAATTTTAAATAAAATAAAGCAATTAGCTGGATGAAAATCATTATTATAAGTGAGAATATAACGTATCCTTTATAATGAACCAAGAAAATTACATGATATAATAAAATTTAACAAAAATGCCGCATTTGACACTTGAGTTGGAGACACGGGAGGTTTATCTGCGTCAAAAATGTCATTTTTACTAAAATGTATAGAGAAATATTGCACGATATTTAATTGAAATCATTTCTAATATAGATACTTTAATGCAGAATATAAATATTTACATATTAATAGTTAAATATTTCAATTTTTAGATGCGACCATAATATACATGTACTCTGATATACTCAGATGGAAATTTACATAAACTAAAATAATTCATTGGGCAAATATTGTTAAAATAAATAATAATATATCATATTCTTTAAAATACAACGCAAAAAATATTCCAGAATGGATTATTTAATCAAGAAAACTATATTTCAAAATCGATTTACACTCTGACGTTTAAAAGTTGATATTTGATTACAATTTAAATACTTCCAAAGGTAAATACAAACTGTACAGCATACTTCCTTTATAAATAAATACTTTTTTTATCTAATTTATACATAATTTAGGTAGTTAGACAATGGATTTTGTGAGACTACGTTGAAAATTTGATACGCCTTTGCTTCATAACATTTTGGAGGGAATTTTTAACAATTTAATGTACAATAATTATTATATAAATAAATTATGTATCTGGACCTTAATAAACTTTAATTAATTGCATTTTACACATTCTTTAAATTTAAATTATTTTTCAAAATTCTGTAGTATTTTATATAGAAATGAGATGATTTTTCAGATGTAAACGTTTACATAAACAAAGTATCTATCTATTTATTCATTTGTAATTGATGTATGAAACAATAAACATCTTTTTAAACCAAATATTCACCGAGTAGTAAATTGAATGTACGGAAAAACTTATGTAGAATGTATTGAAGTTAATGTGTTGGACACATCAGATTTTTTTATATCTGTGTTATCTATTTGTCTATTTGTATTTAAATATAAGTGATGAGAGATTCTATAATTTAAATTTTATTGGAGTCATAAAATTAGGTAATCTTTGCCAACTTTAAGCAGGTTTATATTTAAAATGACCTACATTTCTGTAAAGGTATTATGGGAATATGACCCTTTTTAAATAGTCCATAGTTTATACCACAAGACTTTTAGGTTGGTACTCAACAAACCGAGTAATTTAATTTTAAATTTAAATCTAAGATTAAAACTCAGATTTTCATTACATTCAACATAACATAAATAATAAAATTTGAATAATTAAATTGCATTTTTATTTCTTATATTTCAGTTGATTACAATATAGAAAAATTGTAAATTAAAAAATAATCAAATTTTATTTGGAAATACAGTAACACAATGAATTTCAATTGGTTGATATGATGTTTAGTTTAAGGTATAACATTAATATTTATATATAAATAGCTAATTGTTTACCAGTTACATATGTAAAAAGGTTCAAATGTCTTCATCACAGGTTCGGGTATAATTATAACAAAATTGATATTTTTGTATAAATTTAAAAAACCAATAGGCTTTTCTTCTTATTCTTATTAAACTAATTAGTTCAAATATGTTGTTTGTACTATCCTTTAAGTATTTACATTTGTGACATAAGTTAAAATTTTGATTACAGGTTTGAATGTAGTTAATCACTTTTAAAATAGTGAAACCTATTTCTATAATAAATAATGTTCTACAAATATATAAATATATATATATATATATATATATATATATATATATATATTTGTGCACAAACAAGTAATTGATTAAGAATGAATTATTATTATTTATGCAATAAAACTGCATTTGAAAACCTGCCTAAAGTTTGTGGTTGAATATTCGTTATATTGTTATAATTTAAACATTTACATATTGTAAAATATTATTTATTAAATTATGAAAGTATTTAAAATTAACTAAACTACCTTTTAAAAAGGACTTTATTACAAACAACGATTGTATTTCAAAAATACAACCTGTAGACTAACTATATCAACATCAACATCAACAATTCCCATAGGCACATATAAATATTTTACGAATGAAATAATACATTTATATAAAATTATTTAGCATAACGTTAATTCTACTCGATGATTAAAATAAATAAAATATGTACATCTAGAAGCAATCAAACTACCTCTATTCTCGAAGAAGCACTATTTCAAGGGCAGTGATAAAATAATATTAGTAAAATAAAATAAATACATATATAATTCAGCTTAATAAAGATATAAATGAATATTGCAACAGCTAAGCATAAATGTAATCATGTTTTTTTGGCAATATAAAAATGTATCTGATTATAAATTACGGTATGTTATTTCACATTATTTGGCTGACAGTTACGTTCAGTCTAACTGAATGTAATGCATGAAAATACAAATTTTGCTAAGATGTAATAAAAAAGAATGTATGAACATTAGTCAAAATCGTCTTTGAATCATTTCTTTCAAGGTATGATATTAGTATATTATTTAACAAGCATAATATGTAGGCTATATTACACGATGATGTAATTAAAAATACGAGCGGCAGCGAGTATTTTTAATCATCTGAGTGTAATGTAGCCATATTTTGCGAGTCAAATACTATACTTTATCTACAACTATCAGGCATATAACAAATCTAATATTATTTGTTAAATATTCAGTTAGGTGTGGGCAGTTCATATATAGCTTAACAGATGGCGCCACAGTAGCACTTAAATGTCAAAATCACTTTTCAAATTGTATTTATTGTACTTTTATAAGCATATATATTGATATTTATAATAAAAAATATGTTATTAATAAATAAACAGTTTAATAAAATATTATGTGTTAAATTATATGCCCTATTTATTACAGAAAAGTGTAGCGTGTATCATGACATTTCATATTACACTTGTGTAATATGAGTAGTATATTATATGTAGTATCACACGTATAATGTACCCATATTTCAATAGTTGTAGATAAAAATGTTTATGTATCAGTAGTTAATTATTTGTCATTTTATGTCATATGTAACAGATGTAAAATGCGTTGATTACCGCTGTGAATAAAATACAATGATTTTTAAGTCATTTTAAAGCCTTTTATGTAATAAATATTATTATAAAAAGAGGAACTAGAATATATCCTTTCAGACAAAACCAACGAATTGCATGAGAAAGGATAATTTAGATAATAACATCACAGTTAAAAATCAGCCTTAAGTATCGGGTTAAATATTCGTTATATTGTTACAATTTAATATTTACAAAAGTAATCATATACTATTTTGATTGATTCACTATCTATATATCTATATATATATATATATATATATATATATATATATATATATATATATATTTTAAATAATCATGCGCATCAAGTAAATTTTGCTCCTTTGTACAGGTCAAACCATTCATGTAATAATTTTAAATTTTATTCCATTAGATGGTCTTTAAAGTGGAATAGGGCCTTTTTAGGGTCTCATACATATTTTTAATGTGAGTGGTTTTCGTGTAAAAAATCAAAAACTGTGCAAAATTGGTACCTTGAAACAATGGATCCCAGAGGCCATGTCTAACTTTAAGAAGAATCACGCAGTTATCCGTCACTTTTGACAATCTGTCTATGAACTTTAAATGATTGTATCTTTTAATAGAACATTGATATCAAAGATTTGAAAACAGTGTCATGAATAATAGTCCTGAGCAAAGGTTTTACCATTATTTCAAGTTTATTACGCAACACATTTAATTATTTTAAATTTTGACGTTTCGAATTACATAAGTCAATGTTGCCAAATGTGTGATGAAATTACTAAACAAAAAACAAATATTCCTAAATGAATTTCACTGAAGACAGTAGCTATTATATATTAGGATTGCCGATGGTAATTTATAAATTTAAAATTAACTACAGTATTTTAATACAAACAGTGTTGCCAAATTATTGAGTAACTAAATAAAAAACAAATGATTAAAAAAAAATTGATATCAAAAGAAAGAAAACCATAAGGGCCGATATTGAAATGACAAAAAAAATGTGTCATGTCGATCTGCATTTGTTTTTCGTAAAAAGTTCTTAGAAGTAGGTCGTCCTTGGGTTTTAAGGAAACGACACAATGTGGACGGGTGTGCATGAATGACAAAAATGTTCAACGTAGATTAGAATTTGTTTTTTGCAAAATGTTTATACAAAAATGTCGTGTTTGGAAAATGTTGTGAGAAGTATGTGGTGTTTAGTATCAAATGAAAGGGCTCGATAAGAGCTGGCGTGTAAAATTAACAAAAATGATCAATGTTGATCGGCTTTTGTTTTTTGCAAAACTTTTCTCAAAGGTACGTCGAGTTTGGTCTCAAATGAAAGGTCTCGTTGAGGACTAGCGAACAGAATTGACAAAAATGTTCCATTCCGATCGGCTTTTGTTTTCTGCAAAAAGTTCTCGAAGGTATGTCGAGTTTGGTCTCAAATGAAACGTCTCGTTGAGGGCTAGCGTGCAGAATTGACAAAAATATGCTATGTAGATTGGTTTTTGTTTTTTGCAAAATGTTGTCACAAGTGTGTGGTGTTTGGTCTCAAATGAAACGTCTCGTTGAGGGCTAGCGTGCAGAATTGAGAAAAATGTGCTATATCGATCGGTTTTTGTTTTTTGCAATAAGTTGTCAGAAGTGTGTGGTGTTTGGTATCAAATGAAAGGTTTCGATAAGGGCTGGTGTACAGAATTAACAAAAGTTGTTAATGTTGGTCGGCTTTTGATCTTTGCAAAAAGTTTTTAGAAGTATGTCGAGTTTGCTCTTAAATGAAAGATCTCGCTGAGGGCAAGCGTTCAAAAATGATAAAAATGTTCCATTCCGATCGGCTTTTGTTTTCTGCAAGAAGTTCTCAAAAGTATGTCGAGTTTAGTATCAATCAAAACGTCTGGTTGAGGGCTAGCGAGCAGAATTGACAAAAATTTGCCATGTTAATCGGCTTTTGTTTTTTGCAAAAAGTTGTCAGAAGTGTGTGGTGTTTGGTCTCAAATGAAAGGTTTCGTTGAGGGCTAGCGTGCAGAATTGACAAAAATGTTCCATGTCGACCGGCTTTTGTTTTTTGCAAAAATTAATAGAAGTATATCGTGTTTTCAATCTAATGAAAGGTCTCGGTGAGGATTGACGTGGAAATATGAAATAATTGTTTCATGTCGATCGGCATTTGTTTTTTGCACTGACAGCGGAGCTCTAGGGAATGCTCGGCGTAGCCGAGAATTCGCTAGTCTTATATACTAAAACGATAGATTCACTATATATATTTGGATTCATCTCGAGCATCGCAAAAACTTTGCTTACGGGTACAGGTCAAACCATTCATGTAATAATTTTAATATTATTTTATTAGATGTGGTTTAATGAGGACCAATCGCTTTTGGGTGTCCCATATTTTTACCGTGCATAGTTTTTGTGTGAAAAATCGAAAACTAAGCCAAAAAGGAAAACTGGAACAAAACTGAAAAAAATATCCTAGATGCCAGGTTTAAATTTAAAAAGAATTACTGTGCCATCCGTCATTTTTGACAATTCAATATGAAACTTTTAATTGATTTATTTTGAAAATGAAAGGAGATATTGTAAATGTAATTATATTTTTACACATTATAATAGTGAGCGAAATAAATACAAATACACTGAATGTTAAGTGTTGTGTATTTAAAATATTTAATTTTATGACATCTGACGTTGGTCTATAACCAAAAAATTCGTTACACATGTTTTATATTTTCAAAGAGAGATATACAGAAATATAAAGTAAACTATGTTTAAAAGAATATGTACAATACACTTTGTGATGTAAGTGTCTTTGAATTTTACAATTTACGCTTAACACAAGTTGTCAAATTATCTTGTCATTTTGACATTGCTGAAAATATAAGTATTAGACTGTATTATGCATTTAAAATCAATAATATAATATTCATTTTGCTGTATTATCATAAAGAGACTTCATTTTATTAAGAAATGTAAAGAAGCTACCAAGTTATTGTATATCACAACTTGTACCAAAGAAACTACTGCAAGAAACAAAGTATTTCTTTACATATGTATTATTTCTGTAATTTTACCTTCAATTATAACTGTGTAGAGAAGTCACATTTAAATAAGAATTCTAAAATACAGTCTAAAACTGATCAGTCTATCATTTGGAATAAGCCTTTACAAGCCCAGTTAGAAAAATATCACAAAGTTTCAATAAAATCATTCTACATAAATACGTCTGGAAATTTTCTTGATACTCTTTTTACATTTTCAAAATATAAGCAAAGAAATTTTGTCTGAAACGAGTGCATAAAGTATTATATTTATAGCGAAATTGAAAGCACATTAAATAGGGCTGGAAGTCTAAAGAAAAATGAGTAGAAAGAAGAAATCAAAAAATAAAAACCTTCATAAAAATTTCATACGATAGACAAATTCGCAATAATACTACATTTTCTGTAATGAACTCTTTCATTGTAGATGTACATATGTACCATTAGAATTAGATTGGTACAGAGAAAAAATTATTATTATAATGAAAATGTTGTTGATAAGAATTAAAGGCTACAATTTCTATTGTAATCAAGCTATGCGTTATGGCTTGGAAACCGAAAGTGAAGCGAGATCAGTATTTCAAGCTTCAACTAATATATTATACATGAAATATTATCTAACCAATCATACGTAGCATGTAGTGTTGATGGTTTTATGAAAACGAAAAACGGATTTGAACTTCTAGAAATAAAATGTCCTTATTCCTGTCAAAACAAAATCATTGTAAATTTACAAAATAAGAAGTCAGCTGTAAATGATTTAGAATTCGATGAAAATAGTAACGTTAAACTCAAAAAAATTGACAAATATTACACACAAGACCCCTTTTAAAGCACATACTTTATATTACCGTTTACCATTTCATTATTCGTAGAAAGAGATGAGAAGTTTCTTTCTACATTAATTCTAAAGATTCAAGACTTTTATTTGAAATATTTTATTCAGTTTGTTCTGAATAAGTTTTAATAGATTGCATTAGTGTAACGGTCATTTTGTGGCGGCAAATTCAAACTGAAACCCTAACTCGCCTCCGCCGATTTATGCGTCCATGTTATTCTTATGTGAATAAAAATATGCTATCTTTAAGCTGCTGGAAAGTATTATAAAATGCAAATCTTAATTATTAAACCGTAAAAATACTTATCTCTAATGTTTTATCTATCTTCTTCTTCTTCTAATATAATATACACACCCAAAAAACATAATATTATTTAATAAAATTTAATTTAAACAGTAGGTGCAAATTTCTGAAAACGTATGTCGTAGCTGTCTTAGTATTCAGTTGAACCTGTCATTTTTACGCGTCGTTTTTAAGCTGCTGCACCAAGTAACGACATATGAGGTGCGTGAAGTTAGCAGAATGAAGTAAAGCACTAACGAAACAATTTATATACAAAGTTAGTGCCTCGTTAGTGCTCTTTGGTGCTTCTTCAATTTTTCTAGCAGGAATCACCATGCCGCTACAAAAAGCATTCGACTTTTTTTCCTGCCAAGTTCACACTAGCAGGAACTTTGAAAGATAAATTAATGAACTTGGTGTCAAAAGTTAGTGCTTCGTTAGTGCTCTTTAGTGCTTCTATTAAAAAAATCACAAATCATACTATATCGCTACCAGGAGCATTCGACTGTTTTTCCTGCCAAGTTCACACTAGCAGGAACTTTGAAAGATAAATTAATGAACTTGGTGTCAAAAGTTAGTGCTTCGTTAGTGCTCCTTAGTGCTTCTATTAAAAATATCACAAATTATACTATATCGCTACCAGGAGCATTCGACTGTTTTCCTGCCAAGTTCACACTAGCAGGAACTTTGAAAGATAAATTAATGAACTTGGTGTCAAAAGTTAGTGCTTCGTTAGTGCTCTTTAGTGCTTCTATTAAATTTTTTTTTATTATTTTATTTTTTATTGTAATAAAATATCAAAAATTATTTTTATTATTTGCAACTTTTTTGTTCATTTTGTGCTATTTATTGCTACAGTGTATTACTTTTGTGCTCATCTCCTACAATCGTCATTATCAAAATAATATGAATACGATATGTTTACGTTTGCTCATTCATAATGAAAAATTTAAAATTAATATAGCAGTAATTTTTTCTGATCTCGTTCCATTTATTGCCTTATTTTTAAAATTTTTTATTCATTTCGGTTTATTATAAGTAAGCTGGAGGAAATATATACTATTCAATTGATCGAAGAAACCATTACATTAGGTACCTACTAACTATAGCCATATATTTAGCCTAATCTTTTTTAATTGTTTATTTTTATCAGAGGTTGAGACAGCATTAGTTTAAAATTATGGTTTTCTTTAATTTTTATGTTAATATTCATATTGCATTGTTATTTTATCCAACACCTGCTAATAGCCTTACCATTTTTATATAAATAAAGTAACTCATAAGTCATTAGTGGGTTAAAAGTATCTTTTCTCATTGCTTATTGTTTCGTACCTATAATAGTATTACCTATTACGTTAAGTAAGCTTATCTACACTATTTTTATTATTATATGTTAAATTCAATTTTAAGTGTAACAGTAATAGTGTAATAGTTACTCACAAACAATAAAACGTTATGTAGTCACCAACGAGGCAATTATCAGGGCCGGATAAAGGGGCGGGCGACACGGGCGGCCGCCAAGGGCGCTAATTTTTTAGGGGCCGAATAAAAAAATTAAATAAATTTTAATATCAGTAATATTTATTGATTTATATATTCAAATTGTTTATTTTTTGCAAAAAATTTAAGGTGCGTTTACAATCGAAGCTAGCAAGGTCAATTCACCCAATCAGAATGCAATATCACTAAAGTCACGTGGTGCATCAGGTGATAAACGTCAAACTCCTAGAGGTAAACATTGTTCACTACATAACTAATTATTAAATATTTTTCTACTCAATAGATAGCCACTGAATCTAGCCACTAAATTTGCTTTTCAACTCACTAGATGGCGGTCAAAATATTTGAATTTTTAAAATCTAATGACTTGTATACGCTTATGCCGAATTTGTGGACATCGTTAAGAATATTATTAACAATTCCTGTGACTGTTGCAGCTTGTGAACGTAGTTTTAGGAAGTTAAAACTTATTAAAACATACCTGCGGTCTACAATGATAAACGAAAGGATAAATAATTTGGCAATTTTGTCTATAGAAAATGAAATTGCGAAGAACATAGACATTACAGATAATATTAAAAATTTTGCCGATTTAAAAGCCAGAAAAAAATATTTTTAAATTATCTATATTTATTCATACCTTAGTACAAGTTTTGTTATATGTATATATTTTGGTTTATAATTGTGTCAATTATTGTTTAATAGTTTTGTTTTTGTTTGTGAAAAATATTTACTGTGATTTTTATATTAAACTAACATTATTTAATAAAATATATTATATTTGTTTAAATTAAATTATTTATTATCTTTATAAATATAATTACATTTTTGTTATTTTTTTATGTTGTACCAATATTACTTTTATTTTCTAAACAGTAAAATTATATTATACATTACGTTATCGGATAAAAAGGGCGCCAAAATTTTTTTCAACCGGGGCGCTCGAAAATCTCGATCCGGCCCTGGCAATTATTTCAAATTAGTAATATTCGTAGTCGGTATTCTGATCTACTTCCTTTTTATTTTTGCATATAACATCAAAATTGTAACTGCCTATTGTTATTGTTATATCACTGACTGCCTAAAAATTTAGAAATGTATTAGTATTATACAAAAGAAAAAAATATATATTTTACGCACAACTGTATTGTAATTGTTTAATTACAACGTGGTTACCATGGCGGTAAGTTTTATTTTACGCCCTTGGGCGGTAAAGTAGAGAAAAATGCCCATGGGCGGTAAAGTAGTAAACTCTGTTTTGTTTGCTATTGTTTATAAAGTCAAGTTATGGTGAGCGAGGGAATTAATTAATTTATTAATGTGAAAAATACAATTAATTTTTATTTACTTATTAATGTGAAAAATTAATATTTAAATAATGGAATGAAACTCCGCCAGCCGATTTATTTAATTGAATATTTAAATTATTTATTTCGTTCTCCTCCTGTGTGACTGTAGATATATTGCTCGATGTACTTGCATTAGTCTTAATATTGAGAATTAATCTAGCCGTCTTAGTTTTTGATTCTACAGAGTCTTCTAGGTATCCTTCTGCAACCTAAGTACTTTTTCAACCCCCATGCCTTTTTACAGATGTTATATCTGCCCCACTATCTGCTAGTAATGTCGCAGATGTTCTGTGAAAGGTATGCCCAGTATATCTCTCTGGATCAGGAAGCTAGAGATATTTTGCAATAGTTTTGAGAATAGCTCCGAAAGTATTTTTACCCACAGGCTGGGAAGTGCTGATTTTATTTCTAAATTGAAGAAAAAAACGACGATGGATCAAATTCCCTGGCCGCATAGCAATATATTTTCTACAAAGCTCCAATGCAGCTATTTCGTCATCTACTATACTAAACTGACGTTTTTTATTAGTTTTTGTATTTGGTATGGTCACAAGAATGACGGAACCCCTGTCTTCTACATCGTCTATTTCAATATTTGCGAGTTCTTCTCTATGACAAGCTCCATATATACCAAATAATAAAGCAATTTACAATTCAAAACATCATAATGTTTAATTCAATAAAATTTCAGAATTTTAATAATTGTCTTACCTTAATCATCAGATATGAGCAGTATAGAGATTCAGTCATAAATTTTATTATATTATTTTTGGACAACACCATAGCTTTCTTTGGTTCATGGCCAATACTTTCTTTTTTAAAATGAAATTAGCTTGTAGTAAGTGGTAATATTCACATTTTTCTTAATTATAAGCATCTTTTTAAGCATGGAATATTTTGAAAAAGAACTGCATTTGTATACTTGAGACCGAAAATCGAAAAATTTAAATTATGTAACAAATGTGCAAAACATGATTGTGTTATTTACCAGTTGGTTAACATATGCCAACAAAACAGTTTCGTAGATGGTTTCTATTTTTTTTACTGTCGTCCAGTTTTCCATGTCTTTAAACTCTTTTTTATACCTCTCTTGTGATTTCTTGGGACACAAATCCCCCAACGTTTCTTCAGCTTCAGCCAAAATTTCGTTTGGAATCTCCATGTCGTACACAATTTACTAATTTTTACGATCTTTGTTTACATATAAACAAAATTAATTGTTTGACACATGACAACATGATATGAGTCTTTGTTACCATCGGCACCTTTTCCAACGTTTTTAAAATTTCGAGGTAAAAATAATTATATATTCTTATGCAATTGTGAGTAAAACGTTGTACATACCTCGGGCCGAAAGAGATTTACGCCTATGGACGAATAAAAGCACTCCGCTACGCGTCGGGCTTCAAATTTCGTCCGTGGGCATAAACATTCTCTTTCAACCCTCTATACGTAAATAACTATTTCGAAGGATTAGTAATAACAGTTCGGCGAATAAATCAATTAATACATATTCACCCTAATTCTGTAAGGAAGTTGCTAGCTCTTAGCAACGTTACTAACATCATCAGCCAATAACAATAGCAGATAGGTACTAAATAAAATATGGAAATGACAGGTTTTACAATTATTTCTACAGATCACAATTTTTAATAACATTGCTAAGAGCCAGCAACATCCTTAACAGAATTAGGGTGATTATCTATGTATAATAGGAATATAATACAGTAAAATTGTTATTATAATACTAAACAAACGTAAAGTATTATTATTTTTTTAATAAACGCACATTACAAAAAATAAAAATAATTAATTTGAATATAGGTTTTGGCGTTGGAAGATATAATTTATTTTCCCAATCTTTTTATATGTTTTAATGAGAAATAATTGAGAAAGAAATAACTTAATACCTACACATTTAAAAATTAACATTGGTGATCCCTATAAAAGTACGCTTATTCCGCGTGAATATTGTTACAATAATTTTATTTTAGAGTTGACTCGATTACTGAAGCAAGAGATCTTTTGAAATAAAAATGTATCTAATTCTTTGATTTACAAAAAATCTTATTTGTTACTCGTATCAACAAATCTTCAAATATACTCGTATAACTCGGTATAAAGAATGTGTTCCTAAACTTTTATGATACTTTTATTATATAAATTTGGTACGGCGAACACATTATTTTCCGCGTTTTTATATATATATATATATATATATATATATATATATATATATATATATATATATATATATAACCATAGCACTCTTGTTTCAGCCAGATATAAATAAAATACATATAATTTTAACATGCATTTTTCTCAATTATTTTGTTACATTAGTATATCATATGTTCTTATCCCTGAATTCAGAAAAAAATACTCTATCGAATAACCTTAAAATAAACATACGTCCCCATTTAAAATAAGAAAGTTGTGTACCGTATTTTGAGAACCACTGGTTGAAAAAAATTTTTTTTTTGCTCATTGTATTAGTCTTGTAAAATGGTGGTTCTTTGCTAAGTTAACCAACCTCGTAGCTCTTATATTTCTCGAGATAGCAATGGTGGCACTTTTAAATGGAACACCCTATATATATATATATATATATATATATATATATATATATATATATATATATATATATATATATGTATATATTTATATATATATATATATATATATATATATATATATATAAAACACATAATAATAAAAATAATGTAGATAAGCTTACTTAACGTAATACTATTATAGCTACGAAACAATAAGCAATAAGATAAGATACTTGCAATCCTCTAGTTATGTGCTACTTTATTTATATAAAAATTGTAAGGCTATTAGCAAGTTATTTTTAAAAATAAAGCTATAAATGAAACGAGATCAGAAAAATTACTGCTATACTAATTTTAAATTTTTCTGAGTGAATAAGCAAACGTAAACACATCGTATTCATTTTATTTTGATAATGACAATTGTTAGAAATGAGCACAAAATTAATACAATGTAGCAATAAATAGCACAAAATGAGCAAATAGTTGCTAATAATAAAAATAATTTTTGATATTTTATTATAAACTTTATAACATACTTTCGATCAACATAAATTAGCAAATGACGACTGCTTCTTGTAGCGACGTAGTGTGACTTGTGATTTTTTTTAATAGAAGCACTAAAAAGCACTAACGAAGCACTAACTTTTGACATCAAGTTCATTAATTTTTCTTTCAAAGTTCCTGCTAGTGTGAACTTGGCAGGAAAACAGTCGAATGCTCCTGGTAGCGATATAGTATAATTTGTGATATTTTTAATAGAAGCACTAAAGAGCACTAACGAAGCACTAACTTTTGACACCAAGTTCATTAATTTATCTTTCAAAGTTCCTGCTAGTGTGAACTTGGCAGGAAAAACAGTCGAATGCTCCTGGTAGCGATATAGTATGATTTGTGATTTTTTTAATAGAAGCACTAAAGAGCACTAACGAAGCACTAACTTTTGACACCAAGTTCATTAATTTATCTTTCAAAGTTCCTGCTAGTGTGAACTTGGCAGGGAAAAAAGTTGAATGCTTTTTGTAGCGGCATGGTGACTCCTGCTAGAAAAATTGAAGAAGCACCAAAGAGCACTAACGAGGCACTAACTTTGTATATAAATTGTTTCGTTAGTGCTTTACTTCATTCTGCTAACTTCACGCACCTCGACATATGTTACTATTTCTTCTATTCTTTAAAATCAATTTTTTCTTAATTTATTCTTCTATTTGTACTTGTTCTGTACGGAAACCAAAGAGTAATGTTTTAGAATATAAAAAAACCCTATGTTATAATTAAGAATGTTATGTTAATGTTTTGTGGTTGAACCTGCCACTTTAACTCATCGACATATGTCTATGCTTTAACTCGGCGTTTTTAATCTGCTGCACCAAGTAACGACATATGTTACTATTTGCGATACTACTTTCTTTAAAATGAAATTTTTCATAATTTATTATTTTATTTGTACTTTACATGAAAAATCTATGTTATAATTAAGAATCGCTAAAATGCTTTAATATCGTGAATTGAAAATGTACTCCCATACGAAATGCATGCACTCAGATTTGAATTAGGGTTTCGCGCCAAATGTAAATCTTAACCTCACTGTATATTGCTATAATTTATATTTATCAGTAACGGCTGTGAAATTAAACAACAACTATAAATCTTAATTCTAAACAACACATTTACAACAAGACATTGTATTGCTGAATGAAAAGATTTTTTTTAATGTGAGTATATTATTTCGTTTTATTGTACATTATATTAATAATATTAATTATAATTGGCAGCCAGTACAATTGTGAAATTGGCATTTGGTATTCAAATGAGGCGCCTTTTTGTAGAGTCTTCTTATTTTACTTTGAGTACAGTGGGCACATGCACACGTGCCCTCATGACATTTAGATTTTGATGGCAAATTATCTAACAATTTATATCAACACATGATTTTTGTGGTGTCAAGCATGAAATAATTTGAACATGTAAATGGTTATTTGCGGAAAGTAATTACAAGAACAATAAAGAAGTGCCAAAAAATGTGTACAATAATTATAAATCCACACACATTCGGAGAAAACAGGAATTATATTTGAAATAATAGTTCAAAATATTTACATTCATTGTACATATAAACCAATGGATAAAGTATGTATTTATCTGTATGATATTTATTTGTTATACACTTCTAAAATTTTTAGATGAAATTCAGGTTAGCAGATATATCATTATTTAACAGTAGAATTAGACATTTCTTTCTTGGAACAATTGTTCCTAATAGAGTCTGGTGTATAAAAAATTATCGGATCATTGTAAAATGATTTACTTTTGCAGTTTAGAATAATCAAGTGGAAGTAGTACAGGCAACAAAGTATAAGTTTATTTTAATGGTTTTCTATTTATTTATATTTATTATCATTATTTTAATTTGAATGAGAAATAAATGTGAAGACTGAACAAGTTCTGCATTTTTTATAATTCTACATAGTGAGGAGAAGAATTTTTTGTTTATGGAATGCAAGGTATGGAAGATAAGAATCGTATCATTTTATGTGAGTCTATATTTTAATTTATTAGTTTCATCATCGTCATTATATATTATTAAAAGTAGTCTTAAAAGTACGATTGGTTATCGTACAACTGAGTAGTTCTTAAATTTTATTTCGTGGTGTTGAAGTAAATATTTTGCTTTCACAGGTGTTTATTGTTATTATTTATTTAAACAATCAATGTTGTGTCAATACTTCAAATATACTGAACATTTTTTATTTATTATATATTATCGTGTTCATTATTTGCATGATATTGAATTCAATCACCAAATTACTAAAATAAAAAATTAGTTTTAATAAAAATTCGCACGTCCATAAAAAAAATTCTTTCTAGAAATATAGTTTAGTTGCCTTTAAAGAAAATTAATGGTCACATGACTATCACATGCTTTTGATCATGCTATATAATTATTACAAATAAAATTTTGAATTGTATGTTTCTACTTTAAAATTTTACAATATACATTTATTGAATTATCAAAACATTATTGTTCTATATAATTATTGTAACACTGTCGGTAACTAATATTTCGTATTTACCATAATGTCCTGTCGTTATTACAGATTGTTTCGTTATTGACATTTATTAAAATATAATTTCATTTTTATAATTAGGCATGCTTAGGAAAACAAAAATTGTTTATTTACTTAATTGTTCTTTCACTTCTGTGTAAAACAGTTATATTTATTGTGATTTCAATAAATCTACTTTTGAATCAAATTGATATTTTTGAAAATTTGTTCTCAACTGCAGAATAATTCATTTTAAAAATCCCGTTTGTTGTGCCGCCTAATTTGAATCTAAGGTGAGAATTTATTTTTCATAACTTTTATTTAACTATAGGTGATTTCATGGATGAATATTTAATGTTTTTTTCCTTCTAATTATTAATAAAATAAAATAATTTACCCGCGGAATTACCATTTAATTTTTATATACATATATTTATAATGTTGGACAAGTATTTTAATTTTTATTTTACTGTAGGTGTGAAAATAATCTGCAGTTGCCAGGCCGTAAGAGTGCAAGACTATCTCTTCAAGATAGAAAATAAAGTGATCCTCTTTGAAGCTAAAGCCTGACGCATTGCTGATAATATTAACACAGAACCCTGACTTATTGCTGGTAAAGGTAACACTGAAAATAACAACGCACTCAAAACCTGTAAGTGTTTATTTTAATTTCTGTAATAAAACAAGTGTAACAAAATGCCAACTAAAAGTCAAAAAAATCGCCTTAAGCGTAAACAAAGACACGCGAAAAATATAATTAATAATAATAGCTGCATAAATACGGATAATAACATTGTAGAAAATGAATGTTTAAATCGTCAGGTAATGTCAGGCAATTCAGGAAAATTATTTATAGAACGAAGTAAAGATTATGAAGTAGAAAATAATATTCAAACGGGCAATTTAAATACAGATATTGAAAGAGTTGGCAATGAAATACAGCTAATAGAACATAATTATAATACTTTAATAAATCCTGCAGGATATTTAGAAGACATTCATATAGACTTTTACTTTTCTTTAGTACGTTCAGTAACTGAGTTCGACCCTCAGCCCACAGTGTATGTAGATGCTCCAGACCGAATAGTTGCAATCGAGCAGGGAACTAGACACCTACAAATTTTATTCGTGCCAGGTGCAAATATTGGGAGCGTTGGTCATTGGTTAACAGTATATTATGACGGATTAGAAATTACGATTTACGATAGCATGAATTCCCAATATTTAAATGCAGGTGTTAAATTATATTTAGAAAGATTATTTCCTTACAGTCCCACAATTAGATTCGTACGAGTTCAACACCAGACTAATACTTATGATTGCGGGTTGTTTGCGATAGCTTTCTGTACAAGTTTAATTCTTAATCGTAATCCTGAGCATGAAACTTACGATATTAATAGACTTAGATCACACGTTTTGCAAATGTTTCGAACACGTAATATAACAGCTTTTCCAGTAAATCGCCAGCAACAATTAAAAGAAAATTATTTAAAACGTAAGGCGAACGAAACGGACGAAGTACGAGCTAAACGTCTTAGAGAGAACGACAACTATAAATTAAAATATTTAGCTGATGAAAAAATTGAAGATAAAATAAAACGTTTAGAGAAACAAAAAGAAATAATTTCTAATTCTATTGCTCGCGAAACGTCACAGCAAAAAGCAAATAGATTGGAAAAATTAAAATTTAATTTAAAAGAGTACATAAAGAACGAAACTTTTGAACAAAAACAGAAACGATTAGAAAAGTATAAAAATAATTTTGATAATTTAATTAAAACGGAAACAGTAGAACAAAAACAGGAACGATTAAAGAAAAATAATATTATTAATAAAAATAAAATAAAAGCGCGCAAAAACAAGGTTTTTAATGATACATATTTGTTAGCTAGAAAGGGATTAGGAGTTCAAATTGAGCCCCACTCCTTGGGATCAATGAATGTTTTATGTTCATATTGTTCATCTCTTAATTTTTCATATGAAAAACCGTCAGACGGAAAATTCACTTACTGCTGTCGAAAAGACAAATTAAACGCAGACCAATTAAATGAGTTTCCTGAATATATCAAAAATCTAATGTTAGGTAAAGATTCAGACAGTAGAAACTTTAGAGAAAATGTTAGACAATACAATAGCGCGTTAGCATTCGCATCCTTTGGGGCTAAAATTTCTGCACCTCCTGGCAGGGGGCCCTACTGTTTCCGCATTCACGGTCAAATTTATCATGATTCTGCAACCTCAATGTATCCTAAACAAAATGAAACAGAAAAATATGCCCAATTATATATCATCAATTCAAATGAAGCGTTAGAGAAGCGAATGAACGTAGAGTATAATAAAAATTGTAAGCCAAATATCATGGGGCAATTAGATGTAATACTTAGGGAGGTTAATCCGTATTGTCAGGCGTATATGATGTTGAAAGAAGTAGAGCAAAGGGAAGTAGCCAAAGCTAATCAAACAAATCAGTCGGTACCAGAAATAAATTTGTGGATTGTAAATGATAGAAAAAAAGATAAACGTAGGTACAATATCCCAACATGTAATGAGGTGGCAGTCGTTTTTACATCCAATGACGGTGAGCCACCAATAGATAGGGACATTTGTGTCCATCCAAAAGTTGGTGGTTTAGTTCGAATAAATCAGTTTAGTGAAAACTGCGATCCCATGTCCTATCCTTTACTATTTCCTCGCGGTGAATGTGGCTGGAACATGAATTCAAAGCAAGCTGACGGTGTTAAAAAACAAAGCATGTTACAATTTTACATGAACAGATTAGCGGTTAGAAACACATTTAACCCATGTTTAGAAGCCGGTAAACTAACCCAACAATACATTGTAGATGCGTATGTTAAAGTCGAAGCCGAAAGATTAACGTACATTAGATTAAATCAGCCTACTCTCAGGGTAGAGCTATATAGTGGGTTGATGGACCACATCAATAATTTGGCAGAGAATGAAGGCGGAAAAGCAGGCACCATGATTATTTTACCGTCAACATTTCAGGGTGGCAGTAGATTTATGTTGAAAATGTATCATAATGCCATGTCCATTGTTAGAGAATTTGGCCGACCTGATCTATTTATAACAGTGACATGTAACCCAAAATGGCCAGAAATAGTAGCACAATTGCGTGAGGGTCAAACCTCAGCAGACCGTCCCGATATAACGGCAAGAGTTTTTAACGGAAAAATAAAAAGTATGTTACATGATATTTTTGGAAAAGTTGTGGCATTCATATATGTAATTGAATTCCAAAAACGCGGTTTGCCTCACATGCATTTATTATTAACTTTAGATAGTGCAAGTAAAATTCGTAACAAAGATGACATTGATGAAATAGTCAGTGCACAAATTCCAGACGAAGACGCAGAACCGGAATTGTACCAATTAGTTCGCTCACATATGATTCACGGTCCGTGCGGTATTCTAAACAAAAATTCGCCGTGTATGAACGAAAATAAATGTTCAAAAATGTTTCCCAAATATTTTAGAAATGAAACACATGAAAATATTAACGGTTACCCCCTGTATAAACGGTCAAATAATAATGCAAAAATGTATATTCTTTGGAAAAATGGTTTAGTTAAATACACGGTAGACAATAGGTGGATAGTTCCGTACAATCCGTATTTGTTAAAAAAATATAGAACCCACATAAATGTTGAAATATGCGCATCAGTAAAAAGTATAAAATATATATGTGATTATTTGTGCAAGGGGCATGATTGCGCAAGCGTCAAATTAGGACAACTTGATAAAAATAAAGTTATACAGTGGGATGAAATAAACGGTTATTTAGATGCTAGGTATGTATCTGCCCCAGAATGTTGTTGGAGACTTTTAGAATATCCGTTGCATGACAAGTCTCATACAATAATAGAATTAGCAGTACATTTAAAAAATCAACAAGCGGTATTTTTCACTAACGGTCAAGAAAAAAAAGCTGTTGAACGAGCAGCGAAAAAAAATACAACATTAACAGCTTGGTTCCTACTCAATGAAATAGACGTTAATGCCCGGCAATATGTTTACATGGAAATTCCTAAATATTATGTATTTACAAATAATGCATGGAAAGCTAGACAACGTGAGAAAAAGCCACCTATCGGCCGAATGATTTCCGTTAGCCCTAGAGATATTGAAAGATTTCATTTAAGATTAATTTTAGTGCATGCAAAAGGTGTCACAAGGTTCCAAGACTTGCGTACCGTCGACGGAAAATTATATAATACATATCAGGAAGCTGGCCGTGCATTAGGTCTTTTAGCTAATGATAAAGAGTGCAAAAATTGTTTAGACGAGGCTGTGTTGAGTAAATTTCCCAGACAATTGCGTGAATTATTTGCTTATTTAATTTGCTTCCATACGTCAACCAATGCCTTAAGCTTATGGGAAAAATTTAAACATTATTTAATGGAAGACTATTTATTACATAATTCTGAAAAAGTTACACAAAGTAATTTATTAAAAATACAGGAAATACTCGATATGCATAAATTCACCTTAAGTGATTTCGGTTTGCCCCAACCCGAAAATATTGATGATTTAGAAAATGAAACTAATTCTTTTGATGTAGCAGCCGAAAAATTAGAGGGAGAACAAAATGTAGCTTTATTTAACAGAGACCAAATAGAAATTTTAAATAACATATTAAATGCCGTAAATGACAATAATTGCACAAGTAGATATTTCTTTGTTGACGGTCCCGGGGGAACAGGGAAAACATTTCTATATAACACATTGATAAGTATTTTAAGGGGCCAAAATCAAAAAGTTATAGCTGTAGCTTGGACGGGAATAGCAGCTACTCTGTTAAAAGGTGGTCAAACAGTTCACTCAGTGTTCAAGTTACCAGTGCCTGTAAATGACGGATGTGTATGTAGAGTGAAATCAAATAGCAAAGCGGGTAAATTAATAAGAGAGGCAAGTGTAATAATCTGTGATGAGGTAACAATGATACCTAAACACGCACTCGATGCAATAAATTTATTATTACAAGATTTGATGGATAATAAAATACCATTTGGGGGAAAAGTAATAGTTTTAGGTGGCGATTTCAGACAGTGCTTGCCAATAGTCAATTACACAAACCATCGAACTGTAATAATTGAAACATGTGTTGTAAAAAGTCATTTATGGCCACTATTTACAAAATTTTCATTAAAACAAAATATGCGCGTAAATAAAGACGAAAAAGAATTTTCAGAATATTTATTGAAAATAGGCAACGGTGAAAATGAAATTGTCAAAATTCCTGCACATTGCGTTTCCGAAACATGTCTAGCAAATGAAATATTCGGTGAAGATGACATACAACCTGATGATATTTATAAATTTACAGATAGAGCCATTTTAGCACCAAAAAATGATGACACAATGATAATTAATGAACACGTATTAAATAAAGTTGTAGGGTCATCTAGAGTATATTTAAGTGCTGATTCTTGTGAATGTGATGAGATAAACAAAATTAATTACCCCGCCGAATTATTGAATGGCTTAACACCAACCGGAATGCCTCCTCACAAATTAACACTAAAAATTGGAGCAATAGTTATGTTATTAAGAAATATGAATCCAAAGCGTGGTCTGTGTAATGGAACAAGGTTCATAATAAAAGACATGAAAACTAATTATTTAGATGTAGAAGTTCTAACAGGACAGAGTGCAGGTAGCCGGCTCTATTTACCACGTTTTGATTTAACTACCGAAACAGATTTACCATTCTCCTTGAAACGAAGGCAATTCCCAATAAGATTAGCTTTTTCAATGACAATAAATAAATCCCAAGGCCAAACATTTAATTATGTAGGAATAAATTTAGAAAATCCAGTCTTTTCACATGGCCAATTGTATGTGGCAATGTCAAGAGTAAGAAGTTCAAACAATTTAAAGATAAAATTGCCAGATTCAAATATTATTAAAAATACAAAAGAAGCATTCACAAGAAATGTAGTGTTTAAAGAAATTTTAAATTAAACAAGTTTAAATCATTTACAACAAGTGATAAATTTTAAATAAGAATATGAAAAAAATATGTATAATATCTATATTGTATTAAAATTAATTTAAAAACTTCCGAGCAAAATATTTAATGTTAAAAGTAAAAGATATTAAAATCATGTTAAAAAATACAACATATGTCCAATTACATTTTAATCAGTAAACTAATTATATAACAAAAAAATTCATATACAAGTTTATAAAAATTAAATCATATTTTAAAAATCAAATATGAGAAAGCAATAAAGATCAATTTAAAGTATAAAATAAAAGTATCTAGATATATTCATAATAAATATGAAACGTAAATTAAAAATATGTAATAATATAAAAAGGAATAATATGAATTAAATATATAAATTTAAAATGTTAAATTAAACAAGTAGAAATCAATGAGTACAATTGACAAATTTAAAGACTATGAACGAAATAGCAATAATATGTAAATTGTATTATAATTAAATTAAAAATTATTAAGCTAAATATACAATTTAAAATGAATATGAAAGAAAGAAATTTTTATAATATCTGAATTGTATTAAAATGAATTTAAAAACTACCGAGCAAAATATTTAATGTTAAAACAAAAAAAAGATATTAAAGTCATGTTTAAAAATTCAATATATGTACAATTACATTTTAATCAGTAAACTAATTATATAACAAAAAAATGTCATATCATTTACATGTTTATAATAATTAAATGATATATTAAAATTCAAATATGAAAAAAAAGCAATAAAGACCTATTTAAAGTATAAAATAAAAGTATGTAGAAACATTCATAATAAATTTGAAACGTAAATTAAAAAATATTTATGTAATAATATAAAAAGAAATAAAATGAATAAATTGAAACTATTAAATTAAACAAGTAGAAATCTTTGGAAACAATTGATAAATTTTAAATATGATTATGAATCAAATAATTATAATATCTAAATTATATTATAAATAATTTAAAAACTATTAAACGAAATATTTATTTTATTATGTTAAAAGTAAAATATATTAAAATCATGTTGAAAAGTACTACAATGTACAATTACATTTTACTCACTGAACCAATTATATAACAAAAAAAAATAATATCAAGTACATGTTTATAAAAATTAAATTAATAAAATTTTAAAATCTAATATAAGAAAGCAATAAAGATCAATTTAAAATGAAAATTAAAAGCATGTTGAAACATCATTGATAAATTTGATACAAAATAATATGAATGACATAAATAAATTGAAACATGTAATATAATAAAAAAGTTATTATGATGGCAATATTTGATTTGTTAAATATAATATACAAGATATTTAATATACAGGGTGTGCAACGAAACGCGGAACGTAAGGCTTTATCATGAGATATCAAAAAATAGCGAATACTCTCTCTTCTGATACAATTAGAACAAAACTACAACTGTAAAAAAAGTTGTTTAAAATTAAATTCTACATTATCTGAAATAGAATTTTATGTTGGACAAGTTTGTACTCTTATAGTTTTGCTCTAAATCCATCAGAAAAGAGAGTATAGGCAATTTTTTAAAAACCCATGTTAAAGTCTTACGTTTTGCGTTTCGTTGCATACACTGCATGTAATTAATATAAAAATAAAAAATTATTTCAACATGAAAAGTGGTTCGTAAAATATTGTTAAAGGTAATAAAAAAAACTTAAGTCTGATAAAACCATTGCGCCTTTTACAAATTTTACGGACCTTGCCAAAAAGAAAGTACAATAAAAAGAATTATTATAAAAGGCAATTATATGAAACTAATTATTATAAGTATATAATAAATAAAATAAAAAATATAAAGCATTGACAATCTTAACAAAATGAAAATGTAAGAAATATTATGATAGATAAGATAATCAAAAAATACTCACAATGAAAATCAAAAATAAAATAAAAAGTATAAAGCAATGGTTTAGTATTAGAAAAAATTTCTATAACGTCTAAAATCCTGGTTTAGTGTATTTTTAAAAAATATATGTACATTAAAAATTTTATTTTCTGATAAAATGTCCCTACATCCAATGGTAAAAAGGAAACTTATTTTATATGCAGGTTTATAAAAAATATTTATAGTTTTTTATATTAAAAAACAAATATAATCAAATTATATTTCATTCCATTCATTTTCCCTCTATTTGGTTAAAGAAACATTCTTTTATTATAATACAACAGTCATTAGTTTGCATTAATATTTTTCTTTAATGTTATAGAGCTTAAACAATACTGCTGTCAATAATTTTTAATTAATACCATCTAAAAATAAAGACGTTATACGAAGACTATCTAATACCAGGCTTAAGTTAAAGCATGTTGCGTCTCTCTATAATATGTATTAGAAATGTGACGTTAAACAAAAGTATATAATAAATCGCAACATGTGGGCGGGCCAGTCTACCATTGTACCTCAAAATTCATGCAACAGAATATAAATACACATTTATTTGGCAATATACTACATACTACTACAAAACCGCAACGTATGGTAAAAATATCATCTACTGCTGGTGGGTTTTGAAGTGTTATGTAATTAAGTCATTGTCACTGTTGTATGATTTTGAGTAACAAGATTTTCATTTTTAAAAACTACAAAAGTACAATATTAACTGCAATTTATTTGGTAAGAGTACATTCAATTTATATTTTTTTTTGTTTTAAATTACATTTTTATGTACATAATGTGTACCGTATTATCTATAATTCCTTGGTAGACTTGGCAAGACAATGACTTGTTACATAATACTTTAAAACCCTATACCAGTGGTATTTGGGATTTTTGCTGTACTTTGCTTCAATATTATAATAGCCCGTGGTTAAAAAAATTAAAACAATAAATAAGAAAAAATAAGCTTCATAATAATTACTCGTCACAAACCGGCTGGTGGTTATGAAGCTAATGAAGCATATTACAAATTTATAATAAAAAAAAAACCACAAAGCGATCAAATAAAAGAAAATTAAGAGAGTAATAAATCGCAAAAGTATGAATGTTTGTGTGAATGTTTGTATGTAATCGAGTTGCCAGGTTATAAAAATTTATTTTTAATATTATATGAAAGATTTTATAATTTTAACAAAAACAACATTTTGTAATCTATTTGTACACTTTTAATTGAATAAAATAATTCTTTAACTTAAAATGTAAATGAAAATATTAATAATATTGTTATATACATTTATATTTGTAAATTATTAAACTTTTTATTATTCAAAGTAATCCGGCAACTCAAATAATTTATTAAAATAAATTATATGTAATATCATAACAAAATTTCTAAATTAAAAAAAAATGTATAAAAATCTTAAACTAATGTAACTATTTAAAAGTTAAATTCATAATATATAATAAAGATACACAAATACCAAAAATCTTCATGATTCACAACGATGTGAAGTGGTATGTTTTTCTTATGTTCTAAAAAATATCATTTGTGAATTTCATATTTATAGATATTGGAAACTGAAGGATACACTGCATTGTACCTATAGAGTACATCGAAGATTATAAATACGAGTTATATGATTATTTGGACTATTGCAATTATTACAATCTGAAATCGTAATATAGAAGTTCTTTCATCTGAGGCGAAACTTTTTTTTATAAAAAAGTCTTCAATGTTTACATATTTTTTATTAATTAGTAATATTTATTTCTGAATATAGAAAAGTGGATCAAATCCTGAGATGGAATTTTCCTTCATTCAATATTACAAGAAAATGATTCAATTTCAATCGAAGCATATGGACTATTAGTTCAAATCATATATACGAGTATACTACGTTGATGTTAAACAATATTTGGAAAAATGAATTCATTCTAAAACGAAGGCATCATTTGAATAAAAATTATCTTCCTTTATTATATTACTTTTATTGTTTATAGGGTAGCAGTTTCACAAAAAATATATTTTTAAAAAACTTGTCAAGACCTTGTCAACCTTCTTTGGAAAGCGATATTGAATATTTTGGAACTTAAAATGGAAACCACTCTATTCGCTGACGATTCTGCTACCATCGGAAAAACTATATTATTATTGACGAAGTTGAACAAGAATAGTAAATACATTTATATTTAAAGAAAAAAAAAACATATTAACTAATTACTATTTTTTATTTAACAGAACGCATATCTGTTTGATCACTGGAGGAAAATTTCGTCGTATTTTCAGAAAGTAAACATATAAATTACTACATGAAACATTCTTCAAATTTTGCGTGACAAATTCTACGAGAAAACTTTGCAATGTCCAAATAAAGTAAGTCAAAATTCATATTAACATTCTCTGTGGCCTTGATATACAGTATGTCATCGGATCGAGTTAGAAAGAAGGAAAACATTTTTATTTTTTATTTTACGAGAAACATTTATTCTTAATTAAAGTTTTTACATGTTTCAATACTGACAATTCAGTTTTAACCTTTTCAAATTTTCTTTTAGTCTCAGACAAAAGTAGTTCGACTTAGAATTTTTCTAATTGTAAGCCCCAAAAAACAAGTTTGCGTTATCATAGAAATTATTGTTAACATGACTTTAACTTTAGTTTCATAAATTTAACAACAAAAATAATATAAACAGTAACTATTCTACTCAATCGATTCACGGTTTGTTGAGCGCACAATTGTAGTCTTCGATGCAATTATTTAACTTCTTTGAATTTCTTCCGCAGAGTTAAAGACGTCTTCCAACGGCCCCAAAGATAAACATGAGACCGATTGCCATAGCATTGAATTAGGTAAAATGGTTGTTTTTTGACAACATTTTTAACGATTACAACAGATTTTCCTAATTGACAGTCAATGAAATTAAATAAATAATTCCAGTTATTTTCAAATAAGTCGACCTATTTTCGTTTTTCTATGAAACTAAAAGAAAATTTGAAAAGGTTAAATCTGAATTGGTCGTTTTGCCCACTGCTTCTTTGGAAAACGCTCTTTCTTTATGGCAATTCCAATATATTTAAATAATGTAAGTGTTATTACCGGTTCGATTCATTCTTTCACATTATTCTTTTTGTTTAGTTATCGTCTTTTGCTAACGTTTTTGGCAGTTTTCCGTTAGCATTTACAGGGAATCCTGAAGACTAATTCGTTCCGCCCAGAAGATTTTTACTACATAGTTTATTGTCATTATTATTTATTGTAATATTTTAATAATATATAACTTTCCTATTTTGTGTATCTAAGTTATTATTATACATCTGTTAAAGAAAACTGATTTTAAATGCTTCAAATTTCTTTCTTTTAATACAATTTTCTTAAAAAATATATTTCGTATTTATTCGTATTATCGATAAACAAAAAATTCATCTTGGGTCAGTACTGCAAAATTTAATTTTCCCGCCCGAGAAAAATGGTGGCATATCGGCGAAACTCAAGTAAGTAAAAATAATGAAATAATCATCTTCATGAGGTAAATTTTATCTTTATTATCTAACAAATATACAAGTAAAACCTAATTTTAAAATGACATTATTTACACTTGCAATAGACCACGTTAGTGAGGTTAAGATTTACATTTGGCGCGAAACCCTAATTCAAATCTGAGTGCATGCATTTCTTATGGGAGTACATTTTCAATACACGATATTAAAGCATTTTGGCGATTCTTAATTATAACATAGGGTTTTTTTATATTCCAAAACATTACTCTTTGCTTTCCGTATAGAAAAAGTACAAATTAAAGAATAAATTAAGAAAAATTTGATTTTAAAGAAAGTAGTATCGTAAATAGCAACATATGTCGTTACTTGGTGCAGCAGGTTAAAAACGCCGCGTTGAAGTGACAGGTTCAACTGAATACTAAGACAGCTACGACACACGTTTTCAGAAATTTGCACCTACTGTTTAAATTGATGTTTATTAAATAATATTATGTTTTTCGGGTGTGTATATTATATTAGAAAATAGATAGAACATTAGAGATTAGTATTTATAAGGTTTAATAATTAAGATTTGCATTTTATAATATTTTCTAGCAGTTTAAAGATAGCATATTTTTATTCCCATAAGAATAACATGGGCGTATAAATCGGCAGAGGCGAGTTAGGGTTTCAGTTTGAATTTGGCGCCACAAAATGACCGTTACACTAATGCAGTCTATTCATACGTTTTATTATAAAAAATTCTTTTGTAAGCACAGTAGTTCTGAAACGTTTTTATAATAACATAATCAAATCTAACTGATCAAAATTATAGTACAAAGAAATGCTTAATAGCGATGTGTCGTTTTAAAAAGTTTTAATTGTTATTTGTAAATTTGTTTTTATAAATTTTGTGTGAAGTAAATTTTGAAGCAAATCGGTTCTCAAACAGTGGAGTTTCATATAACTATAAAATTACACATTTATTCAAGGAGATTTTATTACTACTAGAGTTATATTTCATTTTTAATCAAACACGAAATAAAATTAAATATCGTTAATGAAAAGACTGCAGTATTACAATGAAAAAAAATTAACTTCCACGGAATAAAATTAGTAGTCATTTTTTCATTATGATACCTATGTTACCGACATTCCGAAAGTTAGTTGACAGTTTCATTTTATACAATTTTTGTTCATATTTTTTCTTTGGAATAAAAATGTAAGTAGAGACCTGAGAAAAACTCCAGTATAATATATTGTAATTAAGAATTGCTTACTTTTAACTGTAAATAGTGCTATTGTTTCCAAATAATATTTGAATTTTTAAACGTTAAACTGAATAAAAAATCGGTTCTCAAACAGTGGAATTTCAAATAACTAACTATAAAAATACACATTTATTCAAGGAAATTTTATTACTACTATATTTATATTTCATTTTAAATCAAACACGAAATAAAATTAAATAGTAGTTAATTTTTAAATTTATAAATTAATATTGTCAATCCTAATACAACTGCCAGCGTCTTCAGTGAAGTTAGTCTAGGAATATTTGGTTTTAATTTAGTTACTTCGTCATACATTTGGCAATATTGACTGTTGACATTGGATACGTCAAAATTTATATTAATTAAATACGTTATGTTTTTAACTTAAATTAGTTGTAGCACCTTTGCTCCAGTCTATTATTCGTGAAATTATATTTAAATCTTTGATATCAATACTCTATAAGAAGATATAATAGTTCATAGTATGATTGTCAAAGTGACGGATGACAGCGTGATTTTTCTTAAATTTAGACATGGCTATTAGGAGTTATCTACACAGGAGCGATTTTTGCGGAATCCAGAATTCATTTTGCTATATTATCATAAAGAGAATTTATTTTATTAAGAAATGTAAAGAAGTTAGCAATGTATTGTGTATCACAACTTGTACAAATGAAAATACTGCAAGAAACAAAGTATTTGTTTACATATGTGTTATTTCTATAATTTTACCTTCAATTGTATCTGTGTAGTGAAGTCACATTTAAATAAGAATTCTAAAATACAGTCCAAAACTGATCAGTCTATCATTTGGAACAAGCCTTTACAAACGCAGGTTGAAAAATATCACAAAGTTTCAATAAAACCATTCTACAAAAACACGACTGGAAATTTTCTTGATTTTCTTTTTACATTTTCAGAACATAAGCAAAGAAATTTTGTCTGAAACGAGTGCATAAAGTATTATACCTATAGGGAAATTAAAAGCAGATTAAAAAATCCCCATAAAACTACATATTCTGCAATGAACTCTTTCATTGTAGATGTACATTTGTACCAATAGAATTAGATTGGTACAGAGAAAATATGACAGTGATTATTATAACGAAAATGTTGTTGTTAAGAATCAATGGCTACAATTTTTATTGTAATCAAGCTATGCGGTATGGCTTGGAAACCAAAAGTGAAGCGAGATCAGTATTTCAAGCTTCAACTAATATATTATACATGAAATTGGACTTGTAGTGTTGTAATATTATCTAACCAACCATACTTAGCATGTAGTGGTGGTTTTATCAAAACAGAAAACGGATTTGAACTTTGGAAATAAAATGTCCTTATTCCTGTCAAAACAAATTCATTGTAGATTTACAAAATAAGAAATCAGCTGTAAATGATTTAGAATTCCATTAAAATAGTAACGTTAAACTCAAGAAGTCCGACAAATATTACACACAAGTCCACTTTTCAAAGCACATACTTTATAATACCGTTTGCCATTTCATTATTCGTAGAAAAAGATGAGAAGTTTCTATCTACAATAATTCCAAGGATTAGCGACTTTTTTTTAAATATTTCATACAGATTGTTCTAAATAAGTTTTAATTATATAATGTAATCAATTTTTATGCATTTTGATCAAATATTTCATAACATTATTTTCAATATTAAATATTATAAAAGCCCTTAAGATTTTACTCTGGGAATTCAAGTTTTTTTCTTTTCACATCATACAGGTGATTTGGAAATAAATAAAACAACACTGGCACCACCAGTTGGTTTGGTATGTCACAATGTATTCAAAATATTATTATGTTCTTGTTTTTGCTTAGAATAATAAATTTCATTTATGCCTAAAAATATTATTTTAAAATATATACATAATTAAATATAAAAATATTTAATTGTTAAGTAATTATATCGATTCCTTCTTTAGCAGATGCAATAAATTTCATAATTAGTGCCATCTATGTGATTTTTTTAAACTGTTAAAAATATTGTTCTTTTTTCTGATATACATACAAACAAAACCTTGACATAGGGAAATAACATGGGAAAACAGTTTTTTGCTGTTTCCATCTGTCCCGGTAAATAAAATCGGGTGTATATGGTATCGTTAGTTAGATTAGTTAATTTTGCATCTAATAAAACCAAATGTTGTGTAATATGGCCTTTTCTAACTGAAATATTTGATAAAATAAATTGTATTTTGAAGGTTATCTTTCATATTTTCGAATAAGAAACGTCTAAAACAAAATGCTCCATAGCCGAGTGGATAAGAGGGCGGATTCATAATATAAATAATCTACAAGACCTGGTTCGAGACCACCTCGGCCCTGTTTTTTTTTATTTAATGGTATCAGGCTGGCTAGACCAGTTCTATGAGATAAGACAGAAGGAATATACAAAAACAAAAGCGTGAGCAGAAATATGCACTCATTTGAGGCAACATTTTAATGAATTGAAGGACAATTATTTTTCGACGGCAAAGTCGTCTGTATAAAATCCACAATGCATTAATGCGTTCACGCGCCATTGTCGTAAGACAAAATGTAAATGAATTTTCTTGACCGGGGTAAATAGGCAATCGCAGTGCTACTTGGAATAAATACCCGGCTGCCGGCCGTCGGATCCAAAATGTGTGAAAAGGCTCTAAATGAGAAATATATTTTACGTCGACCGGCTTTTGTATTTTTCAAAAAATTGTTAGAAATATGTCATGTTTCATATCGAATGAAAGGTCTCGTTGTGGGCTAGCGTGCAGAAATGACAAAAATGTTCCATGTCGATCGACTTTTGTTTTATGCACAAAGTTGTCAGAAGTATGCCGTGTTTGGTATCAAATGAAAGCACTCAAGTAGGGCAGCCATATTGAAATAACAAAAATTTGCCAGGTCGATCGGCTTTTGTTTTTTTTTGCAAAATTTGTCAGAAGTATGTCATGTTTGGTATTATATGAAAGGTCTCGTCGAGAGCTGGTGTACAGGAATGAAATTAGCCGTCAACTGTAAATATTTCATTGATGCCGGAGGCCTAGGGAAAGCTCAGCGTAGCTGAGCATTCGCTATCATATACTATTTTGATAGATTCACTATATATATATCTATATTTGGATTCATCTCGAGCATCGCAAAAACTTTGCTCACGGGTACAGGTCAAACCATTCATGTAATAATTTTAATATTATTTTATTAGATGTGGATTATTGAGGACCAATCGCTTTCGGGTGTCCCATATTTTTACCGTGCATAGTTTTTGTGTAAAAAATCGAAAACTAAGCGAAAAAGGAAAACTGGAACAAAACTGAAAAAAATATCCTAGATGCCAGGTTTAAATTTAAAAAGAATTACTGTGCCATCCGTCATTTTTGACAATTCAATATGAAACTTTTAATTGATTTATTTTGAAAATGAAAAGAGATATTGTGAAGGTAATTACATTTTTATACATTATAATAGTGAGCGAAATATATTAAGTGTGGTGTATTTAAAATATTTAATTTGATGACGTTTGACGTTTATCATCTGTTGGGTCAGTCAATCAAAAAATTCGTGGCACAAGTTTTATATTTTCAAAGAGAAATATACAGAAATATAAAGTAAACAATGTACAATACACTTTGTGATGTAAGTATATTATTTTAAATTTGTTTCTTTGTATTTAAAGATGTATTTTCATTTCAGTTACAATTTTTAATTAGTTATCCAAACAAGAGTATATTTATAGAAGAGAAATAACATAAAATTACTAAAAATAACACTACTGAAGTGTAATTAGTTATCATAAAAGTGCATTGTACATAATAATTTACGGCAAACCTTATTTACAATATTTAAATTTTCATGACATATGACGTGTCCAAACGTCAGCTCTAATCAAAAAATCATCTTGCAAGTCTTGTATTTGCTTGGAGAAATATATAGTAAAATTAGTTTAAAAGTAAAATTACACTACATTTTATAATGTAAGTATGTAATTTTATATTTTCTTGAATGTATTTAAATATGTGTTTTCATTTCAGTTATACTCGTATTTCTCCAAACAAGAATATATTCATAGAAAAGAATAACATAAAATTATGGATAATAACACTATTGACAAAAATTTAATTATGGAAATCAAACAAGGCGCGTCGTATTCAGTCATAAACACATTTATTTAAAAATACTGACAAACCTTTCCTTCATACCCCCTTGGAAGAAATGTTTAATAATTTATTGTACAATAATTATTTTCAATTATGTATCTGGTTTATAGTAAACTGTAAGTAACTGCATTTTATACATTCTTTATGTATTCTTTCATCAAATTTCAGATGAAAGTATTTGATTACAACAACAATTAGATTTTTAAAATTTCTATTGTATTTTGTTATAGAATGACATGATTTTTTAAATGAAAACGTATACAAAAACAAAGTATCTATCCAATTATTCAATTATCATTGATATTTCAAACAATAAACACTTTCTGAAACCAAATATTTAACGAGAAATGCTTTTGATGACATGTGCTCCCAGGTGAATGGATTACATGAAAATTCATATTTTTACTACGAAATAATGCAAAAAAAATGTTTGAAAATTGTTGGATATTAGTTTAAGGTACGATATAAACATTATTAGGTAATTTTTTTATTTTTATCACTTACAGATATCATATTAGGTTACTGGTTCAAAGTGTAATCAAATTAAATTAAAAGAAGCTATTTTTATCATAAATAATGCTATAAAAAGAGTAAATATAATATATTCTTTCATATACAACCATAAAGTTTTTAAATAATGTATTATTTATGTCAAAATTTGTGATGATGACAGTTGCGAGCAAGGTTTGCAATTCCTATAGTTAGTTTTAGTTATTATTCTCTAATTATAAAAATATTTCATTTTACTATATAATATTATTATACTTTTATATTCATTGGAGAGTAAATAAAAATTACTTTATGAACATTATTATTTCATATATTTTACTTATTTTATTCAATTCAAATTTGACAATCTGACATCTAAAATTCATTTTCATAAACGAAGTGTATCTATTAAAATGATAAGATATATTTTAAAATGATTTACTTAGAAATCAAAAATATTTACCGTTTAACAATAAGCCTTTAGATACCCGAAAATTTAAAAGTAAACGGCAGGCTTTGATTGTTAGCTGCTCTTTTTGTAAATTTTCGGGACCCTAAAGGCTCATTGTTATTTGTTAAGGTATATTTATAATATTTTTATTAAAAAAAATTTTTGTGTTCTTATTAAATTTATTAACAAGTTTCTTTGAATTTAAAAATTTACACTGGTCACATCCAGTAATCCGACTGTATAACACATGTTTGAACGCATCCAAAATACAGTTGTCAAATTATCTTGTCATTTTGACATTGCTGAAAATATAAGTATTATACTTATAGCGAAATTGAAAGCACATTAAATAAGGTTGGAAGTGCAAAGAAAAAATCAGTAGAAAGAAGAAGTCAAAATATAAAAACCGTAATAAAAATGTTATACGATAGATAAATTCGCAATAATACTACATATTCTGCAATGAACTCTTTCATTGTAGATGTACGTATGTACCAATAGAATTTGATTGGTACCGAGAAAATATGACAATGATTATTATAATGAAAATGTTGTTGATAAGAATCAGCTACAATTTTTATTGTAATCAAGCTATGTGTTATGGCTTGGAAACCGAAAGTGAAGCGAGATCAGTATTTCAAGTTTCAACTAACATTTAAAACACGAAAATGGACTTGTTATGTTGTAATATTATCTAACAAACCATACTTAACATGAAAATAGTAACGTTAAATTCAAGAAGTACGACAAATATTACACACAAGTCCTCTTTTCAAAGCACATGTTTTATATTACCGTTTGCCATTTCATTATTCGTAGAGAGAGATAAGAAGTTTCTATCTACATTTATTCCAAAGATTCACGACTTTTTTTTTAAATATTTCATACAGTTTGTTCTAAATAAGATGTAATTGTACATTTATGTTTTCAACGCATATTTATATATATTATTATATTTATTTCGTAACATAATTTTCAATAATAAATATTATAAGAGCCCTCTGTATTTACTCTGGAGATTCAGGTTTTTTTTCTTTTCACATCATACTTGTGATTTGGAAATAAATATAACAACACTATCACTACCAGTTAATATAATAATAATATTTTAATTCATATACATATGAATTAAATATAAAAATATTAAATTAATTTAATAATTATATCGATTCCTTCCTTAGCAGATGCAATAAAATTCTTAATTAGTGCCATCTATGTGATTTTTTTAAACTATTAAAATTATTGATTTTCTCAGATGTATACAGAAACAAATTTTACAAATACTGGTTTAAACGGTATTGTTAAACCTATAAAAATTATGTGTATAAAGGTGTTCATTTTATTTTGTCCACTATTGCTATCTCGAGAACTATAAGAGCTACAAGGTCAGTTAAATTAGCAAAAAATTTCTATTTTACAACACTATTAACATGAGACAAACTAATTTTTTTTTTAACCAGTGTTTCTCAAAATACGTGTCCCAACTTTTTTATTTTAAATGTGAACCTATTTTTTCATTTGCTTATTCAATAGAGAATATTATTCTGAATTCAATGATATAATATTATCATACCCTAACATAACGATTTTTTTGAGAAAAATGCATCTGAAGTTTTATATTAATTTGATTAAAATATGACAATAATAATACAAGTATTTGTTTTACCTGGAATTAGAGTGCCTTGAATTAAATATGTGAATAAAAGTATAATGAATGAAATAAAACAGTTTATAATTTTTATTTTCATATTTCATTATTTTTTAAATTTTATTTTAATTTCATTTGACAGTTATGAACACTTAACAAAACCAAGTATTCAAAAAATTGCGAATACTCTCTCTCCTGATATATTTAGAGCAAAACTACAAAAGTACAAAGTTGTTCATATTTCAACTTTACATCAGATAAAATCATAACCGATGGAACCGCACGTCTATTGTATGAAATATATTAAATATAATATTTACCTTTTTCGGCAAAAATTAGACAGTTAGGGAAATAAAAAAAAATTATATCTGAGAGTTTATTATTGTTATTATGTCATTCTAATTAATGTTATATTTGATATTAATTATTAATTTTGTAAAATTCTAAAATTATTTTAAAAATGTATGTTTTCTATATAAATGTTTTCTGGCTTGCATAAATGACAAATATATTTTACATCGACCGGTTTTTGTTTTTCAAATAATTGTTAGAAATATGTCATGTTTGGTATCAAATGAAAGGTCTTGTTGTGGGCTAGCGTACAGAAATAACAAAAATGTTCCATGTTAATCGACTTTTGTTTTATGCAAAAAGTTGTCAGAAGTATGACATGTTTGGTATCAAATGAAAGGTCTCGGAGAGGGCTAGCGTGCAGAATTAACAAAAATGTGCTATATCGATCGGTATTTATTTTATGCAAAAAGTTGTCAGAAGTGTGTGGTATTTGGTATCAAATGAAAAGTCTCGTTGAGGGCTAGCGTGCAGAATTGACAAAAATGTTCCATGTTAATCGACTTTTGTTTTATGCAAAAAGTTGTCAGAAGTATGTCGTGTTTGGTATCAAATGAAAGGTCTCGGTTAAGGCTGGTGTGTATAAATGACAAAAATGTTTCATGTCGAACGGCTTTTGTTTTATGCAAAAAGTTGTCAGAAGTATGACGTGTTTGGTATCAAATGAAAGATCTCGGAGAGGGCTAGCGTGCAGAATTGACAAAAATGTGCTATGTCGATCGCTATTTGTTTTTTTGCAAAAAGTTGTCAGAAGTGTGTGGTGTTTGGTATCAAATGAAAGGTTTCAATGAAGGCTGGTGTGCAGAATTAACGAAAATGGTCAATGTCGATCAGCTTTTGTTTTTTGCCAAAGCTTGTCACAAGTATATAGTGTTTGGTATCAAAGGAAAAGTCTCGGTGTGGGCTAGCGTGTAGATATGATAAAAATGTTTCATGTCGATCGACTTTTGTTTTATGCAGAAAGTTGTGAGAAGTATGTCGTGTAAATTATCAAATAAAAGGTCTCGGTGAGAGTTGGGGTACATAAATGACAAAAATGTTTCATGTCGACCGGCTTTTGTTTTTTGCAAAAATATATTAGAAGTATATCGTGTTTGCAATCTAATGAAAGGTCTCGGTGAGGCCTGACGTGGATATATAAAATAATTGTTTCATGTCGATCGGCATTTGTTTTTTGCACTGACAGCGGAGCTCTAGGGAATGCTCGGCGTAGCCGAGAATTCGCTAGTCATATACTATTTTGATAGATTCTCTATATATATATATATATATATATATATATATATATATATATATATATATATATATATATATATATATATATATATATATATATATATATCTATATTTGGATTCATCTCGAGCATCGCAAAAACTTTGCTCACGGGTACAGGTCAAACCATTCATGTAATAATTTTAACATTATTTTATTAGATGTGGTTTAATGAGGACCAATCGCTTTTGGGTGTCCTATATTTTTACCGTGCATAGTTTTTGTGTAAAAAATCGAAAACTAAGCCAAAAAGGAAAAGTGGAACAAAACTGAAAAAAATATCCTAGATGCCATGTTTAAATTTAAATAGAATTACTGTGTCATCCGTCATTTTTGACAATTCAATATGAAACTTTTATTTGATTTATTTTGAAAATGAAAAGAGATATTGTAAATGTAATTATATTTTTACACATTATAATAGTGAGCGAAATATATACAAATACATTGAATGTTAAGTATGGTGTATTTAAAATATTTAATTTTATGACATTGACGTTTATCATTCGTTGGTCTATAACCAAAAAAGTCGTTACACAAGTTTTATATTTTCAAAGAGAAATATACAGAAATATAAAGTAAACTTTGTTTAAATGAATATGTACAATACACTTTGTGATGTAAGTATATCATTTTAAATTTGTTTCGCTGTATTTAAATATGTATTTTCATTTCAGTTATAATTTTTAATTGGTTACCCAAACCAGAGTACATTTAGAGAAGAGAAATATCATAAAATTACTCATATTAGCACTACTGAAGTGTAACTGATTATCATAAAAGTGCATTGTACATAATAATTCACGGCAAACCTTATTTACAATATAATCAAACAATCATAATGCAAGTCTTGTATTTGCTTCGAGAAATATATAGTAAAATTAGTTTAATATTAATATTACACTACGTTCTGTAATGTACGTATGTAATTTTTATATATTCTTGGCTGTATTTAGATATGTGTTTTCATTTCAGTTATAGTTTTTAATTGGTTAAGATATCCAAACAAGAATATATTTATAGAAAAGAAATAACATAATATTACGGATAATAACACTATTGACAAAAAAATAAATTCTGGAATTTAATCAAGGCGCGTCGTATTGAGTCATAAACACATTTATTTAAAAATACTGACAAACCTTTCCTTTCCCACTTGGAAGAAATGTTTAATAATTGATTGTACAATAATTATTTTGAATTATGTATCTGGATTATAATAAACCGTAAGTAACTGCATTTTATACATTCTTTATGTATTCTTTCATCAAATTTCAGATGAAAGTAGTTGATTACAACAAAGATTTGATTTTTAAAAATTCTATTGTATTTTGTTATGGAATGAAATGATTTTTTAGATAAAAACTTTTATAAAAACAACGTATCTATTCAATTATTAATTTATCATTGATATTTCAAACAATAAACACTTTCTGAAACCAAATATTAATTGAGAAATGCGTTTTCTATAATAAGGCAATTCGTTGGATGAAAATCATTATTATAACGTATCCTTGAAAATGAAACCAGAAAAATTGCACGATATTATAAAATTTAACAAAAATGGTTCATTTGACACTTGAGTAGGAGACAACTAAGTGAAAAATGTCATATTAACTAAAATGTATAATGAAATATTGTACGAAATTTAATAAGAAATCATCTCCAATACAGGTACTTTTATATAGAATATAAATATTTATATATTAATAGTTAAATATTTTATTTTTTAGATGAGAATATAACCTACACGTACTCAGATACTCTAACATGGAATTTTTTATAAACTCAAACAATCTATTGGGCAATAATTATAAAAATAAGTAATAGTAAAACATATTCTTTATTAAATGCAAACTAAAGAATATTCCAGAATGAATTATTTAATCAAGAAAACTACATTTCAAAATTGATTTATAATTTGACGTTTAAAAAACTATATTTGATTACTATTCAAACACTTCCAAAGGTAAATTCATACTGTACAGTATTCTTCCCTTATACCGGGTGTCTTAGCTCGGCCGACACATGGGAGTTTTACATGGGAAATCAGTAAATTATGAATAGTATCTCCCCAGTGCAAGATATTAACTTGAAATTTTGTATACTTATGGGAGAATATTAATTCTATGGATCACACTTATTTGAAATATGCAATTTCGTCTGCAGGGCGAGATTTATTTAATTTAAAATCTAATATTTTCGTTCAAAGTCAGAAAGCCATGAACATAAAAGAAAATATCTATGTGACAGTTCTGACAGTTAATGACATGCCATGGTAGATATTTATATTTCTGTAATATTGGAATATTATTTAACAATAAGAAACTAAACTCAGCTTAAATAATATGAAAATACAGGGAATAAGAATTAAAATTAGTGATATTTCACTAAACTGTCAGATAAATATTTTCTTTTATTTCCATGGCTGTCTGATTTTGAACGAAAATATTAAATTTTAAATTAAATAAATCACGCCCTGCAGACGAAATAGCATATTTAAAATAAGTGTGATCCATAGAATTAATATTCTCCTATAAGTATACAAAATTTCAAGTTAATATCTTGCACTGGGGAGATACTATTCATAATTTACTGATTTCCCATGTAAAACTCCCATGTGTCGGTTGAGCTGGGACACCTGGTATATAAATACTTTTAAATCTAATTTATACATATTTTAGAGAGTTAGACTATAGATTTTGTCTGATTACGTGGAAAAACTGACAAGCCTTTATTTCATACAGTTTTGGAGGAAATTGTTTAACAATTTAATGTACAATAATTAATATATAAATAAATAATGTATCTGGACTTTATTAAATTTTTATTAATTGCAATTTACTCTTTCTTTACGCATTTTTTAACATTTCTGAGGAAAACATTTGATTACAATAGAAATTACATTTTTCAAAATTCTGTAGTATTTTATAATGAAATGAGATGATTTCTCAGATGTAAACGTTTACATAAACAAAGTATCTATCCATTTATCCATTTGTAACTGATGTATGAAACAATAAACACCTTTTCAAACCAAATATTCACCGAGTAGTTCGTCTGATTATCAGCTGATGGCATCAGCTCTTAGTCGAACTTGAATGTATTTGAACTGCACGAAAATTCATGTTTTCATTAAGAAATAATGCAAAAGAACGTATAAAAATTGGTCACTTTATCTACAACTTACAGGCATATAAATTTTCAGTTATGTGTGAGTAGTTCATATATACCTCAACAGATGGCGCTAGAGTAGCACTTAAATTTCAAAATAATTTCAAATTGTATTTATTATACTTTTATAATCATTTAAATTGATATTTATAATAAAAAATAAATTATTAATAACAATAACAATAGTTGTAGATAAATGCATATATAATTCAGCTTCATAAATATATAAATGAACATAGCAACAGAAAAACATGAATATAATCTTGTTTTTTTTGGCAATATAAAAATGTATCAGTTTATAAATTTTGGTATGTTATTTCACATTATTTATATTTATAAAATAGATAATTATTTTCAAAATAATACATTTTTATATATTCTTTAACTAACTTCATACTTATTGTGTCAAGTGATGACAGTTATGCTGTCAAACTTAATGTATTGTATGGAACTACAAATTTTGCTAAGGTATAATAAAAAAGAATGTATGAAAATTAGTTAAATTCATCTTTGAATAATTTTTTTCAAGGTATGATATAAATAATAAATATAAATAATAAAAAAAAAAAATTAGGATCGAGGCGGTCTCAAACCAGAGCAAGTGGTAAGTTATTATTATTTATTTTCTAAACGGTCTCGCGTGCCGCTTTTAAATTGTTATAAATAAATAATATACATTACAACAAATGTTTCTAGGTACAACACATAGTAGCATCCCCCGTAGAAGAGTGTGAAAAAAATTCCTCAAGTTCAAAACTTGACAAATTAAACATATATTTTTATTTATTTCCTAAATTGTCTCGCATTTGAAATGGTTATAAATAAATAATATACATTACAACAAATGTTTTTTAGTTTCATCATCGTCATTTTATATTATTAAAAGTAGTCTTAATATTATGATTGGCTATTGCAAAACTGTGAAGTTCTTAAATTTTATTTCCTGGAAATAATTATTAACATTTGCTTCCACAGGCGTTTATTGTTATTATTTTTTTGTACAATCAATTTGATGTCAATACTTCAAATATACCTTACATTCATTATTTATTATTATCTTCTTCATTATCTGCATGGTTTTAATTTATTCAAATTACTTAAATAAAAATACGGTATAATAAAAATTCGCACGTCCATGAACATAAATTTAAAATTTTCTTCCTAGATATACAGAGTGTTCCATTTAAGCGTGCCACCATTGCTATCTCGAGAACTATAAGAGCTACGAGGTTGGATAAATTAGCAAAGAACCACCATTTTACAAGACTAATACAATGAGCAAAAAAAAAAATTTTTTTCGACCAGTGGTTCTCAAAATACGAGACACAACTTTCTTATTTTAAATGGGAACATATATTTATTTTTAGGTTATTCGATAGAGTATTTTTTTCTGAATTCAACAATATAAACATCACTATACTAAACGATTACATTCACTCTATATATATATATATATGTACAGGGTGTCCCATTTAAGATACGAATGCATTGGTATCTCGAGAACCGTAAGAGCTACGAGGTTGGTTAAATTAGACAAAAGTTGCCCCGTTAGGAGGCTATTTTAATAGTGTTTTGTTATTTGCGAAAAAATGCATAGATCACTAGATATAGGGGAAAATGTAAATTTAGTGATTTTCTTTTTTTGCTTATAACTTTGTTATATGAAATAATACGAGATTCTGGTTTGCACTTTCTTAAGGCACTTTTGTAGGGTGAATTTGCAGAAGTACTCAATTTTTTTTTATATTTAACCATTTACGAGTTACTGATAGCAACTTTTATTTTTCATATGGAGGTCATATTAAGTTATGGTATTTTTAAATAGAGATTTTTTTTAGCTTTACAATGATATAAAACAGTAATAATTTATTTTTATAATTAACAGAAAAATTAACAAAAATTGTTATTTATACTAAAATTGCATTGAGAAAAGTAAACCAAAAGCTGCTGTGGAAGAAAAAAACTATTTCATAACATATATTGCAACAAATATTTAATTAAAGTTAAAAATACAAAAATAATTTGCGAAAACTGAACAATAAATATAGTTAGAAAAAAGTAAATCGAAGGCGGCTGTGGAAGAAAATAACTAAATTTATTGTAAAGTCATCATAGTAAAGCTAAAAAAAATCTCTATTTAAAAATACCATAGCTTAATATGACCTCCATATGAAAAATAAAAGTAACTCGTAAATGGTTAGATATAAAAAAAAATTGAGTACTTCTGCAAATTCACCATACAAAAGTGCCTTAAGAAAGTGCAAACCAGAATCTCGTATTATTTCATATAACAAAGTTATAAGCAACAAAAGAAAATCGCTAAATTTACATTTTCCCCTATATCTAGTGATCTATGCATTTTTTCGCAAATAACAAAACACTATTAAAATAACCTCCTAACGGGGCAACTTTTGTCTAATTTAACCAACCTCGTAGCTCTTACGGTTCTCGAGATACCAATGCATTCGTACCTTAAATGGGACACCCGGTATATATATATATATATATATATATATATATATATATATATATATATCTATATATCTATCTATCTATAGATTCATCACGAGCATCGAGTAACATTTGTAATCGCCTACAGCCTGAACCATTCAAGTGATTGTTATAATTTTTTTTTAATATGTGGGGGCTAATGAGATCTGGTGCCTTTTGGGTGTCTCATATTTTTACTATTAGTAGTTTTCGTGTAAAAAATTAAAACTTTGCACAAATGCTGCCTTGAAACAATGGATCCCAGAGGCCATGTCTAACTTTAAGAAGAATCACGCCGTCATCCGTCACTTTTGACAATCTGCCTATGAACTTTATATGATTATATCTTTTAATAGAACATTGATATCGAAGATTTAAATACAGTATCATGAATAATAGACTTGAGCAAATGTGTTACAACTAATTTAAGTTTAAAACATAACATATTTAATTAATATAAATTTTGACGTTTCCAATGTCAAAAGTCAATGTTGCCAAATGTGTGATGAAGTAACTAAATTAAAACCAAATATTCCTAAACTAACTTCACTGAAGACGGTGGCAGTTGTATTAGGGTTGACAATATTAATTTATAAATTTAAAAATTAACTACTATTTTTTAATACAAACAGTGTTGCCAAATTATAAAGTAACTAAATAAAAATCAAATATTCCTAAATAAAATAAATTGAATACTTTGCTGTGTTTGTTATCAAAAGAAAGGAAACCATAAGGGCCAGTTTTAAAATGACAAAAAAAAATGAGTCATATCGATCTGCATTTGTTTTACGTAAAAAGTTGCTAAAAGTAGGTCGTCCTTGAGTTTTAAGGAAACGACACAATACGGACTGGTGTGCACGAATGACAAAAATGTTCTATGTAGATTAGAATTTGTTTTTTGCATAATGTTGCCAGAAAAATGTCGTGTTTGGGTATTTTCGAATTACAAAAGTCAATGTTGCCAAATGTTTAATAAAGTAACTAAACAAAGAACAAATATTCCCAAATGAAAGGTTACTGAAGACAGTGAATGTTATATTAGGCTAGGTCACGATGAAGGCTAGCGTGCAAAATGAACAAAAATGAACTATGTCGATCGGTTTTTGTTTTTTGCCAAAAATTCTGAGAAGTATGTGGTGCTTGGTATCAAATGAAAAGGCTCGATTAGGGCTGGCGTGTAGAATTAACAAAAAAGGTCAATGTTGATCGGCTTTTGTTTTTTGCAAAAATTTCTCAAACGTATATCAAGTTTGGTCTCAAATGAAAGGTCTCGTTGAGGGCTGGCGTGCAGAATTGACAAAAATATTCCATGTCGATCGGCTTTTGTTTTATGCAAAAAGTTGTCAGAAGTATGTCGTGTTTGGTATCAAATGAAAAGTCTCGGAGAGGGCTAGTGTGTACATATGATAAAAATGTTTCATGTCGATCGACTTTTGTTTTATGCAGAAAGTTGTCAAAAGTATGTCGTGTATGGTACCAAATGAAAGGTCTCGGTGAGAGTTGGGGTACATAAATGACAAAAATGTTTTATGTCGACCGGCTTTTGTTTTTTGCAAAAAAAATATTAGAAGTATATCGTGTTAGCAATCTAATGAAAGGTCTCGGTGAGGCCTGACGTGGAAATATGAAATAATTGTTTCATGTCGATCGGCATTAGTTTTTTGCACTGACAGCGGAGCTCTAGGGAATGCTCGGCGTAGCCGAGAATTCGCTAGTCCTATATACTAAACGATTAGATTCACTTTCTCTCTATAGATTCATCACGAAGATCGAGTAAATTTTGTAAAGGCCTACAGCCTGAACCATACAAGAGATTGATGTAATTTTTTTTAGATTGTAGGGAATAATGTGAATTACGATCCTTTTGTGGTCGCATATTTTTACTGTGAGTGGTTTTTGTGTAAAAAAAATAAAATTGTGCAAAATTGGTACCTTGAAACAATGGATCCCAGAGGCCATGACTAAATGTAAGAAGAATCACGCCGTCATCCGTCACTTTTGACAATATGTCTATGAACTTTAAATGTTTATATCTTTTAATAGAACATTGACATCAAAGATTTAAAAACAGTATCATAAATAATAGACTTGAGCAAATGTGTTACAACTAATTTAAGTTTAAAACATAACGTATTTAATTAATATAAATTTTGACGTTTCCAATGTCAAAAGTCAATGTTGCCAAATGTGTGATGAAGTAACTAAATTAAAACCAAATATTCTTAAACTAACTTCACTGAAGACGGTGGCAGTTGTATTAGGGTTGACAATATTAATTTATGGTGGTTTCGTGGTGTCAACACGTATGAGTTTGTGCTCCGTAAAGAATTTAAAAAATATATGAAATACAAGGATATAGAGAGATATTAAAAATAAAGCAAGTTACTAAGAAAAGACCCCAAAGGAAGATATAAAGGAAAAGATAAGTATCGTCAGATAAAAGATTAAAAAGCAAATAAAAATTATTAGCCGTTTGTAGGTTATACACATACTCTTTCAAGAGAGCTACATTGCCAGCAAAGCATAATCAAGAATTGCATTTTGCAAAGTAGTGTTTTGAGCCAGCGGCAGATATCAGGTTACCGCCCGAATCAAGTAAGGTGATAACACAAACTGAACTGACGACGCATAGAACACCACCAAGCAAAACTAGCAAGCAACACTAGCAAGTAAAGAGAATTGCATACCTTCAGTTAATAAAATGGATGCTCAAATAATCCTAGATGCAATAGCCGATTTGAAAAAGGAATTAGCAAACATACAAAAAGAGATAAATACTAAATTCAATATCACAGCAGATAATTTAGAATACCTTACCAGTAAAATAGTGAAAATAGAAAAAAATTGGAAAGAACAGGAAAAAATAAATAGAGAAAAAAATCTTTTAATTTTTGGCCTAATAGAAGAAGAAAGAAATAAATATCAACTAGAAAATGCTTGCATAGATCTAATAAAAAACACAATAAAAATAGATATAAATAACAGAGATATTGATAATATATATAGACTAGGAAAAAAGACAAATAAAACAAGACCGGTTCTAATAAAATTAACAACAAGAAGGAAATTAATAGAAATTTTGGCAAACCGAAAGTTTTTAAAAGGAACAAGAATAATAATATCAGAAGATTATCCAAAAGACATTGCAGATGAAAGAAAAGTATTGATACCACTGATGAAAGACATAAGAAAAGAGGGTAAACATGCAGTTTTGAAATACAATCATTTATATGTTGATGGAATAAAAATAGATAACAATGAAGCAACAATATTAATAAAAGAAAAAAACGACAAAAAACGAATGCATTCTGAAGAAAAGGAACAAAAGAAAAGTCCAAAAACATATGAAGATAACGACAAAAACAAAAAAGAACAAGATGCAAAGAGACAAAAACAACAACCCAATAAAGCAGATATGCCAACTACTTCAAGTGTCAGACCTCAGTTCACAAGTAGACCTAGAACAAATAGCTACGATGAAAGACCAATAAGAAATAATTTATCAAAACAAATATAGCAACCAAACATAAATAAAGTAACAGGAAAACTGGTAACGAAAATGGCTAATACAAAGGAATTAGAAAATAAGTACAATGAAATGGCACCAACACACACACCCGCAATTCCAAGTCTAAGAAAGAAAATAAATAGAAAGAAAGGTAAAAAAACAAAAAATAATAATAAGATTAGAATTAGTACCTGGAATGTCAGAACTATGCTACAACCAGGAAAAACGCAAGAAATAGCTGCAGAAATGCTGAGGTATAAAATAAATATTGCTGCAATACAAGAAACTAGATGGAGTGGAGCAGGAGAAATTGTAAAAGACAATTATATTGTAAAATATTCAGGGGATATAAAACAAGGTCAGTACGGAGTGGCATTTATTATTTTAAATGAATTGAAAAACAATATAATAGATTTTAAACCAATAAACGAAAGAATGGCGTACTGTAGAATAGATACGACACCTTTCAAAATATCAATCTTAAATATATATGCTCCAACAGAGAATGCGAAATCGGAAGAAAAAGAAACGTTCTATGAAGTGTTAGAAGAAGAAATTGAAAAAATGCCAAAAGAAGATACAATAATTGTATTAGGAGACTTTAATGCCCAAATAGGGAAGGAAGACTATATACAGCAAGTAGCAGGAAGACACACAATACATGACAATACAAATGATAACGGACAAAGACTATGCAGACTAGCAACAAGAACAAATCTGATAGTAAGCAGCACAAAATTTAAACACCGGAGAGAACATAAAATAACATGGATATCACCAGATCAACAAACGCAGACACAAATAGACCATATACTTATAACAAGAAGAAAACAATCATCAGTAACGGATATAAGAACCTACAGAGGAGCCTGCGCAGATTCGGACCACTTTATGGTAGCAGCAACCCTAAGACAAAAAGTGAAAAGAACCTCAAAAAATAGTAGTAAAAAAATAAAATGGAATACAGAAAATCTGAATAATGAAAGTATAAGAGAGAAATATATACAAGAACTAGATAAAAATCTAAAAGAAGTAATAAATTATGAAGATGACATAGAAACAAAATGGAATGGTATAAAGACATGTATACAGGAAGCAAGTCAAAAATGGGTAGGAAAAGCAAAACAAGATAAAAGAAAATGCTGGTATAATGACGAATGTAAGAAAATGGCAGATAAAAAGAAAAATGCAAGAATAAAATGGCTACAAACAAAAAAAAATGAAGACAAACAAATATATGAAAAAATAAGAAACGAATGCAACAAAACTATAAGAAAAAACAAGAGAGAATGGACAGAGAATCAGATTAAAGAAATAGAAGAAGAAAGGCAGAAAAGAAATACAAAAAGATTTTACAAACAAATTCAAGCACAAAATAAAATACAGAAAATCAAAGTACATGGCATAAAAAATATAAATGGTAGAATAGCAGAAAACGAACAAGAATATAAACAAATTTGGATTAACCACTTTAAAGATTTATTAACAGATACACAAGATGAAAATGAATTTGAAACCCAAAACAATGAACAAGATAGAATAGTAGAAGAGCCAACGCTAAAAGAAGTACAAGAAATAATAAAAAATGTCACAATGGAAAAACACCAGGTAAAGATGGAATAAATATTGAATTAATAAAATATGGAGGGGTAGTCTTGCAACAACAAATATACGAACTCATAAAGAAAATATGGAGAGATGAAAAGATGCCAAAAGAATGGGAATCTGGACAAATAGTGACAATTCATAAAAAAGGTGACCAGCAAGTATGTAAAAACTACAGAGGTATTACTATGTTGAATACGGTATATAAAATACTATCCACATTAATACAAAGAAGATTAGTAAATGCAGAAAATAACATAATTGGACAATATCAATGTGGATTCAGTAAAGGCAGATCAACAACAGACGCCATACATACAGTCAAACAAATAATTGAAAAATCAGTTGAATACAATCTGAATATAGAAATGCTATTTATTGATTTCCAGCAAGCCTTTGACTCCATTAAAAGAAAAAAGCTTATGACAGCACTTGAGGAGCTAAATATACCAGCAAAATTAAGAAGACTAATCTCGATGACAATGAGGAAAAATAAAATAAGCATTATAACACAAAAAGGGGAGACAGAAGAGATCGAGATAAATAAAGGGGTCAGACAAGGAGATGCGCTGTCGGCAACATTGTTCAACCTAGCTTTAGAATATATACTTAGAAAAATAAATAAAGGAACGCTTAGAACACGAGGAGGACAAATAATAGCATATGCCGACGACATAGTTATTGCAACGAAGAACAGGAATATAATGATAGAAATGCTGCAAGAAATAATGATCGAAGGAGATAAGATAGGATTAAAAATCAACGAAGCAAAAACCAAAATAATGCTGCTAGGAAAGAATGCTGAAAACAAAGGAATAAAAATCGGAGAACACACATTTGAACAAGTAGATACGTTTAAATATCTAGGAATTATGTTATCAAGTAAAGGAGAAAGAGAAACAGAAATTAAGGAAAAGATTATAGCAACAAGTAGAGCTTTTTACGCAAATAAAAAGATATTAAAAAGCAAACTATTAACAAAAAATACCAAAATCAGAATATACAAATCAATAATAAGACCAATAGCATTATACGCAGCTGAAACAATCACAATGACAAAAAAAGAAGAAGAAGATCTAAAAATAATGGAACGCAAAATAATAAGAACAATTCTAGGACCAATCAAGGTATCAGAAAATGAATACAGAATAAGAATGAACCATGAAATAGAACAAGAATTAGAAGGAGATAATATAGTGAAAAAAATTAAACAACAAAGAATGAGATGGCTTGGCCATGTATGGAGAGCAGAAGAAAGGGATACAATAAGATCAATAGTCGAGTGGAGTCCAGGCGGAAGAAGAAGACGAGGCAGGCCCAGATCAACATGGCTGAGAGAAGTGGAAGAAGATCTGAAAGCAGCTGGAATTAGCAACTGGAAGAATAAAACAAGAGATAGGGAGTTGTGGAGGAATATTATAAAGAACATCTAAGAAACAGGAATCGGAGATTGATCCACTCCAATAAAATTGGATCTAGAAAGCTTCGAAGGAAGCGGCGCAACCCCATGGGGGTGTTAAGCCACTATATATATATATTAATTTATAAATTTAAAAATTAACTACTATTTTTTAATACAAACAGTGTTGCCAAATTATAAAGTAACTAAATAAAAATCAAATATTCCTAAATAAAATAAATTGAATACTTTGCTGTGTTTGTTATCAAAAGAAAGGAAACCATAAGGGCCAGTTTTAAAATGACAAAAAAAATGTGTCATGTCGATCCGCATTTGTTTTCCGTAAAACGTTGTTAGAAGTAGGTCGTCCTTGGGTTTTAAGGAAACGAAACAATACGGACTGGTGTGCACGAATGACAAAAATGTTCTATGTAGATTAGAATTTGTTTTTTGCAAAATGTTGTCAGAAAAATGTCGTGTTTGGGTATTTTCGAATTACAAAAGTCAATATTGCCAAATATTTAATAAAGTAACAAACATAGAACAAATTTTCCCAAATGAAAGGTTACTGAAGACAGTGAATGTTATATTAGGCTAGGTCACGATAAGGGGTAGCGTGCAAAATGAACAAAAAAGTTCTATTTCGAACGGCTTTTGTTTTTTGTAAAAAGTTGTGAGAAGTATGTGGTGTTTGGTATCAAATGAAAAGGTTCGATAAGGGCTGGCGTGTAGAATTAACGAAAAGGTCAATGTTGATCGGCTTTTGTTTTTCGCAAAAATTTCTGAAAGGTATGTCGAGTTTGGTCTCAAATGAAAGGTTTCGTTGAGGGCTAGCGTGCAGAATTGACAAAAAATGTTCCATGTCGATCGGCTTTTGTTTTATGCAACAAGTTGTCAGAAGTATGTCGTGTTTGGTATCAAATGAAAGTTCTCGCAGAGGGCTTGCGTGCAGAATTGACAAAAATGTACTATGTCGATCGGTATTTGTTATTTGCAAAAAGTTGTCAGAAGTGTGTGGTGTTTGGTATCAAGTGAAAGGTCTCGTTGAGGGCTAGCGTGCAGAATTGACAAAAATGTTCCATGTCGATCGGCTTTTGTTTTATGCAAAAAGTTGTCAGAAGTATGTCGTGTTTGGTATCAAATGAAAGGTCTCACAGAGAGCTAGCGTGCAGAATTGACAAAAAATGTTCTATGTCGATCGGTATTTGTTTTTGCAAAAAGTTGTCAGAAGTGTGTGGTGTTTAGTATCAAATGAAAGGTTACAATGAAGGCTGGTGTGAAGAATTAACGAAAATGGTCAATGTTGATCGGCTTTTGTTTTTTGCAAAAGGTTGTCACAAGTATATAGTGTTTGGTATTAAATGAAAAGTCTCGGTGTGGGCTAGCGTGTAGATATGATAAAAATGTAGATGTAGATGCCAGGTTTAAATTTAAAAAGAATTACTGTGCCATCCGTCATTTTTGACAATTCAATATGAAACTTTTAATTGATTTATTTTGAAAATGAAAAGAGATATTGTAAATGTAATTATATTTTTACACATTATAATAGTGAGCGAAATATATACAAATACATTGAATGTTAAGTATGGTGTATTTAAAATATTTAATTTTATGACATTGACGTTTATCATTCGTTGGTCTATAACCAAAAAAGTCGTTACACAAGTTTTATATTTTCAAAGAGAAATATACAGAAATATAAAGTAAATTTTGTTTAAATGAATATGTACAATACACTTTGTGATGTAAGTATATCATTTTAAATTTGTTTCGCTGTATTTAAATATGTATTTTCATTTCAGTTATAATTTTTAATTGGTTACCCAAACCAGAGTACATTTATAGAAGAGAAATATCATAAAATTACTGATAATAGCACTACTGAAGTGTAATTGATTATCATAAAAGTGCATTGTACATAATAATTTACGGCAAACCTTATTTACAATATAATCAAACAATCATAATGCAAGTCTTGTATTTGCTTGGAGAAATATATAGTAAAATTAGTTTAATATTAATATTACACTACGTTCTGTAATGTAAGTATGTAATTTTATATATTCTTGGCTGTGTTTAGATATGTGTTTTTATTTCAGTTATAGTTTTTAATTGGTTAAGATATCCAAACAAGAATATATTTATAGAAAAGAAATAACATAATATTACGGATAATAACACTATTGACAAAAAAATAAATTCTGGAATTTAATCAAGGCGCGTCGTATTGAGTCATAAACACATTTATTTAAAAATACTGACAAACCTTTCCTTTCCCACTTGGAAGAAATGTTTAATAATTGATTGTACAATAATTATTTTGAATTATGTATCTGGATTATAATAAACCGTAGGTAACTGCATTTTATACATTCTTTATGTATTCTTTCATCAAATTTCAGATGAAAGTAGTTGATTACAACAAAGATTTGATTTTTAAAAATTCTATTGTATTTTGTTATGGAATGAAATGATTTTTTAGATAAACACTTTTATAAAAACAACGTATCCATTCAATTATTAATTTATCATTGATATTTCAAACAATAAACACTTTCTGAAACCAAATATTAATTGAGAAATGCGTTTTCTATAATAAGGCAATTCGTTGGATGAAAATCATTATTATAACGTATCCTTGAAAATGAAACCAGAAAAATTGCACGATATAATAAAATTTAACAAAAATGGTTCATTTGACACTTGAGTAGGAGACAACTAAGTGAAAAATGTCATATTAACTAAAATGTATAATGAAATATTGTACGAAATTTAATAAAAAATCATCTCCAATACAGGTACTTTTATATAGAATATAAATATTTATATATTAATAGTTAAATATTTTATTTTTTAGATGAGAATATAACCTACACGTACTCAGATACTCTAACATGGAATTTTTTATAAACTCAAACAATCTATTGGGCAATAATTATAAAAATAAGTAATAGTAAAACATATTCTTTATTAAATGCAAACTAAAGAATATTCCAGAATGGATTATTTAATCAAGAAAACTACATTTCAAAATTGATTTATAATTTGACGTTTAAAAAACTATATTTGATTACTATTCAAACACTTCCAAAGGTAAATTCATACTGTACAGTATTCTTCCCTTATATATAAATACTTTTAAATCTAATTTATACATATTTTAGATGGTTAGACTATAGATTTTGTCTGATTACGTGGAAAAACTGACAAGCCTTTATTTCATACAGTTTTGGAGGAAATTGTTTAACAATTTAATGTACAATAATTAATATATAAATAAATAATGTATCTGGACTTTATTAAACTTTTATTAATTGCAATTTACTCTTTCTTTACGCATTTTTTAACATTTCTGAGGAAAACATTTGATTACAATAGAAATTACATTTTTCAAAATTCTGTAGTATTTTATAATGAAATGAGATGATTTCTCAGATGTAAACGTTTACATAAACAAAGTATCTATCCATTTATCCATTTGTAACTGATGTATGAAACAATAAACACCTTTTCAAACCAAATATTCACCGAGTAGTTCGTCTGATTATCAGCTGATGGCATCAGCTCTTAGTCGAACTTGAATGTATTTGAACTGCACGAAAATTCATGTTTTCATTAAGAAATAATGCAAAAGAACGTATAAAAATTGGTCACTTTATCTACAACTAACAGGCATATAAATTTTCAGTTATGTGTGAGTAGTTCATATATACCTCAACAGATGGCGCTAGAGTAGCACTTAAATTTCAAAATAATTTCAAATTGTATTTATTATACTTTTATAATCATTTAAATTGATATTTATAATAAAAAATAAATTATTAATAACAATAACAATAGTTGTAGATAAATGCATATATAATTCAGCTTCATAAATATATAAATGAACATAGCAACAGAAAAACATGAATATAATCTTGTTTTTTTTGGCAATATAAAAATGTATCAGTTTATACATTTTGGTATGTTATTTCACATTATTTATATTTATAAAATAGATAATTATTTTTAAAATAATACATTTTTATATATTCTTTAACTAACTTCATACTTATTGTGTCAAGTGATGACAGTTATGCTGTCAAACTTAATGTATTGTATGGAACTACAAATTTTGCTAAGGTATAATAAAAAAGAATGTATGAAAATTAGTTAAATTCATCTTTGAATAATTTTTTTCAAGGTATGATATAAATAATAAATATAAATAATAAAAAAAAAATTAGGATCGAGGCGGTCTCAAACCAGAGCAAGTGGTAAGTTATTATTATTTATTTTCTAAACGGTCTCGTGTGCCGCTTTTAAATTGTTATAAATAAATAATATTCATTACAACAAATGTTTCTAGGTACAACACATAGTAGCATCCCCCATAGAAGAGTGTGAAAAAAATTCCTCAAGTTCAAAACTTGACAAATTAAACATATATTTTTATTTATTTCCTAAATTGTCTCGCATTTGAAATGGTTATAAATAAATAATATACATTACAACAAATGTTTTTTAGTTTCATCATCGTCATTATATATTATTAAAAGTAGTCTTAATATTATGATTTGCTATTGCAAAACTGCGAAGTTCTTAAATTTTATTTCCTGGAAATAATTATTAACATTTGCTTCCACAGGCGTTTATTGTTATTATTTTTTTGTACAATCAATTTGATGTCAATACTTCAAATATACCTTACATTCATTATTTATTATTATCTTCTTCATTATCTGCATGGTTTTAATTTATTCAAATTACTAAAATAAAAATACGGTATAATAAAAATTCACACGTCCATGAACATAAATTTAAAATTTTCTTCCTAGATATACAGAGTGTTCCATTTAAGCGTGCCACCATTGCTATCTCGAGAACTATAAGAGCTACGAGGTTGGTTAAATTAGCAAAGAACCACCATTTTACAAGACTAATACAATGAGCAAAAAAAAATTTTTTTTCGACCAGTGGTTCTCAAAATACGGGACACAACTTTCTTATTTTAAATGGGAACATATATTTATTTTTAGGTTATTCGATAGAGTATTTTTTTCTGAATTCAACAATATAAACATCTCCTATACTAAACGATTAGATTCACTATTAATATATCTCACTCTCTATAGATTCATCACGACAAACGATTAATTTTTATAAGTAGCTACAGCCTGAACCATACAAGAGATTGATGTAATTTTTTTTTTAGATTGAAGGGAATAATTTAAATTACGATCCTTTTGGGGTCTCATATTTTTACTGTGAGTGGTTTTCATGTAAAAAAATAAAAACTGTGCATAAATAGTACCTTGAAACAATGGATCCCAGAGGCCATGCCTAACTTTAAGAAGAATCACGCCGTCTTCCGTCACTTTTGACAATCTGCCTATGAACTTTAAATGATTATATCTTTTAATAGAACATTGATATCAAAGATTAAAAAACAATTTCATGAATAATAGATTTGAGCAAAGGTGATACAACTAATTTAAGTTTAAAACATAACGTATTTAATTAATATAAATTTTGACGTTTCTAATGTCAAAAGTTAATGTTGCCAAATGTGTGATGAAGTAACTAAATTAAAACCAAATATTCCTAAACTAACTTCACTGAAGACGGTGGCAGTTGTATTAGGGTTGACAATATTAATTTATAAATTTAAAAGTTAACTACTATTTTTTAATACAAACAGGGTTGCCAAATTATAAAGTAACTAAATAAAAATCAAATATTCCTAAATAAAATAAATTGAATACTTTGCTGTGTTTGTTATCAAAAGAAAGGAAATCATAAGGGCCAGTTTTAAAATGACAAAAAAATGTGTCATGTCGATCTGCATTTGTTTTCCGTAAAAAGTTGTTAAAAGTAGGTCGTCCTTGGGTTTTAAGGAAACGACACAATACGGACTGGTGTGCACGAATGAAAAAAATGTTCTATGTAGATTAGAATTTGTTTTTTGCATAATGTTGTCAAAAAATGTCGTGTTTGGGTATTTTTGAATTACAAAAGTCAATGTTGCCAAATGTTTAATAAAGTAACTAAACAAAGAACAAATATTCCCAAATGAACGTTACTGAAGACAGTGAATGTTATATTAGGCTAGGTCACGATGAGGGCTAGCGTGCAAAATGAACAAAAATGTTCTATATCAAACGGTTTTTGTTTTTTGGAAAAAGTTGTGAGAAGTATGTGGTGCTTGGTATCAAATGAAAAGGCTCGATAAGGGCTGGCGTGTAGAATTAACAAAAAAGGTGAATGTTGATCGGCTTTTGTTTCTTGCAAAAATTTCTCAAAGGAATGTCGAGTTTGGTCTCAAATGAAAGGTATCGTTGAGGGCTGGCGTGCAGAATTGACAAAAACGTTCCATGTCGATCAGCTTTTGTTTTATGCAAAAGGTTGTCACAAGTATATAGTGTTTGGTATCAAATAAAAAGTCTCGGTGTGGGCTAGCGTGTACATATGATAAAAATGTGTCATGTCGATCGACTTTTGTTTCATGCAGAAAGTTGTCAAAAGTATGTCGTGTATGGTACCAAATGAAAGGTCTCGGTGAGAGTTGGGGTACATAAATGACAAAAATGTTTCATGTCGACCGGCTTTTGTTTTATACAAAAAATTATTAGAAGTATATCGTGTTTGCAATCTAATGAAAGGTCTCGGTGAGGCCTGACGTGGAAATATGAAATAATTGTTTCATGTCGATCGGCATTTGTTTTTTGCACTGACAGCGGAGCTCTAGGGAATGCTCGGCGTAGCCGAGAATTCGCTAGTCCTATATACTAAACGATTAGATTCACTTTCTCTCTATAGATTCATCACGAAGATCGAGTAAATTTTGTAAAGGCCTACAGCCTGAACCATACAAGAGATTGATGTAATTTTTTTTTAGATTGTAGGGAATAATGTGAATTACGATCCTTTTGTGGTCGCATATTTTTACTGTGAGTGGTTTTTGTGTAAAAAAAATAAAATTGTGCAAAATTGGTACCTTGAAACAATGGATCCCAGAGGCCATGACTAAATGTAAGAAGAATCACGCCGTCATCCGTCACTTTTGACAATCTGTCTATGAATTTTAAATGTGTATATCTTTTAATAGAACATTGACATCAAAGATTTAAAAACAGTATCATGAATAATAGACTTGAGCAAATGTGTTACAACTAATTTAAGTTTAAAACATAACGTATTTAATTAATATAAATTTTGACGTTTCCAACGTCAAAAGTCAATGTTGCCAAATGTGTGATGAAGTAACTAAATTAAAACCAAATATTCCTAAACTAACTTCACTGAAGACGGTGGCAGTTGTATTAGGGTTGACAATATTAATTTATAAATTTAAAAATTAACTACTATTTTTTAATACAAACAGTGTTGCCAAATTATAAAGTAACTAAATAAAAATCAAATATTCCTAAATAAAATAAATTGAATACTTTGCTGTGTTTGTTATCAAAAGAAAGGAAACCATAAGGGCCAGTTTTAAAATGACAAAAAAAATGTGTCATGTCGATCTGCATTTGTTTTCCGTAAAACGTTGTTAGAAGTAGGTCGTCCTTGGGTTTTAAGGAAACGAAACAAAACGGACTGCTGTGCACGAATGACAAAAATGTTCTATGTAGATTAGAATTTGTTTTTTGCAAAATATTGTCAGAAAAATGTCGTGTTTGGGTATTTTCGAATTACAAAAGTCAATATTGCCAAATATTTAATAAAGTAACAAACATAGAACAAATTTTCTTAAATGAAAGGTTACTGAAGACAGTGAATGTTATATTAGGTTAGGTAACGATGAGATGTAGCGTGCAGAATGAACAAAAATGTTCTCTATCGAACGGCTTTTGTTTTTTGGAAAAAGTTGTGAGAAGTATGTGGTGTTTGGTATCAAATGAAAAGGTTCGATAAGGGCTGGCGTGTAGAATTAACGAAAAGGTCAATGTTGATCGGCTTTTTTCGAAAAAATTTCTGAAAGGTATGTCGAGTTTGGTCTCAAATGAAAGGTTTCGTTGATGGCTAGCGTGCAGAATTGACAAAAAATGTTCCATGTCGATCGGCTTTTGTTTTATGCAACAAGTTGTCAGAAGTATGTCGTGTTTGGTATCAAATGAAAGTTCTCGCAGAGGGCTTGCGTGCAGAATTGACAAAAATGTACTATGTCGATCAGTATTTGTTATTTGCAAAAAGTTGTCAGAAGTGTGTGGTGTTTGGTATCAAATGAAAGGTCTCGTTGTGGGCTAGCGTGCAGAATTGACAAAAATGTTCCATGTTGATCGGCTTTTGTTTTATGCAAAAAGTTGTCAGAAGTATGTCGTGTTTGGTATCAAATGAAAGGTCTCACAGAGAGCTAGCGTGCAGAATTGACAAAAAATGTTCTATGTCGATCGGTATTTGTTTTTTGCAAAAAGTTGTGAGATGTGTGTGGTGTTTAGTATCAAATGAAAGGTTACAATGAAGGCTGGTGTGAAGAATTAACAAAAATGGTCAATCGGCTTTTGTTTTTTGCAAAAGGTTGTCACAAGTATATAGTGTTTGGTATCAAATGAAAAGTCTCGGTGTGGGCTAGCGTGTAGATATGATAAAAATGTTTCATGTCGATCGACTTTTGTTTAATGCAGAAAGTTGTCAGAAGTATGTCGTGTATGGTATTAAATAAGAGGTCTCGGTGAGAGTTGGGGTACATAAATGACAAAAATGTTGTATGTTGACCGGCTTTTGTTTTTTGCAAAAAATTATTAGAAGTATATCGTGTTTTCAATCTAATGAAAGGTCTCGGTGAGGCCTGACGTGGAAATATTAAATAATTGTTCCATGTCGATCGGCATTTGTTTTTTGCACTGACAGCGGAGCTCTAGGGAATGCTCGGCGTAGCCGAGAATTCGCTAGTCATATACTATTTTGATAGATTCATTATATATATTTCTATATATAGTTGGATTCATCTCGAGCATCGCAAAAACTTTGCTCACGGGTACAGGTCAAACCATTCATGTAATAATTTTAATATTATTTTATTTGATGCGGTTTAATGAGGACCAATCGCTTTTGGGTATCCCATATTTATACCGTGCATTGTTTTTGTGTAAAAAATCGAAAACTATGCGAAAAAGGATAACTGGAACAAAACTGAAAAAATATCCCTGATGCCAGGTTTAAATTTAAAAAAAGAATTACTGTGCCATCCGTCATTTTTGACAATTCAATATGAAACTTTTAATTGATTTATTTTGAAAATGAAAAGAGATATTGTGAAGGTAATTATATTTTTACACATTATAATAGTGAGCGAAATATATACAAATACACTGAATGTTAAGTGTGGTGTATTTAAAATATTTAATTTTATGACATTTGACATTTGGTCAGTCAATCAGAAAATTCGTGGCAGAAGTTTTATATTTTTAATAAGAAATATACAGAAATATAAAGTAAACTATATTTAAAAGAATATGTACAATACACTTTGTGATGTAAGTATATCATTTTAAATTTGTTTCGCTGTATTTAAATATGTATTTTCATTTCAGTTATAATTTTTAGTTGGTTTCCCAAACAAGAGTACATTTATAGAAGAGAAATAACATAAAATTACTGATAATAGTACTACTGAAGTGTAACTGATTATCATAAAAGTGCATTGTACACATTATTTAAATATTCATGTCATATGACGTTTGTCAAAACGTCAGCTTTAATCAAACACTGATCATGCAAGTCTTGTATTTTCCTGGACAAATATATAGTAAAATTAGTTTAAAAGTACAAAAATTTAATTATGGAAATCAAACAAGGCGCGTCGTATTCAGTCATAAACACATTTATTTAAAAATACTGACAAATCTTCCCTTCATACCCTCTTGGAAGAAATGTTTAACAATTTATTGTACAATAATTATTTTGAATTATGTATCTGGATTATATTAAACTGTAAGTAACTGCATTTTATACATTCTTAAAATATTCTTTCATCAAATTTCAGATGAAAGTAGTTGATTACAACAACGATTAGACAGAAAAACGATGTATAATTTAGAGTGTCATTTTATAAATAGGTAAGTATATATACATGATATTATAAGGCGTTTAAGATGGAATTGAAGATATTATGTTAAATACATTTGTTTGTGTATAATATCAATTTTAATCATACAACCCACATTTAAAGTTATTGCCAACCATTCTGTATTATAAGTATAAATTAAAAAGCCACACTTTAATAGAAAAACCACGATTAATTTAGATTGTCATTATATATATAGGTAAATATACATATGATATTGTATGGCATTTAAGATGAAATTAAAGATATTATGTTAAATACATTTGTTTTTGTATAATATCAAGTTTAACTATACAAGCTATATTTAAAATTATGCCCAACCACTCTATAATTATAAGTATAAAGTATAAAGCTCCACTTAGACAGAAATATGATGATTAATTTAGATTGTCACTTTATATATAGGAAAGTATACATATGATATTGTAAGTCATTTAAGATGGAAATAAAGATATTATGTCAAATACATTTGTTTGTGTTTTATATTAAGTTTGACCATATAACTCATATTTGGAATTATTGCCAACCACTTTATAATTATAAGCATAAAGTATAAAGTTGCACTTGGACAGAAAAATGTTGTTTAATTTAGATTGTAATTTTATATACAGGGTGAGTCTGGGAAGACGCCCCCCCCCCCTTAACTTTTTTAGTGTAATTAATAGAAAAAAATGGCTCATATCAAAGTTTTATAATTTTACATATACTATTTGATGGCAAATGTAGATATTTTCTATAAAGTCAGGTTTACAAGATACGACTATCAACTTTTATTTTTCAAATAACAACCTATAATTACTTTATTAAAATAGAAACCGCCATTTTTTTCTCTTTTCAACGATGTAATAACTTTTATTTATGTATTTGAAAAATTTCGAGAAAAATGAGATATTTAAAAATATTTGAAATAATTATTAAATAAATATTATAGGTGGCTATATGAAAATAAACAAAACGTAACAATGTAAAACAATTAAATTAATGTCAAAAATGTATACATTTCTTTGTTACTTACTGAGAAGGATGTTGACCCGATTTTGAGAAACATAGCCACCTATGATATTTGTTTAAAAACTATTTCAGACATTTCTAAATGATCTCATTTTTCAAATACATTAATAAAAGTTAATACATCGTTGAAAAGAGAAAAAAATGGCGGTTTCTATTTTATTAAAATAATTATAGGTTGTCATTTGAAAAATAAAAGTTAATAGTCGTATCTTGTAAACCTGACTTTATAGAAAATGAGGATTGTAGTATTAGGATATACAGTCAAAAAATCTTTATTTTCTATAAAGCCAACCCGAATATTACAATCCTCATCATTCTCTACAGTCGAATATTCCTTCCTTTATAGAAAATATCTACATCTGCCATCAAATAGTATATGTAAAATTATAAAACTTTATTTAATATTTAATAATAACAGGTGTAACAGAAGAAGAACACGATAGAAATTTAACGCTAGCTTTGGAACGTGCTTTAAAATATAATATTATGTTTAATAAACCCAAAATACAATTTAAATCTAAAGAAGTAAGATTTATAGGTCACATTTTTACCAAAAATGGTGTTAAAGCAAATAAAGACTATATTAAAGCTATTATTGATATGCCAACACCTCAAAATGAAGGTGAAATTATTAGATTAGGCTAAATTTGTCAGTAAATTAATACAAAAATTGTCCGTTATCACGGCTCCATTGAGAAATCTAACGCGTCAAGATGCACAATGGAACTGGTTAACTGAACATGACAACGCTTTAAAGCGCTTAAAGCATTTTTTGACCACTTCTCCAAGTTTATCGTTTTTTGATCCGTCTGCGTCAATAGAAATTGAAACAGAGGCATCAAAAGACGGCATAGGCGCGTGCCTTTTACAAAACGGGCACGTTGTTGCATTTGCATCGCGTAGTCTAAATAAAAACAAAGTAAATTACGCACAGATTGAGAAAGAACTATTGGCGATTGTATTCGCGTGTCAAAAATTTCATTACTTTATATATGTTGTTGATAATGTTAAAATTTGCACAGATCACAAATCATTAATCCCAATTTTTAAAAAGAGTTTGTATTCAACAACTTCGAGGCTACAACGAATGTTGTTAAAACTTTTAAATTATAATCTCTCCGTGTCTTATAAATCAGTATAATAATAATATCTGTATATAGCAGATATCCTATCTCGTACCTTTTTAACAAACACAGATTCAAAAATGACATAGAGCTAGATTACGCAGTATATTCTGTAGAAAACCATCTTCCAATGGCCAATAAACGCAAACAAAAATTTATAGAGGCAACATATAATGATTCTGAATTACAAACAGTTATTACATACTTAAACTCTGAATAGCCCCATAAAGCAAAAGTCCCTGAATTTGCACGTCAATATTTCAAATTAAAACATAATTTGTATATGTCGGATGGCCTCTTCTTTTACAATTCTAAATTAGTTGTGCCTAACATATCACAAAAAGATATGTTAGAAAAATTGCATGAAGGCCATTTAGGCATTGAAAAGATTAAAAAGAGAGCTCGTCAAATTTTTTATTGGCCTATAATAAATAAAGACATAGAATCAATTATAAAACAATGTAAAATTTATGAACGTTTTGCGAGAAAAAATGTTAAAGAATTATTATTACCGTTTCCAATTCCAAGCCGTCCTTAGCAAAGAATTGGAGCAGACATTTTTACTCATGATAAACCATACCTTGTTGTAATAGACTCATACTCTAATTGGTTAGAATTAAAACCATTACATAACAAAAGTGCTAGCGGGATCATTTTAAAATTAAAAGAATTTTTTTGCACGCACGGTTGTCCTGATGTTATGATATACGACAATATACCATTCAATAGTCATTCATTTAATAAATTTGCGAAAGAGTGGAATTTTAATATTATTACCCGCAGTCCAAACTATCCGCGATCAAACGGTCTTGCCGAAAAAGCAGTCGGTATCACTAAAAAACTATTTAAAAAAGGCGTTAGAAGAAGGGAAAGATGTGAATGAAGCATTATTTCAATATAGAAATTCTCCTCTTAAATATCTAGATTTTTCCATAGCTCAACTTTTGATGAGCCGAATCTGCAAAACAAAATTACCTGTTTCCTCCGATTTATTAAAACCAAAGTTGTGTAAATGTTACACAAAAACTAAAATTAAGACAGGACTCTAATAAAAAGTATTATGTTAAAGCTGCTAAAAGTTTAAAAGTTTTAAATCCAAATCAAAATTTAAATATTTATAATCATTTAAAACAACACTGGGAATCAGGTAAAATTGTTGAACAACACTCAACACCTAGGTCATACATTGTACTCGATAGCGCAGGAAATGTAGTAAGAAGAAACCGTTTAGATTTAAGAGAATCTTTAAATGTATATAACCAGAAGTTAAATCCAGACTGTGATTTTAACACGAATAGTAGAGTATCTGAATGTTATAATAAATCTACGACCAATGATGTACCTAGTAACTCTAGTCAGTTCATTAGGGATAAAACTGGAGAACAAAAGACTAAACATTCTGATCTTGAATTTAATAAACCTGTAAAGAACTATAATGTTACTAGATCAGGTCGTATAGTTAAAAAGCCCGATTACTTTAGATTTTGATGTATAAAATATTTGTTATTATTACTATATAAATTAATATGTATTATTTAAGCGGGAAGATGTAAGATAAGTTTCAACTCATACGTAAATACACTAGGGTGGCAACTCGTGATTCAAGATATTATAAGGTTATGTACGCACGTGAATCAATGTGATGAACAAAGTTATAATATAGATCATTGGTTAACAGATTTTGTTGTGTTTTATTTATTCATTTTGTTCCCAAGATGATACAATTGCCAACCACTTTATAATTATAAGCATAAAGCATAAAGTTGGACTCAGACAAAAAAATGATGATTAATTTGGATTGGCATTTTGTAAATATGTAAGTATACTTATGATATTCTAAGGCATTTAAGATAGACTTGAAGATAAGTAACAAAATGTTACCTGAAGATCTCTGTAACCCAACAAAATACGATGAATACATGCTTAACAAAATTGGAACGGCTTCCAGTAATTCAGATACCCGGAAATTCTATTTGCAAAACTCTTTCATCAATCATGGTGGTGCTTTATTCTAATTTTCTTGTGTTGATGAATCTGTGGTCGAGTCTATTCTCAGAAAAGTTAAATGTAATGCAGTTGGTGCTGATGGAATTTCTATAAAAATGTTACTTCTTGTTTTGCCATCAGTAATCAAGCCGATTACGCATATTGTAAACTGCTGTTTGATGGAAGGAGTAATCCCCGATATATGGAAATCCGTCATAGTGAAACCCATAGTCAAGCAAAACAATCCCACTTCATCTAAGACCAATAAATATATTGCCAACTCTATCAAAAGTTCTTGAAAAAATTTGTTTTGACCAAATTATGTCGTATGCTACTTATGCACAAATTTTACCTCCGCATCAGTCAGGATTTAGAAAAGATTTTAGCACTCAAACATGTTTATTAAATTTGATAGACAATCTTATTTCAAATTCTGATAAATCCGAAGTCAGTGTAATCGCGCAAATTGATTTGTCCAAGGCTTTTGATCTAGTTGATCACGATTTATTGTTGACTAAATTACGTTTCTATGGTTTTTCAGACGATGCAATTAAACTACGTAGCAATTATTTTTGCAACAGGGCATTTTATGTTCACATGACCTCTGATGAAAACACCCACATTTCCACTTCTTTTCCTCTTAATCGTGGAGTAGTAGACAAGGGTCTATTTTAGGACCGTTATTTTTTATTATTTTTTTGCTGACTTGTCGTCCGCATTAAAGATTCCTTTGCTATTTCTTATGCAGATGACACACAGATTTTAACATCTTTCAAACCAAATGAAATGGTGGACAAAATGTCCACTTTTAATGCAGATTTACAAAATTTAATTATCTGAGTCAAAAATAATGGTTTACTAATTAACTCTGAGAAAACCAAATTACTACCTTCAGATGAAGATTTGAAATTTAAATCTCACATTAATAAGAAATTAAGAGCTGCTAGATTAAAACTTAAATTTCTTTATCAATTCCGATCTTTTCTATCATCTGAACTAAAGTTACGTTTAATTAACACATTTATTATGCCCTTGTTGGATTACTGCGCTTGTGTTTATGAACACAATCTCACACAGAAGGATATTGGCAGGAATACTCTTTTTCAAAACTCTTGTTTGCGTTACATGTATCATGTGCGTAAATTTGAACACATCTCTGAGTATACAATTTCTGCCAACATGAATTATATTGATGAACGTATGAAGTATATGTATCTATGTTTAGTGCATAAAATAATCCTTACGGAAACTCCATCTTACTTACGGGTAAAACTTACGAAAAAAAAATCATACTTACAGTCTACGTGATAAAGATGCATTTGATATTCCTGGTTTAATTTAGTCTTAATTTAAAGGATGTTTCTCATACATTGCTCCTTCACTCTATAACGATATCCCAAATTATTTAAAATCACTGTCACTGCCAACATTTAAGCTGCATATTAGGAATATGTTCAATTTAGTAGATTAATATTTATTTCATATTGTACTAATTGTAACTGCAGTAACTATTTTCTCTTTTATAGACAATTATATATTTACATATGTACTTGTATTTAGGTTAGGTGGAAGACCAGCCTCAGGCTGAACCCCGCCTTTGAGAATAACTCAATAAAGAAATTATTATTATTATTAATTATTATTATTATATTACGTTAATTACATTTCTTAGAGTATAATATCAAGCTTAGCTATACAACCCATATTTGAAGTTATTTCCAACCACTCTATAATTGTAAGCGTAAAGTATAAAGTTGGACTTAGACAGAAAAATGATGATTAATTTAGATGGTCATTTTACATATAGGTTATTATACATATGATATTGTAAAACATTTAAGATGTAATTGAAGATATTATGTTATTACATTTGTTTGTGTATAATATCAAGCTTAACCATACAACCCATATTTAAAATTATTGCCAACAATCTATAATTATAAACATAAAGTATAATGTTGCACTTAGACAGAAAAATTATGTATAATATAGATTGTTATTTTATATAAAAGTAAGTATACATATGACATTTTAAGGCATTTAGATGATATTGAAGATATTATGTTAAATACATTTGTTTGTGTATAATATCAAACTTAACCATACAACCCATATTTGAAGTTATTGCCAACCACTCTATAATTATAAGCATAGAGTATAAAGTTGAACTTAGACACAAAAATAGTGATTAATTTAGATTGTCATTTTATATATAGGTAAGTATGCATATGATTTTCTAAGGTATTTAAGATAGAATGGAAGATATTAAGTTAAATATATTAGTTTGTGTCTAATATCAAGCTTAACCATACAACCAATAATTGAAGTTATTGCCACCCACTCTATAATTATAAGCATAAAGTATAAAGTTGGACTTAGACATAAAAATGATGACTAATTTAGATTGTCTTTTTACATATAGGTTATTATACATATGATATTGTAAGACATTTAAGAAAAAATTAAAGATTTTATGTTAAATACTGTTACGCGTTCAGCGCACTGCGCGGGCTCTCGGCTAGGCTCAGGGAGACAGGGCTGGAGTAAACGTAATTTGTTCAATAAAATTTTATAAGTTAGAATAAGTGGGCGCCACTCTGTCAAAAGAACGACGCGTGGAGAGAGAAACTATTATGTCGTCCTGAAACGGATCTACGTTCTTACAATAAAAGTCGAAAATTCTGAGCAACTTGAATTAAGATTGATATTGTACACAAACAAATGTATTAAACATAATATCTTCAATTCCATCTTAATGCTATAGAATATCATATGTAAACTTACCTACATATAAAATGACAATCTATATTATTCGTAATTTTTCTGCCTAATAGTAACTTTACACTTTAAGCTTAAAACTATGGATTATTGGCTATAATGTCAAATATGCGTTGTATGGTTAAGCTTGATATTATACACAAAGAAATATATTTAACATACTAACTTCTATTCCATCTTCAATGATTTAGAATATCATATGTATACCTACCTATCTATAAAATGACAATCTAAATTAATCAGCATTTTTCCGTCAAACTCCATTTTTTCCTTTATGCTTATAATTATAAAGTAGTTGGCAATAATTTTAAATATGGGTTAAATGGGTAAGCTTGATTTTATACAGAAACAAATGTATTTAACATAATATCTCAAATGCTTTAGAATATCATATGTATACTTACCTATATATAATATGACAATCTAAATTAATCATCAGTTTTCTTTCTAAGTCTAACATTATAATATATGCTTATAATTATAGAGTGGTTGGCAATAATTTCAAATATGGGTTGTATTGTTGAACTTTTTATTGAACACAAACAAACGTTTTTGTTATAATATCTTCAATTCCTAATATAATTTAATCATCATTTTTATGTTTAAGTCCAACTTTATACTTTATGCTTATAATTATAAAGAGGTTAAAAATAATTTCAAATATGGGATGTATGGTTAAGCTTCATATTATACACATACAAATGTATTTAACATAATATACTCAATTTCATCTTAAGAGCCTTACAATTTTATATTTATACCTATATATATATATATATATATATATATATATATATATATATATATATATATATATATATATATATATATAAAATGACAATCAAAATCATCATAATTTTTCTGTCTAAGTAAAAATTTATACTTTATGCTTATAATTATAGAGTGTTTGGCAATAACTTCAAATATGGGTTGTATGGTTAAGCTTGATATTATACACAAACAAATTTATTTAACATAATATCTTTAATTCCATCATAAATGCTTACTTTATCATATATATAGTTAACTGTATATAAAAAGACAATCTAAAACAATCACCATTTTTCTGTCTGAGCAGAGTTTTATACTTTATGGTAGACGGATTTTTCTTGACTGGTCAATTGATGAAAGGAAAGAAAACTACTGGAATTCAGTCAATGGGATAAAATTTTATTTCCTCTCCTACCGGTTTCGACCCCACATGGGTCTTCCTCAGGGAGTGAAAGTCATTTTATACATTAATAATGTTTTGTAAATACATTTGTCTATAATTGTAACAGTACAGTTAAAAATCAAATTGTGATGTTTTATAAACTCACAAGTCAAACATATGTAAAACTATTTTATAAATGCAGATATTAAATATATAGTAATTTAATAATTTTATTTTTCACAAAAAACGTGGTTTCGTGCATCTACGGTAAAACCAGCTAATACAGCAGCACGAAACCACGTTTTTTGTGAAAAATAAAATTATTAAATTACTATATATTTAATATCTGCATTTATAAAATAGTTTTACATATGTTTGACTTGTGAGTTTATAAAACATCACGATTTGATTTTTAACTGTACTGTTACAATTATAGACAAATGTATTTACAAAACATTATTAATGTATAAAATGACTTTCACTCCCTGAGGAAGACCCATGTGGGGTCGAAACCGGTAGGAGAGGAAATAAAATTTTATCCCATTGACTGAATTCCAGTAGTTTTCTTTCCTTTATACTTTATGCTTACAGTTATAGAGTTTTTGGTAATAATTTTAAATTTTTGTTGTATAGTTAAGCTTCATATTATACACAAACAAATGTATTTAACATAATATCTACAATTCCATCTTAAATGGTTTAAAATATCATATAGGTACTTACCTATATAAAATGACAATCTAAATTAATCATCATATTTTTGTCTAAGTCTAACTTTATACTTTATGGTAAGAGAAATATGTTTTTAAATGAGAAAAATTTTTAGTCGCCCCTGGGACTCGAACATAGGATCTCTGTCATCCTAGGACAGCGCTCTCCTGCTAAGCCATAGCGACCAGAGACTACTGCAAATTTTTCTCAGGTCCGGAAGTCTAACAATTGCCGAGTATATCCCACATGGATATTTGAACACAACAATTGTTGACTAAGGACAATTGGCAAATTTATCTGTGAAATATTTAAAGTGTTGAAAATTCTTGAAATTTTACTCTAACTTTATACTTAGTATTTAGGGTGTAAATGAAACTAGGAAACGCGATTTTTCGTCATACAAAATAATCTTTCAAATAAAATTGATAGTGTGTTTGTGAGGTACATAATTTAATGTAAATCAGAAAAAATATATTTTAATTTTCGGAGATATACTTATTTTTGCTTTTTTTTAAATGGCACGACCTGTATATTTTTATAGTACTTAGTACGACATAGTTTTTGCTTTAAACAAGTTCTTTGAGTTATGCCTTCTAAACTTATTAGTATTCGAGATATTGGAGAAAATATTAAAAGAGTTTTACTGGAAAATAAAGCTGGCTATGGAAACAAAATTTGACATTTGTATTACTTTATTATTATAAGTTTGTGAAAAAGATTGATAAATTAGACTATTATTTGTTTTAAAAATGGAAAAATACTCAATAAACTAAAATGTTAAGAATTTGATGTACATTTGTAAATTAAAATGTGTCGAAATTTAATAATTTTGTATTCATAGCCAACTTTAATTTCGAGTAAAACTATTTAAATATTTTCTTTAATGTCTCGAATTCTATGAAGATTAGAGGGTACAACTTATGAAACTTTTTTAAAGCAAAAATTATTTCGTACTAAATAGTAGTTAAGTATACAAGGCGTACCATTTGAAAAAAAAGTCAAAAATAGGTATATCACTGAGAATTAATTAATTTTCTGATTTACATTAATTTATGTAGCTTACTAAAAAAACTAATAATTTTATTTGAAAGATTTCTTTGTATATCTTATAACTTCCAAGAAAAATCGCGTTCCCTAGTTTCATTTACACCCTGTATAGTGAAGGAAAATATGTTTTTAAAAGAGAAAAATTTTTTCAACACTTTAATTATGTCTCAGGTAAATTAGTCAATTGTCCTTAGTCAACAATTGTTGTATTCAAATATCCATGTGGGATAGTCTCGGCAATTGTTAGACGTCCGGACATGAGAAAAATTTCCAGTAGTCACTGGTAACTATGGCTCAGCGATAGAGCGCTGTCCTAGAATGACAAAGATCCTGGGTTCGAGTCCCAGTGGCGACTGAAAATTTAGTTAAAAACATATTTCCCTTCACTATATACTGCGTAGGAAGTTAGAGTCAAATTTCAAGAATCTTTAACACTTTACTTTATACTTTAGGCTTATAATTATAGAGTTTCTGGCAATAATTTCTAATACGGGGTATTTGGTTAAGCTTAATATTAAAATATTAAGGACAAACAAATGTATTACACATAATATCTTCAATTCCATTTTAAATGACTAACAATATAATATTTGTACTTAGCTATATATAAAATGACAATCTAAATTATCACTATTTTTCTGTCTAAGTCCAACTTTATACTTTATGCTTATAATTATAGAGTGGTTGGCAATAATTTCAAATATGCGTTGTATGGTTAAGCTTGATATTATACACAAACAAATGTATTTAACATAATATCTTTAATTCCATCTTAAATGTTTACATTATCATAGGGAAGTAAACACTACCAGGTCCCACGCTTTTGTGCCAACACTACAGTCTGTGTTGCACACGAACTTGGAAAACATCTGGCGACCACCAAGTCGCGACGCATCTCAGGTGTCATCCACCAAGATGAAGAAACGTAAAATATTCAGTCTTAGCTGGAATTCTTTACTGTAAACATTGTATAAAATTTATGTATTGTAATTCCTAATTCATTGTACTTATAAAAATATTGTTTTTTATTGAACTAATAAATTTGTTCTCTAACTGGCGCAGTCGGTAGGATCCTCAGCGAAATACAAAAATCGATTTCGTTCGTTTCAACGATTAACTGAGGATTCGAAATCAAGAAGATTGTCCGGTCGCATCGTGCATCAGCTACGAAGACATCAGGGCTGAGGGAACATCGAACCTCAGATCTTCAAGGGACACGCATCGCCCATCCAGCCGTTGCAACTGACCAGAGTGAATATCGTCGATCACAGACCAATGGACATCGTCTTACTCCTATGTCAATTAGAGAATTTAATAGCAATACTAAATTAAGTAATACAGATACAGAATCGGATTCTAGTGACTCACTAGCAGCTTATAATAACCCTATTAACAATTAAGAATTAGAAAATCCCCTTATAAAACAAATCAATAACCTTACAATGGTTCTACCACCACCAATTAAGAAGGAATATCTGGACATGATCCCAGATTTCAATGGCGATAGAAGACACTTACCGCAATTTTTAGAAATTTGCGAAAACTTAGTAAAGAAATTTTATAATACAATAGATGAAACAGATTTTTAAAATAATTACTTAATGGCAACTATCCTAAAGAAAATTAAAGGAGAAGCCGCTAACAATTTAGCAACGTCCACCATATCAACATGGGACGATGTAAAGAAAGCATTGTTGAACTTGTTCCAAGACAAACGAGATTGTTTCACATTAACAATAGAAATGACGGAATTAAACAAACTAACGAATCACTGCATGATTTCTATACCAAAATTCAAGACTTATTACAATTACGAATTTCTTACATTAATAATACCAAACCTACTCAAGCTACAATTCTTAACGAATATTTCCGCGAGTACACATTGAGAGTATTCCTTAAAGGTTTAAGATAACCCTTAGGTACGTTGATGAGAACCAAAGACCCTAAAGATTTCAATCAAGCTCTTAGTATATTAAGAAATGGTTTTAATATGGAATCATCTTCACGCGGACACCACTATAAACAGACAAACCACCCACAAAAACCTAAACAACCACCACCACCTTCTAAAATTACACCCCAGAAAAACACACAGCCATTAATTTATAATTACAGACCCAGTTTAAATCATCCAAAACCTTTCACTAATAATCTATCATACAATCCTAATAATCAAACTAACGTATTTAAATCCAATAACAACCATAAGTTCCCCAAACCGACGCCTATGAGCATCTGCACAAGGCAGTCCTCACTTCCTAGAGCAGGTCTTTCTTATAACACACAATACCGTCCAGAACAACAAACACAAAGACTAAATTTCATTGCTGAAGAATTGTATAACACGGAAATAAACGATGTTACAAATAACCAAAATTATGACAAAAATTATCAAAATAGCGATAAAAACTATAATCAAATTTATGAATGAAACAAACCAAAAATTTGGATAATACTGACTTTGAACAAAATTATGAACCAGAGTCTTTTTTATCGAAAGTAGCCTCAGGAGAACAGTCGAACTCTTAAATTTAAACACTTCTAATACACAAAGAGAACTACCGTTCATTATACTCTCCGAGCATAACTTAAATGCTTTTATTGATACCGGCTGCACAAGATCTTTCATTAAACCTGAAATAGCATACAAATATTTTGGCAATAAAATTATTAATGATCACTTTAAAGTCACAACAGCTCACGGTACATCAATTGAAAATTGTAGTGTATATTTACCATCTTCTAAATTATTCAAAAATCCAAATTTAACATTAAAATACCATCTCTTCGATTTTCACAATAAATTTGATATTCTAATTGGTCTTGATAATTTAAAATTAATAGATGCAATAATAGACCTAACAAGAGACAAAATTATAACACCCACACAAAAAATAAACATACATTACCATAAAATTTCACCTATCAAAAAACATATAAGCATACCACCAAATTCTGAAAAAAACCACGAAACTTTACATTAATAATATAGAAAACGGATAAGTCCTTATCCCAGAATTAATTGTGAATAATCTCATACCAGCAAGTATCGCGAAAGTTGAGAATCATGAAACAGTATACCCTGTCATCAACACAAATAACAATGAGCACGTGTTTTCGCCCGAGTTTGAAATTATCGCACAGCCTCTTAAAAACTTTAAATTAAATAATCTAAATTTTAATATTCCAAATTCAAACAAAAATGATATTGCCAAAACTAGAACCAATCACATGAATTCTGAAGAAAAACGTGAAATACTAAATTATTAAAAGAATATTCAAATTTATTTCACACTGCTGACAAGCCTCTTAGTTTCACCAACAATATTAAACATGTCATTAGAACAATGGCCGAAATTCCCAATTACACCAAAACTTATCGCTACCCTGAAATCCATCGCAAAGAAGTATATAAACAAATACAAGAAATGCTAAACCAGAACATCATAAGACACTCACATTCCCTATGGTCATCCCCAGTATGGGTTGTACCAAAGAAAATTGACGTATCATGCAAACGTAAATGGCGAATAGTTATAGACTATCGTAAATTAAACGACAAGACGATAAGAGACAAATATCCCATCCCTAATATTAATACCCTCCTGGACAAATTAGGCAGATGCCAATATTTTACCACTCTTGACCTCGCATCCGGCTTCCATCAAATTGAGATGCATCCTGATGACATTGAGGAAACAGCTTTTTCGACAGAAAACGGACATTTCGAATTTTTACTATTACCGTTTGGGTTGAAGAACGCGCCTATCTACATTCCAGCGCGTTATGGACAATGTTCTACGCGGCCAAGTGAACAAAATTTGCCTAGTGTACCTAGACGATGTTATAATTTTCAGTACTAGCCTTCAAGAGTATGTACAGGGTTTAAGCGCTGTATTCGAAAGATTAAAAATCACCAACCTTAAAATTCAGCTTGATAAATCGGAATTTTGCAGAAAAGAAGTATCATATTTAGGACACGTCGTAACTCCCGACGGGGTTAAACCAAACCCAGACAAAATTAAAGCTATAAAAAATTATTCGATTCCCAAAAACACTAAAGATATCAAAGCTTTTCTCAGACTTATTGGCTAGTACCGAAAATTCATTAAAAATTTTGCAGATATCACTAAACCATTTACAAATAAACTGGAAAAAGGCGCACAAATTAACTTAAATGACCCACAATACATCAGCTGTTTTACTACATGCAAAGACCTCCTCACCAAAGATCGTATCCTACAGTATCCTGACTTTGGAAAGGCCTTTAATTTGACTACCGACGCTAACAACTTTGCAATAGGTATCGTTCTTTCAAAAGGCCTTATAGGTTCAGAACTTCCCGTAGCATATGCCAGCCGTACGCTGAACGAAACAAAACAAAAATATGCTGCTATCGAGAAAGAATTTGTAGCAATAGTATGGGCAGTCAAATATTTTCGACCATACCTTTTTGGCAGATCTTCTAACATCATAACAGATCACAAACCCCTAGAATGGATTGCAAATTTAAAAGAACCAAACATGAAATTAATTCGATGGCGTCTACAGTTAGAAGAATATGATTACAACATTAAGTATAAAAAGAGATCTTTAAATAAAAACGCCGATGCTTTATAGTTAATTGAACTGAACACAAATACAGTTGATACAGAATTTCAACTAATTTTTGACTATATGAAAAATTTTAATGAACAGCTAAACTACAAAAGTCCACGCACACATTTTTACATTACAACGACTTGTTATCATTATTCAATCATTACGATGACTTGAACATTTAATATTCCAATATAAAGAAAACCTTGACTAATGAAACATCACAAGAGTTCATTAATAACGATAAAATTATCAATTATATACAAAATTCAATAGACAATAAAATTGATCATCTATCAATAAATTCAGAAAAAGCAACACATAGACAAAAAAGAGGATTAATAAACGGGCTTGGTTCAATTCTCAAAACAATTACTGGAAATCTCGATGCCGAAGACGAAAAACGTTATGATGAAATTTTAAAACATTTGGAGACCAACCAACAAAATTTAAATAAACAAATGAAACAACAATATTTAATTACTTCTAAACTTACAGAACAGTTCAACAGTACTTTAATAACTATTAAAGAAAACAAAAACATTCTGAAATCAAAAGTTGAAAAACTAATCCAAATTGTTACTGGCAGATCTTTTCACGAAAATTCATTTTTATTTATCCTTGACATTTACAATTAGATTCATATACTCTATACCCAAGCATTATTCAAAAACAAGACCTTTTAACAGAACTAAACAAAATTAACAAACATTATAACAATGAACTACCTTTTGAACCTATTCCAACAAATATACCAAAATTTTAAAAATTAATTATAGTTAACTGTAAATTAGAAGCAAACAGAATTGTTTATTTCATAGAAATTCCGCTCAATTATGAAACAAACTTTGAATTACTCCACCGTATTCCTATCCCAACGAAGCAACAAAACGATTTTGTAACTATTTTTCCAGATAAAAATTGTTTTTTAAAATCAATAGATGGTACTGTTATATCTCTTAATGACGTATGTACTAAAGGAGATAAGTATCAATGTCCAAATAAGGTCAATCGACTTGACGACAATTCCTGTGAGAAGAATATCATCGTGAGGAACAACGCGGAAAACTGCCAATACATTAAAATCAACATCAAAAAGAACCACGTTGAAGTTTTAGAAGAAATAAATCAAATATTAGTAATTTTTCCAAAATCAGAAAAAATTAGTCTGCCTTGCAACAAAAGTGAAGAAATCAGAAAATTGCAAGGAATTTTTTTAATAAAAGACGAAAATTGTAAATTTAAATTTAGAAACGAAATTTTAACACTTACACAAAAAACATTTGGGAAACCAATCATCTTTAACGACTATAATATTCAACTCAACGAGACGCAAAAACCCAAATTCACCATCAACCTGAACAACATTCAAGAACTACAACTGCCAATCAACAAACTGGAAAAAAAAAACTCTGCAATCATCGCCAATACCATTCTAATAACGAATTATTCGATAAATATTTTATATTGTCTTGTTCTAATAATCGAATTCAATATAATTTCAGCCCACATTATCAAAAAATTTGTGAACACAAAATCAAGGCCACCCCAAGACATCGAATTTAGGCCTTCACCAAGCCAGTCCATCCGACTTCCCGACGAAGCCCACATCTTAGGGGGGAAGAGTTAACACTACCCGGTCCTACGCTTTCGTGCTGACACTACAGTCTATGTTGCACACGAACCTGGAAAACATCAGGCGACCACCAAGTCGCGACGCATCTCAGGTGTCATCCATCGAGATGAAGAAACATAAAATATTCAGTCTTAGCTGGAATTCTTTACTGTAAACATTGTATAAAACTTATTTATTGTAATTCCTAATTCATTGAACTTATAAAAATACATTTTTTTATTCAACAAATAAATTTGTTCTTTAACTTGTATACTTACCTATACCTAAAATAAAAATCTAAATTAGTCATAATTTTTCTGTCTAAGTCCAACTTTACACAATATGCTTATAATTATAGAGTGTTTGGCAATAAGTTAAAATATGGGTTGTAAGGTTAAATTTGATATTATACACAAAGAAATGTATTTAACATAATATCTTCAATTCCATCTTAAATGCTGTACAATATCATATGTATACTTAAGTATATATTAAATGTCAATCTAAATCAATCATCATTTTTTGATTTAAGTCCAACTTTATACTTAAAATTATAGATTATTAGCAATTATTTTAAATATGGGTTGAATGGTTAAGCTTGATATTACACACAAACAAATGTATTTAATATAAATTCTTTAATTCCATCTTAAATGTTGTGACGAAATAGAACGTCACAAAATATATCTGTAAGCTACGAACCATCTTGTCTAAACGCGAATTCTAACCCGGCTACTGAGTTAGCCAGTAACTACCCGCTTAATTAAACTAAAACGTATAAACACAAGAGCTGAAAGGCTGTTGAGACAGTGCTAGCTGGCGATTACTAGTGTGTAGACCTAGTATCATCTCCGAGACAAATTCACCAGGTGAGCATTTCCGTCTTTTTACCGTATAACCGTCCATTCCGTGAATTCTCCACGTAAGTCATTACCTTAAGAGTTTGGCCCTATTGTTTTGGCTATCTCTTTCGTCGTGGCTCGTTGTGAGCTAACTACCTCTAAGTCTAGACGTTACCGGCGTGTGTACCCGAGTGTCGACAAGCACGAGGTAGCGTGTCAATCCAGGGCCACCACGAACGTATCGCTTCTTACAAATAGTGTAACTGTTCACAGAACAACCGGGCCGTAAGTTTAGCCGTTATTGTATTGCCCGTTCTCGTGGCTTATTGTGAGTTTAACCGCCTCCACGTCTAGACGCCGCCGGTGTGTACACGCGGGCGTCGACAACCACGAGGTTGCGTGTTAATCCAAAGCCACCACGACGAGTTCGTTGCTTCACCCTTGCGTGTGCATCACCTGGTGCCCGGCGAACCGTTGCGAGTGTTACCGTCTCAAATGTCTCTATATTGCCGGCGTGTATACCTGGGTATCGGAGACCACAAGCTGCGTACATATCCAGGTCACTCCCGAAGACAATTGTCGCGAAAACCAAGTTCGCTGTAGAGATCCTTTGTTAGCTAACCGTCTCGAAGACGCGGTACCGTCGGTGTGTTTACCCAGATGCCGACGTTTACGAGGCTGCGTGTATCCAGGGTCCGTACACCTGACCTGGTGACATCACCGTCGGTTCACCACGTCCTTCGCGTCGCCATCGGGACGCCCCGCGTCGATTCTAACTGACCCCGCTAAAGTGAATTACGAAAACTGCCCGTACTTGCCGCCTATTTTTAGGCCATCGTTATCAGTGTCGCCGCACCGACGCTCGGCGTCGTTGTTACATAAACCCGTTCCCAAGACGCCCTTTACTTTCTAAGTCGTCTCCTCTTACAGCCCTCCTCCCTACGGTACCTCAGTTCATACTATAATAAAGGGACGTCCTTTTTTACATCTAAGACTGGTGTTTTATTTAATAACAACGACCCGAATTTCTTCGTCCTGCTATCCGGACCGTTGGCGCCCGAGCACCCTAGCCAACATTCCTGTGACGTGTTCACTAAGACACGTTACAATGTCTCACAATATTACACATATACCTACCTATATATAAATTAACAATCTTAATTAATCATCGTTTTTATGTCTAAGTCCAACTTTATACTTTATGCTTATAATTATAGAGAGGTTGGAAATAATTTCAAATATGAGATGTATGGTTAAACTTGATATTATCCACAAACAAATGTATTTAACATAATATATTCAATTTCATCTTAAAAGCCTTACATTATTAAATGTATATTTACCTGTATATTAAATGACAATCTAAATCATCATATTTTTTTTATTTAAGTACAACTTTATATTTTATGCTTATAATTATAGAGTGGTTGGCAATAACTTTAAAAATGGGTTGTATGGTTATGCTTGATATTATATACAAACAAATGTTTTTAACATAATATCTTCAATTCCATCTAAAATGCCTTATAATATCACATATACCGGGTGTCCCAGATCGACCGACACATGCGAGTTTTACATGGGAAATCAGTTAATTATGAATAGTATCTCCCCACTGCAAGATATTAACTTGAAATTTTGTATGCTTATTGGGGAATATTATTTCTATGGATTACAGTTATTTGAAATATGCAATTTCGTCTGCAAGACGAGATTTATTAAATTATAAAATCATCATTTTCGTTCAAAATCAGTCAGCCATGGAAATAAAAGAAAATATGTATGTGACAGTTCTGACAGTTAATGACATGCCATTGTAGATATTTATATTTTTGTAATATTGATAATTATTTAACAAAAAGAAACTAAATTCAACTTAAATATTATTAAAATACAGAGAATAAGAATTAAAATCAGTGATACTTCACTAAACTGTCAGATAAATATTTTCTTTTATTTCCATGGCTGTTTGATTTTGAACAAAAATATTAGATTTTAAATATAATAAATCTCGCCCTGCAGACGAAATTGCATATTTCAAACAAGTGTGATCCATAGAATTAATATTCTCCTATAAGTATACAAAATTTCAAGTTAATATCTTGCACTGGGGAGATACTATTCATAATTAACTGATTTCCCATGTAAAACTCCCATGTGTCGGTCGAGCTGGGACACCCGGTATACCTACCTATATATAAAATAACAATCTTAATTAATCATTGTTTTCCTGTCTACGTGCAGCTTTATATTTTATGCTTGTAATCATAGAGTGGTTGGCAAAATTTTTAAATATGGGTTTTATGGTTAAGCTTGATATTATGCACAAACAAATGTATGTAACATAATATCTTCAATTCCATCTTAAATGCTTTACAATATCATATGTATACTTACCTATATATAAAATGACAATCTAAATCTATCATCATTTCTTTGTCTAAGTGCAGCTTTATACTTTATGCCAATAATTATAGATTGTTTGGCAATTATTTCAAATAAAGGTTGTACGCGTAAGCTTGATATTATACAAAAACAAATATATTTAACATATCTTCAATTCCATCTCAAATGCCTTACAATTTGAAGTGTTGAAAACACTTGAAGTTTAACTCTACCTTCATACGCAGTATATGGTGAAAAGAAATATGTTTTTAACTGAGAAACATTTTTTCTACACTAATTATTTCACAGGTAAATTTGCCAATTGTCCTTAGTTAACAAATGTTGTGTTCAAATATCCATGTGGGAAAGTCTCGGCAATTGTTAGACGTCCAAATCTAAAAAAAATTTGCACTATTCACTGGTCGCTATGGCTCAGCGGTAGAGCGCTGTCCTAGAAAGACAAAACTGGGTTCTAGTCCCAGTGGCGACTAAAATTTTTTCTCAGTTAAAAACACATTTTCCTTCACAATATACTGCGTAGAATGTTTAAGAATTTTCAACATTTTAAATTATACCTTATGCTTATAATTATAGAGTGTTTGGCAATAACTTCAATTACGGGATGTATGTTTAATCTCTATAATAAACACGAACAATTGTATTGGATATAATATCTTCAATTCCATTTTAAATGACTTACAATATAATATTTATAATTACTTATATATAAAATGACAATCTAAATTATCACCATTTATCTGTCTAAGTCTAACTTTATACTTTATGCTTATAAATTTAGAGTGGTTGACAATAATTTCAAATATAAATTGTATGGTTAAGCTTGATATTATGCAGAAACAAATGTATTTAACATAATACCTTCAATTCTATTTTAAAAGCCTCACAATATCGTACGTATACTTACCTATATATAAAATGATATTCTAAATCAAATATTATTTTTCTGTCTAAGCGCGGCTTTATACTTTATGCTTATAATTATAGAGTGGTTGGCAATAATTTCAATTATGGGCTGTATGGTTAAGCTTGATATTATAAACAAACAAATGTATTTAACATCATATATTCAATTTCATCTTAAAAGCCTTAGAATATCATATGAGTGCTTACCTTTATATATATACAGACTGTCTACTGAACTCGGGCCACTTAAGGGAATTCCTAAACTAGAAGAGCTACGACTTCGGTTAAATTAGACAAAAGTTGCCTTATCAGGGGGCTATTCCTGTGATGTATTTGTTTTTCCAAAAATATGCATAGGTCACTAGACAGAAGAAAAAATATGAAATTAGTGAAAATTAATAAATCGCTTTTATTCTTAAACGATGACAGATAGAGAAAAATTTTCCAGCTACAACTTTTAGAAGACAAAGTGCGCCATAAAGAGAAATAATAATAAAAAAATTTTGGCCAACTGTTTGCGAGATATGGCAAGAAAAAATATTTTTTTAAATGGTAATCATAGGTGGCTATAGCATCGTTAAAAGTAGTATTTTTATCTCTTTTCAACAGTATGTATTTTTATATCATTCATTTTATAAATTATTGTTTTATTTACATAAAACACTTCTTTCTAATGGCATTTTTAAAGTTGGCTTTGGTACAAACAATTTAAAACAACTGATTTTTTTTGTATTTATTTATTTTTTTATCTAGGTTATGTCTGAATTACCTATATAAAACTTAACAAAAATCTATTATAATTAATTGTAAACAAATTTACTTATTCCTAAGATAAGATTATTAACAAAAAAGTCTGTATATATATATATATATATATATATATATATATATATATATATATATATATATATACCGGGTGTCCCAGCTCGACCGACACATGGGAGTTTTACATGGGAAATCAGTTAATTATGAATAGTATCTCCCCAGTGCAAGATATTAACTTGAAATTTTGTATGCTTATTGGGGAATATTATTTCTATGGATTACAGTTATTTGAAATATGTAATTTCGTCTGCAAGACGAGATTTATTAAATTTTAAAATCTAACATTTTCGTTCAAAATCAGTCAGCCATGGAAATAAAAGAAAATATGTATGTGACAGTTCTGACATTTAATGACATGCCATTGTAGATATTTATATTTTTGTACTATTGGTATATTATTTAACAAAAAGAAACTAAATTCAACTTAAATAATATTAAAATACAGGGAATAAAAATTAAAATCAGTGATACTTCACTAAACTGTCAGATAAATATTTTCTTTTATTTCCATGGCTGTCTGATTTTGAACGAAAATATTAGATTTTAAATTTAATAAATCTCGCCCTGCAGACGAAATTGCATATTTCAGATAAGTGTGATCCATAGAATTAATATTCTCCGATAAGTATACAAAATTTCAAGTTAATATCTTGCACTGGGGAGATAGTATTCACAATTAACTGATTTCTCATGTAAAACTCCCATGTGTCGGTCGAGCTGGGCCACCCGGTATATATATATATAAATTATATTATTCAACTTTTAAAAATTGTTTTTAAAAAGTTTTTATTTCTGAGATACAACTATCTAGCTTGATTACAATATGAGAACTAGCCTGTCTACAGGGATTACATTACATTTTATACTCATCTTGTGGAAAGTTTATAACTTAACTCTAAGTCAGCATTCTTATAGTAGTTACGTTTTATAATTCCTCCCCAGCAAGTTTAAACTTTACACAAGATTTACAAATTTTCTGTTATTCTTTCTGAATCACTTAATTTTATATTATTCCTTAATTGTTTAGTTTTATAATTCTTATAATATTTAATTACAAATCTTATAATTAATACAAATATTGTTACAATAAGTATGATATAAATTGTATAATAATGATTCGTGTGATTTTCGTAGTTGTTTATATCTTTTATTTTCTGAAGTTGAGGGAATGAAAAATTTAATCCTTGTAATGGTTTCAGATTGACTATCTATTTTTGTATCAAATTTTTGAAGTTGGACATTGCTTAATTCTAATTCTTTATAATCTTTTGATTTTCTATTGTATGTCCATTGGTTTATTTTACAATTTCCGTCATTAACAAGTTGAAAATTTTTCTTTATATTTTTATGTTTGCAATTTATTACTAATTCTTGGTTAATTGGGGAGATAATTATTATATTATTGGTATTTGGGATTTGTATGACATTATTTTTATTATATATCTCCTTTATGTCAGTCATCATTATTCTCGTATTTTACTGTATTATTAATACAATTACTTACTTCTATGCTTTTCGTTTGACAATAATTTATGCTATTATATTGCCTACTGAATCTTTCTATTAATATGTTTTTATTATTTTTATAAATGTAATGAGTAGGTGGTTCTGTTAATCCGTATAATTTTTTGTTATGCATAAAGGGAATTGGGTACAATTGATGTAAAGGATAGAGATTCTGAGAAAGTTCCGGTTCTATTAGTAATATCTGGAATTCTTCGTCTTCAAATCTACAATATGTAACGATTTCATTTACTTGTGACCAAATGTCTTTTTTGCCTGTAATTTGGATTAAGTCATCGTGGTTTATAATAGTGGTATCTAATTTATTTAAGCAACAAATTACTAACATCAGTTCTATATGTTTACAAAAGTCTATTAAATTTTGAATAATAATTAATAATTCATTGATTTTTACTTCCGTGTCGATTAGACTTTTCCAATTTTGTTCTTTGTTTAGTGTGAATGCTATGGCGTTAAGCTTTTCTGATATTTTATTTTTGTTCACCCGTATTTGTTCTAATTTTGAATTAAATTTGTCAGTTAGATGTTTTTCGTTTTTTATTATTTGATCATTTTGATTTTGAAGAATCTTTTGATTATTTTTTAATTGCTCTATCCGAGTGTCATATTTTTCTACATCACTTTGATCTAGGTTACCTGTAATTGACTTGATGGTATTCCCTAACCCATTTATTAGACCTCGTTTATTTCTTTTATTAAACAGTTTTTGAATTTGTTGTGTTAGATCATTAAGAAAGTAAGATAAAGCTTTACTTTGTTCTTCTAGCTGGTGTTTGTTTTCAATTTGTTTTATGACATTTATTGTGATATTATTTAATTTTAGATATTCTTTATAATAATAATAATAGACTTTATTGACAGATTCATCAATGGCGAGGTTCAGCCAAAGGCTGTTCTTCCACCTAACCGTAAAAACAATTTATGAATTTACACATATAGCCAGACATTTACATACTTATTTTTAACAATCATTACAATAATCAACATATAACATTATAATTTCAAACAAAGAGCATTTTTATATTTTTCTTGAAACTATTTACAGAAAGCATTTTAAGATCATTTGGAATGTTATTATACAATGTGGGAGCCAAATAAGGGAAGGAACCTTTATATTTTGATTTTCTGAAGGAAGGTACTATATATAGATCCTTGATTCGTAATGAGTAATTGTATTCTTTACGAATAAGTTTGACAAACAAATATGATGGCGTACCAGTTATCCTAATTTTATGCAGTAAACATAGATACAAATATTTTACACGATTGTTTATATTAGGCAATTTAGAGACTTTGCGGTATTGTGAAATGTGATCATATTTACGTACACCATAGGCAAACCGTAAACAAGAGTTTTGAATTAATGTAATTCTTTGTTTTTCAGTTTCACTGAGATTTGGTATATACACACACGCACAATAATCAAATAAGAGAAGAATAAGAGATTTTACCAATTTAATTTTTACTGAAGAATCAATATCATGGATAAAATGAAATAATTGCCGAAGTTTTAATCTAGCCGCACATAATTTGGAGTTTAAATGTTGTTTGAAATTCAAGTTTTTATCAACATAAAGCCCTAAAATTTTTGTATGATCTTTTTGCGTCAATATAGTTCCATCCAATACAATGTTTGGTATGTCATTATGATTACCCACAACAAGGAGTGAAGATTTATCTGTTTTAATTTTTAATCCGTTGTTATTTACCCATGATACAAGATTATTTAGTTCTTTATTTACTATTGCAGATTGTTCATTAATAAGCGTACGATCCAGAGTTACAAGAACTTGGGTATCATCCGCATACGAATGAACTGAGCTACAAGGATTCGTAAATATTTCTGGCATATCAACTATAAAAATTAAGAAAAACAACGGTCCTAAAATTGATCCTTGCGGAACACCACACTGTAGGAGAAAATTTGACGAGCACTGAACTCCTTCGTTGGTACGCATATTAATATAATATAATCTATTCTCCAAATAACTCTTACACCATGATATTGCATTTTCTGTAAAATTATAATGTTTTAATTTAGCAAGTAATAGATTGTGATCAATCATATCAAATGCTTTTGAAAAGTCTATTTGTATCAAAAGAGATGGATTAGATTTGTCAAAATTATTTAATAGGTTATCTACAATATTTAACAAACATGTAGTGGTACTGTAACCTGATCGAAATCCTGATTGGTTAGCAGATATGATTTGATTCTCAAGAATATACATCTTCATCTGTTCGTAGCACACTTTTTCAAGAACTTTAGACAGAGTTGGTAGGATACTTATAAGTCTTAAATCGTCAAATGTATTACAGTCTTGTTTTTTCATTATTGGTCTAATTGCTGCAATTTTCCATACCTCAGGTACTATATTTTCTAATATACACGTATTTATGATATGTGTTATGTAATCAACAATTACTGGTAAAATTTAAAAAATCATTTTCAATGAAATGCCATCTACACCGACTGCATTAGATTTGATATGATGTAAAATATTTGTAACAATATCACTACTTATGCATTTAAATTCAAACGATTCACCAGGTTGGTCTACATATTTGCTATTTAGATAATAATCTAATGTACAAGGATTTATAGATGACGTACTTATTTTCTTTAATAAATGCTTTCCGTAATTTTGAGGTTCACAAAGTGATTCTGGGATGTTCACAGCTGCCTGCTTTTTTATTCCTATGCGTTTTAAGTTTGACCATAGAGCAACTAAATTGTTTATATTTTTGTTTATAGCAGACTCAAGGAAAGCCTGTTTTTCCCTACGTATTGCAATTGTTGTAAGATTACGTAACTGCTTGTAATACTCATATTTCGCGGGAGTTTTATTTTTTTTATATTGAACAAGTGCTCTATCTCTCTTACTCTGCATGATTTTAATTATAGGTGTTATCCATGAGCAATACACATTATTACACTTTATACATTTTATGGGTGCGTGTTTGTTAAATAATTGTAAAATATTGTCATTTAAATAGGTAACTTTTTTATTGATCCATGGTATTCTATTGCAGTCAACCATGAACTCCTCAGAATTAAAGTGTTTGAAGTCTCTGAATATTATTGTTTTTGTATGCGATATGACTTTCGATATTTTTAATTTACAAAAAACACAACTATGATCAGAGGATTCGTTACATTCAATAACTCCAGAGAATTCACAAAATGATTTATCAGATATAACTATTACATCAAGAAGAGATTTTGATACTGGGCGAGTATAAGTATCTATCAATTGATGCATACCATAAGCTGATAACAAGCTGCTAACATAATCTGATTTAGCATCATTTGATAGTAGGTTATCATTTAAGTCGCCTGCATACAGCATAAGATCACACTGAGGAAGAAGCAGAGCTGTTATGGAATCTAGAATGGTTAATTCCTTGTAATAATCTAATCGTGGATTGTAAACTACTCTAAATATAATTTTTGATGCTGTACATTAACTTGAATCCATAAATGCTCTACGTTGTCTTCTGATGAACACATATCTTTTACATTTAGAATTTTGTACTGCATGTTACTTCGCACATAGAATGCAACACCACCACCACGTTTATTATAGCGTTGAGCACTGAGCAATTTATAACCATCAATTGAGAACAAGTGAGAGGGAGAGGAGTCACATATCCATGTTTCTGTAACAGCCAGTATATCAAAATTTTCATTAAAAACAAAATCCTGAAATATTGAAAAACATGAATTTAGTGATTGCACATTTATATGTCCAAATAAAAATCTATTGTAGTTGATATCGCCATCAGCAGCTGTGTTATTAGTAAAAGGTGAATAAACCATCGGACGACGTTATACAAAAATAAACAAATAATTAAGGAACGGGCAACAGTCTGAAACGCTATGATGTCATTAATATTTTGATAAATCCTCTTCGTGGCTTATCGTAATAATTTGAGAGGACTCATTTTTTCTGACAAAAATTTTGCAATTTTTGTTCCATATATATTTGTAGCCTTTGTTGAGGAAATGTTCACGTGTTTTTTTAGCAACTCACTGTTATAATGTGTTAAATGATCACTAATAAAAAGTTTATTTTCAGCAACCAATGGGAAATAAAATTTAGTTGTTAAATTTTTATTATTTTTAGCAGCCATAATAATTTTATCTTTTAACGTTCTCGATTTAAATTTGATTATTATTGAAGTGGTTTATTTGTTTTTGGTAGCCTGTGAGCGACGTCTATATCACTTTCATTCATGGCAATACCAACTTCCCCTGCAGTTTTTATTACAATATCAGTAATGTTTTCATTATTTTTATACGGGAAATTATGTATTATTAGATTATTTATTCGAGAATATTGCTCTAAGCTATTTATTTTATATTCCAGATTTTTAACATTTGATTTTAATTGCATGTTTTCATTTTTAACACGTTCATGATATTTTTTTTTTATCCATGATAGCTAATTTGTTTTCGAAATCTACTATTTTGACACAACAAAAACCAACAGATTTAGTTAATTCTTCGAGTTTGTTGTTCATTACATTTAAAATATCTAATTTCATTTTTTCAAATAGTGAATTTAAATCACTCAATTTAATGCTCCGGTCAGAAGGCCCTTGGGTTTCGTCACTTAGAACGGACTCACGGCATTGTTCACAATGCCAGGAGAAGCCTTTATCTCTTATTAAACTTAAATGTTCTTCGCTGATTTTGACACACATTGGATGGTAAGTTTGGTCGCACTTGAGACATTTTACGTTGGGGTTTCGGACCTTGACAGCACGATCGCACTTTGGACATATGACAGCCATTACTCACGGGTGTGAAGAAATCACTTGTTTAATTAATATTTGCAAAGTGCGTGCACTAATTTTTAATAAAAACTCAAAATGTACTCACAGGAAAGCGTCCACAATTTTGTACAACAATGTCACACAAAAACTGAATATGATGATATAACTTTCCCTATTAAGAACTTACAAAATACTTAGTAAATCTCAGTACAAACACAGAGCGAAAAAAATACGTGCCACTGGCTATAAAATGTATATATATAATGGAGTGATATTATAATTAAAATAGTCTATGATTTCTCCTTCTTTTACTTTACAATTACCGATTCCAAATAAAAGGAATCCATTGTTGTTAGAGATGTTTATTAGTTGACCGGTGGTAAAGGCCCTGGAATCAGAATTTTATTTTATCTAACTTGAATTTCCGAATATGCCAGTTAACACTACCCGGTCCCACGCTTTTGTGCTGACACTACAGTCTGTGTTGCACACGAACCTGGAAAACATCAGGCGACCACCAAGTCGCGACGCATCTCAGGTGTCATCCACCAAGATGAAGAAACTTATAATATTTAGTCTTAGCTGGAATCCTTTACTGTAAACATTGTATAAAACTTATGTATTGTAATTCCTAATTCGTTTGTACTTATAAAAATAAATTTTTTTATTGAACAAATAAATTTGTTCTTTAACTGGCGCAGTCGGTAGGATCCTCAGCAAAATACAAAAATCGATTTCGTTCGTTTCAACGATTAACTGAGGATTCGAAATCAAGAAGATTGTCCGGTCGCGTCGCGCATCAGCTACGAAGACATCGGGGCCGAGGGAACATCGAACCCCAGATCTTCAAGGGACACTCATCGCCTATCCAGCCGTTGTAACTGACTAGAGTGACACGCCGAGCGAATATCGTCGATCACAGACCAATGGACATCGTCTTACTCCTGTAAGTACCTATGTCAATTAGAGAATTTACTAGTGATACAGAATTAAGTAATACAGATACAGAATCGGATTCTGGTGACTCACTAACTGTTTACAATAACCCTATTAACAATTTAGAATTAGAAAATTCCCTTATAAAACCAATTAATAATCTCACAATGGTTCTACCACCACCAATTAAGAAAGAATATCTGGACATGATCCCAGAATTCAGTGGCGATAGAAGACACTTACCGCGATTTTTAGAAATTTGCGAAAAGTTATTAAAGAAATTTTATAATACAATAGATGAAACAGATTTTCAAAATGAGTACTTAATGGCAACTATCCTAAGCAAAATTAAAGGAGAAGCCGTTAACAATTTAGCAACGTCCACCATATCAACATGGGACGATGTAAAGAAAGCATTGTTGAACTCGTTCCAAGACAAACGAGATTGTTTCACGTTAACAATAGAAATGACGGAATTAAAACAAATTAATGAATCACCGTTTGATTTCTATACTAAAATTCAAGATTTATTACAATTACAAATTTCTTATATTAATAATAACAAACCTACTCAAGCTACAATTCTTAACGAATATTTCCGCGTGTACGCATTGAGAGTATTCCTTAAAGGTTTAAGAGAACCCTTAGGTACATTGATGAGAACCAAAGACCCTAAAGATCTCAATCAAGCTCTTAGTATGTTAACAAATGATTTTAATATGGAATCATCTACACGCGGACACCACTATAAACAGACACACCACCCACAAAAACCTAAACAACCACCACCACCTCCTAAATTCACACCACAGAAAAATACACAGCCATTAACTTATAATTACAGACCCAGTTTTAATCATCCAAAACCTTTCACTATTAACCCAACATACAATCCCAATAATCAAACTAACGTGTTTAAACCAAATAACAACCAAAGGTTTCCCAAACCGACGCCTATGAGCATCAGCACAAGGCAGTCCTCACTTCCTAGAGCAGGCCCTTCTTATAACACACAATATCGTCCAATACAACAAACACAAAGACCAAATTTCATTGCTGAAGAATTGTATAATACGGAAACAAACGATGTTGTTACAAATGACCAAAATTATGACGAAACTTATCAAAATTGTGATGAAAATTATTATCAAAATTATGAATGCGAAACAAACCAAAATTTTGATAACACTGACTTCGAACAAAATTATGACCCAGATTCTTTTTTATCGAAAGTAGCCTCGGAAGAACAGCCGAACTCTTAAATTTAAACAATTCTAATACACAGAGCGAACTACCATTCATTATACTCCCCGAGCATAACTTAAAAGCCTTAATTGACACCGGCAGCACAAGATCTTTCATTAAACCTGAAATAGCATACAAATATTTTGGAAATAAAATTATAAATGATCACTTTAAAGTCACAACAGCTCACGGCACATCTATTGAAAATTTTAGTGTATATTTACCACGTTCCAAATTATTTAAAAATCCAAATTTAACATTAAAATACCATCTCTTTGATTTTCACAATAAATTTGACATTTTAATTGGTCTTGATAATTTAAAATTAATAGAAGGAATAATAGATCTAACAAGAGACAAAATTATAACACCCACACAAGAAATAAACATACACTACCACAAAATTTTGCCTGTCAAAAAACATGTTAGCATACCACCAAATTCTGAAAAAATCACGAAACTTTACATTAATAATATAGAAAACGGAGAAGTCCTTATCCCAGAATTAATTGTGAATAATCTAATCATAGCAGCAGGTATCGCGAAAGTTGAGAATCATGAAACAGTATACCCTGTTATCAACGCAGATAACAATGAGCACGTGTTTTCGCCTGAATTTGAAATTATCGCACAGCCTCTTGATAACTTTGAATTAAATAATCTAAATTTTAATATTCCAAATTCAAACAAAAATGATATTGCCGAAATTAGAACAAATCACATGAATTCTGAAGAAAAACGCGAAATAACTAAATTATTAAAAGAATATTCAAATTTATTTCACTCTGCTGACAAACCTCTTAGCTTCACAAACAATATTAAACATGTCATTAGAACAAAAGACGAAATTCCCAATTACACTAAAACTTATCGCTACCCTGAAATCCATCGTAAAGAAGTAGAAAAACAAATACAAGAAATGCTAAACCAGAACATCATAAGACACTCGCATTCCCCGTGGTCATCCCCAGTATGGGTTGTACCAAAGAAAATTGACGCATCAGGGAAACGTAAATGGCGCATAGTTATAGACTATCGCAAATTAAACGACAAGACGATAAGTGACAAATATCCTATCCCTAATATTAACACCCTCCTGGACAAATTAGGCAGATGCCAATATTTTACCACCCTTGACCTCGCATCCGGCTTCCACCAAATTGAGATGCATCCTGATGACATTGAAAAAACAGCTTTTTCGACAGAAAACGGACATTTCGAATTTTTACGAATGCCGTTTGGGTTGAAAAACGCGCCTGCTACATTCCAGCGCGTTATGGACAATGTCCTACGCGGCCTAGTGAACAAAATTTGCCTTGTCTATTTAGACGATGTTATAATTTTCAGCACTAGCCTTCAAGAGCATGTACAGAGTATAAGAGCTGTATTCGAAAGATTAAAAAGTGCCAACCTCAAAATTCAGCTTGATAAATCGGAATTTTGCAGAAAAGAAGTATCATATTTAGGACACGCCGTAACACCCGACGGGGTTAAACCAAACCCAGACAAAATTAAAGCTATAAAAAATTACCCAATACCCAAAAATACTAAAGAAATTAAAGCTTTTCTCGGACTTCTTGGCTACTACCGAAAATTTATCAAAAATTTTGCAGATATTACTAAACCATTTACTAAGAAACTAAAGAAAGGTGCACAAATTAACTTAAAAGATCTAGAATACATCAGCTGTTTTAATGCATGCAAAGATCTCCTCACCAATGATCCTATCCTAGAGTATCCTGACTTTGAAAAGACATTCAATTTGACTACCGACGCTAGTAACTTTGCAATAGGTGCCGTTCTTTCACAAGGCCCTATAGGTTCAGATCTTCCCATAGCATACGCCAGTCGTACGCTTAACGAAACAGAGCAAAAATATGCTGCTATCGAGAAAGAATTTTTAGCGATAGTATGGGCAGCCAAATATTTTCAACCATACCTTTTTGGCAAAACTTTTAGTATCATAACAGATCATAAACCCCTAGAATGGATTGCAAATTTAAAAGAACCAAACATGAAATTAATTCGATGGCGTTTACAGTTAGAAGAATATGATTACAACATCAAGTATAAAAAGGGATCTTTAAATAAAAATGCCGACGCTTTATCGCGAATTGAACTGAACACAAATACAGTTGATACAGAATTTCAACCATTTTTCGACTATATGAAAAATTTTAATGAACAGCTACAACAAAACCGCGAGTCAAATTCAATGATAGCCGAACCAGATGACTCACCCGACTCAGACTCTTACGAAACTACACATTCCAACCCTGAGAACCCGATCATAGGAATTCCTATTTCCGAATCTCCTATCAATACTGGCAAAAATCAAATCATTATATCCGAAGTTCCGCACTCTCCTTCAAACCCAAAAATATCAAAATTGCATGGTAATAAAATGAGAATTTACATTTACAAATTTCAAAAAATAACTTTAGTGAAGATATTACAAATTTTGTTAAAACCTACATTGTACCAAAAGTCAAATATTATTTATATTTTGAAAACCCTATATATGAAAAATTTAGTAAAGTTTTGCAAACAAATTTTAAACACTCACAGATAAACTTTGTAAAATGTAATACGAAACTCGTAGACGTAGAAAAAGAGGATGACGTCATTGAAAAGATAAGGAATTATCACGAAGGTAAAACTAACCATCGTGGCATTCATGAAGTTCACAATCAAATTAAAAGAATTTATTATTGGCCAAACCAAATTAAAACAATCACCGATTATATCAACCAATGCGAAATCTGTCTTGCCTCCAAATACGACCGTAACCCATTGAAACCCAAGTACAATATAACTCCCACTCCAACAAAACCTTTCGATACCCTTCATATTGATACAATTAGTTTAGAGAACTCGAAATTTTTAACAATTATAGATTCCTTTTCAAAATATGCTCAAGCATATAAATTAAATTCGAACACCGGAATAGAAATTAGTAACAAATTAATACAATATTTCTCTCATCACGGCACACCCAGGCAAATAGTTTCTGATAATGGTCTCGAATTCAAAAGCAATGTTGTTCAAGAATTATTAGCTCTACACCGAATAGAAATTCATTTCACAAGTTCCCAACATCCAGATTCAATTGGCTTAATTGAACGAATTCATTCGACACTTGTCGAACACATTCGTTTATTCAATTTACAAGATAATTTTAAAAGAGAACCCATTGAAATTAAAGTATGTTACGCGATTTTGGCTTATAATAATACCACACACTCCTCAACAAAAATTAAACCTTTAGAAATTATTACCGGTCATTTGGACACAAATTCGCCTTTAGATATTGAAATAGAAAATAAAATAACTCAAGATTATGTCCAAAAACACAAAGAGAAAACCAAACAAACTTACAAAATTATTAACGAACGTTTGCAATCAGGAAAACAAGAATATATCACAAAATTAAACGAATCCCGCGATAAATTATCGCAAATTCCAGAAACAGTTTTCGTACACAATAAACAAAAAGTAAATAAAACTAAACAAGTCAAATATAAGAAAGAAAAAATTAAAAGCGTAGATGAAAATTTGAAAACCGCGAAAATAGAAACAGACGGCAAAGATAAGAAACAAGCTAAAATTCATTTGGCAAATATTAAAAGACCCAGGAAAATAACAAAAAATTCCAATATTCCAGATCCATCCTGTTCCCACTCACCCACGGACTAAACCTGATGGACATAACGCATAACCCTGGATTGCTGATTCTTAACTTAGGACAAGCTAAACTACAAAAGTCCACGCACACATTTTTACATTACTACGACTTGTTATCATTATTCAACCATTACGATGATTTGAATATTCAATATTCCAATTTAAAGAAAACCCTGACTAATGAAACATCACAAGAGTTCATTAACAACGATAAAATTATCAATTACATACAAAATTCAATAGACAATAAAATTGATCATCTATCAATAAATTCATAAAAAGCAACACATAGACAAAAAAGAGGATTAATAAACGGGCTTGGTTCAATTCTCAAAACAATTACTGGAAATCTCGATGCCGAAGACGAAAAACGTTATGATGAAATTTTAAAACATTTGGAGACCAACCAACAAAATTTAAATAAACAAATTAAACAACAATATTCAATTACTTCTAAACTCACAGAACAGTTCAACAGTACTTTAATAACTATTAAAGAAAACGAAAACATTCTGAAGTCAAAAGTTGAAAAACTAATGCAAATTGTTACTGGCAGATCTTTTCACAAAAATTCATTTTTATTTATCCTTGACATTTACAATCAGTTCGATATACTCTATACGATGATCTTAAATAGTCTACAAGACATTGAAGACTCTTTAACATTTTGTAATTTGCATGTTTTACACCCAAGCATTATTCAAAAACAAGACCTTTTAACAGAACTAAACAAAATTAACAAACATTATAACAATGAACTACCTTTAGAACCTATTCCAACAAATATACAAAAATTTGAAAAATTAATTACAGTGAATTGTAAATTAGAAGCAAACAGAATTGTTTATTTCATAGAAATTCCGCTCAATTATGAAACTAACTTTGAATTACTCCACCTTATTCCCATCCCAACGAAGCACCAAAACGATTTTGTAACTGTTATTCCAGATAAAAATTATTTTTTAAAATCAATAGATGGTACTGTTATATCTCTTAATGACGTATGTACTAAAGGAGATAAGTATCAATGTCCAAATAAGGTCAATCGACTTGACGACAATTCCTGTGAGAAGAACATCATCGCGAGGAACAATGCGGAAAACTGCCAATACATTAAAATCAACATCAAAAAGAACCACGTTGAAATTTTAGAAGAAATAAATCAAATATTAGTAATTTTTCCAAAATCAGAAAAAAATAGTCTGTCTTGCAACAAAAGTGAAGAAATCAGAAATTTACAAGGAATTTTTTTTAATAAAAGACGAAAATTGTAAATTTAAATTTAGAAACGAAATTTTAACACTAACACAAAAATTATTTGGGAAACCAATCATCTTTAACGACTTTAATATTCAACTCAACGAGACGCAAAAATCCAAATTCACCATCAATCTGAACAACATTCAAGAACTACAACTGCCAATCAAGAAGAAGACATCGACTCCGGAATCATCGCCAATAACATCCCAACAACAAATTATTCGATAATTATTTTATATTGTCTTGTTCTAATAATCGCATTCAGTATAATTGCAGCCCACATTATCAAAAAATTTGTGAACTCAAAATCAGGGCCACCCCAAGACACCGAATCTAGGCCTTCACCAAGCCAGTCCATCCGACTTCCCGATGAAGCCCACATCTTAGGGGGGAGGAGTTAACACTACCCGGTCCCACGCTTTTGTGCTGACACTACAGTCTGTGTTGCACACGAACCTGGAAAACATCAGGCGACCACCAAGTCGCGACGCATCTCAGGTGTCATCCACCAAGATGAAGAAACTTATAATATTTAGTCTTAGCTGGAATCCTTTACTGTAAACATTGTATAAAACTTATGTATTGTAATTCCTAATTCGTTTGTACTTATAAAAATAATTTTTTTTATTGAACAAATAAATTTGTTCTTTAACTTGCCTTTTATTTTTTATTTCTACTGTTCCTAATACTTACTTACTTACTTACTTCCTCTTCTTAATAGGTCTTTGACCTGTTTAACTTCGATTCAAGCCTCCTGTGACGTTGACGTCCAGCTGTCCCTCCGCCTTTTAGGAGGTCGTCCCCGGGGTCTTGTTCTGGCCGGTTTGTTCTTCATGCAAATTTTTATTATGCGATCATCCTCCATTCTGTGCACGTGATCTCTCCACTTCCTTCTTCTGGTTCTTCCCCATCTCACAATATCTTCCATCTTGCACTGGTCTCTTATTGTTTTGTTGCTTATTCTATCTATTCTCTTCGTATTTGTAATCATCCTGAGCGTTTTCATCTCATTCGTTCTGAATATTTGTTTTGTTTTTTTCGTATCCGACCTTGTTTCGATACTGTAGGTGAGTATGGGCCTAACACATGTTTTATATATTCTTGTTTTCCCTTCAATACTTATATCCTTATTCGTCCATATTATATCTCTTAATGCTCCCGTGACTATTGCTGCTTTGTTTGCTTGCCTTCTTACTTCTTCCTGTATATCTGCATAGCTGGTTGTAAGTACTCCAAGATACTCAAATGACATTACCTGTTCAATAATTTTTTGACCTATTTGTAATTTACACCTTACTGGTTCTTTTGAAATTACGAGAGTCTTAGTTTTTTCTGCATTTATTATCATATTGAAGCTGTGAGCGACCTGTGAAAATCTGTGGAGTAGTTTTTGTAGACCATCTTCGCTATTTGCAATTAGTGCCACGTCACGTATGAATCCTTCGTTTATTTGGTTTGTGGCTTGTATGATTTCATCCATAATTAGACGGAATAATACCGGGCTAAGGCTATCTCCTTGTCTAATTCCTTGGTTGATTTCTATATCTGCTGTCACATTGTTGTTGTATTTTATTTTTGTTTTGTTTCCTGTATTTAGTTCGTATATTATGTTTAATATTGGCTTAGGCACTTTGTATTTATGTAGCACAGATATCACATCCCCCAGTTTTACGCGATCAAAAGCTTTGCTCATATCTCTGAAGCACATATAAGCAGGTGTTTGGTGTTCTATGGCTTTTTCTCTTACTTGTCTGATAGCGAATATTGCGTCTGAAGTAGATCTATTTTTACGAAATCCTTGCTGCTCATCACATATTTTTACGTATTTCTCTAGTTTTACTTTTTTTATACTAGTGAAAATTTTCATAATTGCTCCTAGTAATGTTATTCCTCTGTAATTGGATGGGTCCTTTTTGTTTCCTTTCTTGAATACTGGTATTGTGATGCTTTTCCTCCAGTCTGCTGGTATTGTTTTAGATTTAATGATTTTGTTCATAAGTATCGTCAACTCGTCAAATAATTCTTCTCCTCCTTTTTTTACCATTTCGTTTGTTATGTCTTCCCCTGGTGCTTTTCGGTTTTTAAGTTATTGTATCTGTATCTGACTTCGTCATATTTAATGGTCACTTCTTCATCTGTACTATCTTCTTTTATTATTTCTTTTATATTCGATAGATCTTCATTTGTCACTGAGTAAACAGAGGAGAAGTATTCTTGCCATTCTTGTGATGGGATTTTGTTGACATGCACATACTCATTTAAATTTTGTTTTCTGTTTCGTATCATTTTCCAAATTCTTCTTTGGCTTCCATATAAATAACTTTCCATTTGTTTCGTAAAAGCTGTCCTGTATTCTTTTTTTATTTTCCTTATTTTTATGTTTGTTATATTTCGTACCTGTCTGTAATATTCTTTGCTAGTGTCGGTTTGGTTTGACATATATGTTAAGTAAGCTTTTCTTTTTTCATTAGCTAGCGATTTTATTTCGTCGTTAAACCACGGTGTTTTGTTCTTGTTGGCATTAGTGTTAATTTTTCTATATCCTATGGCTTCTTTAGTTGCTGTTTGTATGTTGTTCTTTATTTTATTCTAGCTAATTTCTACTGTATCTTCTGCCTTTATTTTACTTTTTTCTATTACTTGTTTCAGTCTTCTTGAATATAGATTTGCTACACTGTCTTGCTGTAAGGATTCTATGTTAGCTTTTAGTATATAATTTGGAGGCTTCTTCTTCATGACTTTTATGTTTAGTCTTACTTTTAACAGTACTAGTTTATGGTCGGATCCTATGTTGGCAGATGTAATTACTCTTACGTTTTTTATTTGCACAGGTAGTATAGCTCTATTTGTTATGACGTAGTCAATAACGGATTGCTGATTTCTGGCACTCCATGTATATTTGTGTTGCATTTTGTGAGGAAAGAAGGTGTTGTTTATCCTAAGTTCGTTGAAGCAACAGAAATTGACCAATTGTTCTCCACTTTCATTACTTTCTTCTTCATTGAACTGTTGTTTAATGCCGTTGATTACATCTTTGCCAATTCTGCCATTAAAGTCTCCCATTAATATCACTTTTCTATTCGTTTCCATCTTGTCTAGCTCTGTTTGTAGATTATTGTATTCTTCTCTGGTTTTGGATGTGTCTGGTGCATATACAGGTATAATACTGAGTTGTCCTTCTTTTGTTGTTAATGACATTGTTATTATTCTTTCATTTACATATTTTATTTCGTCAATGTTTGATCTATATTTTTCATGTATTGGTATGCCAACTCCTGCTGTGGCTGTTTGGTGTTTGTTTTTTCCACTGTAAGCTAGAATATAGTTTTGTATTTGTGTTATACCACTGCCCTTTTTCTTTGTTTCGCTGATGGCACAGATGTCGATATTGTGTACTGTTAGTTCATTTATTATTTCTTGATCTTTATTTTTCCACGTTCTTGTATTCCAGCATGCTAATCTCATTTCTTGTTTTTTCCAAAATCGTTTCCTGTTCTTTGCATGTGTTGTCTTCTTTATAGTTAGTCCTTGTTCCGAGGCTTGGTTTTCGGGTCTTTGAGCATGTATCTTTTTTACCGTAGACAGGTTGCTAGCCTCATCTCCAACCCTCCTCCTTTCTCATCCGGGGCTTGGGACCCGGCAATGGCGGAGTTCCTAATATTGGATTATAATTTTCTACAGTAACTCTTTTGAATATGGGTTTTTTATATTTGTGCATTAATCTATTATTTTGTTAAACATAGACTTTCTCCGGAATTTTTAATGGTAGTTTGTTTTCTTTTGCTCTTTTTGCTTTGTCTTTATTAATTAATTTATTTATTATTTTATTTGTTTCTGATTTATTAATAAAACAATCGTTTATTACTTCTTCTTCGGAAAATATTTATTTTGTTCATCCTGTCCGAAAATTATTTCACAACGGGTCATTTTTGTTATTAAGTGTTTGGTGTTATTGTATGCTATTATTGCTTTATTTATGTTTGTTCGTAAATCTCAAGCTAAGTATTTAATATTATTTCAGTTGTTACTAGTATATAACAGGTAAGTACCTATATATTAGGTACATATAAAACAAAGATAAAATATTATTATTATTTTTAGGACAGCACAGACACGTTAAAACTTTCGTTTATTGCCCGTCGGCCTTACTAGGTAAGATTAAAATATTATTATCATATAAGGACATCACAACATGTTAAAATAATATCACAGGTAAATATCACTGTTTATAGCCCGTCGGCATTGTCAATTGTTAAAATTAGAAATGTTGGACAAACACAAAATAATTTAACATATATATGACAATCAAAATAATTTAACACGTTAAAATAAATAAATAAATAAAAAAGATAAAAGCGCTGTCTCAAAGTCCTCAAATTTTGCTGCACAGGTCGCAGGCTTTAAGGAAGTTAATGACTTCCTTGATCTTCCCATGATCTGTCAGCATATGACGCAAGTCATCACCAAGGTGAAATAATTGTCTCACCGGTTGTAAGGCAGGACATGTCACAAATACATGCGGTACAGTCAACGGGACCTGACAGTCCTCGCAGAAGGGCTGAGGTTCCCGTGCAAGCCTGTACCGATGTGTAAGGCCTGTATGGCCTAGACGCAACCGGTGGACTTTTACTTGGTCCTGTCTGCTAAGATCATGGGAAAGACTCGTGTGTCCGATCACAGGTTTGACTCGGCGAAGGTGGTTATCCACCCTGTCCCAGTCCTGTTGCCACAACTGGGACAATCTCCGGTACACTGCATTTTTCGCATCGGTATACTTGATGGCCGGTACCTCTACTGTGTCTCTTTCAGCGGCTTGACGTGCCGCTTCATCGGCTAGTTCATTCCCTCTGATTACTACGTGGCTTGGAATCCACATGAACCGAACCCGTTTACCCATGTCAGACAGATGTTTTATCCTGGATAAAATCATCTGAATGACAGGGTCTGATGTGGAGTGGTCGGTCATAGCGTGTAGAACGCTGAGGGAATTACTAGCGATGATGTAGTGCAGCTGAGTATAATCAAGACCACAGTAGAGCAATGCTTGCTATATGGCATAAGCCTCGGTAGTGTATACCGATGCATCACAATGCAGAGACCAAGAGTGGGCAACGTCGTTGACGACTATAGCCGAGCCAGAACCTTCATTAGTTTTTGACCCGTCCGTGAAAATAACCTTCACTTCCGGGTACGTACTAATGATTTCGAGAAACTTCTGAGTTATCAATACCGGTGGGCAGGAGTGCTTGTCATACTGGAGAAGATCCAGTATGACTTCGGCCGGGGGAATCAGCCATGGAGGGGTTTCTGAAAACCCTATGTCCATGACCTGCGGCAAGAGGTAATTCATGTCACTCAGAAGTACTCTAGACCGGATACATAATGGTCTTGTCAAAGTCTGCGACCTGATGTTCTCCCTGAACAGGATCGTGGAGTTCTTATGGTTGTACTGTGCTCTCATCTTGCATACGTATGCAGCGATGATTTTCATACGCCTTGTACAAAGAGGTGCTAGTCCGGATTCACAGCAAAGACTTGCCGTAGGTGTTGACGGAAAGGCACCGATACAATATCGGATACCTGCGTGGTGAACCGGATCTAGCAACCTCAGAGAACCCTTCGCAGCGGACGCATAAACAATACAACCATAATCGATCCGGTAGAGTACTAGGGTCTGATACACTCGCAGGAGTGTTTGAGGTTCAACACCCCACCTAGTACCAGCGAGGACTTTGAGACAATTCAACGATTGCGATTTGGCTTTCAGTTCCATTAGGTAAGGTTTCCAGGTTAGTTTCGGGTCAAACGTAAGACCCAGAAATCTAACCCTGTCCCTACACCTAATGTTCTCGTCTCGAAGATACAACATGGGGCCATAATGAGGACGATTCAGTCTGCAAAAGTGCATACATTGCGTCTTTCCTTGAGAAAACTTAAACCCGGTACCTACAGCGTTTTGGTCAATCTGGTTGATTGCCGCTTGCAATGTACGGTTGATGTCTCTCATTTTCTCTGAACGATAAAAAACGGTGAGATCATAAACGTACATGCAGATACCAACAGTGTTGCTGAGGCCAGATATAAGGTCGTTGACCGCAATGATGAACAACGTGACACTCAGAGTAGAGCCTTGTGGTACGCCGTTCTCCAGGGACCTGCTGGAGGATAGGACGTTACCGACTCTAACTCTGAATGTCCGGTCATTAAGGAAAGCGCGAATGAACAGGGGTAGATTACCCCTGAAACCCCAACTATGCAACTTTTGCAGAATATGGTACCGCCATGTCATATCGTAGAACTTTTCGAGATCGAAAAAGACTGCTACCAAATGCTCGCGATTCTTAAAAGCCTTGTGTATTTCATGCTCTAGGTACACTAGTTGGTCGGTGGTGGATCGGTATTTCCGAAAACCGGCTTGGTGCTCGCTCAACAGACCTCGGGTCTCGAGACACCAAACCAACCGGTTGTTTACCATCCGTTCCAACAGTTTCGCTATACATGATGTTAGGCTTATGGGCCTATAGCTGGAAGCCGAGAGAGGGTCTTTCCCTACTTTTGGAATGGGAATAATAATTGCTTCCTTCCATACGGTAGGGTAGTTTTCCTCGAGCCATAGCGTGTTGAATACGGAAAGCAAGGAGGTTTTGAACGCCGGAGTGAGGTGTTTAAGCATCTCGTTGGAAATATTATCCTGTCCCGGGGATGAAGACGATGCATGAGCAATTGCAGAGTTAAGTTTGCCCATGGTGAAAGGGTCATTGTATGGAAGTGATTGTTGAACTTCTGGAGTGAAGTCCAACTGCACTTTCCTTCCACTTTTGCCCAACAGAAACTGCGGAGCATAGTTTTGAGAGCTACTAGTGCTTTTAAACTGATCCGCCAATAACTCTGCAATTACGTCGCTCGTGATCGTTTCTTCATTCCGTTTCAGGTGGGTCAACGGGGGTGAATAACCCCTACCCGAGATGCTTTTCACCCTAGCCCAACACTCTTAAATGGTTGTCTCTAACGAAATGCCAGAGACATATGCGTTCCAGGAGGCTCTCTTGCTTTCCAATATTTGCTTTCGGGCTAATGCCCTGGCTCTTTTGAAGGCTATTAAGTTAGCCTCAGACGGTGTTTTTTTGAATCTATTAAAAGCAGCTTTCTTGGCCCGTACAAGACCTTGAACCTCCGGGTTCCACCAGGGTAATCTACGTTTGTAGATACCCGGTTTGATGGAAGGTATAGCCGTGTCTGCTGCTTTTAATAGATTGCTTGTTAGATCCATTATTGATAATTGAACATCCTCCGTAGGGTCTGGTGTTATTAAAGCCGCTTCAAACTCTGGCCAATTCGCCTTGGCAAAGAGCCACTTGACTCGACGAACCTGGTTGTTAGTGGGGGTGTCCGTAGTGATCACTATCGGAAAGTGATCACTACCGTGCAGGTCGTCAAGTGCTCGCCAGGAGAATCTATTCGCTAGTCTCGGAGATACAATGGTCATTCATTAGAACAAGATCCGTGGAATGCAAGAGATCTTCGATTATGAGCCCTCTTGGATCTCTGTGATCAGAGCCCCAGAGCTCATTGTGGGCATTGAAATCTCCAAGTAGTACAAACGGGGTGGGCAACTGTCCTATGACATGACGTATGTCATGTAAGTCCCAGCCTGCCTCTGGTAGGTAAATGTTACATACCTTGAGGACAGTTGGGACGGACATTCGGATTGCAACTACTTGGAGATCAGTATCGACACGGACTTGCTCGAAGATAGCATCTTGTCTTAGAATGATGGCCACTCCACCTCAAACCCTGACGTTGGGTTCCATGTCTCTCCGGACTATTTAGTTCTTTAGCGAATATGCTTGGCCAGGTTTGAAGTGAGTTTCCTGAAGACACGTACATAACAAGTTGAACTCTGTTAATAGCATCTTCATTTGGCAATAGTGGTACACACAGCCCTTGATGTTCCACTGGAGTATATTATCCATAAAAGTGTGGTAAATATGTATCTATATACCGTCTTTCGGCTTCCTCGGCTTCCCTAAAGGCCAACCTTTGCCTCTTTTCTTCACTTGTTGTGAAGAGTTTTGTGAGGAGGCGGAGTATACTGAGGAATACTCAGAAAAGGATTCTCCTCCCTCCCCACGTTTTCGTTTTTCCGACACCTCAGAGGGTGTCGGACTGGTTGCTCTTCTCGGAAGAGCGCGTGGTGCATGCGTTTCCGGATGAGCGAAACTATCTTTGCTCACGAATATTGTTTTCAGAGCAGCTACCAATTGTGGTAGTAGCTCTTTAACAATCGCGGAAGTTTTGGCTGGAATTTTTTGAGTCGAGGTCACGGCAGATGCATACTATACTCCCAGATTGGGAGTGCGAACGACTATTTTATTCCTAGCCTCAAAGTAAGTGATGTTCTCTTGGGTTTTCAGTTCTTGGATGGCAGCTTCCTGTTTATAAATAGGGCAGTTTCGGGAACGAGCTGAGTGATTACCTTTACAGTTAACACACTGTAAAGGTTCCTCACAGCTTTTGCCCTCGTGCAGTTCTTTTCTGCAGATGCAAACCTAAGGGTTAGTGCATCTAGCGGAAGTGTGGCCGAAACGCTGGCATCTAAAGCACCTCATAGGTGCCGGAACGAACATCCTCACTTTGAGGGAATAAAATGCTATCCTCACGCTAGCCGGTAATTTAGGAGTGTTGAAGGTGAGAATGTGGTTTGGTGTGTCCACCAGCTCTCCATTCTCACGCTTCTTCATCCGCCTAACCTGGACCACTCCCTGGTCCCTCATTTCGTCTCGTATCTCCTCAGGAGTGCAGTTTAGAAGATCGCGGCAATAAACTACACCTCTTGAGGTGTTCATTGTCTTATGGCTAACTACGTCAATAGTGAATTCGCCATTTTTTTTAGCTTCAGTAGCCGTTCTGCCTGGGCTATTGACGTAGTTTCTACAAACAAACCATCTTTTGTTTTTCGGGCTGTCTTAACAGTGCCGACTACACCATACAAAAGTTTGTGTAAAACAAATGGGCTCACTTTATCGAAATTTCCTTCCAAGTTCTTTATGACCAGGAACCGGGGTACTACCACCATTTCCTGGCTCACAACACTTACACCACTGACCGGTGTACTCTCTTGCGGTTTTGGAGAACCGCTCGAATTCCCAGTTTGGGAAGTAACATTTTTTTTGCGGGGTTTTGTCCCCGGGAGTTTTTACCGTCGCACCAGACGGGCCTTTTTTGTCGGCTGGCTTGCCGGGTGTTGTTTTATATTTGTCCTCCCCTTTGTTCATGTTTAATAGCATTTTGTCCAGCGCATCGTGTGAGAAGGAGCGGGCCGGTAAGTTGGGAACGGGTATACCCTCGGACGCATCCTACCCCAGTTCTCCGGGGCCCAACCTAAACCGTTTAACCGACCCCGGAATACACGGACGGGTCGGACTCGCTCGGGGCAGTAGAGGTTCCGACACCTCTACCCATCTCACACTTCCTGATCAGGGCCCGAAGTGGCTGGCTCCTGACTCCTGTAGCTTCGACGCATCGGCAGAGCAAGCTCACATCAGACCTTCCTCTCTGACGCTGCGGAAGGACTCCCGCACCAACCACCCTTTCGGCATTAGAGCACCCGGGCACTCTCAGCGCCTCTACTACAGGAGCCGATCAACGTAATCAAGGTACAACAGCAAAGGTCAAAATCCAAAAGGGTCCAGAATCAGTTAGTTCCCCCTCTCCTGGCAACAGAGGGGTACTAAGCCCCCCCCCCCCAACACGACAAGGTGGGATCACGGGCGGGCCGAAGATGTTATATTAATACAAAGTGAAACCTTCCTACGGCATTTGACTTTGGGTTTGATATACTGATTAAGTGTGATTTTATATCGTGATTATTACAATATTTTTTTACTAAAGCATTGTTAAATTCTAGTCCATGATCTGCGATGATTATATTTGGTTTTTTGTAAGTTTTTATAAATTCTTCGATTATTAATATTGTTTCTTTTCCAGTTTTATTGAAGGTAGGATGGATGAATCCAAATTTTGAAAACTGGTCAAATATAGTGATGAAATATTCTTTATTTAATGTAAAAAGGTCTATATTTATAATTTAAAAAGGAGTTTTTGGTGTAGGGGTTAGATTGTCATTTAGTTGTATTGGTTGGCGATCATATTTGTTTTCTTTACATATTCTGCATTGTTTAATAATATCTGTAATATCTTTAAACGTGTTGGGCCAGAAACATTTTTCTTTAAGTTTATTAAAAGTTGCCATTATTCCTCGATGATTTATATATCCGTTATGATTGTCAAAAATTATTTGAGTTTGTTTTTCCTCGTTCTCAACGTCTTCCACAAATTTATTGCATTTTATTAAATTTATCGTATTTGATTCAAATTTGTTTTGAATTATTTCATTTAGGGTTTGTTCGTATTGTTTCTGAATTAATATCAAGTATTTGATTTTTGGCACTATATAATTTTTTAATGATTCTAATAATTGTTCTTCCATTTTATCTATGTTAATATATATTATAAATTTTTGTTTTTGATGGTTAAATATTTTTTTTATTTCTATTTCAAATGGTTTATTAGAAAAGTGAAATATAATTTGTTTTCTGCTATATTTATTCTATTGTCTACAAATTTTATTCCGTTAACTGGGTTCTCATTCGAACTATGAATTGTGTTTCCGGATTCTGATTGATTCACGTCTATGCTTTGTTTTTCATCTCTGTCATTACCATAAATTGAGGCTACTGATTCATTTATTATTTGATCTAATTCGTCTGTTTCTAAACTATAATTTTGTAATTGTTCGTACAAATTTATTTGTATTTGAATGTTATTAAATATTTGTTCTAAGATTTTTATTAATTCTGTTTTTTCTAATCAGTCATATCCACATGATAAATATGGAATATTGATTTCATATATATCGTTTTTTATTAAGTAGTCTCGTAATTCAGTAAGTGTTTTCTTAAAGTATTTTCGGTTTACGTTTTCTAAATAAATATGTTTTGTAAATAGATGGAAAATTATTTTATTTTCTATATTTTGAATTATAATATTTTTATTGTTGTTATTTCTTTCACAATAATTTTTACTGTCATATTTTAAATATATTTGTCTGGCAAGACCTTTAGAAAATTTGAAGTCTTTTGATATGCAGTGTGCGAATATGTCAGAGTTAGTTACGTCTCCATATTTTTTTATGATATTAAATGGTTCTCTTTGTCTTGATAAGAAATCTGCAATTTTGTTTGTTTTTCCTGGTAAATACTCGATGTCAAAATTGTATTCACCTAATTCTACTTTCCATCGCATAAGTTTTTGATTTGCGTTTTTCATTGAGAACAACCAAGTAAGGGGTTTGTGATCCGTGCGAATAGTGAATTTTCTGCCAAATAGATATGGTTTAAAATTATTTACAGACCAGATAATTGATTTTAATTCTTTTTCGACAGTGCTATAAATTTATTCTGCTGAAATGAATGTTTTTGATGCGTAGGCGATAGGTTTCTCTTGTCCGTTTATAACTTGTGAAATTACTGATCCCATTGCGTAATCAGAAGCGTCCGTGGTGAGAATATTTTTTTTTTAAATCCGGGAATTTTAATATTGGGGGTTACTTATCAATTCTTTGGTAGTTGTAAATGAATCTTGATACTCTTTATTTGTAATATCTATTTGTTTATTTTTTTTAGGCATTCTGTAAAAGGTTTAGTGAGATTTGCAAAATTTGGAATGAAGCGTCTATACCAAGAAAGTTTTCCGAGGAAAGATTTGAATTCTTTAACTGTTTTAGGGATCATTATTTTTTCAATTGCGTCAATTTTCTTTTTATTTGGTTTAAGTCCTTCCTAAAATATTATAAATCCTAAATATTCGGTTTCAGTCTTAAAAAATTCGGATTTATCGATCTGTATTTTTAGATTTGCATCTTGTAACTTTTTATATATTTTTTCAATGTTTTCTAAGTGTTCTTGTAATGTATTTCCAAATATGATTATGTTGTCCATGAAGCCTAAGCAAATTTTGTTAATATATTCTGCGAGTATTTCGTTCATTATCCTCTGAAATGTTGCCGGTGCGTTGATTAACCTGAAAGGCATACGGACAAATTCGTAATGGTCTGAGGATGTCGAGAAAGCTGTTTTTTCGCTATCATTTTTATCTATTGGTATTTGGTGAAAACCCGAGTGCAAATCTAACATGGTTGTTTGAGATTTTAATTGTTGTCAGCTCCGTATATTGCAGAAGTACAACATTTATTTGCCAATGTCAACGCCATATACGCTTCTCTGTATTTTTTGTAGTTTATTGTTAATGGCGCTGTCGCTAGCGAATTTTGTTGGTTTTAAAAATCGTACAAGGACAAGTTCTGTTCTGTTCCAGCCATGCTATGCGCACTCTATCGTACCACCCGGACGATTACATTAGTTTCTGGCGCAACCACTATGTCTCCACTTTCGTTCTAAATAGTTATTCGCCGCGCCGCGTATAGCGCTGATGACAATACCGAGTTGACAAGTGTTTGAATGCCAGTTGTTTACATTACTTATGTTTTCGCTATTGTAGTGTTAGCATCGGTATTTTTGTGTATTTCTATTTGAAATCAGTTATTTTTGTTTGCTTTTACCTGTTTGTTATACTTTGTACAATGAACACAAAGAAAAGCAAATGTTGTGTGCCGAATTGTGATAAAGTTGAACTGAGAACCCATCGGTTTCCAATTTATTACGAAGAAGTGTACAATATCTGGTTAGAAAGAATTGGATTTAAGAAATTATTTGACTTAGATCCAATAAAAGTCAGCAAAAACTATGCAGTGTGTGACAAGCATTTCTCCGAGGAGTGTAAGATTCCGAATTCAAAAAAATTGAAAGTGTATTCGTTGCCGTCACTTCATTTGCCAGGTAAAGTATTTATATTTAAATATATTTATTAATTGATACGTTTGTTTCTTTGAAATTTATATTTATTAATTTATACCTTCATTTATTTTATTTATTGCTTACACAAATTATGCTTTCCCAACGTCCATGGCGTCAACATCATCTGAGCAAATTTCTTGCACTCCTGTTCCAGTAGAAGAACATACACTAGGTAAATACATCTTCATATTATTAATGTATTTGTTACATTTTATTATTCAAATATTAGGTTTTCCATTTGTAATTAGTATTAAAAGTTCTTTTTTACTTGTAGATACAGCGAACATTGTTGCTGAAGGAGATGCCGGCAATCCAGGACCTTCTGTACACCTTGCAAAAAAAGGCAACGCAAAATTTCCAGTTCCAGTATTGGTGAGTTTCATTGCATTATTATTAATGACTTTTATTGAATTTTTATTTACATAACTTTGAATGTCTACATTCTTACTTTAATTTTAAAGAAATAGTAATACATAAAAAGAGATCTATTTTTTAAAATATATTGGCCCTTATTTCAAACTTACTTTTATAGAGTGCCTTTGTTGAAAGTGACGTCTAGCCTCATAAGATTATAATGTAAAACCACCCTTCCTAAATGCGTTAGTATTATAGAAATGCGTTAGTAATATGGGCCATTATTTCTTTCTTTAGTCAGTAAATGTATTGTCACATTAGTAATATAAATAAATATTATATTTCTTTAAAAATAATTGTAGGAATAAGTAGACAGGTTTTACAGTACAATTATTCCCATTGGCCCTCTCTGCAGTAATTTAAAATGGAAAGTAGCCAAAAACTTTGTACGATTGTTATATAAATGCATCAGAAATGGCTATAGTTTATTGACTGTTATTGCTATTGCTCAACGATTTTTATTTATAACGTAAATATATAAAAAAAATACGCACTTTTTTCTAAAAGCTGTACTTTTACATAGAAAAATGTAACGGTGGTATGAAATTAGTAAAAGGATTATAGGGGCCTTACCAAAGTTAATCTGGAGAATACTCTTTGTTCCTAATTAGGTATTTACAACTTAATTTGAAAGGATTCTTGGATTTTACGAACGGATTAAAGACGAAAATCTTTAATCCTCTCGTACCAAAAATTTTGTTCCTAGTAATTGTTTACACGAAATGTACTGAGACGTATAGCCTGGTAATCAGTATATGAGTATTGTAATGCAATAAGAGTCTATATATTATTCTTAGGATACATTTTTATATGATCGGTAACATTTTATTTGTTTCCACACAAAAATGGAAATGTTAACGATTGTACACTATTGTATAAAGATTTATTTAAATGTTTGACTACTTTTCACATTTTAAATTTATACTTCAACTGTCAATATGTATTTATATGAAGGTATGTTCAAAGAATTCTTTTAATGGTAGTTGGTGCTTATAGAACTGTTTTTTCTGCTGTTAATATACCTTTCTTATTATTAGTAATTTTACGTACTACCTGCTTAATTTGTGAAACATACTTCTTGTTACAAAATGGGTGAAGGTTTTTATAATCATTTTATTAGCATTACTAAAGACAATCCATTTTACTGTATGCATATGTTTTATTTACGCATTTTATTTAATTACAGGGAAACGAAGAAATTTACTTCGGGAAATAAATGTTTCGAAGAAGTCCGAATTAACACCGAGGAAGGTCCACTTATATAAAGCTGCTGCGCACTTTCGTGACCAGCACAATAAAGTTGCAAAGCGTTGCTTATCCTATAAGCAACGATTGAGTGCTGCTGAGCAAATGGCGGAATCTGATTTTTTTAAAAATCTCTTGGAGTCCGTCGATACAACGACTTACAAATTTATTATGTGTCAGATGAGAAATAAAAAACTTAAACCAAGGGGACGCCGCTTTACTAATGATGATAAGGTCATGGCATTATCATTGTTTAAACAAAGCGGTAAAGGTTATCGCCTGCTGTCAAAAATGTTTGCCCTGCCGTCCAGGAAAACAATGATGTCGTTACTAACAAGAATCCCTTTCCATACAGGTATCAATAAAAGAATATTTGAAAACTTAAAGAAGTCGGCGGGTAAATTGCGGGGCAGGGAGAAATACTGCACCCTTATTTTCGACGAAATGGCAATAGCCGCAAATATACAATATAATAAAAAAAAAGATGAAATCATAGGGTTTGAAGATTTAGGCGACAACTTGAAAAAGGGAGAATTTGCAGACCATGCATTAGTGTTCATGGTTCGTGGGATTGCAAAGAAATTTAAGCAGCCTGTAGCCTATTACTTTACACGTAACGGCTTAAACAGTGCCAGTATAGTGCGATTACTAAAGCAAGTCGTGCGGGCAGTCAGGAGCACAGGTTTAAAAATCGTGGCCACTATATGCGACCAGGCCCAGATAAACGTGGCCGCGATAAACCATTTAAAAAAAGAGACCATGGGGAATTACCTTCGTGCGGGAACAGAGTACAGAGGGATGGGGTACAATATCGATGACGAGGAAATCGTTCATTTGTATGATTCGCCCCACCTCTTAAAAGGCATTTGAAACAACTTTTTTGAAAAAAACGTTGTATTTGTAGAAGATGGAAAGAAGAAGACGGGGAAATGGAGCAACGTCGTATCTCTGTACAACTTAGACCAACAATCTATTGATGCAGATTTTAAACTTTTACCGAAGTTAACAGATGCCCATGTATTGGAACACAAAATGAGGAAGATGAAAGTTAGCCATGCGGCCCAAGTAATGAGCCAACGGGTTTCCGCAATAATGAGACGTCTGGCCGAATTTTCAAGTGAGTACATTTTACTATTACATTATATACACTAAAAAATAGATTAATTCCTGAGAATACAACTTATGTCTTATTTTTTTCCAGAAAACTCAACAAGTCCGCTCATAGATCCAGCTGCAACCGACACCGCCGACTTCCTCCTTCTCGTTGATAGAATATTCGATAGCGTCAATGGAAGTTCCATCACCCCAAAACATGGGAAATACCTCCGGTGTGCGATGACGAAGTCATCAAAACATTTGAAATTTTGGATTGACACATTAAATATTTTAAATACTGTTCGTTTTGTATGTCCAAAAACGGGAAAAGAGGTCATGGTTCCTTCATTTAAAAACTTCATTCACAACATAAAATGTTTTCAAATTATTGCTGAAAAGTTATTTAAAAATGGGTTCAAATTTATTAATTGAAGGTGTTTCAACCAGGATGCACTAGAAAATTATTTTGGGCAAATTAGAAGCCACGGCGTTAGAAACACGAATCCAACGGCCACGTCTTTCGCTAATTCCTTTAAAGCATTGTTAATAAACAACTTCGTATCATCGCACTCGGTTGGTGCCAACTGTGAGGAGGATGAGTGTGATGGAACATTGACGACGCTGCAGAATTTTATCAACGACAGTGCTCCCCAGGAATAGGACGACGAAGGATCGGGAGAAGAAGAAGAGGAGGCCGTGGTGGAAATTGCTGCAGAATGGACTGATGCAACGGAGTATGTAGCTGGATATATAGGGAAAAAAATTTTGGCAAAAAAAAATTGCGAAATTTGTAAAAATAATATTTCTACAAAAGAAAATGAGGGTAGCAATGTATCAACAAGAGGTTATAAACCAAATGCGTTATTAACACCTAACAAAGATTTTATTTGTTTCATAAATAACGTAAAAAAATTTATTAATAGAAATATTAAAAAATTTTGTTTTAAAAAACACGTTAAAAAAAACATGATGAGATTAATTATAAAATATAATCAAACTAACATATTTAACTGCCCTCAACACAATTTATATGAGGAATGTTTAGAATTTGTGCTCAAATTTTTATTTTATAATTATTGTAATTATGTTAACAAAGTGTTAAATGGCAAAATTAGAATAGAAACTTCTAATCTAATCTAATAAATAATGCTAAAAAATATGCTAAAAAACGAGAAAAAATAAATTTATATTAAATGTAAAATGTTGTTTTCTATTTGCTTTTCTTTTTCCTAATTCCAACTGACTCAAATAAGAACCCAATTCATGCACAAAATATTAGTTTCCCGCGCGGCCGCACTGGCGCTGTAGTAATCCCCTCATGTTTCATTAAAGAGTGCGCCTTCTATAAGTATATATGTTTTCTATGGTTCCAGCGTTGCCACGACAAAGTTGTTTTGTATCGGTCCGCAACAATCCATTGTTGTATTGCTCCAGTTAAGTATTTACATTTGTTATATCTGTTATTTGTATAGTTTTGGTTGTGCTGTGTGTAAATAAATAAGTGTTTCTCGCGTGGTTGTGTGAAAGTGAGATTTACGACCTCACCATTGTTACCATCATCCATACTCGATATCCTGGGTATCCATCCCTGTTATCCCGCACATTTTTTGGTCCTTCGAGCCGGATACATTTTTTGGTCCTTCGAGCCGGATACTATCCGGATTATCCGAGTTTTTTCCACCCTTAAAACCACGAGCAAAACCTGTCAAATCCTTGTCCATGCGCATAGCCTGTCAAATCCTAATCCAGTGTCATCCACCCATCCTTTGTTAATTCTAACCTCGCAAACCTGCGTGTAGAGTCACGATAACTTCGAAGTCATCGCCAAACAGTTCCGTTTTCGCGTCCGTAACCTTCACCAGGTTCAACAATGGCTGAAGTCTTGCGTCACCAGCAAGAGTTGACGGAACAGATCCGGAAGTTACCGCTGGCACTCCGCACGCAGCTATCGAAAGAAGAAATAACTCCGACAAGCCAGCCTACAGAGACATTGGGATGACTTCCTGACTAACCACCACTCTTTTAGAGCAGAAAAGGGCTCAGAAGCGATGGTGTACTTCGTTGAAGATCACTTCTCCGCCACAGAGCTCTTGTACTTGACGGGTGTCGCTATCCTGGAGGCCCTCCGTCCTTCGCCACCTCCGCCAGCTCCAGTTGTCGCTCCAGTTCAACCGCCAAAGGCTTCCCTTCCGCCTCTACCTAAGGTAAACCTGCCGGAGTTCTCCGGGTCATACTTGGAATGGGAGGCATTCCACGACGCCTTTCAGGGTCTCGTGATAGACCGTGACGATGTTCCCGACGTCCAGAAGCTGCTCCTCCTCAAGGCAGCACTGAAAGGTGAAGCCGCACTCCTAGTGCGTACCATGGCCACCACGGCAGCGAACTTCCAGGGAGTCTGGGACGCCGTCTGCGCCAGGTACCGGAACAGTCGGGTTCTGGTAAGTGCTCACCTGTCGGCACTGTTCGACCTGCCCCAGGTATCGAAAGAGTCCGCACTCGACCTGCGGGCCCTGATCGACCGAGCACGAGAAGAGATAAGATCGCTCGAGCAGCTAGGGCGACCTGTAGACAAGTGGGACGACGTCATCGTGTTCTTACTCCTCCGTCGCCTAGACTCCGCATCCCGCCGAGCATGGGAGTTGCATCTCGCTTCCATAGATGCGACTCAAACGTTGGTGAACCCCGACTACAAGTTAGAACAGCCGACACTCAAGCAGCTCGAGGCCTTCTTCGAGATGCGTATCCGCGCATTAGAGATGTCGGCCCCGCTGAGCCCACCTGCCCGCTCCATAACGGCCTCCAACGCGAAGGCTGCGCCACTTCGCTCACACCAGGTCTCTGCAAGCGTCAAGAACACGAACCGCGTATTCTGCGGAGACTCGCACTCCAACTTCTCCTGCTCATCGTTCCGGGGGAAGTCTCCACAAGAGCGCCTGTCCGAGGTCAAGCGACTTCGGCTCTGCTTCAACTGCCTGGGTTCCCACCAGCGTAACGCATGCAGATCCACGAAGACGTGCTCCAAGTGCAGCCAGACGCACAACACGCTGCTGCACGACGCTTTCCCATCCAATTCTGTTACAGGTTCGGCCAGTCCTCCAGAAAGAGCTGCTGCTCTCCATACCTCCACGGTCTCTAGTCACTCCACGCACCAGGGCACATCCCGTGCCATGGTTCTCCTGACCACAGCGCTGGTCACCATCTGTTCGCCCAGCGGACAGCGCGTACAGACACGCGCGCTCCTCGACACCGGGTCCGAGGTGTCTTTCGTCTCTGAAGACATTGTGCAATGTTTTGGTCTAGCCAGGCGGCGCTCCCACGTCAAGGTCGTCGGCGTCGGGGCCTCGCACTCTGCCACGGCCTCCTCACAAGTGGAAGTCGTCTTCCGAACCAGAGCAGCACCTGGTGCCGAGCACCAGGTATCCGCCTACGTGCTTCCACGTCTGACGGCTCACGTTCCACAACGGAGAGTCCGTCCCTTAGATCCGCAGCTGCTGCTGCACCTCGAGCTGGCCGATCCATGCTATCACCGAGACCAGAAGGTTGGCCTACTGCTTGGAGCCGACGTTTTTAGCCCTCTACTCCGTCCAGGAGTGTATCCAGTCCCAGGCTCCAAGGTGGTAGCCATCAACACAGCTCTAGGTTGGATCCTGTCCGGAGCCGTCGACGAGGACGGTGCATCTCCCGTGTCCTCTCTACATTGTCGTGTAGAGGAGGACCTGGATCACAATCTCCGCCACATCTCAGGTGAAGAGAATCCTGCTACGTCGCCTCCCGCGGTGCTACTCCGCAAATACTCTTCACCTCGAGCCTATGGTGGAACGGTCCTCCATGGCTTTCTGACGCGACTCAGAATTGGCCGACCGCAACACAAGAGCTACCCGATTCACCAGATGAAGAAGCTGTCCAGAAAACCCGCTCCATGCCGGTCCAGGTCGAAGAAGAGTTCGCTCTGTTAGCGGGGTACTCCTCCCTGTCACGCACGCTCCGCGTAACAGCCCAGTGCATGCGATTCGCCCGCCGCTGCGACAAGATAGGAAGAATTTCCAGACTTGCAGGTCTGGAAGATCGAGAGCAAGAGACATGCACCGGCTTCCTAACCACATTCGAACTAACTGCTGCGAGAGTCCGTCTGATCCGCAATGTCCAGAGAGAGAAGTTTGCCACTGAAATAGCGCAACTGAAAAGCGCTAGACCCATTCCAAGGACTTCGCCTCTCGTGAGTCTAAATCCATTTCTCAACGCTCACGGCATGCTATGCGTGGGCGGTAGACTCGAGAATTCCGGACTTCCCGATTCCGAAAGACACCCGCCTATCCTTCCAAGGTCATCTCCGCTAAGCCAGCTACATGTCCTACATTGGCACGCATTAGCACTCCACGCTGGCTTAGCATTAACTCACTCACTCCTCCAGAAGCACGTCTGGATCCTCCAAGGGCGAGCCCTAACAAAGAAGCTGCTCCGAACTTGCATCCCTTACAGGCGCCGTCGTCCGCTGATGGGCAAACAACTCATGGGAAATCTGTCAGCTTCCAGAGTGACTCCCAGCCGCCCTTTCCTGCGTTCAGGAGTAGATTACGCAGGACCCATCCAGTGCCGCCCGTCCCCAGGTCGTGGGCGACACTCCACCAAGGCCTACATCGCCCTCTTCGTCTGTCTTTCCACCAAGGCGCTTCACCTGGAGGTCGTGAGCGACTTGACGACCAAGGCCTTCCTGGCGGCCTTCCGTCGGTTCGTTGCACGCCGAGGAGTGTGCAGCGAGCTGCTTTCCGACAACGGCACGACGTTCGTCGGTGCCAGCGCAGAGCTGCGCTCCATGTTCCATCAGGCGTCGCTGTTCTACCACGAAGTAGCTTCTACCCTGTCCGATTCCGGCACACGTTGGAGCTTCATTCCACCGTCTGCACCGCACTTCGGCGGCCTGTGGGAGGCCGGAGTCAAATCCTCCGCAAAACCATTGGTGAGACGACCCTCACGTACGAGGAGCTATCTACAGTACTGGCTCAGGTAGAGGCCTGCCTGAATTCCCGTCCGCTGACGCCGTCCTCGTCGGACACTGCGGACCTGTCCGCGCTGACCCCAGCGCACTTCCTGGTTGGTTCATCATTGCTGACCGTTCCAGAACCAGGTTCCCATGACGAGCCCAGCGACCTGGCGACCCGCTGGCGGCTCGTTCAACGACTCACACAGCACTTCTGGAAGAAGTGGTCAACGCAGTACCTGCACCAGCTGCAACAACGTCCCCGCTGGCGCGGGGAAAGATCCAACTTCAGTGTGGGCCAGTTAGTGCTGGTTCACCACCCGCAGCCGCCTCCAGGTAGATGGGCACTGGGCCGAGTGACTGAGCTGCATCCAGGGGCAGACGGCCTCGTCAGGGTAGTCACCGTCAAGACTGCCACTTCAGAGCTTCGCCGACCTATCTCCCGTCCTCTGCCGATCGAGACGGACGTCATCCCTTCAGCCAAGCAGAGACTCGCCGCGCCGCCGTCGCCACCGCTGCGTCGTTCTACGGTGGGCAGTCCAGGTCATTCCCAGTCGGCCTGATGTCCACACGATCTTGCTTACTTAAGTTTCATTGTTCTTTCATGTTAATTGTTTAGTTTAGTCGCTTCTCGACTAGGTGGACAGTATGTTTGAGATTTTAATTATTGTCAGCTCCGTATATTGTCAAAGGTACAACATTTATTTGCCAATGTCAACGCCATATACGCTTCTCTGTATTTTTTGTAGTTTATTGTTAGTGGCGCTGTCGCTAGCGAATTTTGTTGGTTTTAAAAATCGTACATGGACAAGTTCTGTTCTGTTCCGGCGTTGCCACGCCAAAGTTGTTTTGTATCGGTCCGCAACAATCCATTGTTGTATTGCTCCAGTAAAGTATTTACATTTGTTATATCTGTTATTTGTATAGTTTTGGTTGTGCTGTGTGTAAATAAATAAGTGTTTCTCGCGTGGTTGTGTGAAAGTGAGATTTACGACCTCACCATTGTTACCATCATCCATACTCGATATCCTGGGTATCCATCCCTGTTATCCCGCACAATGGTAAAGAATTTTGGTTTGTCAATGTGATCTAATAATGAGTCGATATTGGGTAAAGGAAATTTATCTTCAATTGTTTTTTGGTTTAGTTTGCGAAAGTATATTACTAATCTTGCTTTGCATTTGCCTGACGCATCACTCTTTTTTGGCACTATCCATATCGGTGAATTATAAGAGCTTTTTGATTTTTGAATTACTTTAGTTTTTAATAAATTTTGAATATGTTCCTCAATATCTTTTTCGTATATTTGTGGGAGTCTATAATTTTTCTGAAAAACTGGTGAGTCGTCTGTTGTTCTGGTTTTATGTGTAGTAATGTTTGTGATGAATAGTTCTTCGTCAGGGTTTGGAAATAAATCTGAATATTTTTAATTTTTTCTTTTTGTTCGTAAGTGAGATGCTCGTGTCTGAATTGTATAAAAGAGTTATTTAATGTTTGTAAAGATAATAATTTAAATTTCTTATTTCCGAATGTTATAATTTTATTTTTAAAGTCCATTAAAGCATTACAATGTTCTAGTATTTTTACGCCAAATAACATATTACTTTCCTTATGAAATTCCTGTATAAAGAATTCAAAAATTTTGCCTTGAATTTTTATTTCAACATAATTTTTACATTTTACTTTTCCTTGGGCTGTTTTGAAAGTAATTTGTTTCTGAATAATTTTTAAATTTCCTTGTTTAACAATGGCTGGAGAAATTAAGTTTATATCGGAACCAGAATCAATTAATATAAGGTAATCGTTAAATCTTATAAAGGAATAGATTTTAATTTGGAAGTCATTACGTATTTTGTTCTAGTATTTCTGGGCTTTCCTCTAAAAAAGAGTCTTCATCGATAATTTCTTCTTCGTATTCTTCAAAATTTTGTTGTTCAGGGTTGACATTTTCATTTTCGATTTCAGTATTAAAATTTTGTTTAATTGTTGAAGTTGTCATAGGCTGCGTATTCCGTGTTTGTAATGACATTGGTTGAGGTTGGAATTTGCGTGTTTCGTTACTATTTACTAAATTTTGTCTTGAGAACCGATTAGGAGCTGGAGTTGGTTATTTGTAGACATTGACTGGTTTTGAAGGGTAATATTGTCCAGGAAATTGTCTGGGTAGAGGATTGAAAGTAAAATTTAAATTTTTTAAAGTGTTTGTATTTGGTTTGTTGTTGTTTCTTGTCATTGGGCTATTATGTAAAGAGTTTACGTAGCTAAATTCATTTTTTAATAATAAATCGCATTTCTCTAAGGTTGAAGGTTGTTTCACTATAAAAGATCCTTTTATAATAGGCGGTAATAATGATATGAATTTGTTTACGATCGCTTTTTGGTTTTCTTGAACAATCGCGTTCTTTTGTTCTAAACTATAATCTTTTGCAAGTACTTTTGATTTATATATTTCAAATTTGTCTAACATTGCTTTCAGTGTGGCTTCTGTACTTTGCTTATATTTAGTTTCAAATAATTCCCTAGTAATGTCTCGGCAGTTGTTCTGTCTGAGAAATTAGTAGTCAAGTAAATTTTTAATTCTTCTTACTTTGTGAATTTATTTTGTGAAACAATCTTTTTCGCATTGTTTATTAATCTATTTTTTATTAAATTAAAAGCGAACACTTTTGGTGCTGCTGTTATTGATAACGTATTTAGGATGATATATGTTTCATCCACGGTTTGAATAAAATTATTAAGGGTTGGTATGTCCCATTCATATGTTGGGATCATTTCGACATAACATTTAATGTCTTGTAAAGAAGTCATGTTGGTTTCGGTAAGATTAAGTCTTACTGGATTTAGTATAATTCTATTAATAGTATTTTGTACAGTATTTACAAATTCGTCGTTATCGGAATCTGACATGAATTATGGTCTCGTGTTGGGACTTATATTCTTTATTACTAATAATTGTTAAAAGAGTGCCCTGTGAGTTATATAAGAATTTTTTTTTACTTACAATAGTAAACTTATGACTATCGTTTTCATTGCAAGGAGTTCTCTGATGGGGTACTCGAACTGCTTCTCGTAAACTCAGGGGTAGACGAGATGTGAAGTTCTTGAAGCTTGTAGTTTGGATTCTCGTAGTCGATCGTCGATCGGACAGCAAAGAAGGTCTCCGATGGGATGTATGAATAGTCCTCTGATGGGACGTATGAATAGTGCTCAGATGGGCACTGTTTAGCCGTGAGATAAAAAAATCTTTTCTCAGATGTGGAGTTATTGATTAGCCAATTTGCGTATAGATATACGCCAATTAGATGAGTAACTTTGATTTTTTTATCTGTTACAAACTGATTGTTGGCTAATCCTACCGACTGCGCCAATTATATTATTCAACTTTTAAAAATTGTTTTTAAAAAGTTTTTATTTCTGAGGTACAACTATCTAGCTTGATTACAATATAAGAACTAGCCTGTCTACAGGGGTTACATTACATTTTATACTGACCTTGTGGAAAGTTTATAACTTAACTCTAAGTCAGCATTCTTATAGTAGTTACGTTTTATAATTTATATATATTTAAAAGGACAATCTAAATCAGCATTATTTTTCTGTCAAAATATAACTTTATACTTTATGCTTATAATTATATAGTGGTTGGCAATAACTTTAACAATGGGTTGTATGTTTAAGATTGATATTATATACAAACAAATTTATTTAACATATTATCTTCAATTCCAATTTAAATGCTTGTTAATACCATATGTATACTTAAATATATATAAAATGATAATCTAAATATTTCATCATTTTTCAGTTTAAGTGCAGCTTTATACTTTATGCTTATAATTATATAGTGGTTGGCAATAACTTCAAATATAGGTTGAATGGTTAAGCTTCTTATTATGCACGAACTGATATATTTTAAATAATATCTTCAATTCCATCTTAAAAGGCTTAGAATATCATATGTATACTTACCTATGTATAAAATGACAATCTAAATTAATCATCATTTATCTGGCTAAGTTCAACTTTATACTTTATGCTTAAAATTATAGATTAATGTCAATAATTTTAAATATGTGTTGTTTAAGCTTGATATTATACACAAACAAATGTATTTAACATAGTATCTTCAATTCCATCTTAAATGTCTTACAATATCATATATATACATACCTATATATAAAATGACAATCTAAATAAATCATCATTTTTCTGTTGAAGTGCAACTTTATACTTTATGCTTATAATTATAGAGTGGTTGGAAATAACTTTAAATATGGGTCGCATGATTAAGTTTGATATTATACACAAACTAATATGTTAAATATAATATCTTCAATTCCATATTAAATGCCTTAGATTATATTATGTATACGTACCTATACATAAAATGACAATTTAAATTAATCATTATTTTTCTTTCTAAATCCAACTTTATACTTTGTGCTTATAATTATAGAGTGGTTGCCAATAACTTCAAATATGGGCTGTATGGTTAAGATTGATATTATACACAAACAAATGTATTTAATAGATTTAATTGACGAAGCTGTAGGTTCTCGGTGAAACATCATGAAAAATTGAATAATAAAACACTCGCTGTTATTTCACAAAATAAAAGTTGAAACTTTATTGCAATTTCGGCGATAAGGCCATCATCAGAAGTATACATATACAGAAAAATCAGCTATTTATACTAATACTAAAATACAATAAAAGAAGGAGAAAATACATTGGCTTGAATTATTTATGATTTTCCGAGATTAACATTCCTAGAAACGGAGCATCTATTAAGTCCAACTGCTCATTCATAAGGTTAATCCCATTATTAAGGGCTTTCTTTATTTCAAATGCTTCTAGGAATGTTAATCTCCGTCCATTCATATCGAAGTGTAAAATTTCCAAATCTGTTTTGTCTAACGTATGATTATTCTCAATCAAATGTTTGGCTACATTGGAGTTTACATTGTTGTTTTTAAATTTGGCTATATGTTCCTTAAATCTAATGTTAAAATTACGTCTAGTTTGACCAATATATTTGAAGTTACAGTCTTTGCAATTTATTTGGTAGATTCCTGATTTATCGAGGGGATCTTTACAAACAATCTTATTATTTACCAACAAATTTTTTAAAATAAACGTGTTATATAAAGCTGGAGTTATATTTAAATTTTTCAGATCATTTGAAACTCTATTTGTTATATTTTCAATGTATTTCATTTTTTTATAAATGGGTTTTTCAGAATCTATATATTGATTAATGTAAAATTGTTTAAAAAGAATTTTCCTCTGTTTTTTTAATAACAATTTATGTACAATGTTTGTTTCGTAACCATTATTTTCTGCAATCGTCATGATGATGTCTAATTCTTCATTAAAATTTTTTTCATCTAAAGGAATTGTTACTAATCTATTTAATAAGCTATGAAAAGCGGCCATTTTTGTATTATGAGGGTGATTGGAAGTAAATGGGATAATTGTATCGGTATATGTGGGTTTTCGAAAAATTTTAAAATTTAATCTTTTATTAAATTGGTGATCTATGGTTAGATCTAAAAAATTTATCATTTTGCTATTTTCTATCTCTAAAGTAAACTTTATTGTAGGGTCCATAGAATTTAACAAATTTAAGAAAGATTCTAATTGTCTAGCAGTACCTTTAAAGAGGTATAGTATGTCATCCACATAACGATACCAGAAAATAATGTTCTTTGTACAGAAGTTTTTAAATAAATTTTGTTCAAATGCATCCATAAATAGTTCTGCTAATAAGGGGGAAAGAGGTGAACCCATCGGCAATCCGTCCTTTTGTATATAATAATTGTTGTTGAAAAAGAAATAATTTTGTTCGAGACAAAGGTTTAATAAAATTAAAAGTTCTTTAGCTATGTTAGGATTAACTGTTTTGGGTATATATTCTTTAAATATGTCTATCAATTTAGGAATTGGAATGAATGTAAAAAGACTAGTGACATCGAACGAAACTAATTTAGAATTATCAGGTATTGGAATATCTTTAATAAGATTGACCAATTCAAGGCTGTTTTTTACACTATGTTTCGGTTTAAAATCTAAAATGGTTGGAATTAATTTATTTAAATAACTACATAATTGATGAGTAGGAGCTTGTGTATATGAAACTACCGGTCTTATAGGGATATTTTGCTTATGTAATTTGGGTAAGCCATATAATATGGGTGCTGATGGGTTCATGTTAATTAATTTAAAATGTTCTTGTTTGGGAATTAAATTGACACATTGTTTTAACGAATTTCTTAATTTTTGTTGAAATTTGTTTGTTGGGTCCTCCAGGACTAAACTTACATTACTACTTTCAATGAAATTGTTTACTTTTTTAATATAATCTACTTTATTGAGGATAGTGAAGTTGTTACCTTTGTCTGCTTTTGTTAGCACTAAGTTCTCACTTTGTAATTTAGATTTTATGGACTTAATTGTTTTTAATTCACTATTGCTGGTACTGGTACATGAAGTAGGTAGAGTTTGTAATGTTTTTTTGAATTTGGAGAGGAATTGTGTTTTTTCTTCCAGAGGTCGACCACTTAACGCAATTTCCGCATCCACCGCAAATTGAACTAGGTCTTTTTTATCTGTGGGTTTATGGGGGGCATAGGATAGTCCTTTCTGTAGTAGGTTCATTTCATCGCTGGAGAAGGTTGAATCGGATAAATTCGTCACTCTTTCATAAAAACGAATGGAGCTGGTATGTCTTCTATTGTTGTCTTCAACACTGGAGCACTGTTTTTTATTATCATAAAGTTTATAGAATTTATTCTTTAGTTTAATATATTTTTTATAACTTATTTTTTCCACTAATTCTCGTATATCCCGGTCGATTATGTCAAATTCTATGGGGTGTAATTTTGAGACTAATAAACTATGTATTAGTTTGAGGTGTAGGTTTAGATGATATCTTATTAGGTATTTGTTGTGAATTTCGCTTTTTAGCCACAGAACTTTTGCACTTTCCACTGCTTTTAATGCCACTGAAGATTTATTGTTGCACTTAATAGAAATGTAATTAGGAATAATTTGTTGTTTGAGGCACTTGGAATTGAACCACAAACTGTTGTTATTCACTTTAAATTTGGTTAACACTTTTTCATGATGTTTCACCGAGAACCTACAGCTTCGTCAATTAAATCTATTACTAGTGCGAGCGTCGCAAAATTAGCTGTAATGTACAGAAAAGTGTTAACCAAATTTAAAGTGAATAACAACAGTTTGTGGTTCAATTCCAAGTGCCTCAAACAACAAATTATTCCTAATTACATTTCTATTAAGTGCAACAATAAATCTTCAGTGGCATTAAAAGCAGTGGAAAGTGCAAAAGTTCTGTGGCTAAAAAGCGAAATTCACAACAAATACCTAATAAGATATCATCTAAACCTACACCTCAAACTAATACATAGTTTATTAGTCTCAAAATTACACCCCATAGAATTTGACATAATCGACCGGGATATACGAGAATTAGTGGAAAAAATAAGTTATAAAAAATATATTAAACTAAAGAATAAATTCTATAAACTTTATGATAATAAAAAACAGTGCTCCAGTGTTGAAGACAACAATAGAAGACATACCAGCTCCATTCGTTTTTATGAAAGAGTGACGAATTTATCCGATTCAACCTTCTCCAGCGATGAAATGAACCTACTACAGAAAGGACTATCCTATGCCCCCCATAAACCCACAGATAAAAAAGACCTAGTTCAATTTGCGGTGGATGCGGAAATTGCGTTAAGTGGTCGACCTCTGGAAGAAAAAACACAATTCCTCTCCAAATTCAAAAAAACATTACAAACTCTACCTACTTCATGTACCAGTACCAGCAATAGTGAATTAAAAACAATTAAGTCCATAAAATCTAAATTACAAAGTGAGAACTTAGTGCTAACAAAAGCAGACAAAGGTAACAACTTCACTATCCTCAATAAAGTAGATTATATTAAAAAAGTAAACAATTTCATTGAAAGTAGTAATGTAAGTTTAGTCCTGGAGGACCCAACAAACAAATTTCAACAAAAATTAAGAAATTCGTTAAAACAATGTGTCAATTTAATTCCCAAACAAGAACATTTTAAATTAATTAACATGAACCCATCAGCACCCATATTATATGGCTTACCCAAATTACATAAGCAAAATATCCCTATAAGACCGGTAGTTTCATATACACAAGCTCCTACTCATCAATTATGTAGTTATTTAAATAAATTAATTCCAACCATTTTAGATTTTAAACCGAAACATAGTGTAAAAAACAGCCTTGAATTGGTCAATCTTATTAAAGATATTCCAATACCTGATAATTCTAAATTAGTTTCGTTCAATGTCACTAGTCTTTTTACATCCATTCCAATTCCTAAATTGATAGACATATTTAAAGAATATATACCCAAAACAGTTAATCCTGACATAGCTAAAGAACTTTTAATTTTATTAAACCTTTGTCTCGAACAAAATTATTTCTTTTTCAACAACAATTATTATATACAAAAGGACGGATTGCCGATGGGTTCACCTCTTTCCCCCTTATTAGCAGAACTATTTATGGATGCATTTGAACAAAATTTATTTAAAAACTTCTGTACAAAGAACATTATTTTCTGGTATCGTTATGTGGATGACATACTATGCCTCTTTAAAGGTACTGCTAGACAATTAGAATCTTTCTTAAATTTGTTAAATTCTATGGACCCTACAATAAAGTTTACTTTAGAGATAGAAAATAGCAAAATGATAATTTTTTTAGATCTAACCATAGATCACCAATTTAATAAAAGATTAAATTTTAAAATTTTTCGAAAACCCACATATACCGATACAATTATCCCATTTACTTCCAATCACCCTCATAATACAAAAATGGCCGCTTTTCATAGCTTATTAAATAGATTAGTAACAATTCCTTTAGATGAAAAAAATTTTAATGAAGAATTAGACATCATCATGACCATTGCAGAAAATAATGGTTACGAAACAAACATTGTACATAAATTGTTATTAAAAAAACAGAGGAAAATTCTTTTTAAACAATTTTACATTAATCAATATATAGATTCTGAAAAACCCATTTATAAAAAAATGAAATACATTGAAAATATAACAAATAGAGTTTCAAATGATCTGAAAAATTTAAATATAACTCCAGCTTTATATAACACGTTTATTTTAAAAAAATTGTTGGTAAATAATAAGATTGTTTGTAAAGATCCCCTCGATAAATCAGGAATCTACCAAATAAATTGCAAAGACTGTAATTTCAAGTATATTGGTCAAACTAGACGTAATTTTAACATTAGATTTAAGGAACATATAGCCAAATTTAAAAACAACAATGTAAACTCCAATGTAGCCAAACATTTGATTGAGAATAATCATACGTTAGACAAAACAGATTTGGAAATTTTACACTTCGATATGAATGGACGGAGATTAACATTCCTAGAAGCATTTGAAATAAAGAAAGCCCTTAATAATGGGATTAACCTTATGAATGAGCAGTTGGACTTAATAGATGCTCCGTTTCTAGGAATGTTAATCTCGGAAAATCATAAATAATTCAAGCCAATGTATTTTCTCCTTCTTTTATTGTATTTTAGTATTAGTATAAATAGCTGATTTTTCTGTATATGTATACTTCTGATGATGGCCTTATCGCCGAAATTGCAATAAAGTTTCAACTTTTATTTTGTGAAATAACAGCGAGTGTTTTATTATTCAAATGTATTTAACATAATATCTTCAGTACATTTTAAATGCTTACATTATCATATGCAACCTTACCTATATATAAAATGACAATATAAAGTAATCATCAATTTTCTGCAAGTGCAACTTTATACTTTATGCTCATAATTATAGAGTGGTTGACAACAACGTCAAATATGGGTTGTATGGTTAAGCTTGATATTATACACAAACAAATGTATTTAACATTATATCTTCAATTTCATCATAAATGCCTTACAATATCATATGTAAACTTACCTATATATAAGATGACAATCTAAATTAATCATTATTTTTCTGTCTAAGTGCACCTTTATACTTTCTGCTTATATTTATAGAGTGGTTAGCAATAACTTAAAATATGGGTTGTATGGTTAAGCTTGATATTATATACAAAGAAATTTCTTTAACATAATATCTTCAATTCCATCTTAAATGCCTCAGTATATCATATGTATACTTACCTATATATAAATTGACAATCTAAATTAATCATCATTTTTCTGTCTACGTGCAACTTTATACTTTATGCTTAAAATTATAGAATGATTGGCAATAATTACATATATAGGTTGTATGGTTAAGCTTGATATTATACACAAACAAATGTATTTAACATAATATTCGGTTACAAGTAGCATGGGCCTGTTAATTTATAAATTTTATATTATTTAATACTTTATTGTTCATGTACTATTATATTTTATTTCATTTATTTTTTAATTTAGTATGTATGTTTTAAATACTTATCGTTTATCATCTATTTTTTAATTTAGTATGTAAGTTTTAAATACTTATCTTTTATCAAAGTAGTCTGCATTTTTATATCTATTGTAGGTAATTGATTTAAATACATTTTCAATTCTAGTTCATAGGCTGTGATTTTAATAGTCTTTAGTGATTACTAGTATTATTATTATTTAATTAATTTATTTATTTTAACTCACCAAATTTTTACAATGACTACTACTTAATATTTGAAGCTCTTAAGCTTTTATCATTTAGATTTTTATCCTGTATACACTAAAATTATAAATATTTAATAAATTAATGAATTACATTTATTAGTATGGTATTTTAGCTAAGGTTTTTATTCTAGATTAGTATTATTATAGGCTTTCTTCATCTCTTTCTTCTTCATAATCAGTAATATATCGATTCTCTATTGTTTTTCTATTCCGTGGTCCCCTGCCAGTTTGTTTTAATCCTGCCGTGAAGGACCCCACTGGCATTTCCTTATCCTTTCTGTGTATTACTTGTCTATCATTCATTTTCATATTTAGATTTTAGCTCGTCGAAATTTTTATTTTGGACTTTAATATTACTTTATTTGATATTAAATACTATCTGCATTTTTCTTATTATGCGTCACGATGTCTGGGTGTGCAAAATGTAGACTTAAAAGAAGTGACAATCAAAGCCTAGTAGCGTGTGAAGGTCCATGTAATAAAAGTTTCCACGCATCATGTGCCAATTTATCTGATGTTGAATATAATCTCATTGCATAAAACAAAAATCAATTTTTTCTATGTGATGAATGTAAAAGAACATATGATATAGTAAACAAGTCTGAAGCTCTCGATCTTGCCTCAAATATAAAAAGTTACATGATAATGTTTCTAAGCTTGTGAAGACTTCTAGTGCCGAATATTGCAATAGTATGTTTGAGAAATTACAAACAAGTTTTGAAAACAAGGTTGCTAACCTAAGCTCTGCATTTAAAGATGAATTTCACAACCTTCTTAATAAAAAGTTTAACGAATTGAGTAATACAATGGTCAGCAACACTCTCGTCAATACTAATTCTGGAACTAAGTCATTTGCTTATGTTGTAAAAAATATAACTGTTGAACCGCCTGTCATAGTTAAACCCAAAGTGAAAACTCAAAAATCTCGTACTACAAAAACTGACATGCTTCAATCTCTTAATCCAGTTGAGTCCGAAATTAAGATGACTAATATCAAAAACTCTCGTGACGGAGGGATAGTTATTAGTTGCGAAAACAACGATAATGTAAATAAATTGAAACAATTAGTATCTGAACGAATATGTGAAAAATATGAGGTAAAACAACTTCTACTAATAAACCCGAGATGAAGGATAGTTGGCTTTGAAAATCTAAAACCGAGTACTTTCATGAATTACCTTAAAGATCAAAATACGTGCTGGTTAACAGAGAATAGTCTTTGCGAAGTGATATCGGTTAAACTAACACGTAAAAACAATAAGATTTATCAGGCAATTATTCAAGTAGATCACAGCACCTATCATGCAATATTAAATAATGATAAAGTATTTATAGGCTCCGATTATTACTCTGTTTATGATGCAATTGATTTGCGCCGTTGCTATCATTGTTGCGGTTTTCACCACTTAGCTTCGCAATGTACTAAAATAAGTCCCACTTGTCGAAAATGCGGTGACTCACATACCATCAAAGACTGTAAGTCTACCTGCTTGAAGTTTTTGATTGCAGCCAAATTAAATTATCCCAGAAGTCCGATATTACAACTGATCACGCAGTATGGGACAACAACTGCCATATATATAAGGAAACATTGCGCAAATTTAAACAGACCGTGTTAGGTGATACATAGCAACTACTGATTGCATTAAACCTGCAAAGAAAAACTTAGTTCCTAGTAAACCTGCTCCAACTACTAAAACCTTTTTGTGTTACTACCAGAACGTTAGAGGTATAGGTGGTAAATGTACAGATTTATTTTTAAATTCTACAGCAAATCCTCAATATGATGTATATGCATTATCTGAAACCTGGTGTAATAATAGCATAATAGATACAGAGTTGTTTAATTCCAATTATTTTACCGTATTTCGAACCGACAGAAATTTCAACTAAACTAAATTGAAACGTGGAGGCGGAGTCCAATAAGAAATAAATACAAAGCTTTTAAAGTTAATATTTATTCATTTTCTAAAAAATTTAGAGAATTGTATTACATTGACATATTAGTAATCAAAATTGTTTTGACATATTCTATATTTTATGCCATTAATCTTTACATTCCTCCATCCTGCAATCTTCATGATTTTAACAGCCTTTTTTAATCCTTATCATGTTTAAACTTCTTATATAATTCTGACTTTATCATATTTGGTGATTTCAACATGCCTTTTTATCTTTAATATCATACAGGTACTTCTTCCTCCCCTATATTCAATTCTTTTAACAATTTCATGAATTTCTTCGACTTAGAACAATGTAACTTCGTTCTTAATAAGGATAATCAGTTGCTAGATCTAGTCCTGATCAATAATAAAAATAATTGTGTCGTTACAAGATCTATTGACCTTATTGTAAAAGAAGTTTATTATCATCCTCCCTTGTCTATTGATATGAATATAAAGCATTGCCATAATAACTTTAAATCAACTAATAACTACGAATTAAACTTCAAAAAGGCCAATTATCCATCCCTTTAGAATGAATTATTCAATATTAATTGGGATATTTTATATAAGTCCAGCAATGTTAATTCTACTATAGACATATTTTACACCATATTAAATTCTGCTCTACATAAAAATGTTCCATCTAAACAACGATGTAATCGCTCGTATCCTCTTTGGTTCACTGGGTCAATAATTCACAAAATTAAAGAAAAATATAAATTATTTAGGCAATTCAAAATACAGGCAATATAACCGACAAATCAAATTATTCATTACTAAGACTGCAGCTAAAATCTGAGGTTAAAAAAGCATATATTAACTATTGCAAAAAAATGCAAATTGAAATCAAAGAAGATCCCAAGCGATTCTGGACATTTATCAAGAATAAACGCAACTCCACATCTATCCCAGGAGTGCTAACTTACAATAAAAATGTTATCTATGATCCACAAACAGTTGTTAATACATTTGCAGAGCACTTCTCTAATTCCTTTAGCAATGAACCTTCTAATAATAATTTCGAACTTTGTACTGACACCTCCTTATCGATGTTACACATTGGTTCTCTAACTGAAGAGGATGTTGTATCAGCAATAAAAAAGCTCAAATCTAAAGCTACTGTGGGCCCAAATTCAGTTCCGTCGTTCATAATAAAAGACTGTGCATTTGCCTTCGTTACACCATTGACCTATATCTTTAATTTAAATCTAAAACAGACTACGTTTCCATACTGCTACAAATTATCAAGAATTAATCCTGTTTTTTAAAAAAGTGATCGAAATAATATTGAAAACTACCGGCCCATAGCTATATTATCCAACTTCAGTAAAATACCTGAAATTATTCTTTAATTAAAATATACAGCCATATTTCTCATTCTCTATAATTAAACCAGCACGGCTTCATTAAAGGCAGATCTACCGTTACGAATTTAATGTGTAAAATCCAATTTATAAGTGAAGTCATTGATGCACGAGGACAGGGCAACGTTATATACACTGATTTCTATAAAGCTTTCGATAAGTTAGATCATTTTCTTCTCATTCAAAAACTTAAATACTATGGTCTATCTCCTTCTTTACTTGATCTTCTATCTTCATACCTTCGTAACAGATATCAATATGTCAGTACACATGGGTATAAATCAAAAATATTTTTACAATCTTCCAGTGTACCTCAAGGGTTAATCCTAGGTCCACTGTTATTTAACATTTTCATCAATGACATCACCGCAAATCTTGAAGTTAAACACCTACTTTATGCAGATGATCTTAAACTGTACAAGACGATTTCTAGTCCACTGGATTGCGAAATTCTTCAGAACAACTTAGAGATTGTCCATAATTGGTGTATTTTAAATAAACTCAACTTAAATATCGAAAAATGCAATGCCAGACCTTCACTCGCAAACTATCTCCTATTAAATACAATTATACCCTAAAAAATCATATTTTAAATAGACCAGATACAATCACCGACTAAGGCGTAACTTTTGATCCTAAACTAACGTTTACAACGCACATTGAGACTAAAATATCCACGGCTTAAAAGTCTTTAGGATTTATCACACGAAATTTAGAACTATTTACTGATCAAAACGTACTTAAACTGTTATTTGTCTCTTTAGTTCGACCTCATCTCGAATATTGTTCAGTGATATGGAACCCAGTATTTAATATCGCCTCTGATTCAATAGAAAAAATTCAAAGAAAATTCATGAAAGCTGCCATATTTATCTTGGATGGCACCGCACAATGCATTCTGTTAAAAAGATTTGATCTCCAGCTATTAATACAAAGAAGAAATATGAATGCCACTGTTACTTTGCATAAATTAATAAACAATAAAATTGATTGTGAATTTATACTTAATAAACTATCTTTTCATAAGCCTAGACTGGCATATCGCAATAATAATACTTTTTACCTACAAAAATCATGTTCAACTGCTTTATTCAAATCGCCTATTTTTCACATGGTGAATAGTTATCACTCAATTCATTACCATGTTGATATTTTTCACGATAATACTAAAGATATTAAACAATGTGTATACTTTTTCTGAATATGATTCTCTCTTACCCTGTAATTGGGCATTCGCCTGTAGGGTATAGTACTAAATAATAATAATAATAATAATAATAATAATAATAATAATATCTTGAATTCTATCTTAATTATGAGGCGCCGTTCGATACAAAATGTTCTCTTATATTTCATTAATTTAAACGCTATATTTGTTATAATTACGTGAATATACAATCATAGTTGGGTTATATACAGTACATATGACAAATTATATTGTGTTTAACTTTAATATACTCAAAATGATGTAAAATAAGTTAGGGTTAGAAATAATACATGTTGAATTATGTCTTACGGCAAAATTGTATATTGGACGAAAAATATTAAATACAGAATAGGGTTACGCCGCAATCCATAAGATGGCAATAAGTAAAACAGTTCCCTGTAGTAATTTTTGTTAGTTCGGTATTTCGTTAATAGAGTAAAGGCCGAGGGATGACCAAAATTTAAATAACAAGGCGCGCTTATTTAAAATTCATGCAGATTAAATTTCCATTATGCCCTCAATATAACAAACAAAATTTAATAACTTTAAGGATTTTATATTTATCTATCAGTTTAAAAATTATATTCAAAACATTTGTAAATGCTTTAATAATTTTCAATTTATTGAAACTAGATCTATGTTTGGTAGAAAGAAAATATTACTATTTTTTTTTCGAACATTCGTAGCTTTGTGCATTATATGTATGGTGGGATTCTTAGTTAGCACACTTTGACTAATTGAACAGAGTGTGAGATCTAAGATTCATATCCCAGTGACGACAAACCTGTAACAAAAAATTAAATACCGTTGTATCCGAGTGGTTCGGAATCCTCAATAGGCTGTAGATCTCTTTGTAGAGGCTGATACCTTAGAACAGTTAAATGGGGTTATCCACCACTAAAAGATATTCAATTCTGAGTAAATTATCGTTATAGTCAACATAAAATTATAGTTAAAAAAGTTAATATAAGTTTAAAATTTATTTTATTTCGCCTATAATAAATAAAAAACCAAATGAGCAATTTGCCGCACATTACCATGTGACGTCATTCGCCCCGATGAGAAGAGAGAGACAAATACATAGCATAAAAAAGGAACGCGAATGACAACTGTGTTCGCTCGGTGGAACCATTTTGAAGTTTGAAAGTTTGGTTATGGTTATGTTTACATTTTTCTTCGTTTAAGTTGTGGTTGTTGTGATTGAGTTTTATCTAATTTATTGTTGCTATAGACTTTTATTTTTGTTTATAATTTCTTCAATTCAAAAAATTGAGGTAAGTTTAAATTATAGTGAGTTATTTAAGTGCATAAATTTAAATATATATTTTTAACATAGAGATCATGGTTGTGCGATATTGTTTCGTGCCTTCATGCGAAAATAATTCTTCAAATAAGCCCAAGAAACTATTTATAAGTGTTCCGAGGCAAGAAGATTTAAGAAAACAATGGTTTGAAGCAGCTAGGAGCTTTCCGGTAAATATTCCGAAGACGAAAATGTTATATTGTTGCGAGGATCATTTTAATGTAAGTATTAAATTTATTTATATTAAATGTTATTACTAGAATCTTATATTTTAGTTAGAAGAAGATGCGGCAAATTGGATGGAGTTTAAAACGATTGGGAAAAGGTTACTCCTAAAAAGTGGTGCTGTTCCCCACAAAAATATTTTGGAAACAGCTGAAGTAGCTGTTGAAACACAGTTGTCTTCTTCATCAAAGAAAAGAAAAAAAGAAAATTTAGATAGATTGCAGAGTGTGAAGAGTAAAAGAAAATTAAATTTCCCTGAAAATGTTCAGCCTTCTACAAGCAAATCTTTAGATGAATCACCGCAATCTGATTTTGCTGTATTAGAAGACAACTTAATAAGTATTGGAGTTAATGTTAAACCAGACACCGCTGATGTTTCTACACAAGCAAATATTATGAAGCCCGATACAATTTCTCCAACTATCAGTAAAGAATCACCTGTTACTCCATCAACAGGCAGTACTGTCAGTAGTTTTAAGCCAAGTGAACATGCTTCTTCAAGTGACACTCCAGATTATGTAATGAGTGAAAATGAAAAAGAAGAAAATGAACAAAACTTGAAGATGACAATGAAAAAAATAGAATCCAATAGTAGGTTTTATTTGGGGCTTCCGAAATCAGAATATTTTTTATTAGATTTTTTATCAGAAAATATTAAAATATCTACTCGAAATATTATGATAACATTAAAAAAGATTCGCCTTAACGATCCATATTTACGTTTAGGAATTGATTTCGGCCTGAGTAGTAGTATGATAAGTAAAATTTTTAACAAAGCAGTACCAGAAATAGCAAACATTTTGCAAGAATTTATTCACTGGCCAGATGAGTGTATTATTAAATCAAATTTACCGCTGCCTTTTATCGCTAGATACAAAAATGTTCAAAGCATTATTGATTGCCTAGAAATTGAAATTGAACAGCCTTCTAACTCTGTTCATCAGGCCCAAACTTGGAGTCATTATAAAAAGTGCAACACAATTAAATATTTAATTTCTTCAACTCCCTCAGGTTTGATAAATTTTATATCTAGTGGGTACGGTGGAAGAGCTACTGATAAAGAAATAGTAGAACGGAGCGGATTTATTAACATTTTACCTCCTGATTGCGATGTTATGGCAGATAGAGGTTTTAAAAATATTGAGAATTTATTAATTAAAAAAAAATGTAAATTACTTAGACCCCCGTCTGTATCTAGTACGACGAAAATGTCAAAAGAAGAAGTTTTAGAAAATAGACGAATTGCTTCTCTAAGAATTCATATTGAACGTGTGATTCGGCGTCTGCGGGAGTTTGAGATATTAGCACCTCATGCATGTGTTGATGTACATATTTTACCATGGCTGGATTATTTAATTTTAATTGCTTGCGGAATTGTAAATGTACAGGGGCCATTAATAAAATAAATAAAATATTATATTTTGTTACTTACATGTCATTTTATTTCATTAGTTGAACCTAATTCATTTAAAATCAAAAGATTTTACCTCTAACTCACACGCACACATTCCATTTTAATTTCAAATTGTATAAAACAGTTTTTTTAATATAAAATAAACATTATTTTTTATGAAATAAAAATAAAACAAAATATTAAACTTATATTAATTTATTAACTTTGGAAATACAGCACGTTTCCAGAAATTAGAAGCACCTTCCATAATTTTTTCACAATAATTTTTATCTAAATTAACTTCAAATATCTGAATATTTTTGTTGTTTTCAAAATCTGGGTCAGCTACAACAAACAAACCATGTTTTTTATCAAAAAGAAACATTTGCAGTTGTATTTGTGCCCATGGTTTATTGCATAATTTTCCATTTTCATTAATATATGACCCTACTGTACTTTTTTTGCTGGGACATTTTACTTCTACACAGTATTTTTCGGTGATACCATCCGGAGATGCCCCAAATATTGGATATGAAGGATGTATTTTTAACCCACACTTATTTATTTTGATTTTTTTAATTTTTTCTATTTCTCGCAATACATCGTCCTCCAATCTCTGTCCCCTTTTCATTGCTTCCGTTTGAGTAATTTTAGTTGCTCCTAATATGGTTTCTACTAAAACTCCTGAATCTGTTTGGCAGCGGGAAGCTTCAAATAATTTTGATGCAGTTATTCTGCCAAATCTTGCTTCATACCACTTCGTTGTTTTGTTTTGACTAACTGTCATTTCTTCAATTAATTTACACTCTTCTAATTTTATGGAATTTTTGCAAAAAGAGATGAAATCCTCAGCATTTGGGTTGGTAAATGATTTGCAAAACAACAAAGATAAACAATGTAAGGATATCTTTTTCATAATATCACTTTCGTCGTACATTTTACAAATTAGGCTACTGCTCTTAAAAGTGTTTCCAGTACTTATAAATTTTTGTACATATGAACTGCCTTTTATTTTCAAAGGAGGGACTCCTGTATTAAACATTTCTCCTAATGTTGCTGTCTTCATACTTCTCCCTACACTGGAAAGTTTTGATTTTTTCCAATAACAAGTTACAGATGTAACCGATGGATCTTCACTTCTTCTGTGTAACCATAAAATAAATGCTACAGCGTGTTTACATCCTCCTGCATAATTTTTATTATAAGAAAATTGTGATAAAAAATTGTAAAATAAATTATACCTTCAGACGCAGTACAGCTAAGGCATTCACAACTTGTAATTTTTTCTTCTTTTTCATTTATTATAGCACATAAAGAATAGTCTGAAGAGTGTATACGGTGTTCTGGAGTTATTTTGGCTTTGACTATGCAAGTACCAGAAATTTCGTCACGTTTTATTTGTACGAAGCCAATAGCATCGTCTCCGTAGCTTTCCCTGCCTGCTCTGTAAATTGTAGAAAATGTTTTATTCATAAATATGTAGTTACAATGATGTCTTACCTTTCGGTTTTAACATTTCTAATTTCTGCACTTATATATTTTGCATTGTTTGCAAAATAATCATTTACCATATTAGTATCAACGACTGGTAAATTTCTTGAGTCAGCTTGATAAAAACCAGATTCCATTTTTCAAAATAACAAAATATTTACTAATGAACCACTGAACATAACCTATATCTCGCACGTGGTGTCACAAACATAAACAAACTGTAACTTGTTTCACGAATGCTCGCTTGACGGCGCTGGTGTAATCGACAACCGGAAGTTTCAGGGCGAGTGACGTCACAGCAAAATTCAAATTTAAGAGCAAATTAAAACAATTAATATCTCGCTTATTATAAATAATATTAAGGTGAAACTAACAAATATAAATGATTTAGGACTTCCACTTACATAAAAAAAAATAAAAAAATTGAGGTGGATATCCCCATTGCTACAAATATTTTCATGGTATTTTCATTACCCCGAAGAAGGCAACAGTATATAATAATTTATAGAACTTAAAACTAAAAGAAGTTGTTTTATTTAGTATAATATTTATTACAATTTTTATTAAAATTTCATTTCAATAAGTAAAAAAAACCACGTCCATTGATATATAAAATATTTTATTAATTTGTATTGCATTATTTGAATGGAAAGGAAATAAAGTGTTATAATAATAACAATATATTTTAACTCAGAAATTATATAGTTAATAAACAATTAAAATTGTTTATTTTTATCCTAATAAAAACTCCCTTGACACTTTTCATTATATTATCTTTCTATGGATTAGTATATTATTTCCGTCAATATTTTTGTATCGCAAAATCTACATTGTAGTCTTGTTCGAGAAAAATAATACTCTGTATTCCCTAGGATTAAAGTGGATCTTTTAATCCTGAGAGTGAAGTTTGTGTCCGAGTCAAAGTAGGGGGTAACAATCACATGAGGGATAAAAGACCCTCTAGACTTTAGATCCATGTCATTTTTGGTATTTTTTTGCATTAGCATATATATATATTTTTCTATAATATTTTGAACATTTTAAAATTCATGGATGTCCGTGTTACGAGACTAACCACATTGAGATGTGGAGAACCATAAAAGTTACAAAGTTAGTTATATTGGGGCAAAGTTGTCATATTAGTTGGGCATTTTAATGATGCATTTGTTTTCCCTAAAAAATGAACAGGTCACTAGATATGAGCAAAAAACTAATTTTTATCAATTTTGACTTTTAACTTTGTTGTTTCAATGGAACCTTTCACTTAAAACTATTGTAGATGGCAGTATTGTTCCAGTCCTAAAATATTTTAATATTTAATTTAGTTTTTTCTATTGTGCACATGAGTACTGTGTCATTTCAGACGTGAAAACCAATACATTTTTTGAATTGTTTATTGCTAGTGAAGTTTTCATAAGTCCCTTTGCCAAAACTGCCAAATACTTTCCGACATTTAAACGTCAAATATATGGAAAGAGTAAAACAAATGTTTTGGGTCTAGAACACTAGCGCTCACTAAAAGCTCCCATTCTACACACACTTTTTACGTGGACTTAAAAGCGGTCCTATAATTTTAACAAATTCATACTGACCTTCAATTTTCATATGGGGCTCAAAGTTGTCATTAAAACTATTAATTAGATATAAAACACATATACATAATAATTAAAATGAACTGAAAAATTAGAAAATTATTAATTTAATCTAATTCAATCAAGTGTTCTTCGGAAACAAAATCAAAAATACTTCGTTTCAAACATTAAATTCAATATGCAATATAATATGTTATAATTCAATATAAACAGAAGGAAATACGTCGGGTGCGGTTGTCGCCAATCTGGGTAACGCTAAAGTTTGTTTATTTAGATGTCAAGCATAGTAAACTTCTAATATATTCCGCCTGGCTTTATTTGAAAATTTTACCAGTAAAATGCACATTTAAAATTGAATTAAATTTAAAAATTAAAATCGAAAGTATTTAATGGCGTTAATTAAAGACATAAAAAACTAAATTCAAAATAACGTCACGGTTGTCTAAATTAGAAACGTTATAAATAATTTTTATTATTGTTTAACCTATATAATATATCTGCTGTTTCACTTTAAAATGAACGCTTTAATAAAATTGCTGTCGTATTCCTAACCATGGATATAATAAATCCCATGTTTCATTTTAAAATAAACTGGGGTATACAGGTTTTATAATATTTGTTTTTATTTTTTATAGTATTGTTCAAATGATTTTTATGGTTATCTTCGGTTTTGTAGATTATTTTGATGTTACTTTTTTAAATAATTTTGTCTTTATTTTTATGAATTAAAACAGAAAATTACATTCTTTTTACAAAATGAACTTGCTATTATCATCTAGCTAATCTAACCTTTAAAACCCTTCTCTTAAAATATTACTTGCATTTTGCGCAACCCTTGCTCCGTATAATGTTAACAGATTCCTGTTTACCATTTAGTGCAATCTATTTTCTTGTAACATAAAGAAATAGATACATATATATATATATATATATATATATATATATATATATATATATATATATATATATATATTGTGACGAAGTGCTCGTTCCCATGATATATTTTTATAAAATATGTAAATCAGATCAAATACAATACAAAACTCTGTAAAGCTAAGGGAAGTGATTTTGCGAATTTTTAAAATAAAAATCAATTTATTAAACGAAAATAACAATACTTAAAGTCAATCTGTCTCACTTTAAAATCAGTAGCTACAGGATTAATTAAATTTCGGGTATAAATACGACCGCCGGGGCCGTATTTCTTCAGTCTATGACGACTCAGGACTCAGTCTACCACGACTCAGTCTACGACGACTATAACGTCTAACAGTCAGCCGAGAAGAGTTCCAGTCCGTTTCCGCACCGTTCTGTTCCGAATCGAGTCTTTTTGTAAGTTGCTTGTTTATTTTTGCATTTTTCTTGAATTCCGCTGCTGTCAGAGGATACAGGTTGGTAGCTTCTACCGCCGTTCCTTAGAGCCTTCAGCTCGCTGCATTCCACGCCTAAAGGGAAACTCCGTAGGTGGTTACCACCGCGTGTTTCTACGGCTGTCGGGCAGATCCGCGTTTTAACTTAGTAGTTTTTTTTTTCTCTTTGCTTCACGTTCCGTAGTTATCGGAGAAGACCCGTTGGTGGTTCCCCACCGCGAACTCCGCCGACGGCTGAGTAGAACCGCGATTAGTTTGTCACTATTTCACTTCCTACGGCTCAGTAAAACACTAGGTGTAGTAATTTTAGTACAATAAAATATTAAACTTACTTTTGTCTGTCTGTGCTAAACCTTGGCCCGACCGACCTAGAGCTCCCGTGGCACACGTCACTTTCCTCGCAGGTTCCGCAGATTGGCGCCCGAGAACAACCCGACATCCTGCGAGAGAACCCACGACATCGCGGACCAACAACATCCCGCAGCGGCCCAAGTGATCGCCGCAAATTGGCGCCCGAGCAGGGACACGTCACAAATTGGCGGCCCGAGCAGGGACTTTTTCGTTTGTTCATTTTTTCTGTTAGCACAGAGTCATCGACACCATGCCGCAGGAAGGAGACTCCGAACAGCCGGCCAAGATCGTCGTAGACCATCCAGCGGGAGGTAATTGTTCCAGCCTCTCTGTCACCGCTGCCGCCAACACCGCCCCGGCTGATCCAGCCAGTAGTCAGCACCGTCCACTACGTGCTGCGGCCCGTGGAAGGCGATGGTGTTGATTACGCCACCGTCGACTGCAGCCGCGTGGATCCTCCGCTGGTCGAACCTCGGCCGGCCCGCCGACCGCCGACGTGGTCCGCCCCAGACTACGTGACGCCGCTGCCGACTCCACCGCTGTTTCCGTTCCGTTCCGGGAGTCCGGCACCGGGCACACCTGGGGGGATCACCCAGCCACCGTTGCCGACCGAGGCCGTCACTTCCAGCGACCAACCGATCCAGCACTTACTTTTGTCTGTCTGTGCTAAACTTTGGCCCGACCGACCTAGAGCTCCCGTGGCACACGTCACTTTCCTCGCAGGTTCCGCAGATTGGCGCCCGAGAACAACCCGACATCCTGCGAGAGAACCCACGACATCGCGGACCAACAACATCCCGCAGCGGCCCAAGTGATCATCGCAATATATATATTTATATATATATATATATATATATATATATATATATATGTATATATACAATATTTTCGGATATCTAGTAGTGTTTCTTGTATATATAATAAGAATTTAGTATATTTGTATCGTTTGTATAATGTCCTGAAAGGCGCCTCATATTTAATTGCCTTACAATATCATATGCATACCTATATATAAAATAGCAATCTAAATTAATAATCATTTTTCTTTTATACTTTGAGTTTATAATTATAGAGTGGTTGCCAATAACTTCAAATATGGGTTGTATGGTTAAGCTTAATATTATACACAAGCAAATGTATTTAACATAATATCATTAATTCCATCATAAATGCCTTACAATATCATATGTATACTTACCTATATATAAAATAACAATCTACATTAATCATCATTTTTCTTTAAGTGCAACTTTATACTTTATGCTTATAATTATAGAGTGTTTGGCAATAACTTCAAATATGGGTTGCATGGTTAAGCTTAATATTATACACAAACAAATGTGTTTAATATAATATCTTTAATTCCATCTTAAATGACTTACAATATCATATGAATACTTACCTATATATAAAATGAAAACATAAATTAATCATCATTTTTCTGTCTAAGTCCAACTTTATACTTTATGCTTAAAATTATGGATTGATGGCAATAATTTCAAATATAGGTTGTATGGTTAAACATAATATTAAACACAAACAAATATATTTAACATAATAAATTCAATTCCATCCCAAATGTCTTACAATAACATATGTATAATAACCTATATGTAAAATGACATTCTAAATTAGTCATCATTTTTCTGTCTAGTCCACTTTTATACTTTATGCTTATATATATATATATATATATATATATATATATATATATATATATATATATATATATATATATATAGGTTGGAAATAATTTCAAATGTTGTAGGTATGGTTAAGCTTGTTATTATACACAAGCGAATGTATTTAACATAATATATTCAATTTCATCTTAAAGACCTTACAACATCATATGTATACTTTACTATATATAATATGAGAATCTAAATCAATTATAATTTTTTTGTCTAAGTGCAAGTATATACATTATTCTTATAATTACAGAGTGGTTGGCAATAAGTACAAATATGGGGTGTATGGTTAAGCTTGATATTATACACAAACTAATATATTTAACATAATATCTTTAATTCCATCTTAAATGTCTTAGAATATCAAATGTGTACTTACTTATATATAAAATGACAATCTAAATTAATCTTCATTTTTTATTTAATTTGAACTTTATACTGTAAGCTTATAATGTTATAATTATAGAGTGATTGGCAATAACATCAAATATGGGTTGTATGGTTAAGCTTAATATTATACACAAACTAATGTTTTTAACATAATATCTTAAATTTTATCTTAAATGCTATAGAATATCGTATGTATACTTACTAGTGCTGGCAACGGAGACCGGATTTTTTTGAGTCCGTACTTTGGGTCCGGACTAAGTCCGGACCCTATTAATGAAAAAATCCGGACCCGTCCGAGTCCGGACCCGTCCGTGTTCGGACCTGCGATAGTCCGGACCTGCGATAGGGGCTGGTTCCATCCTAAAAAATTATTTAGCATTCTTACCTTAAATAAGTAAAAGTATTATACCTCGGCCCAACTAAGGCTGTGTTATAAGGTATAATGGTTGTAAATAAGAGGATTAAGAACAAGGCAGATGGCAACAATTCTTTTCTTTTTCAATGAAGAATCGGAAAACCCATTATCTTAGGATACCTGTAAACATTTTACAGTTAGATCCAAATAATTCTCAGGATTTTATTATATTACCTTCCCAGAAAATGCAATACTTATTTCGATTGTCCAGGTTCATTGTTTCATTCGTCATTCATTCGTGTTTAGTGAAAGAAGTCGAAAAATATTCGGTTTTCTTTCTTTTAGGGTATTAAAATCATTGCTGTCAAAAATATACTTTTCACTTAAACTTAATTTTATTTGCTTCGTAAATTTATTTATGCACCGCACCGGACCGGACCGTGCACTGGTACACAAATGCACCGGACGGGTCCGGACCGTGAAGGTGCAATTTATACTGTCCGAAAAGTTCGGACTTTTTTAAGTCCGGACTTTTTTTTTCTTTGGGTCCGGACTCAAATTTTTCCGGACTTTGCCACCACTAATACTTACCTATATATAAAATGATACACTAAATAAATCATCATTTTTCTGTCTAAGTCCAACTTTATTCTTTATGCTTAAAATTATAGATTGTTGGCAATAATTTTAAATATGGGTTGTATAGTTAAGCTTGATATTATATACAATCAAAAGTATTTAACACAATATCTCCAATTTTTACTTAAATGCCTTCCAATATCATATTTATACTTACCTATATATAGAATGGCAATCTAAATTAATCATCTCTTTTCTGTCTAACTTTATACTTTATGCTTATAATTATAAAGTAAAATAATATAATTATAAAATAAAATATAGGTTATATGGTTAAGCCTAATATTATGCATAAACAAATTTAATATAATATTTTCAATTTCATCTTAAAAGTCTTACAATATCATATGTATATATATATATATATATATATATATATATATATATATATATATATATATATATATATAGTGCTTTAACACTCCGTTGTGGAGTTGCACCGCTTTTACTTAAGCTTTCTAGATCCTTTTTTGGAGGGGATCGGACTCCGTTTCAGTTATTTATTAAATATTCTTCGCTATGATGTTCCATTTCTTCCTATCTCTTGTTTTATTTTTCCAGTTGTTATTTCCCGCTCTTCTTAAATCTTCTTCTACTTCTGCTAGCCATGTTGATCTGGGTCTTCCTCTTGTTTTCTTACTTTCAGGGCTCCATTGCATGGTTACTTTTATTGGTTCTTTTTCGTCAGCTCTGCTTACGTGTCCTAGCCATTTTACTCTTTGTTTCTTGATTATTTATATTATATCTTCTCCTTTTAATTCTTTGTTAATCTCATGGTTCTTTCTTACTCTGTATTCATTATCAGATATCTCCAATTTTTACTTAAATGCCTTCCAATATCATATGTATACTTACCTATATATAAAATGGCAATCTAAATTAATCATCAATTTTCTGTCTAAGTCCAACTTTATACTTTATACTTAAAATTATAGATTGTTAGCAATACTTTAAATATGGGTTGTATGGATAGGCTTGATATTATACACCTACAAATGTATTTAACGTAATATCTTTAATTCCATTTTAAATGCCTTTCAATATCATATGTATACTTATCTATCTTTAAAATGACAATCTTAATTAATCATCGTTTTTCTGTCTAAGTGCAACTTTTTATTTTATGGTTAAAATAATACATTGTTGACAATAATTTGAAATATAGGTTATATGGTTTAGCTTGATACAAACAAATGTATTTAACATAATATCTTAATTTCCATCTTAAATGCCTTACAATATCATATGTATACTTACCTATATATATAAAATGACAAAACTGACTAAATATACGCATGTCCTACAAACTATGTTTACCGTGCTACACGCGCGCAGCGATAACCTGAAACGAAATAAGCTCGACAACGGCTTGTCTGGATGTTCGGTATGCGTAATAACACTCGAATTATCCCGAATAACAACCAGAATATAAATGTATAACTAAATACAACAATTAAATAAATGCAATAAACAATGCCTCGAATAAACGTATCGGTTGAATAAACAACTATAATACAATAAGGGTAATAAAGAACAATAAAAATAGTAAAAAGTCTTAGCTGCTGTTGTAGAGTCAGCCTGGCGTCACGGATGTCGCTGCTGTCCTGAACTTCCGAGATGGCGAGTATCATAATGGCGGCAATTGCAAGGTACAGGCCTGGACGTCGCGTACTGGTCCGATCACGCTCCAACAATTCTTTCCAACAGTGCTTGGCCAACACAGCTCCATAATTGCTCCACGTTACCAGAAAGTAAGCGTGCATAAAACAACCACGTGGACAGGCGTTTGTCCAATCGAAACTGAAAATATATTCAACGCCAATAAAATGACTGTACGTCGAATAAACACAACAACGGAAGAAGCCTAAAAGGAAAACTGAGCGTTAGGATTGTGAATACTGAACCATGATGCAGAATTACGGACAAAATTTATTACTTTAGCAAAATGAAAAATTTATTTAAACGTGAACAATATTAAAAGAAAAAGTTAAATATGGAATAAAACTTTAAATATACAACATTACTTTGAACTGAATGAATCTTACCTAAGTTGGAATGCGGTTTAAACGTGATTTAATTTTGAACACGTCAAAAAAGTATAAATCCGGGCAGGCTGGTAGAATAAACATAATATTCTTCACTGTGTGAAGCACAAAACTCCACAAAAGTGGTTTAGTTTCGGGTAGCCAAACTACCAAAAAAAAACTAACAACTACAGCACACAACTTTCTCTAGTGAGATCAAAATTGCAAGTAATGCTCGTTGCCAAAAGTTAATTAGGATAAGTAAGAAAAAGGAATCAGGTAATTGCACGCACCCAATTGCATTAACTTTAAGGTGAAATGATACCCCAGCGCGGGAAATTTAAAACCTGTATTAAAGTTTCTAATTTTTTATTAAAAATTGTTTAATGTAACAAGTTTTTCTTGTATATTTAAATAAGTAGACATCAATTCGGTATTGAAATAAAATTTTTTAATTGATATTATTTATTATTTATACACCCAAAATATTTTTTTAAATATAATTTTCAAAATATCTCCAATCGAAAACCTAATAATTTGTTGAAAATTTCAGGGTATATTTCAAATAGGATACTGTATCATATATGTAAAAATGAAAAATAACGACCTTCTCAAAAGTCAGAAAACATATGAAGAACATAGGATTTTTATATGTTCAATTTTTTTTCTCCAGTATTAGACCTAATATCTGATTTAAACTTATGCATGTTCTAAAGAATATTATTATACATGTCATATAAAAAAATTACGTAAATCGAACTTCTAGATTCCAAGTAAAGGAAAAAGAAGTTATTTAATTTTATTTCTCAATAATGTGAATATTTACTATGGAAAGTCATCTGCATTCCATACTGTATATTATTATACTTTCGTTAGGAATATATGAATAATATATACTTTTTAATATAAAAGATAAAAATGTTCTAAACATTTGCGGTAAGCATTTTTGTGAAAAATAAGGAAGTGGCGCCACGAGCAAGCAGCGGTCAGTAGCATACTAATAATAGTTAGCTACTGACCGCTGCTTGCTTTTAGCGCCACTTTCTTATTTTTCACAAAATTTTTAGGTGGCTCAGCGGGATATTTAACAAAATGTATATTTATATTTCGCTTCCATAAATGATAAGTACATATATCTATGTATGTTCTGTTACATGTCGGACTTTCTAGCACATGGAAACTCCGCCTCTTGGCTGACTATGCGGTAAATATAAGAAAACGTCAAATAAAAATGATTTTTTTATTCCGTTTTAAATATATTGAAATATAAGTTTTTACTGTTATTATTAATATTTATACAAGCTACATGTTTTTAAATATAAAGAAGATGAATATAATACATTATATTTACTAAATGAATAGGTAGATAAATAAATATCGGTGAAATGTAAATAAATATATATTACATAATATTTCTATGTTTGCAAATGTAAAACACTAATGTTTTTTTGCCGACTTTAAATTTCTAATTATAAATTAAAATGAATAAAACAATGTACTTAATATGTTTAAAAAAAATTTTCTTTTAAACTGTGGACATAGATGATGAATTTTATATTAATTAACAAAGTTTTTAATTTATAACCAATATTTTCAGTGGAATATTTTTTAAAATTTTGGAATTGAAAACTTTTTTTGTAGTCATGACAGCAGGCAGCAAGTGGTGGGAATGAAAACTAAGGGGCTGAGAGGCGGAAATGCTTCAATGTCAAATTTTTGTATAACACTGGAGTGCAATTGCTATATATGCTTTGTACTATGTTATGGTTATATGCTATATAGTTTCTTGTATGTTTATTTTATTTCTATTGTACTTTGTTACATACTGTTTACATATTATTATTGTTACTATTAATATAATATATTTTAGTCAGTTATCCTTCTACCTTCAGTAGTATCGGTAATATTATTATTATTTACGGTTTTCTTTATTGTGTCTCTGCACCTATTTACTGATTGATTTATTGTCATTATTATTTTTATTATTATTGTATTATTTTCTTGCAAAAATGGCAAGTGAGCAGCCAGAATTATTTTCTCACAAAAAACCTAATAAAAGAGGTATACGTACATAATATATACATTTATTTGAAATGTGCTGCCTCAATTTATACTGATGTAAGTCGATAGAATGTTAGGTTTCTAAAAATTTGCATTAAAAATTTAATTTTTTCTATTAGGAATGATGACCTCTGTCAATATAATTCTCCGACAACGCCGAATTACAAAAACTTAAATTATATTACAATATAATCTGGTTTTTTGTTTTATAAAAAGCAAAAATCAGATAATCCTAGATTATGCGACAATAAATGATCCGAGATTATGAAATCCGAATGGTGCTAATGGTGATATTCCCATATTGGCACAATTAAAAAAAACTGTCCTATTATTTAGTACTAATTAATTACCAATTAATTACCGCAAAAATAAATTTATTACCCTTGACGTTTAAAAAAAAGGCTGGCTGTGCCAGTTTCTCAGTGAACCTAGCACACCACCAAAAAAAAAATAGTAATTTTTATGTTAATATTTAGTAGTAATTAATTTTCACATGCATAAATTAATTACCAGTATCATTAACGAAAAATAGTAACTTTTCTAGATTCACAAATTAAGCTAGAGCACGAACGCGAAAGAACATATTTCCTATATCAAAAATAAAATAAATGAAGTTGGTAACTATACCTAACAACTATAATTGTTGAAATAAACTATTTAGGACAGATTGTGCTGGAGTAATATATTGATAAATATTGTTTAGAGAACGATTTCTTTGGAAAGATGGATTTAAAGAGTTTTTAATCTGAAACTAAATTTTGGCAATGGTAATTTTTAAAAATTAAGTTGTTAAATAAACCTAACAATAATATTTGTCAATATGAACTATTTAGGTGTATTTGTGCTGGAGTAATAATTTGTTTAATATTATTTAGAGAACGATTTCGAAAGTTTTCCAAAGAAGTTTTAATCTGAACCTAAATTTTTGAAATGGTAATTTTCTAAAATCAAATTGCTATATATACCTAACAATAATAATTGTCGATAACAATTGTTTACATGAAATTGTGCTAAAGTAATAAATAATTAATTTTGTTCAGCGAATGATAGTTTATTGAGAGTCAAGGCCCTGAATTGATCTTTAAACAATAATTAACAATTTATTATTCCAGCACAATCTCTCGTAAATAGATTATATATTATTGCTAGGTATATTTAGCAGCTTGTTTTATAAAAATTACCCTGGCGAAAAATTAGTTCCAAATTAAAAAGTCTTTGAAATAAATATATCTTCCCAAGGATATCATTTGCTAAACCATTTCTAACAAGTTATTACTCTAGAAAAATCTATCCCAAATAGTTTATATCAACATTTATTATTAGGTACAACTTCATTGACTAAAATTAACATTGGCAAAATTTAGTTTAAGATTAAAAACTCTGAAAAGCTATCTTTCCATTAAAATTATTCGCTAAAGAATTATTAACAATTTTTTACTCTAGCACAAATACATCTAAATAGTTCATATTGACAATTATTATAGATAGGTATATTTAATAACTTGATTTATAAAAATTACCATTGCCAAAATTGAATTTCACATTAAAACTTCTTCGAGAATCTATCTATCAATCGAAATCGTTCGCCAAACGATATATAACAATTTGTTACTCCAGCACAATCGCTCCTAATTAGTTTATATCGACTATTTTATATGTTGGGTATATTTAGCAACTTGATTTATAAAAGTTGCTATTGCTATAGATTAAGAATTTCTTAAAAATCTATTTTTCCATTAAATTTATTCGCTAAACAATAATTAACAATTTAGTACTCAAACACAATCTCTATAAAACAGTTGATATCGACAATTATTATTGTTGGTTATATTTAGCAACATGATTTATAAAAACTACAATTGCCAAAATTTAGTTTCAGATTAAAAACTCTTTGAAAATCTATCATTCCAATGAAATTATTCACTAAACAATAATTAACAATTTATTACTCCAGCCCAATCTCTCCTAAGTAGTTCATATCGACAATTATTATAGTTAGGTTTATTTAGCAACTTGATTTATAAAGATTACCATTGCCAAAATTTAGTTTCATATTAAAAACTCTCAAAATCTATCGTTCTAAGGAAATCGTTCTTTAAACAATATTATTGTAACAGTAAACGGCAAAGGTAATAAATTAATTTTTGCAGCAATTAATTAATATTAAATAATAGGATAGTTTTTTTAAATTGTGCCAATACGACTGTGCTACCTTCACAGCAACAATCCGAGATTATATACTAGATTTTTATTATTTTTTTTTCAAAGTGATTATATATAAAAATTATTGCATTATTTTTATAAAACGATATAAAATATTTAATTCGCTTTTATAAAACCGGTCATATGTGTAATTATATATTTGTTTACATAGTTGTAAAGCAATTTATTGAAAATATTTTCAAAATAAGTCAAATCTACATGACATGGACAATATTTATTATTTTTAAACATACAAGTCAACTAAAAAATAAAAATTTATAAATCATATTATTTCAAATGTTATCCAAAAAAATGTATGTTCGGATTTTATCTTTGTAGTTTGTATCTAGAGGTGCAGTCTTGGTTACCATAGTAATACCCTTATTGTTTATGTCCGGCGAAAATATTTTCCCCCTACATTCTTGGAAATTTGGTACGTTCTAGTATCGTAAGTCGTAACATTACCAAAGTACATTTTTTAAAATTGTGTAATCAATTGTAATGATTAATAAATTTGTAAGTAAAAAGTAACCTTTCAATGATTTTTGTTAATGTCTCAACTTACAAATATTACTTATATTTTCTAGTCTTCTGTAACCATTGTTTTACTTGCACAATGCATATTTAACAATAATATAATAGTTTCTCATTTAACAAGTATTTTCTGTAATTAATGCAGCTTGTAATAAATGAATAAATATGTGTTAAAGAGACAATTTTTCTGCAAAATGTTAAAAATGAATAATAATATCTCAAAAAGTTAGAAAAGCGTATCTCATAGTATATCATGTATTAAAAGAAAATAATTATGATTTCTAGTACAATTCTTGTTAAATGTGATTTCTCAATAGGTGTTAACGTATAAATATTTATGCATTTTTGAATTCGAAACGATCGCCTTATTCTTGGTTGGAATCTTTACTAACTATCAGAGTGCCATCTGTTATTAGGTAGTCGCTTATTGAATAGCTCAGCAATACTGGTATGCACATTGTCTATGTTACAGGATTTTGATAAAACGTTTTAGGCGACATCTATTGGGCTAGATACAAAATACTTTGGGGTATCATTTCACCTTAAAATAGTGGTTCAGTGCCGTTTCCTTAGTTCTCACGCCTATGCACATTTCAATACGGGAGGGTAAGGCTGGTGGCCTAACTTGATACAATAAACCACATGTGTCCAATACTTGGTGAAGTGTGAAAAAATGTGATGATTGATAATTATATGACAGGCGGACAAGGCGGTCAGGATTCTCGACAAGTTAATCGGCGAAATAAGGATGATTCTACAATACTAATTATTTATTTTTACTCTATATGGATACGGAAGCGAATTAAGAGGAATTAACAACGATGATCACAATTTGAGGTTAGGTGACACAAAACAAGGAACTAGAATTCTGAAATTAACAAATACATGACACTAAAATAACAACTAATGCAAACGAAATTGTTAGGATTGACGGAATCTGGATTCAAGGAATGAATTATGAGAATGCGAGTGAAAATGTGAAAAATGATCAAAATGAAATCTAGCCGTCACATGACTAAGCTTGATATTATACACAAGCAAATGTATTTAACATAATATTTTTAATTCCATCTTAAATGTCTTACAATATCATATGTATACTAACCTATATATATCATGACAATCTAAAATATTCATCATTTTTCAGTCCAACTTTATACTATATGCTTAAAATTATAGATTGTTGGCAATAATTTTAAATATGGGTTGTATGGTTAAGCTTGATATTATACACAAACAAATGTACTTAACATAATATCTTCAATTCCATCATAAATGCCTTTCAACATCATAAGTATACTTAACTATATATAAAATGACAATCTAAATTAATAATAATTTTTCAGTCTAAGTACAACATTATACTTTATGCTTAAAATTATATATTGTTGGCAATAATTTTAAATATGGGTTGTAAGTTTAAGCTTGATATTATACGCAAACTAACCCCCCCCTCCCCCCGTAGACCTTTGTCGTGGTAGGGGTGGGGGCTTAGTACCTCTCTGTTGGCAGCAGAGAGGGGGAACTAACGGGTCCCGGACCCTTCTTTATATTGACTTTCGCTATGACTTTGGATTACGTTGATCGGCTTCGGTAGAAGAGGCGCTGGGAGTGCCCGGGTGCTCTGAAGCCGAAAGGTTCGGTGATTCGAAAGTCCTCCCGCGGCGTCAGAGAGGAAGAGCTGATGTGAGCTTGCTCTGCCGATGCGTCGAAGCTACAGGAATCAGGAGCCAGCCACTTCGCGCCCTAATTAGAAAGTGTGAGATGGGTTGAGGTGTCAAAACCTCTACTGCCCCAAGCGAGTCCGACCCGTCCGTGTATTCCGGGGTCAATTAAACGGTTTAGGTTGGGCCCCGGGGAACTGGGGTAGGACACGTCCGAGGGTATACCCGTTTCCAACATACCGGCCCACTCCTTCTCACACGATGCGCTAGACAAACTTCAATAAAACATGTCAAAAGGGGAGGACAAAAACAAGAAAACTATTTCGTTGGGGAGTTGTAGAAGTTCGGCGAATTAAGAAAAGGGAGAATGGTAATTTGGTCGACACAACAAACCATATCCTAACATTTAATAAGCCAAACATTCCAGACAAGGTTAACAGTAGCTTTCTACTCGCTTAAAGTAAGATTGTATATACCAGCCCCAATGAGATGTTTCAGGTGTCAAAATTTCGGACATACTTCCACCAGATGTACGAATTCTCAAGTCTGCATCTGTGGAAAAGACCTACACGAGGGCAAGAAGTATGCGTCAATTGCAAAGGCAACCACTCGGCTCGATCACGCGATTGTCCGATCTTTAAGCAGGAAAGAACACCAATTCCCGGAGTATCGTACTCTGCAGCATCTGCAGAACAGACACAAAAACACGATGTGTCATCGCTCATCAAAGAGTTAGTTCCGCAACTTATTTCCGTGTTAAAAACGGTGTTTGTTGCGAAGGATAACTTTGCCATCCCCGCTACACGATCAGTAGCCGCTGCCTCTCAAAGGCAGCCAGTCCGACACCTTCAGAGGTATCAGAGAAAAGGAAGAGGAGGGAAGTAAATTATGCTTCCTCTGGTGAAGACTCCTCACTATATTCAGCCTCTTCTCAAACGTCTTAACCGACAAAAAAGAAGAGACCCCCAGGAAAGCCGCGAAAGCCTCGAGACTAAGAGTTCCTCCTTCATTCTATTTTATTTATGGATAACATTATCCAATGGAATATAAAGGGATGTATATTTCATTACTGCCAATTAAAAATGTTGTTAACTAAGTACAACCTAATGTGCATCTGTATCCAAGAGACACAATTTAGGCCAGGACAACCATACTACTTAAAGAACTACTCAATTGTTCGGGAAGACATGGCACCTAATATAAGGGTGCGAGGTGGAGTAGCCATCATTTTACGAATTAACGTTAAATATGAGCAGATTGAAGTTATCACGACTATCCAAGCAGTAGCGGTCAGAATATCTGCACCAATCACGCTGACTGTCTGCAATATATATCTACCTGAGGCAGACTGAGATGTTCAGGACTAACGCCAGATTATCGGACAACTACCGACTTAATTTATACTGCTCGGAGACTTTAACGCTCACAACGTACTCTAGGGATCTGAACAAACCGATCAAAGAGGTCGATTAGTGGAGTAGTTTCGTCAGTCCTGAGACATGATTCTCCTAAATGATGGCTCACCCACGTACTTTAATGCTTGATCAAAAATTTCACTCGCTTCGATCTTACCATTGTGTCACCCGTGCTAGCGAGTAGACTCTTATGGAAGGCTCTAGATGATCTCTTTGGGAGCGACCACTTTCCCGTAGTTATCTCTACCGATGTCCTTACATGTACAACCATATACCCTTCCCGTTGGCTTACGAACAATGCAAATTGACAAGAATTCAGTACATCCCTTTACATTCCAAATATGGCAGCAGATCCAAATAAAAACGTAGAGGAACTTACTCGTAGCATTCTTACAGCTGCCGAAATAAGTATGCCTCAGACGCAGCCCAAAGTCTGTAAAAAGTCTATTCCGTGGTGGAATAAAAAAGGAATTGGTCCACAGTACACAGAGCCTTTAATCTCTTCAAAAGGCACTCTACTTAGGAGAACCTCCTTCAAAGAGCTAGAACTGCAACTTGCCGATGTATATAGGAAAGAAAGCGCAAGTCCTGGTATGACTACGTTTCGGGTATTTCATCCGAGACTGCCGTTCAAGAATGCTGGACAAAAGTGAAACGTATCTGTGGATACGGAAACTCATCTGGTCTTTCCTGCCTGAAGATGGACGACGAAACATGTGTTCGCAATCCATCCATCATCGCAGAAATTATGGCTGACCAGTTTCAATGTACGAGCAGTTCTCTCAATTATGAGCCTGATTTTCAGAACTCAAAGACACTTAGAGAGACTTTTCTAGACTTGAGATCTACTGATAACCTAGACTACAACAGTGACTTCTCAATCATTGAACTGGAACACGCTCTCATCCAAGCCAGGATTTCATCTCCAGGCCCTGATAGAGTAACCAAAGACATGTTTCAACATGTCAGTCTAGCATTCAAAAAATACTTGCTTTCTATATACAATCAGCTCTGAAAGGAAGGTGTCTACCCTGATACCTGGCGGGAAGCTACTGTGGTACCAATTCCAAAGCCGGCAAAGAACAAATGATACCGTCAAATCATAGGCCTATTAGTCTTACGTCTTGCGTTGGAAAAATATACGAGAGAATGATCAACAACCGTCTGTTGTGAATCCCCGAAACCAACAATTTACTATCACACCACCAAGCAGGCTTTCGTAAATTCAGGTCCACAGTTGATCACCTCATATATATGGAAGATGCAATTCTCACTGCATTCAACAACAAAGAACACTTGGTTGCAGAGTTCTTTGATCTAGAAAAGGGCTATGATATGACTTAGCGGTACATTATCTTACGGAAACTGCATGACTGGGGCTTTCGTGGCAATTTACCGCAAACCATCGCAACATTCTTGGCCAATCGTCGTTTTAGAGTTCGGATAGGCAATTCTCTGTCCACCGTCAGGACACTAGAGAATGGTGTTCCACAAGGCTCTACCTTGAGTGTTACTCTGTTTGCGATAGCGGTAAATGAACTTACCTCTTCTGTCAGCAACGCAGTCGACATCTGCCTATATGTTAATGATTCCGCTATATTTTGTTCTGGAAAAAAAATGGGAGATATCAACAGAACATTGCAAGGTGCAATCAACACCATCCTGAAGAATTCTGACAGATTAGGATTTAAGTACTCGCCCGAAAAGACACAGTGCATGCACTTCTGCCGGCTTAATAGACCACACTATGGGCCACTACTGTTTATGAGGGATGAAGTTATTAGAATTGCTTGTTAGGTTCGTTTCCTTAGGCCATTGACCCAAAACTGACTTGGAAACCACACATTGCACAGTTAAAAATGACATGCTTCAAATCATTAAATGTCATTAAAATGCTGGCGGGTACTAAATGGGGTGCAGAACCCAAAACACTCTTACGGGATTACCAGTCTTTGGTCTTGGCAAAAATCGACTACGGATATGTAGTATACGGTTCAGTCAAACCAACCACTTTAAAGACTTTAGACCTTATCCACCATCTAGGAATATGGTATTCCCTTAGTGCATTCCCAAGTACCTCCACGTTGAATTTATGTGCCGAGTCTGGTTTGTGTCCTTTTGATATTAGAAGAAAGAATTTTTTTCTAATATATGTCAATAAAATCCGATCAATGCCAAATCACAAAAACTGGAGAATATTCTTTTGTAGTAGGTGTAACAGCCGTTCCTTTAGGTGCAAAAGATCTCCTGGACACCATGAACTCTGTACCTCTCTCAACTGTCAGCGTGGGAGAATTGGAAGTACCGCCGTGGCTTGTGCCACCACCTCGAATCGATTTTAGTTTACTAAGATTCAATAAGTTCGATACTCCTCCAGTACTAATAAGGTCTTGATTCCTGGAAATATTGTACAAGAACAGGGACGCTGTGATTATATTCACAGATGGTTCTAAAACTCTAACCTCAGTATACACAGCAGAGTCATATTTAAGTTCAACTTTATACTGTAAGCTTATATTTATAGAGTGGTTGGCAATAAACTCAAATATGGGTTTTATGGTTAAGCTTGATAATATGCACAAACCAATGTTTTTAACATAATATCATCAATTCGGAGTGCCTCAAGGTTCGCACCTTGGCCCCATATTATTCAATTTATATATAAACGCTGTAAATACTTGTTTTCAAAATTTACATTTCCTAATGTACCCAGATGATCTTAAAATATTCAAAACTATAACCAATATAAACGATTCTGTTGACCTACAACATGATTTAGATAAATTCTATTCTTATTGCAGAAATATCTATCTGTCACTTAACATTGCTAAGTGTCATTATGTCAATTTCACTAGAAATAAGGTATTATACTTAAGAATTATGTTTGATCCAAAATTATTACATAACTTCCATATAGATTCTATGGTTAAAGACTCTCACCGAATGCTTGGTTTTGTTATACGTACTTGTAAAAGTTTTACTGGCCCATTTCCTATTATATGTTTGTATAACGCTTTCGTACGTTCTAAACTAGAATATGCGTCAGTGATATGGAACCCGATGTATAAAAAGAACATACATCTAATAGAAAGTATACAAAAAAGATTTTTATATGTACTATGCGCTAAATTTAATGTGGATATTCCTAACTATAAAGCTAGACTTCAATATTTCAAAATAAATAGTCTTGAAACTAGAAGAGTTTTATCAGACATGATAATACTATATAAAATATTTAACAACAATCTAGACTGCAGTTCATTTTTACAATATTTTAATTTTCATGTCCCTCAAAAAACGACTCGTTCTATCTCACTTTTTCACATACACAAAGCTGCTACTAATAACCATAAAAATTCTGCCATTAATAGACTAATATCATCATACAATAATAATTTTAGCCACGTAGATATTTTTCATACAAGTTCCATGACATTTGAAGTCTTATGTTAATAATTAGTTAATCATGTAAGTCAGTGTTTTAAACAATTATCTGTTGTATTTTTGTGTATTGTATGGGAACCTATAATTGGTTAAAGCAAACTGTTGGGTCTCTTAATGTTCATAAATAAATAAAAATAAATAAAAATAAATAAATTCCATCTTAAATGCCTTTCAATATCATATGTATACTTACATATATATAAAATGACAGTCTAAATTAATTATCATTTTTCTGCCTAAGTCCAACTTTGTACATTATACTTATAATTATAGAGTGGTCGGCAATAACTTCAAATATTTGTTGTATGGTTAAGCATGATATTATACACAAACAAATGTATTTAACATAATATCTTTAACTCCATCTTAAATGTCTTACAATATCATATATTTACTAACCTATATGTATAATGACAATCTTAATTATTCATCATTTTTCTGCTTTAGTGCAACTTTATACATTATCCTTATAATTATAGTGTTGTTGGCAATAACTACAAATATGGGTTGTATGGTTAAGCTTGATATTATATACAAAAATATGTAATTAACATAATATCTTCAATTCCATCTTAAATGCCTTACATCATAAGTATACTTACCTATATATAAAATAACAATCTAAGTTTATACATTATGCTTATAATTATAGAGAGGTTGGCAATAACTACAAATATGGGTTGTATGGTTAAGTTTGTTACTATACACAAACTAATATATTTAACATTATATCTTTAATTCCATTTTAAATGCCTTAGAATATCAAATGTATACTCACCTATATATAATATGACAATCTAAATTAATCATCATTTTTCTATTTAAGTCCAATTTTATACTGTAAGCTTATATCTATAGAGTGGTTGGCAAAAAACTCAAATATGGGTTTTATGGTTAAGATTGATAATATACACAAACCAATGTTTTTAATATAATATCATCAATTCCATCTTAAATGCCTTTCAATATCATATGTATACTTACCTGTATATAAGATGACAATCTAAATTAATCATCATTTTTCTGTCTAAGTCCAACTTTGTACTTTTTGCTGAAAATTATAGATTGTTGGCAATAATTTTAAATATAGGCTGTATGGTTAAGATTGATATTATACACAAACAAATGTATTTAATAAAATATTTTCAATTCCATCCTAAATGCCTTAGAATATTATATTTATACTTAACAATATATCAAATGACAATCTAAATTTTAATCATTTTTCTGTCTAAGTGCAATTTTATACTTTATGCCAATATATAAAATGACAGTCTAAATTTATCATCATTTTTCTGTCTAAGTCTAACTTTATACTTTATGCTTATTATTATAAAGTGGTTGGCAATAATTTCAAATATGGGTTGTATGGTTAAACTTGATATTATACACAAACAAATGTGTTTAACATAATATCTTTAATTTCAGCTTAAATGCCTTAGAATATCATGTTTATACTTACCTATATATAAAATGACAATCTAAATTAATAATATTTTTTCTAACTAAGTGCAACTTTATAATTTATGCTTAAATATTGAGATTGTTGGCAATAATTTCTAATATGGGTTGTATGGTTAAGCTTAATATTATACACAAACAAATGTATTTAAAATAATATCTTCAATTCCCTCTTAAATGCCTTACAACATCATATGAATACTTACCTATATATAAACTACAAAATAAATTAATCATCATTTTTCAGTCTAAGTTCAACTTTATACGTTATGCTTACAATTATAGAGTGGTTGGCAATAATTTTAAATTTAAGTTGTATGGTTAAGCTTGATATTATACACAAACAAATGTATTTAACATAATATTTTTAATTCCATGGTAAATGCCTTAGAATATCATGTATATACTTACCTATATATAAAATGACAATCTAAATTAATTATAATTTTTCTGTCTTAGTCCATCTTAATACTTTATGCTTATAATTATGGAGTGGTTAGCAATAATTTCAAATATGGGTTGAATGGTTAAGCTTGATATTATACACAAAGAAATGTACTTAATATAATATCTTCAATTCCATCTTAAATGCCTTACAATATCATATGTATACTTACCCACATATAAAATGACAGTCTAAATTTATCATCATTTTTCTGTCTAAGTCTAACTTTATATTTTATGCTTATTATTATAAAGTGGTTGGCAATAATTTCAAATATGGGTTGAATGGTTAAGCTTGATATTATACACAAACAAATGTGTTTAACATAATATCTTTAATTCCAGCTTAAATGCCTTAGAATATCATATTTATACTTACCTATATATAAAATGACAATGTAAATTAATAATAATATTTCTAACAAAGTGCAACTTTATAATTTATGCTTAGATATTGAGATTGTTGGCAATAATTTCTAATATGGGTTCTATGGTTAAGCTTGATATTATACACAATCTTATGTATTTAATATAATTTCTTGAATTCCATCTTAAATGCCTTACAATATCATATGAATACTTACCTATATATAAAATGACGATCTAAATTAATCATCATTTTCCACTTTTAGTCCAACTTTATACTTTTTGCTTATAATTATAGTGTGGTTGTCAATAATTTCAAATATAGGTTATATGGTTAAGCTTAATATTATACACAAACAAATGTATTTAACATAATATTTACAATTCTATCTTAAATGCCTTAGAATATCATATGTATTGCTACGAAGTAGCGGTGTTCAACGCACTGCGCGGGCTCTCGGCTAGGCTCAGGGAGACAGGGCCGTAGTAAACGTAATTTGTTCAATAATATTTTATAAGTTAGAATAAGTGTTTTCACACATACTTTGGGCGCTACTTTGTCAAAAAAACGACGCGTGGACAGAGACACCTTTATTTATATATTTATTAATATTTATTCTTACCAAGTGGCTTAGAATCTACAGAAATAATATATACATTTTTATTCTACATTGTGTGTGTGTGTAATACATTTATGCTACTGTTTTCTTTTTAATGATTTTGCTCACCAACTTCTCTCCTGTTCTTAGATCGTCTAACAGCTCCGTTTCTCCTCTATCTTTTCTTTTTACTTCTCTGCAATATTCCCTTAAATGCTTTAGTGTTCCATCTTCTCTGCCACATAATCTGCACCCCCTTTCTTCCTTTGGTAACCAATATTGGTTTTCTCTTTCTTCGTTACCGCATCTGAATCTGGGTACCATTTTGATGTTTTTCTTTGGGTTTAATATATAACTTGGTATTTCTGTTGCTTGTATCTGTTTGTATATTTTATTGTAATTGGATTGATTTATTCTGATCTGTTGTTCTTGCTTCTGTATATCCCAATCTCGTTGTTGTACGGCGAGGATCACAATTTCTTCATTTATTCGATTCCTTTCTATTTGCATTTCCGAGTATCCATTCCTTTCGTAATATACCTTTCTTGTGTGTCCCCATCTTGTTAATTTGTTTTTGTCGTTCTCTCCCTTCCTTATAACTTTCCTGCATTCCTTCAGTATTGAATTCTCTGAGTTTCTAACTCTTTCTTCGTATTTCACTGCTCTCTTTCCTGTTTTCACTCGAAGTTTTGCCACTTTCATTTCTACCAGTACTATATATTCTGGTGTACATTTGTCGAGGCCCAGGATCCATTTTATGTAGCGTACTTGTACATCTTCTATTAGTTTGTGCTCAGTCCATCCAGAAATTTTCGCCCCATAAATTAGAATACTTTTTACTATTGCTTCGAATATCATTCATCTTATTCGCATATTCGTCTTGAACTTTTTTCGCCTATACCCCATATTTGTTTTATGGCCACAATTGCTTTCCTTTTCTGGTACTATAAGTGTTTTGTGGCTTGGTTATTTCTTGGGAATGTATATCCCAAATATCTGAATTCTTTTACCTCTTCGATACATTCATTTTTCCACTTCCATAATTCAGAGGTTTCTCTACCTCCACCATTTTTGAATTTCATAATTTTTGATTTTTGCGCGTTGAGATTCATATCTTTTCTTCTTAAATACAGTTCAAGTCTTTTCAGCATTGCTTTCATTCCAGGTGGATCTTTCGCGACTATGACAATGTCATCCGCGTACGCTAGAGACCATATTTTCTTTCTTCCTATTACAATGCCGCCTGTTTGCTCTTTGCTGAGGAATTCTTCTATATCCGCTATATATAGTGAAAATAATGTTGGACTTGATGGACATACTTGCCTTAATCCTTTCTCTGTCCAGATCTCCTCTGTAGTTCTGTCCTTTACTTTTATCACCAATATAGTTTCTCTAAGAGACAGAGACGCCTTTATATCGTCCTGAAACGGATTAAAGGAATCTACGTTCTTACAATAAAAGTCGAAAATTCTGAGCAACTTGAATCTATATTGCATCTCCAAAAAAATTATACATATAACAGAGAATGAAGATGATGATGATTATGGGGCGACGCTTTGAGTGAGACCACGGGCAAATAAAAATATAATAGTGGGGGGGGGGAAACTTGCATGAAGGGCAAGTGCGGTCCTGTGGGCGTTGTCCCAGCGGTGGCGATAGGAAGATCCGCGAGGTCGGCGGCTGATGCTGGCATGGTGGAGAAGATTCCTACAATGGTGAGTGTGGAACCTGGTGGAGGTTGCGGTTGAATGCAGTGGCGACCAAAAGATAACGGCGCAACCACGATAAAGTTAGTTCGGCACAAAACGAAACTCGTAGAAAACGACACAATGGCACTTCGATCAACTATCTCAAAAAAATCAATAGTTGGAAAATAATGCCCTAAGGATTAATTGGTAGAATCCGCACTATAGCGACCAAAAACCGCAAACACTATCACTTCGTGTCGTTGATCTCCACACACTTCCACTCACTCACTCACACTCTCCCTCACTGAATTTACCTGTCGGTAAACAATTAGCCAAAACTCGAAAATGTGGACACTTGCGCACCAGCTGAGAGAATTCTGCGTAGAGAGGGCATGAGAGGCATGAATAACGAATGATTGAATGGAGGTGCATGAAGATGACCTAGAATCTACCCTCTCTTAACAAAACCTAAATCTAACAGAATTTTAACGTAACATAAATTTCTCCGGTTCCTCCCAAAAAAAATCTTTCTTTACAGACAGACTTCAAACCGACCAAATCTCCTCCAATATAACAAAATAATCATGGAGAAAGATTATATTTTTAATTCACTACAAAGATACTGATTAAAAAAAAAGGAAACAAATGACTACCGACTAAACACAAGCTACTCGGTAACTGTTTTCAAATCTTTTACGTGCCATTTTCCAATATTTTGACCATCGTCAACTCTCTCTAACTCATAAATATTAGAGGAAATCCGTCTCAAAATTTTACATTTTCCGTATTTAGGTCCTAGCTTAGCTTATTAATACTTAGAAGCGTCCGATAAAGTAAAATTCCGTTTCCACACAACCTGTCCAACATGTAATTCCAAGGGCCTGTGCTTTAAATTATATCTTACTGCACTTTTCTCATACGCTTGTTGTAATTTAAGTTTAACATCTTCATAATGTTCTGGTAGCAAAGATAAATGTTCCACCCACTTGTCTTTCCCGTCAACCCCATAAATTAAGTTTTTATTACCAACTGAAGTAATTCCATACTGTTTAGCAGACAAGAAGATTTATCTACCAAACTTTAGATAAACTAGATTATAACCCGTGACCTTATGAACCGATGTTCTGATCGCGCAACTAAATTTTGCTAAGTTTGTGTCCCACCTACGCTGATTCCCGTTTACATACGAAGAAATCATGGTCTTGATAACCCTGTTTACCCGCTCCGTAGGTTAGCTTGGGGATGATAATTTGCATTAAAAATTATTTTACTATCGTAACTCTTAACCATTTTACGGAAAGCATTGCTAACATATTGTTTCCCGTTATCACAAATGATATACTGGGGCACCCCAAATATAAGAAAGACATCATTTTCTACGTGACGTATGATTGCGTCACTGGTAGCACTTGATAAAGGAAACATCAAAACAAATTTAGTAAATGTATCAGCTACCACAAATAAGTACCTATTTCGTTTAGTTGAGAGCGAAAAGGGACCCATAAGGTCGGTACAAATAATCTGCCAAGGTGGCGAAGCTATTCGCGTTCCCATCTCACCTGCTCGACGCTTTCGATCTAATTTATGCGCGAGACAAACTGGACAGTTAGACACATATTTTATAATATCGGCAATCATACCAGGCCAGTAGTAAAGTCGCGCGACACGATTTCTCGTCTTAAAAATTCCCAAGTGTCCCGCCATAAGCGCTTCATGCATTTCAAGCAGGACTGTATTCCTTAAAGATTTCGGTACCACTAACTTCCAATCGCTTAATTCTTCGAAATCCGAACGGGATGACGAGACAAGTTTAAAAATACTTTGGTCATTAATACGCCAACGTGGATATTTATCAAGAGACTGAGAAATATTTTGGAATAATTTTGCATACCAGGTATCGTGATCATGATCTGTGACATCGATTAAATTGAATTGAGGAATAGCTCGTGACAGTGCGTCAGGTACAGCGTGAAGCGAACTTTTTCTATGTTTAATTTCAAAGTCATAGGTGTGGTGGTGTGTGGGTCTTAAATTTTGTAGCCATAATAAGCTGTGGTGATTGGTGATCACCGTAAAGGAACTTCCTTCTAAGTAAGCGCGAAATTTTTCGACGGCCCATATAACGCATAAACACTCCAGGTCTGTCGCGCAAAATTTTCGCTCGTTATATATTGATGCTCTACTAGCACACGCGATAAGTTTTTCACCCTCCTCAAACTGTTGTGATAGTACGGCACCTAATCCTACTTATGACGCGTCCGTCTGTAGAATAAAGGGTTTACTAAAGTCGGGGCACGTCAGGATTGGTGCTGACACTAAACATTCTTTTAAATCAATGAAAGCGTCTTCTGCTTCCTTAGGCCACAAGAATCTTTTTGATTTTCGCGTTAATTTAGTTAAAGGAGCGATACGGTAAGAAAAGTTTGACACAAAGCGTCAGTATCAAGACGCAAGTCCTACAAATCGTCTGACTTCTGTAGTTGTAGACGGAATGGGAAATTCTAGAATGGACGTAACTTTGTCCGGATCAACTTTTTAACCGTTACGATCGATGACGTAACTAAGGTATTTTAGAGTAGGGCGAATAAATTTGCATTTTTCATGGGTTAACGTTAATCCTGCATTTAATAATCGATCAAAATCGATGAGTGTCAAAATCAGAGGTTGCAATGATGATGTCATCAAGGTACACTAAGGCGTATGGTTCCAGTTCAGGTCCTAAGACATTGTCGATAAGGCGCTGCCACGTAACAGGCCAAACGCTAAACGGGTAAATTGGAAAAGGCCCCGACCTGGAACTGTAAAGGCAGTTTTCTCACGGCTGCTTTTCTCAAGAGGTATTTCCCAGTACGCGCTCTTTAAATCAAGCGATGAAAGATGTTTTGCATCGCGTAATCTGTCAAGAATCATATTAACGTAGGGGAGGGGATACGCGTCACGTTTAGTAACTTTATTTATTTGACGGAAGTCGATACAAAAACGCTGTTTTCCGTTTGATTTTTTTCACCATGACGACCGGCGAAGACCAAGGGCTTTGTGACGGTTCCACGACACCCAGTTCCAATATTTTTTGTAGATCTGAGTTTATTTTCTCCTGCACAAAAGGCGAAACCTGATAATATCGCTGTTTAATTGGTGTGGCATTTCCGGTATCGATAAAATGTTCCACTCCGCGAGCACATCCTAAACCGCTACCCATTTTTGAAAAATAATTAGAAGTGAGATTATATAAATCTTCGCGCTCTTGAGAAGTTAATATGTCAGTCACACCGTTATCAAGTGTCGCCGCTTGACATTCTGAGGAGAAATTCAACGAATTAATTTTGAAATTAGCAATTATATCCATATTTTTCCAGAAGTCTATACTTAAGGTTAAGTCACTATTTAAATGTGAGATTACTAGAGTTGAAATAACTTTAACACGATTCTCCAAAACAAAAGGTAAATCTACGGATCCCATTACACTACATCTACCCCCATTTACAACAGTTACAGATTTCACGCTTAATTGCCGTAATGTAACAATTAAAGATTATTAATTTTCCCAAAATTTAACAGTAATTAGCGTTCTCGTAGATCCAGAGTCCAATAAACCGGTAATAGATATCCCATAAACTGAAACTGATAAAAAAGGACGTTCGTCCTTTTCACATTTTGATAAAAGATAATTTACATTAATTTGCTAGTAAAATTTTTTTACAACCATTAGCCAGTCTTTCCATTCATTAGTCTGAGACGCCGACGGAAGTACTTCCCGAGACGCATGTCGGCTTGAAGCGAGCTCGGTTACACGTTTCCCGAACTGCATTTTGGGCAATTAAATTTGATTTTATTTGGCAGGCCACAGCCGTAGCAAAATTTTTGTGTACGGGGTTGACTGCAATTGCGATACACATGATTTGCATTATAGCAATTCCAATATTTCTGGTTTGTTTGCGAGACCGATGCCACTTGGGGTGAATTTAAACGAAATCGCTGTTTATTTTCTGACATTGGCATTGCTAAGTCAGGTTCAAGCAGTTTGCGGATATTAGACAGTGGCGGAGCATTAAAATTTTCAGCCATTAGTTCATTATATTCTAACTGCTTACAAACATTAAGTAGATCGTCTACCGTATTAATGACATTAGTGCCTATTCCGTAAATATAAAACGGTGCGATATTTGGCCGTAGCCCACTAAGATTTTTCTCTTCGCTGATTGGCATCGGCAGCCCATTGAAAAGATTTAACATACACGCAATATAATTCCCAATACTCTCAGTCGGTCCCTGAATTCTACCACTAATCTTTCTCATTAATTCTCGTTGATAACCAAATGGCTGATATTATGTCTTTAATAATGACACTAGGTGAACCCAATTTTCCAATTTAGATCTAATTCAACGGTACCATATCAACGCGCTTCCGGTAAGTAAATCACTGAAGGAATCTAATAATTCTGAATGCGAAATATTACGCGATATTCCATACTCCTCGATACGTTCTAAAAACGCTGTAACACTAAGCCTCTTTCCGTCTCCGCTAAATGACAATCCCCACTTATGTACTGGAACTGATTGTCTTGTGACTTTAGTCAGTATCTCATCAATATTTATTTTTATTGGAACAGCAGAGTTTATAGTTTTATTATCCATGATATCTTCGAAATGATGTTATTTGGTTTATTAAGTTCGATTTTCCTCCTAATAAACGTTCATCGTCGGTAGTAATTCTGCTAACCCGTCCTAATAAATGTTGTAGTTTTATTTCGATTCGCTTATAACCATTGTCACCTACAGATCCCGAAAAAATTGTCACAAACGCTTCTAGTTCAATAGTTTTTTGGTTACAGGTAGTAATTTCAGATTCGGCATCAAGAATAACACTTTCCGAAATGGCTATATTACCGGGTGTTTCTAATTTTAATTTACACGCTAACAAATTCCGCATAACCCTAACAGTAAGTTGATCAACATTAAAAGTGCCTCTAATTTTAAGTTCGTACTCTAACTCTTTTCTAATTAATCTAACAGGCTCCATTTTTAAATCTATATACTATAACTACATATATAATAATATAATGAATCCTAAAACTATATAAGAATACCGCAGCGAAACATTGATATGATTTTATAATTTTAAAGAGACGTAATTATGTTGGAAACAAAGATACAGATGTTCTCAGTTTTTAAACAGCAGATTAAAAAAATAAAACTTTAAGAAGAAGCAAGCAAAATAAATTTTAATTAAAATATTGGAAACTGGTACTAACAAACTACAACTCAAGGCCCCACGTTGCGGGTGCCAAAAATATGCTACGTAGTAGCGGTGTTCAGCGCACTGCGCGGGCTCTCGGCTAGGCTCAGAGAGACAGGGCTGGAGTAAACGTAATTTGTTCAATTATATTTTATAAGTTAGAATAAGTGTTTTCACAAATACCTTAGGGGCCACTCTAGAACGTGGACAGAGACACCTTTATGTCGTCCTGAAACGGATTGGAGGAATCTACGTTCTTACAATAAAAGTCGAAAATTCTGAGCAACTTGAATCTATATTGCATCTTCAAAAAAAAAATGATACATATAACAAAGAATGAAGATGATGATGATTTTGGGGCGAAGCTTTGAGTGAGGCCACGCGCAAATAAAAATTTAATAGTGGGGGGGAACTTGCATGAAGGGCAAGTGCGGTCCTGTGGGCGCTGTCCCAGCGGTGGCGTTAGAAAGATCCGCGAGGTCGGCAGCTGATGCTGGCGTGGTGGAGAAGATTCCCACAATGGTGAGTGTGGAACCTGGTGGAGGTTGCGGTTGAATGCAGTTGCGACCAAAAGATAACGGCGCAACCAGGATAAATTTAGTTTGACACAAATCTCGAAACTCGTAGAAAACGGCACATTAACACTTCGATCAACTATCTCAAAAAAAAATCAATAGTTGTAAAATAATGCCCTAAGGCTTAATTGGTAGAATCCGCACTATGACGACAAAAACCGCAAACACTATCACTTCGTGTTGTTGATCTCAACACTCTTTCACTCACTCACTCAAAACTCACTGAATTTACCTATCGGTAAACAATTAGCCAAATCTTGAAAATGTGGACACTTGCGCACCAGCTGAGAGAATTCTGCGTAGGGAGGGAATGAGAGGCATGAATAACGAATGATTGAATGTAGGTGCATGAAGATGACCTAGAATCTACCCTTACTTAACAAAACCTAAACCTAGCAGCGTAACAAATTAAAGAATGGTTGGCAATAACTTTAAATATGGGTTGTATGGTTAAGCTTGTTATTATACACAAACTAATATATTTAACATAATATCTTCGATTCCATCTTAAATACTTACCTGTACATAAAATGACAATCTAAATTAATCATCATTTTTCTGTTTGAGTCCAACTATATTATTTACGCTTATATTTATAAAGTGGTTGACAATAATTTCAATTATGGGTTGTATGGTTAAGCTTGATATTATACACAAACAAATGAATTTAACATAAAATTTTCAATTCCATCATGAATACCTTAGAATATCATGTTTATACTTACCTATATATAAAACGACAATATAAATAATTCATTATTTTTCTATCTGTACAATATTATACTTTTTGCTTAAAATTATAGATTGTTGGCAATAATTTCAAATATGGGTTCTATGGTTAAGCTTGATATAGATACACAAACAAATGTATCTACCATAATATCTTTAATTCTATCCTAAATGGCTTACAATATTATATGTATACTTACCAATATATAAAATGACAATCTAAAATAATAATAATTTTTTTGTCTAAGTGCAACTTTATACTTTATGCTTATAATTATAAAATGGTTAGCAATAATTTCAAATTTTGGTTATATGGTTTAACTTAATAATAAACACAAACAAATGTAGTTGACATAATATCTTCAATTCTATCTTAAATGACTTACAATATCATATGGTTACTTACCTGTATATAAAATGAAGGACTAAATCAATCATAAATTTTTTGTCTAAATCTAACTTTATACTGTATGTTTAAAATTACGAATTGATGGCAATAATTTTAAATGTGGGTTTAATGGTTAAGCTTAATATTATACACAAAGTAATGTATTTAACATAATATCTTCAATTCCATCTTAAATTCCTTACAATATCATCATATACTATTTTGATAGATTCACTATCTATATATCTATCTATCTATATTTGGATTCATCACGACGATCAAGCATCGTTTGTCCAGCGCAAACTCTTAGACCATTCAAGTAATTGCTGTAATTTTTTTTCAAGTTGTAGGGTCTAATGTACCGGAATGTCTTTTGGGGGTCTCATATTATTACTGTGTGAGGTTTTTATTAAAAAAAATTAAAACTGTGCAAAATTGGTACCTTGAAACAAAAAATCCCAGAAGCTATGTCTAAATGTGAGAAGAATTACGGTTGTCATACGTCAAATTTGACAATTCAATGTGAAACTTTTATTTGATTTTTTTGGAAAATGAAAAGAGATAATGTAAATATAATTACATTTTTATACATTATAATAGTGAGCGAAATATATACAAATACACTGAATGTTAAGTGTAGTGTATTTAAAATATTTAATTTTATGACGTTTTGACGTTTATCATTCGTTGGTCTAAAACCAAAAAAATCGTTACACAAGTTTTATATTTTCAAAGAGAAATATACAGAAATATAAAGTAAACTATGTTTTAAAGAATATGTAAGTACACTTTGTGATGTAAGTATATCATTTTAAATTTGTTTCGCTGTATTTAAATATGTATTTTCATTTCAGTTATAATTTGTAATTGGTTACCCAAACAAGAGTAAATTTATAGAAGAGAAATAACTTAAAATTACTGATAATAACAATACTGAAGTGTAACTGATTATCATAAAAAAGAATTGTACGTAATATATTTCGGCAAACCTCATTTACAATATTTAAATTTTCATGTCTTATGACGTTTGTCAAAACGTCAGTTATAATCAAACAATCATAGTGCAAGTCTTGTATTTTCTTGGAGAAATATATAGTAAAATTAGTTTAAAAGTAAAATTACACTACATTTTGTAATGTAAGTATGTAATTTTATTTACATGTGTTTTCATTTCAGTTATAGTTTTTAATTGGTAAGTTATCCAAACAAGATTATATTTATAGAAAAGAAGTATTATAAAATTACTGATAATAACACTATTGACAAAAAACTAAATTCTGGATATTAAACAAGGCGCGTCGCATTTAGTCATAAACTCATTTATTTAAAAATACTGACAAACCTTTCCTTCATACCCTTTTGGAAGAAATGTTTAACAATTTATTGTACAATAATTATTTTGAATTATGTATGTGGATTATATTAAATTGTAAGTAACTGCATTTTATACATTCTTTATGCATTTCATCAAATTGAAATGATGAAATTGATTACAACAAAGATTAGATTTTTAAAAATTCTATTATATTTTGTTATGGAGTGAGATGATTTTTTAAATGAAAACGTTTAAAAAAACAAAGTATCTATCCAATTATTCATTTTAATTGATATTTCAAACAATAAACACTTTCTGAAACCAAATATTAATCGAGAAATAAGTTTGATGACATACGCTCTCAGTCGAATGTGACTGTGAATGAATTGCATGAAATTTAGTTTAAGGTAAAATTTGGATGATGAAAGTTGCGAGCAGGGTTTGCAAGTTCTCACAGATAGTTTTAATTATTATTCTGCAGTTATAAACATATATCATTTTAAAATATATTATTATTCTTTTATATTCATTGGATAGTAAATGAAAATTACTTTATGAACTTTATTATTTCATATATTTTATTTAATTAAAATTTGTCGAACGAAGTGTCCCTATTAAAATTATAAGATATATTTTAAAGAGATTTATTTAGAAACAAAAAATATTTAAAATTTAACAGTGAGCCTTTAGGTTACCGAAAATTTAAAAGAAAACGGACTGCTTTGATTGTTAGATGCTCTTTTTGTAAATTTTCGGGATCCTAAAAACCCATTGTTAATTGTTAAGATATATTTATAATACTTTTATTAAAAAAATATTGTATTCTAATTACATTTATTAACAAGTGTCTTTGAATTTCAAAATTCGTCCTTAATGGTTACATTCAGTAATCCCACTGTGTAACACATGTTTGAACGCATCCAAAATATAGTTGTCAAATTATCTTGTCATTTTGACATTGCTGAAAATATAAGTATTCGACTTTATTATGCATTTAAAATCAATAAGACTAGATATTCATTTTGCTGTATTATCATAAAGAGACTTCATGTTATTAAGAAATGTAAAGAAGTTAGCAATTTATGTGTATCACAACTTGTACAAATGAAACTACTGCAACAACAAAGTTGTTGTTTATCATAGGTGTTATTTCTATGATTTTATCTTTAACTATAACTGTGTAGTGAAGTCACATTTAAATAAGAATTCTAAAATACAGTCCAAAACTGATCAGTCTATGATTTGGAACAAGCCTTTACAAGCGCAGGTTGAAAAATATCACAAAGCTTCAATAAAATCATTCTACATAAGAACTTCTGGAAATTATCCTGGTACTCTTTTTACATTTTCAGAACATAAGCAAACAAATTTTGTCTGAAACGAGTGCATAAAGTATTATACTTATAGCGAAATTGAAAGCACATTAAATAAAATCAGTAGAAAGAAGAAATCAAAAAATAAAAACCGTCATAAATATTTCATACGATAGACAAATTCGCAATAATACTACATATTCTGCCATGAACTCTTTCATTGTAGATGTACATATGTACCAATAGAATTAGATTGGTACAGAGAAAATATGACAATGATTTTATAATAAAAATGTTGTTGATAAGAATCAATGGCTACAATTTTTATTGTAATCAAGCTATGCGTTATGGCTTGGAAACCGAAAGTAAAGCGAAATCAGTATTTCAAGCTTTAACTAATTATATTATACATGAAATTGGACTTGTTGTGTTGTAATATTATCTAACCAACCATACTTAGCATGTAGTGATGATAGTTTTATCAAAGCATAAAACGGATTTGAACTTCTGGAAATAAAATGTCCTTATTCCTGTCAAAACAAATTCATTCTAGATTTACAAAATAAGAAGTCAGCTGTAAATAATTTGTTTCTTTTCACATCATACTGGTGATTTGAAAGTAAATAAAACAACACTAGCGCCACCAGTTAGTTTGATATGTCACAAAGTATTCAAAATATTATTATGTACTTGTTTTTGCTTAGAATAACAAATTTCATTTATGCCTAAAAAATCATATTTTTACTCATATACATATAAAATTAAATATAAACATATTTAATTGTTGAATAATGATATCGATTCCTTCTTTAGCAGCTGCAATGAAATTCATAAATAGTGACATCTATGTGATTTTTTGTTAACTATTAAAATATTGATTTTTTTCTGATATACACAGAAACAAATTTTACGAAGACTGGTTTAAACGGTATTGTTAAACCTGTAAAAATTATGTGTATATATTATTTAAAATATAGATTTATTAATTCTAAAATATAATTGTATAGTAATTAAATTTATGAACAAAGTTATAGTTATTTTTAATACAAGAATAAAATAATTTTAAATAAAATAATAAATTATCGATGAGCGGAAAGTGAAAATAGAAAATTTATTAAAAAATTTGTTTCATTTATCAAGGCAATCTTAATTCATTTTCTAAAAAACCTTAAATTTTATTTCATTAATATATCATTAAATATGAATAATTATGAAGGTAACTTGACTTTATAGGATGCTATTTTAATTTTTGAACAACTTATATTCCTAGGCTTTTAGCGCTAAAATGAATAGGTAAAGAGATACAGAAGTATGAAAAAAATAACATTAAAATCTACACCCGGTATACAGCTGTGCAATAAAACAAGGAACATAGGACTTAAAAATGGGATATCAAAAATTTTTGAATACTTTCTCTCCGGATATATTTAGAGCAAAACTATAAAAGTACAAAGTTGTTCAAATTTCAATTCTACATCAGATAAAATCATAATCGATGGTACCGCACGTCTATTGTATGAAATATATTAAATATAAAATGTAACTTTTTCGCTAAAAATCAGACAGTTATCTGAGAGTTTATTATTGTTATTATATCATTCTAGTAAATGTTATAATTGATATTAATTATTAATTTTTGTTAAAGTATAAAATTATTTTAAAAATGGTTGTTTTCTATGTAAAGGTTTTCTGTCTTGAATAAATGGCAAATATATTTTACGTCGACCGGCTTTTGTTCTTTTCAAAAAATTGTTAGAAATATGTCATGTTTGGTATCAAATGAAAGGTCTCGTTGTGGGCTGGTGTGCATAAATGACAAAAATGTTTCATGTCGATCGGCTTTTGTTTTTTTGCAAAAAGTTATTGGAAATATATCGTGTTTAGAATCTAATGAAAGGTCTCAGTAAGAGCTAACGAGCAAATATGAAAAAATTGTTTCATGTCGATTGGCATTTGTTTTTTGTACTGACAGCGGAGCTCTAGGGAATGCTCGGCGTAGCCGAGAATTCGCTAGTCATATACTATTTTAATAGATTCACTCAATATATATCTATATATATTTTAAATAATCAAGAGCATCGGCAAATTTTTACCTCGGGGCAACAGGTTAAAGCATTTATGTAATCATTTTATTTTTTTTTCAAGTTGTAGAGTCTAATGTGCTGGAGTGCCTTTTGGGGGTCTCATATTTTTACTGTGAGTGGTTTTTGTTTTAAAAAATTAAAACTGTGCAAAATTGGTACCTTGAAACAATGGATCCCAGAGCCCGTGTCTACATTTAAGAAGAATCACGTAGTCATCCGTCACTTTTGACAATCTGTCTATGAACTTTAAATGATTGTATCTTTTAATAGAACATTGATATCAAAGATTTGAAAACAGTGTCATGAATAATAGACTTGAGCAAAGGTGTCACAACTAATTTAAGTTTAAAACATAACGTATTTAATTAATATAAATTTTGACGTTTCCAATATCAAAAGTCAATGTTGCCAAATGTGTGATGAAGTAACTAAATTAAAACCAAATATTCCTAAACTAACTTCACTGAAAAGGGTGGCAGTTGTATTAGGATTGACAATATTAATTTATATATTTAAAAATTAACTAATATTTTTTAATACAAACAGTGTTGCCAAATTATAAAGTAACTAAATAAAAATCAAATATTTGATATCAAAAGAAAACCATAAGAGCCGGTTTTGAAATGACAAAAAAAAAATGTGTCATGTCGACCTGTATTTGTTTTTCGCAAAAAGTTGTTAGAAGTAGGTCGTTCTTGAGTTTTAATGAAACGACACAATGTGGACTGGTGTACACGAAAAGACAAAAATGTTTTACGTCGATTAAAATTTGTTTTTTACAAAATGTTGTCACAAATATGTCGTGTTTGGTATCGAATGAAAAGACTCGGAAAGGACTAGTGTGCAGAATTAAAAATTTTCTATGTTGATCGGCTCTTGTTTTATGCAAAAAGTTAATAGAAGTATATCGTGTTTGGTATCTTATGAAAGGTCTCGTTAAGGGCTGAAATGCAAAATTGACAAAAATGTTCCATGTCGATCGGCTTTTGTTTTTTGCTAAAAGTTGTCAGAAATATGTCGTGTTTGGTATCGAATGAAAAGACTCGGAAAGGACTGGAGTGCAGAATTAAAAATTTTCTATGTTGATCGGCTCTTGTTTTATGCAAAAAGTTAATAGAGGTATACCGTGTTTGGTATCTTATGAAAGGTCTCGTTAAGGGCTAAAATGCAAAATTGACAGAAATGTTCCATGTCGATCGGCTTTTGTTTTTTCTAAAAGTTGTCAGAAATATGTCGTGTTTGGTATCGAATGAAAGATCTCGGTGAGGGCTCGCGTACAGAATTGTCAAAAATGTTCCATGTCGATCGGCTTTTGTTTTTTGCAACAAGTTGTCAGAAATATGTCGTGTTTGGTATCGAATGAAAGGTCTTGGCGAGGGCTCGCGTACAAAATTGACAAAAATGATCCATTCCGATCGGCTTTTGTTTTCTGCAAAAAGTTCTCAAAAGTATGTCAAGTTTGGTCACAAATGAAACGTCTTGATGAGAGCTAGCATGCAGAATTGACAAAAATGTGCCATGTCGATCGATATTTGTTTTTTGCAAAAAGTTGTCAGAAGTGTGTGGTGTTTGGTATCAAATGAAAGGTTTCAATAAAGGGTGGTGTGCAGAATTGACGAAAATGGTCAATGTCGATCGGCTTTTGTTTTTTGCAAAAGGTTGTCACAAGTATATAGTGTTTGGTATCAAATGAATAGTCTCGATGTTGGCTAGCGTGTAGATATGATAAAAATGTATCATGTCGTTGGACTTTTGTTTTATACAGAAAGTTGTAAGAAGTATGTCGTGTTTGGTATCAAATGAAAGGTCTCGGTGAGGGCTGGGGTACATAAATGATAAAAATGTTTCATGTCGACCGGCTTTTGTTTTTTGCAAAAAATTACTAGAAGTATATCGTGTTTGCAATCCAATGAAAGGTCTCGGTGTGGCCTGACGTGGAAATATGAAATAATTGTTTCATGTCGATCGGCATTTGTTTTTTGCACTGACAGCGGAGCTCTAGGGAATGCTCGGCGTGGCCGAGAATTCGCTAGTCATATACTATTTTAATAGATTCACTCTAAATATATCTATATATAAATTTTAAATAATCAAGAGCATCGACAAATTTTTACCTCGGGGCAACACGTTAAAGCATTTATGTAATTATTTTAATTTTTTTTTCAAGTTGTAGAGTCTAATGTGCTGGAGTGCCTTTTGGGTGTCTCATATTTTTACTGTGAGTGGTTTTTGTTTTAAAAAATGTGCAAAATTGGTACCTTGAAACAATAGATCCCAAAGCCCGTGTCTACATTTAAAAAAAATCACGTAGTCATTCGTCACTTTTGACAATCTGTCTATGAACTTTAAATGATTGTATCTTTTAATAGAACATTGATATCAAAGATTTGAAAACAGTGTCATGAATAATAGACTTGAGCAAAGGTGTCACAAATAATTTAAGTTTAAAACATAACGTATTTAATTAATATAAATTTTGACGTTTCCAATGTCAAAAGTCAATGTTGCCAAATGTGTGATGAAGTAACTAGTTAAGAAACACAATCTGCCGACTATCAACATGAACATGAAACCTACTTGTTGAGATAACGTACATTATAAAACAGCCTGTACATGTTATGTATCTTGTCTTTTGTACTTCTAACACGAATAAAGAACGTAGATTAGACCCGTTGTAATTTTAATTCTTTTTAAAAACTCACTTTCCCGGAGAACAAACAAAATTGGCGCAGTCGGTAGGATACTCGAAATTATTCGTATCGAACGAGTAATTTCTGTCTCAACAGTTAATCGAGTATCACATTTCGGTACGGGAGTGAAAATCGAGCGCATATCGGTTTACCACGAGCCCAGCAGCCGAAATCGGGAGACGAGTCTTAGGAAGAAGAAAATACAACGCCCTGGTGGAGGACAGCATCGCCAAAGCCAGACCTGGTGAAGGACAGCATCGCCGTAGCCAGACCTTAGACTAGGAAGACCTGGGAGAGGAACAAAAATCGTCCAAACCTATAGGCATTAGGTTAAGAAGAATGAAAAAAGAAATATTTATGTAAGTACAAACAAAGCTCATATCCTATACAAAACTATTCCCACATACCTTAGCAACAGTTTCAACTAGAATAAAAATAATTTAAAATAAGCCACAACCGAAATATTTATGTCTAATAACGACATCCTTAATTTGTCTGAAATACTAACTCAATTTAATTTGGGAGACACAGATACAGAAATGTCACCACCACCTACCCAAGTTCAACCCCAAATAACAGCCCCAGTCAATTACCAACTCTTAAGATTGTATGTAGATTCGATTCCACACTATGAAGGCAATCCCCACACATTAAATATATTTCTTGATTCTTGTCAAAATTTAATTAATACTTTTGGAACCCATACAGACATAACATTAAACAATTTCCTTGTAAGAGCTATACTAGGAAAATTAACAGGCAGAGCTCTTATTTTAATTGGATCCCGTACAGAACTCAGTACATGGGAGGAAGTAAAAAATGCTCTAAGATTAAGTTTTGGAGATCAAAGAAACATTGATTGTCTAGTTCAGGATTTGATATCGCTTCGTCCAAATAAAAATGAACCACCCTATAATTTTGGTATGAGATGTCAAGATTCACGTAGTTTAATTATGTCTAAATTAAATAGTTTCGAAATTACTGCTGAAGAAAGAAAGATAAAACAAGAAAATTATAATGATTTAGCATTAAAAACATTTATTCGCGGCCTACCACCAAACATACAAACAAACATCAGATTACGGAACCCTGACAGTTTAGAGAAAGCGATGAGTTTAGTTATTGAAGAAGAAAATTTCCTCTATTCTACACAGAGGCAAAGTTCAATAAACTCACAATCAAATTTTAAACCCGATCATAGAATTTTACCAGCCAGACAACAAATAACGTCCAATTATAGCCAAAATTACCAATACCGACCAAATCCAATTCCTACATCAAATTACCAAATCCCTCAACAACGTCCTACATTACATTTCCCTCCAAAAATGAATCCTTTCCAAAATACTACTCAACCCAATTACAGACCCGTGCATTATGCACAAAGACAACCACAAATCCAAATGCGTCCACCTACATTTCAACATATCCAGAGACCAGTAAATTTCCCACAGAATTTCTCACGTCCAAATATACAACAAAATACCTTCCGTCCTAATTTCCAACAAAATTTTACACGTCCAAATCAACCCCAACCATTTAAACCCGAACCGATGGACACCTCATCAATCCATTCCAGAAGAAGCAACCCTCAAAAAACATTCACATCAACCCAATTATTTAATCAGAATGTCCAGTCTGACTCCGAACAATCACCCCAAACTTCCCAAGACATATCCTATAACACCGAATATGAAACCTATGAGAACAATCCCGTAGACTATGAATATGACACGTATTATGACTATTCACACACTTTAACTTACGACGATTCCTATTACAACAATGATGATAACATCACGTATGAAGAACCCGTTATCAACAATGCTGAATCAAATGTAAATTTTCCTATGACCAACAATGCCAACAATCAGACGTAGTACAATTAAACACAATAAAAGCAAATTTACCCCACATATATATCCCCGAATTAAATGCCAATTTTTTGATAGATACTGGTAGCACTAAAAGTTTAATAAATCCAGAATTAGCATACACATTTTATCCAAATTACATTTATAATCAAAATTTTAATATTCAAACAGCACATAATGTATCATACCACAATGAAGTTGCAGAAATACCTATTTTCGAAATTTTTAATATTCCCGAAACTCATAAATTCTATTTGTTTAAATTCAGTAACAAATACGATGGCCTCATCGGTGTTGATCTTTTAAGACAATTAAACGCAAATGTAAACGTCACAAACAAACAACTAACAACACCATATGCCGTAATACCTATAATTTTCAATCCCGATAACGAAAGAAAAGTCCATAATAATTCAGCCCTTTTACATTCCATTATTGTACCACCTCGAACATCATTTGTAGTAAAATTACCTGTTAAAATGAGAAACGGTATAGGAATTTTAGATCATACAAATTTTGAAAATGGCGTACAAATGCCAAAAGCAGTTGTAAACGTTTTACACAATTTTGCTATAACTACATTAACAAATATTAACGAGAACCCTGTTCAGATAAACATATTGGAACCATTAGAAATTGAACCTTTAGACCCTGTCGAAATTAATTTTGTTGAAAAAATGGAAATTGATGAAGAACCCGATATAGAATACGATAATCTTTTAAAACAAAATTTAAAAAATATTAGAATAGATCATTGTAATAAAGAAGAAAAAGAATCAATTAGAAAATTATGTTTCGAATATAGAGATATATTTTATTGCGAGAAAACACCTTTGAGTTTTTCGAACGAAATAACACACAAAATTAAATTGAAAGACGATACACCAATTCATGTAAAATCATATCGATTCCCCGAAATTCATAAAAACGAAGTCAAGTCTCAAATTAATAAAATGCTTGAGCAAGGCATAATACAAGACAGCGTATCCCCTTGGTCCAGTCCTATCTGGATAGTGCCGAAGAAACTCGACGCTTCTGGTAAGAAGAAGTGGCGTGTAGTTATAGACTACCGAAAATTGAACGAACAAACCATTGACGACAAGTACCCATTACCAAACATTTCTGACATACTAGACAAACTTGGCAAAGCAACTTACTTTTCGACTTTAGACCTAGCTAGCGGCTTCCATCAGATAGAAGTAGATCCTAATGATATTCAAAAAACTGCATTTTCTGTAGAAGGCGGGCATTATGAATTTAAACGCATGCCATTCGGTTTAAAAAACGCCCCATCAACATTTCAACGAGTTATGGACAATGTTCTTCGCGGCCTTCAGCACGAGACATGTTTAGTATATCTCGATGATATCATTATTTTTAGTTCATCCCTTCAGGAGCATATTGAAAGACTAAAATCAGTATTTAATCGTTTACGAATCAGTAACTTCAAAATTCAACTTGACAAAAGCGAATTTCTTCAAAAAACCGTTCAATATTTAGGACATGTAATTACCTCAGATGGTGTAAAACCTAACCCAGATAAAATTTCGGCAATCAAAAATTTCCCCATACCTCGAACACCAAAAGAAATTAAAAGCTTTTTAGGATTACTAGGTTACTATAGACGTTTCATTAAAGACTTTGCAAAAATAACGAAACCCATGACCAAATGTTTGAAAAAAGACGCCAAAATTATTCACGACAAAGAATTCATAGACAGTTTTAAATACATGTAAAGAACTACTTACAAACGATCCCATATTACAGTACCCTGATTTTGACAAACCTTTTGTACTAACGACAGATGCCAGCGATTTCGCGATAGGTGCCGTTCTTTCGCAAGGCGAAATTTCACGTGACAAACCTATAGCTTACGCATCTAGAACTTTGAATGATACTGAGACACGCTACTCCGCTATCGAAAAAGAACTATTAGCGATAGTTTGGGCTTGTAAGCATTTCCGTCCGTATCTTTATGGTAGAAAGTTCACAATAATGACTGACCACCGTCCTCTTACTTGGCTATTTAATATTAAAGAACCAAATTCCAAACTTGTTAGATGGCGATTAAAATTAGAAGAATACGACTATGACATACAATACAAAAAAGGAAAATTTAACACCAACGCAGATTGTCTTTCTAGAATAAAATTAAATGCCATTGAAACAGAATCCATAATTAATAATCCCGGCGAAATTAATAACGACATTATCGAATATTTTAGAAACATTGCTGAAAATTTTACACCTGACAAAAATGAATTGCATCCCCAACCTTCCACTAGTAAACCGACTAAACCAAAAATCAAAATCTTATCCAACATCCAAGTCAAACCTCCAAACACTACAAATAATAATCCTCAACAAAATATTGATAACGAAGACATAGGCGTAGACACAGACTCTGAATCTATTACACAACACTCCACTGAGAATGACAATACAAACACCGGCATAACAATATTAGACGAAATTATAAACAATAAAACAAATCAGATCCACGTTTTTCCTCATATATATAACAAACCTTCTATTACACATAACAATTACGAACATCAAAAAATTATTAAAATCAAATTACCGGAACAAAATAATCACCAATTTATATTTGAATTCTTAAGAGACTATACTGACTCAAAAAATATTTATCATCTTTATTTTCACACTGACAAACTTTTCCGCGATTTTTCAAAAGTCTATTTAGATAAATTTTCAATGAAAGGTCCGAAATTAATTAAATGCACTAAAATTATTAACACCGTAACTGACAAAGAAGAACAAATTTTGCTTATAAAAAATCATCACGAAGGTAGTAGTAACCATAGAGGCATTAATGAAACTTTCGAATATCTTAAAAGAAATTATTATTGGAAACATATGAAAACAACAATAACAAATTTTATAAACGCATGTGAAATTTGTCAAAGAGCGAAATATGCTAGGAAAAAACCATATGTCCCGCTCATGCTTACTGAAACAGCCTCACGACCTTTTCAGATAATACACGTAGATATCTTTATGTTTGATAATAAAAATTATCTCACTCTTGTAGATGCCTTTACAAAATTCGCACAAGCTATTTTCATAGAAGGAAAAACTGCTATTCATACTAGTAATGCTTTAATAAAATATTTTGCTTCATTTGGCATACCCGAAAATTTAATTTTGGATAACGGTAAAGAGTTCAATAACAACACAACCAAAGAACTTTTAAAATTGCATAAAATTAATGTCCATTTTACAACCCCTTTACATCACGAATCAAATTCCATTGTAGAACGATTTCATTCAACAATAATCGAACATCTAAGAATTCTAAAAGAAATGTATCCGGACGATAACACTGATCAAATGCAATATGCAATAATTGGTTACAATAACTCTATTCACAGCGCTACAAATTACACCCCCTTTGAATTAGCATTCGGACACACTAATTCCAGAAATCCAAACGAAATATTCCTTCCCAATTCCTTTTACAACGATTACATTCAGAATCATAAAGACAAATTAAAACATGTTTATCAAGAAGTCTCTGATAAACTACATTCCGATAAAAAGAAGATAGTAACGAAACATAACACCCATGGTGATACAAATTACGCTTTTAAAATAGGACAAACCGTTTATAAACAAAATCCTTTAAATAGAAGTAAAAAGTCATTGAAATTTTTTAGGACCATTTAAAATAACTAAACTTTTGGACAAAAATAAAGTTGAAATTTGCAATGAAAAGAAAAAGAATAAGGTAGAAATTATACATATAAAAGAACTGAGACAACCACCTGTTTCAGATCCCTTATCCTCATCATCACCACCGCAACTCTCGAAATCCCAAAATTCCACAACCTGAACACCAACCCCGGACTGTTACCATTAAAACTTGGACATGCTCAGATTAAAACAGATCAATGGACTTTCGTACAAATTTACGATATTACAGATATCATAAGTGAGTATAATAACTTACGTAATTCCTTCTCAAAAATAAAACATGAAATTCAAACCTCAAAACAAAATAAAGAAAATTATCAGATTACAACAATTTTGGAAGATAAAGTGTCATTACAAATTCAACAACTAAACCCATTATCACATAGAAAAAAGAGAGGTATAATCGATGGTCTCGGATCCGTAATAAAAGCTATAACTGGCAATCTCGATCAAAACGATGCTGAAAAATATGATAAAGCTATATCAAGGCTGACAAACAATCAAAATAAATTTAAAACTATAATGGATGATCAAATAACTATCTTACAAACCTCAATATCAAAATTTGACAACAATGTAAAAATTCTTTCAAAAAATCAACAATCCCTTAATTCCAAAATTAACGAATTAGAAAAATTCATAAATAGTACATACATAAAAAGAGTTGAAACAGCTAATTGCTTTTTCCTCCAAACCGTCCTTACTCAATACATAACAAGCCTACAAATTATTTACGATTTATTAGAAAAAATTGAAGTGGCTATTTCCTTTTCGAAACTTAACACCTTTCATAATTCAATCATTGAACCAAAAGATTTACTATCTGAAATTATCCAAATAAATAAACTTTTAAACGACAATAAATTCCCATTTGAACCATCTTTAGAAAACCTTCTTTTATTCGAAAAAATTATTGAAATCAAAAGTTTTAGTAAAAATAATCAAATCACATTTTTAATCGAAATTCCAATAGTCGAAACTGAAAGCTTCACCTACTATCATCTGTATCCTTTACCAACCCCACATCAGAATATATTTAAAACCATTATACCCCGAAATAAATTCCTTGCTTCCAATGAGCATGCTTACGCATTCTTCGAGACCAAATGCCAAGAAATTATCCCAGAAGAGTTCCTGTGTTATGAGGCGCATACAGCAACAATAAATTCCGACACCCCATGTGAAGTTCAACTATTGAATTACATAAAAAATTCCACTAATTGCAAACAAATAGCCGTTAATATTCCAAACACCACCATCCGAAAAATCGAAGGACATCAATGGATCATCATCGCCCCGAACAGCATCGTAGCCACCCAAAGATGCGGCAAAAACGTCGACAACATCCCTCTATTTGGCAGCTACCTCCTTGAACTAAATAGTGAATGTGAAGTGAAAGTGAAAGATTCCGTGCTCAAAACATATCAGTCCCAAAAAACAAATTTCAAAAACATTAATTTACCCGATATACCCCTTTCGAACAATTTTAGTGATAAAGATATTTTTAATTTTAAAACATTTAAGTTAGATTCTGTAAACCTAGATGACACAGATCATATATTGTCCCTTATTAGTAAACATAAGGACAATCTAACAGAAATAAATAATGAACCCATTTATTATAATAGAATAAGTATTTTTACCATTGTTTTGTATTGTTTCATAATTATTTGTTTTGTATGTATAATACTATATTTTGTTAATAAAAGAAGGAAGTCCAGAATACTACAGCCAAGGAACATCGAGGCTTCAACGTCCGCACCCCCAAATATGTCATTTTCATCGAACTTTGTGGCTAAAACCCCATAGTTCTCATCTAAGGCCGGAGGAGTTAAGAAACACAATCTGCCGACTATCAACATGAACATGAAACCTACTTGTAGAGATAACGTACATTATAAAACAGCCTGTACATGTTATGTATCTTGTCTTTTGTACTTCTAACACGAATAAAGAACGTAGATTAGACCCGTTGTAATTTTAATTCTTTTTAAAAACTCACTTTCCCGGAGAACAAACAAAATTAACTAAATTAAAACCAAATATTCCTAAACTAACTTCACTGAAAAGGGTGGCAGTTGTATTAGGATTGACAATATTAATTTATATATTTAAAAATTAACTACTATTTTTTAATACAAACAGTGTTGCCAAATTATAAAGTAACTAAATAAAAATCAAATATTTGATATCAAAAGAAAACCATAAGAGCCGGTTTTAAAATGACAAAAAAAAAATGTGTCATGTCGACCTGCATTTGTTTTTCGCAAAAAGTTGTTAGAAGTAGGTCGTTCTTGAGTTTTAATGAAACGACACAATGTGGACTGGTGTGCACGAATGACAAAAATGTTCTACGTTGATTAAAATTTGTTTTTTACAAAATGTTGTTAGAAATATGTCGTGTTTGGTATTGAATGAAAAGACTCGGAAAGGACTGGTGTGCAGAATTAAAAATTTTCTATGTTGATCGGCTCTTGTTTTATGCAAAAAGTTAATAGAAATCTATCGTGTTTGGTATCTTATGAAAGGTCTCGTTAAGGGCTAAAATGCAAAATTGACAAAAATGTTCCATGTCGATCGGCTTTTGTTTTTTCTAAAAGTTGTCAGAAATATGTCGTGTTTGGTATCGAATGAAAGATCTCGGCGAGGGCACGCGTGCAGAATTGTCAAAAATGTTCCATGTCGATCGGCTTTTGTTTTTTGCAACAAGTTGTCAGAAATATGTCGTGTTCGGTATCGAATGAAAGGTCTTGGCGAGGGCTCGCGTACAAAATTGACAAAAATGATCCATTCCGATCGGCTTTTGTTTTCTGTAAAAAGTTCTCAAAAGTTTGTCAAGTTTGGTCTCAAATTAAACGTCTGGATGAGAGCTAGCGTGCAGAATTGACAAAAATGTGCCATGTCGATCAATATTTGTTTTTTTGCAAAAAGTTGTCAGAAGTGTGTGGTGTGTGGTATCAAATGAAAGGTTTCAATAAAGGCTGGTGTGCAGAATTGACGAAAATGGTCAATGTCGATCGGCTTTTATTTTTTGCAAAAGGTTGTCCAAGTATATAGTGTTTGGTATCAAATGAAGTCTCGATGTGGGCTAGCGTGTAGATATGATAAAAATGTATCATGTCGATCGACTTTTGTTTTATGCAGAAAGTTGTAAGAAGTATGTCGTGTTTGGTATCAAATAAAAGGTCTCGGTGAGGACTGGGGTACATAAATGATAAAAATGTTTCATGTAGACCGGCTTTTGTTTTTTGCAAAAAATTATTAGAAGTATATCGTGTTTGCAATCTAATGAAAGGTCTCGGTGAGGCCTGACGTGGAAATATGAAATAATTGTTTCATGTCGATCGGCATTTGTTTTTTGCACTGACAGCGGAGCTCTAGGGAATGCTCGGCGTAGCCGAGAATTCGCTAGTCCCTATACTAAACGATTACATTCACTATATATCTATATATCTATCTATCTATAGATTCATCACGAGCATCGAGTAACTTTTGTAATCGCCTACAGCCTGAACCATGCAAGTGATTATTATAAATATTTTTTTAATATGTGGGGGCTAATGAGATCTGGTGCCTTTTGGGTATCTTATATTTTTACTATTAGTAGTTTTCGTGTAAAAAATTAAAACTTTGCACAAATGCTGCCTTGAAACAATGAATCCCAGAGGCCATGTCTAACTTTGACAATCTGCCTATGAACTTTAAATGATTATATCTTTTAATAGAACATTGATATCAAAGATTTAAAAACAGTATCATGAAAAATAGACTTAAGCAAATGTGTTACAACTAATTTAGGTTTAAAACATAACGTATTTAATTAATATAAATTTTGACGTTTCCAATGTCAAAAGTCAATGTTGCCAAATGTGTGATAAAGTAACTAAATTAAAACCAAATATTCCTAAACTAACTTCACTGAAGACGGTGGCAGTTGTATTAGGGTTGACAATATTAATTTATAAATTTAAAAATTAACTACTATTTTTTAATAAAAACAGTGTTGCCAAATTATAAAGTAACTAAATAAAAATCAAATATTCCTAAATAAAATAAATTGAATATTTTGCTCTGTCTGTTATCAAAAGAAAGGAAACCATAAGGGCCAGTTTTAAAATGCCAAAAAAAATGTGTCATGTCGATCTGCATTTGTTTTCCGTAAAACGTTGTTAGAAGTAGGTCGTCCTTGAGTTTTAAGGAAACGACACAATACGGACTGGTGTGCACGAATGACAAAAATGTTCTATGTAGATTAGAATCTGTTTTTTGCAAAATGTTGTCAGAAAAATGTCGTGTTTGGGTATTTTCGAAGTACAAAAGTCAATGATGCCAAATGTTTAATAAAGTAACTAAACAAGGAACAAATATTCCCAAATGAAAGCTTACTGAAGACAGTGAATGTTATATTAGGCTAAGTCACGATGAGGGCTAGCGTGCAGAATGAACAAAAATGTTCTATATCGAACGGCTTTTGTTTTTTGGAAAATGTTGTGAGAAGTATGTGGTGTTTGGTATCAAATGAAAAGGATCGATAAGGGCTGGCGTGTAGAATTAAGAAAAAAGGTCAATGTTGATCGGCTTTTGTTTTTTGCAAGAAATTCTCAAAGATATGTCGAGTTTGGTCTCAAATGAAAAGTCTCGTTGAGGGCTAGCGTGCAGTATTGACAAAAATGTTCCATGTCGATCGGCTTTTGTTTTATGCAAAAAGTTGTCAGAAGTATGTCGTCTTTAGTATTAAATGAAAGGTCTGGGAGAGGGCTAGCCTGCAGAATTGACAAAAATGTACTATGTCGATCGGTTTTTGTTTTTTGCAAAAAGTTGTCAGAAGTATGTCGTGTATGATATCAAATAAAAGGTCTCGGAGAGGGCTAGCGTGCAGAATTGATAAAAATGTGCTATGTCGATCGGTATTTGTTTTTTGCAAAAAGTTGTCAGAAGTGTGTGGTGTTTCGTATCAAATGAAAAGTCTCGTTGAGGGCTAGCGTGCAGAATTGACACAAATGTTCCATGTCGATCAGCTTTTGTTTTATGCAAAAAGTTGTCAGAAGTATGTCGTGTTTGGTGTCAAATGAAAAGTCTCAGAGAGGGCTATCGTGGAGAATTGACAAAATATGTGCTATGTCGATCGGTATTTGTTTTTTGCAAAAAGTTGCCAGAAGTGTGTGGTGTTTGGTATCAAATAAAAGGTTGCAATAAAGGCTGGTGTGCAGAATTTACGAAAATGGTCAATGTCGATCGGCTTTTGTTTTTTGCAAAAGGTTGCCACAAGTATATAGTGTTTGGTATCAAATGAAAAGTCTGGGTTTGGGCTAGCGTGTAGATATGATAAAAATGTTTCATGTCAATCGACTTTTGTTTTTTGCAAAAAAATTATTAGAAGTATATCGTGTTTGCAATCTAATGAAAGGTCTCAGTGAGGCCTGACGTGCAAATATGAAATAATTGTTTCATATCGATCAGCATTTGTTTTTTGCACTGACAGCGGAGCTCTAGGGAATGCTCGGCGTAGCCGAGAATTCGCTAGTCATATACTATTTTGATAGATTTACTATCTGTATATCTATCTATCTATCTATCTATATTTGAATTCATCACGACGATCGGGCATCGTTTGTCCAGCGCAAACTCTTAGACCATTCAAGTAATTGCTGTAATTTTTTTTTCAAGTTGTAGGGTCTAATGTGCAGGGGTGCCTTTTGGGAGTCTCATATGTTTACTGTGAGTGGTTTTTGTTTAAAAAATTAAAAACTGTGCAAAATTGGTACCTTGAAACAAAAAATCCCAGAAGCCATGTCAAATGTGAGAAGAATCACGGTTGTCATACGTCAAATTTGACAATTCAATATGAAACTTTTATTTGATTTATTTTGAAAATGAAAAGGGATATTGTAAATATAAATATATTTTTATACATTATAATAGTGAGCGAAATATATACAAATACACTGAATGTTAAGTGTGGTGTTTTTAAAATATTTAATTTTATAAAATTTGACGTTTGACAATCCGTTAGGCTATAATCAAAAAATTCACAAGTTTTCTATTTTCAAAGAGAAATATACAGAAATATAAAGTAAACTTTGTTTAAAAAAATATGTACAATACACTTTGTGATGTAAGTATATCACTTTAAATTTGTTTCGCTGTATTTAAATATGTATTTTCATTTCAGTTACAAATTTTAATTGGTTATCTAAACAAGAGTACATTATAGAAGAGAAATAACATAAAATTACTGATAATAACACTACTGGAGTGTAACTGATTATCATAAAAGTGCATTGTCCATAATAATTTACGACAAACCTTATTTACAATATTTAAGTCTTCATGAAATATGACGTTTGTTAAAACATCAGTTATAATCAAACAATTATAATGCAAGTCTTGTATTTGCTTGGAGAAATATATAGTAAAATTAGATTAAAAGTTAAATTACACTTCATTTTGTAATGTAAGTATGTAATTTTATATTTTCTTGGCTGTATTTAGATGTGTTTTCTATTTTCGAAGAGAAATATGCAGAAACATAAAGTAAACTTTGTTTAAAAGAATATGTACAATACACTTTGTAATGTAAGTATATCATTTTAACCTATAAAAGGTATAACATCTGACAGAAATAGAAAGAGAAAGAAATGTAAACAAAGAAAGAAAATAGCTGGGTGAGTTGGATCAGTTCTGGATTATGTCAAACGTACCAAGTAAACAGAATTAACCTACTAGATTACTTAAAAAGTCCCAAATAAATACGGCCCATGTACATTATTTAAATAAGAAGTAAGCTGTAAATAATTTAGAATTCGATTAAAATAGTAACGTTAAATTCAAGAAGTATATTAAAATCGAAATTTTATTATGTTCTTGTTTTTGTTCAGAATAAATATTTGTTATACATATAAAATTAAATATGAAAATATTTAATTGTTGAATAATTATATCGATTCCTTCTTTAGCAGATGCAATAAAATTCATAATTACTGCCATCTATGTTTTTTTTAATGTATTTAAAATATTGATTTTCTCTGATATACACAGAATTTTTTTTTACCTACCTATAACTATAAAAATTATTGGTATATATTATTTAAAAATACAGATTTAGTAATTTAAAAATAATATTGTATACTAATTAAATTTATCAACAAAGTTGTAGTTATTTTTAATACAAAAAATACAATAATTTTAAATAAAATAATAAAATAAAGTAATTCCAAGCTGAAATTTGGAAATACAGAGATCTTTAAACACAAACATTAACGAAAAATGAGCAACTCTTTTGGAATATACAATTAACAAGGAATGAACAATAATAAATCAATACAGGAGAAATATAAATAGCAATGACAGTTATTTCCAAAGAACAGTGAAGTAAGAACATATATGCCAGCAAAAGCACAAATAATTAAATAATTAAATGGAGTTTCTAAGATTTATAATAAAATGAAAAATATAATAATTAACAATAATAAAGATATACAGAGAAGAAATTTAAATCTGGAATTTGAACAAGGCGCGTCATATGACACAGCGTACATGTCTGTTGTTACTCCTACCCTTATCGTACATTCAGTCATGAGGCTATTAAAATTGCTGTCAAAAAATGTGTATTACTTTAATTATGTAGTCTGATGATGTCCGAAAGGACGAAACGATCACCACTAATATAACAATTATTGTGGAATAACCAAGTGTTTTTATTTACTTATATACTTATAGATATCTGGGTAATGAGGAAAATGTGATTATTTGAGGTATAAAAAATCTGTGAAGAATATATCGGGAATGTGTAATTTTTAAAGTTCATGGAAAGGTAAGATATAATTTATTTGATTTGAACCTATAATTTATTAACATTGAAGTCTAGGCTGATCAACTATGGTTCGCACGGGTTTCTATATAAAAATAGTCCTTGTGGAGGTGAAATCTAGTAAAAGCTTCCTACGACACACCTAGTGCCGAGAATGAAGAGATTTAAGCTGCAACCTTTTTTGAATATTGCCATTTTGAAATAAGCCATCGACTTGCACGTGCTACTCAACTTTGTATGTTTATATTAATTATATAAAAGGTAAATTTGAATCAGATCTTGTAATATCTGGAATTTATTATTTTTATTTTATTATTGTATTCATACAAAATTATGCTACAATAAAATCTTATTTAAAATTGTACTCATTTTTAAAATGCATCATTGGTAATAAATGTTTTCGGTTCTAATTTTTTTTAAGTATCTACTTTACCGATAATGATAACCGGTCAATGAGGAATAGGTATTACCGACAATATTTAAATATTTAAACTTTTGATCATATCACCCTTTGGAAACAATATTTGTTTACGTTATTGATGCTTTATTGCTTTTTTCACCTTTGTGTGTGAAGCAGTATTATCTATTGTAATTCTTTGCAATAATTTTCATTGTGTATAAAAATTCATTTATTGTTATTCTGTTCTGCTGCAATTTGAAAAATTTATAAAAATCCCGTTATTCGTACCACTAGACAAATCTAAGGTGAGAATTTTTCTAATTAATTTTTATTAATTAGTTTGGTTATGCTCTGTAATATATGTTAAATGCCTCTCGAATAATTATTTTAGCATTACGAAATTAATGTCATATGTGTATTTAATTATATTTTTAATGTAGGTACAGAAATTGACTGCAGTGGAGAGAAGAGTGTGACATATTATCGTTCGAAAAGAAAAGAAATCGATCCAGTTCTAATCAGTGAAGTAACCTGTCAAAACTGTTGGTAATTATAATTCTGAAAAAAATACAACGCACCAAAAAAAAAAAATAGTAAGTTTTTAAATCCTATTCTTACAACAAATACATACATATATATCAAAATGCCAAATAAGAATACAGTCAGCAGCCTTAAGCGTAAACAAAAGCATAAAAATGATGTAGCAAATAAAAATAATAGTAACAATACGGGAATTAATAATATAATAAACAAAGTAGATAACCAACGGAATTTAGAAAAAAAAACTCAGGTTACACCAAATAGTACCAATTGATCGTCAATTATATTAGATAATAAAGTTCATAAAATAAATATAGTAGAAAAGACGGGATTAAATAATTTAAATTTAGGAAATAAGCCGATAGGCAATCAAATTCCATTGATAGACCGAGATATTAACACATTAATAAATCCTGCGGGATATTTAGAAGATATACACATCGATTATTATTTCTCATTAGTCCGGTCCATGACTGAGTTCAATCCTCAGCCTACGATTTATTTGAATGCTCCAAACCGAATAGTACCAATCAGACAGGGAACTAAACATTTACAAATTTTATTCGTATCAGGTGCAAATATTAGTAGTGTCGGTCATTGGCTGACGGCGTACTATGATGGTGCTGAAATAATAATTTATGATAGCATGAATTCAAAATGTTTAAACGCTGATGTAAATTTATATTTAGAAAGATTGTTTCCGTACAGACCGTCAGTTAGATTTGTACAAGTTTAGCAGCAAACTAATAGTTACGATTGTGGGTTATTTGCCATTACATTTTTCACGAGTATATTATTTAACCGTAATCCGGAGCATGAAAATTATGACAATAGTAGACTTCGGTCACATGTTTTACAAATGTTTCGTACACGTAATTTAACAGTTTTTCCAGTAACTCGTCAGCAAAATTTAAGGGAAAATTATTTTAAACGGAAAGCAAATGAAACAGAGAAAGAACGAGCTAAACGTCTAAAATCAAATTACGAATATAAATTAAAATACGTGGTTATTGAAACACCTGAAAAAGAACACATCGTATAGAGAAACAGAAAGAAATTAATTTGAATAATCTTGCAAATGAAACATTAGAACAAAAAAATAATAGGTTACAAACACTTAAAAGAAATTTTAATAACTACATTCTAAATGAAACTACCGAACAAAAAGAATATAGGTTAGAAAGACTCAAAACAAATTTTAATAATTATGTACAAAATGAAACAGTAGAACAAAAGGAAGATAGGTTACAAAGAATAAAAGCAAATTTTACTAATTACATGCAAAATGAAACTACTGAACAAAAAGAATATAGGTTAGAAAGACTCAAAACAAATTTTAACATTTATATGCAAAACGAAACTACCGAACAAAAAGAATATAGGTTAGAAAGACTCAAAACAAATTTTAATAATTATGTACAAAATGAGACTGTAGAACAAAAGGAAAGTAGATTAGAAAGACTTAAACTTAATTTAAATAATTATATAAACAAGCAAAATCCTGAACAAAAAACGAATAGGTTACAAAAGTTAAAATTCAATTTTAAAGAGTACATTAAGTATGAAACTCCTGAACAAAAACAAAAACGTTTAGAAAAGTATAGAGATAATTTTGATAATTTGGTTGAAACTGAAACTGTAGAACAGAAACAAGAAAGACTAACAAAAAATAATATGATTAATAAAAATAAAATAAAAGCGCGTAATAACAAGGTTTCCAATGATAACTATATGTTAGCTAGAAAAGGATTAGGAGTTCAAATTGAGCCCCATTCTTTGAGACCAATGAATGTTGTCTGTTCACATTGTTCCTCTGTTAATTTTTCATATGAAAAACCGTCAGACGGCAAATTCACTTACTGCTCTCGAAAAGGAAAATTAAACGTAGATCTATTAAATGAGTTCCCTGAATATATTAAAAATTTAATGTTAGGTAAAGATTCAGATAGCAGAAACTTTAGAGAAAATATTAGGCAATACAATAGCGCGTTAGCATTCGCATCGTTTGGGGCTAAAATTTCTGCGCCTCCAGGCAAAGGGCCCTACTGTTTCCGTATCCACGGCCAAATTTACCATAATTCTGCCAGCTCAATGTACCCTAAACCAAATGAAACAGAAAAATATGCCCAATTATACATAATTAATTCAAATGAAGCGTTAGAGAAACGAATGAACGTAGAGTATAATAAAAATTGTAAGCCAAATATCATGGGTCAATTAGATGTAATACTTAGGGAGGTTAATCCGTATTGTCAGGCGTATATGATGTTGAAAGAAGTAGAGCAGCGGGAATTAGCCAAAGCTAACCAAACAAATCAGTCGGTGCCAGAAATAAATTTGTGGATGACAGAAAAAAAGCTAAACGTAGGTACAATATCCCCACATGTAATGAGGTGGCAGTTGTTTTTACGTCCAATGACGGCGAGCCACCAATAGATAGGGACATTTGTGTCCACCTAAAAGTTGGCGGTTTAGTTCGAATAAATCAGTTTAGTGAAAACTGCGACCCCATGTCCTATCCTTTACTATTTCCTCGCGGTGAATGTGGCTGGAACATGAATTTAAAACAAGCTGACGGTGTTGAAAAACAAAGTATGTTACAATTTTACATGAACAGATTAGCGGTTAGAAACACATTTAACCCATGTTTAGAAGCCGGTAAACTAACCCAACAATACATTGTAGATGCGTATGTTAAAGTCGAAGCCGAAAGATTAACGTACATTAGATTAAATCAGCCTACTCTCAGGGTAGAGCTATATAGTGGGTTGATGGACCACATTAATAATTTGGCAGACAATGAAGGTGGAAAAGCAGGCACCATGATTATTTTACCGTCAACATTTCAAGGTGGCAGTAGATTCATGTTGAAAATGTATCAAAATGCCATGTCCATTGTTAGAGAATTTGGCCGCCCTGATCTATTTATAACAGTGACATGTAACCCGAAATGGCCAGAAATTGTACAACAGTTGCGCGAGGGTCAAACCTCTGCAGACCGCCCAGACATAACCGCCAGAGTTTTTAACGGAAAAATAAAAAGTATGTTACATGACAATATTTTTGGGAAAGTTGTAGCATTCATATAATTATGTAATTGAATTCCAAAAACGCGGTCTGCCTCACATGCATTTATTATTAACTTTAGATCATCATCATCAGTGGCACAACATTCCTATATGGAACAAGGCCTCAAGTACCTGAAGTACTTGTTTCGTGACATGTTTTACTTGCATTTTAGTGATGCAGGTTGTCAGCCTGCAGTCTCTGCAAGGCCAGCACACACCGAGCCGTTGTGCGGCAACCCATCCAAATGGACAGGGCGGGCTATGTTGCTTATCTACACGATCAGACAAGACACGCCACGACCACACAACCGTACTGGCTGACATTAACTTTAGATAGTGCAAGTAAAATCCGTAACAAAGATGACATTGACGAAATAGTCAGTGCAGAAATTCACGACGAGGACGCAGAACCGGAATTGTACCAATTAGTTCGTTCTCATATGATTCACGGTCCGTGCGGTATTCTAAACAAAAATTCGCCGTGTATGAACGAAAATAAATGTTCAAAAATTTTCCCTAAAGATTTTAGAAATGAAACACATGAAAACATTAACGGTTACCCCCTGTATAAACGGTCAAATAATAATGCAAAAATGTACATTCTTTGGAAAAATGGTTTAGTTAAATACACGGTACACAATAGGTGGATAGTTCCGTACAATCCGTATTTGTTAAAAAAATATAGAACCCACATAAATGTTGAAATATGCGCATCAGTAAAAAAGTATAAAATATGTCTGTGATTATTTGTGCAAGGGGCATGATTGCGCGAGCGTCAAATTAGGACAACTTGATAAAAACAAAGTTATACAGTGGGATGAAATAAACGGTTATTTAGATGCTAGGTATGTATCTGCCCCAGAATGTTGTTGGAGGCTTTTAGAATATCCGTTGCATGACAAGTCTCATACAATAATGGAATTAGCAGTACATTTAAAAATCAACAGGCGGTATTTTTCACTAACGGTCAAGAAAAAAAAGCAGTTGAACGAGCAGCGAAAAAAAATACAACATTAACAGCTTGGTTCCTACTCAATGAAATAGACGTTTATGCCCGGCAATATGTTTACATGGAAATTCCTAAATATTATGTATTTACAAATAATGCATGGAAAGCTAGACAACGTGAGAAAAAGCCACCTATCGGCCAAATGATTTCCGTTAGCCCTAGAGATATTGAAAGATTTCATTTAAGATTAATTTTGGTACACGCAAAAGGTGCCACATGTTTCGAAGACTTGCGTACCGTCGACGGCAAGTTATATAATACATACCAGGAAGCTGCCCGTGCATTAGATCTTTTAGCTAATGATAAAGAGTGCGAAAATTGTTTAGACGAGGCTGTGTTGAGTAAATTTCCCAGACAATTGCGTGAATTATTTGCTTATTTAATTTGCTTCCATACGTCAACCAATGCCCTCAGCTTATGAGAAAAATTTAAGCATTATTTAATGGAAGATTATTTATTACATAATTCTGACAAAGTTGCACAAAGTAAATGTTTATTAAAAATACAGGAAATACTCGATATACATATATTCACCTTAAGTGATTTTGGTTTGCCCCAACCAGAAAATATTGATGATTTAGAAAATGAAACTAATTCGTTTGATGTAGCAGCCGAAAAATTAGAGGGAGAACAAAATGTAGCTTTATTTAACAGAGACCAAACAGAAATTTTAAATAACATATTAATTGCCGTAAATGACATTAATTGCATAAGTAGATATTTCTTTGTTGACGGTCCCGGGGGAACAGGGAAAACATTTCTGTATAACACATTGATAAGTATTTTAAGGGGCCAAAATCAAAAAGTTATAGCTGTAGCTTGGACGGGAATAGCAGCTACTCTGTTAAAAGGTGGTCAAACAGTTCACTCAGTATTCAAATTACCAGTACCTGTAAATGATGGATGTGTATGTAGAGTGAAATCAAATAGTAACGCGGGTAAATTAATAAAAGAAGCAAGTGTAATAATCTGTGATGAGGTAACAATGATACCAAACACGCACTCAATGCAATAAATTTATTATTACAAGATTTGTTGGATAATACAATGCCATTTGGGAGAAAAGTTATAGTTTTAGGTGGCGATTTTAGACAGTGCTTGCCAATAGTCAATTACACAAACCATCGAACTGTAATAATTGAAACATGTGTTGTAAAAAGTCATTTATGGCCACTATTTACAAAATTTTCATTAAAACAAAATATGCGCGTAAATAAAGACGAAAAAGAATTTTCAGAATATTTATTGAAAATAGGCAACGGTGAAAATGAAATTGTCAAAATTCCTGCACATTGCGTTTCCGAAACAAATAAAATATTCGGTGAAGATGACATACAACCTGATGATATTTATAAATTTACAGATAGAGCCATTTTAGCACCAAAAAATGATGATAATTAATGAACACGTATTAAATAAAGTTGTAGGGTCATCTAGAGTATATTTAAGTGCTGATTCTTGTGAATGTGATGAGACAAATAAAATTAATTACCCCGCCGAATTATTAAATGGCCTAACACCAACCGGAATGCCTCCTCACAAATTAACACTAAAAATTGGAGCAATAGTTATGTTATTAAGAAATATGAATCCAAAGCGTGGTCTGTGTAATGGAACAAGGTTCATAATAAAAGACATGAAAACTAATTATTTAGATTTAGAAGTTCTAACAGGACAGAGTGCAGGTAGCCGGCTCTATTTACCACGTTTTGATTTAACTACCGAAACAGATTTACCATTCACTTTGAAACGAAGGCAATTCTCAATAAGATTAGCTTTCTCAATGACAATAAATAAATCTTAAGGCCAAACATTTAATTATGTAGGAATAAATTTAGAAAATACAGTCTTTTCATATGGCCAATTGTATGTTGCGATGTCGAGGGTAAGATCGGCCAGTAACTTGAAAATTAAATTTCCAGATTCTAATATAACTAAAAATTCAAAAGAAGGATTTACAACGAATGTAGTGTTTAAAGAAATTTTAAATTAAACACGTAGAAATCTTTGAAAAAAATTAACAAATTTTAAATATAATCATGAAGGAAATTTTTATATTATCTAAATTATGTTATAATTAATTTAAAAACTATCAAGCAATATATTTAATGTTAAAAGTGAAAGATATTAAAATCATGTTAAAAAAAAACACCAAATGTACAATTACATTTTAATCAGTAAATTAATTATATAACAAAAAAATGTCATATTAATTAAATGTTTATAAAAATTGAAACATGTTTTCAAAATCAAATATGAGAAAGCCATAAAGATCAATTTAAAGTATAAAAAATCTGGTGTGTCCAACACAATACCTCCCGCCACTATAGTAATATATTCTATATAAGTTTTTCAATACATTTAATTTCATACCTAAAATATCCTTCATAAATTTTGTATGATCAATATGACAGCTATTTTTGATGTTACTAAAACCGGAACTGAAGTTACTTTGATTCACACATGCAAATACATTCGTAATATATTTCTAACATCTTTTAAATTTTATATAAAAATTACTTAATTTTTACTAATTTTACCTTTTACATTTACTTACATCAAATTTGACATCATATGTCAAATTTTGTGAACATATGAATAACTCATCTGTTTTATCGAAATTCCTCAACCTAAACGATATGTAAAATTATTATAATTTATATTTTTTTTTTCTATCTAGCTAGAAGTTTTATATATGTAAACGTAATTATGCAGATCGGTAGAAAATTAAATAATCTTTGTATTTATAATAACGAAATTTGCGGAAATATGGTATTTAGAGGTATTTTTTAGGAAAAACGGTTTACAGCTTCAAGTAAAGTACTACTTCCGGTTAATCAATTGTAGTCAAAATCTAATCAGTTCATCATATTAGAATAGAACTCTTAAATACCAAATATTATATTTTTTACATGTATCGTATTGGAGTTATCGTGGACGAAAAATCGTCACAGACACACACACACACACACACAGACACACACACACACACACACAAACATACAGACATCACGGTAAAAATAGTAAAATCGTATTGTAGGGACCCTAATTCGTGCTCATATGTTGAAAACTTACACTCGAGAAATCTGACCAAAAACAATACCTCCCTTATCTATATATTGATAGGCGGGAGGTAAAAAAAGTATGTGGAAATATTCACGTAAATTAAAAATATGTAATGTTTAAAAGGAATAATATAAATTAAATATATCAATTAAAAATATAAAATTAAACAAGTAGAAATCATTGAAAACAATTGACTAATTTTAAATATGATTATGAACGGAATATTAATAATATCTAAATTGCATTATAATTTATTTAAAAACTATTAGACAAAATATTTAATGTTAAAAGTAAGAGATATTAAAATAATGTTAAAAAATTACAACTTGTCTACAATTACATTTTAATCAGTAAACTAATTATATTACTGAAAAATGTCATACCAATTACATGTTTATAAAAAATAAAACATATATTACAAATCGAATATGAGAAAGCAATAAAGATCTATTTAAAGTATAAAATAAAAGCATGTGGATACATTTATTATAAATTTGAAACGTAAATTTAGAATTTGTAATAATATAAAAAGGAATAATATGAATTAAATACATAAATTAAAAAATTTCAATTAAACGAGAAGAAATCATTGTAACAATTGACTAATTTAAAATATGAATATGAATGATATATTTATAATATTTAAATTGTATTATAATTCATTTAGAAACTATCAAGCAAAATATGTAATGTTAAAAGTAAAAGATATTAAAATCATGTTGAAAAATACAACAATGTACACTAAACCAATTATATAACAAAAAAAATGTCATATTAAGTACATGTTTATAAAAATTAAATTAATGAAATTTAAAAATCTAATATTAAAAAGCTATAAAGATCAATATAAAGTATAAAATAAAAGCATGATGAAACCTTATTGATAAATTTAATACAAAATAATGTGAATGAAATAAGTAAATTAAAACATGTAATATAATAAAAAGTTATTATGATGACAATATTTGATTTGTTTAATATATTATATTCTATATATATATATATATATATATATATATATATATATATATATATATATATGTATATATATAATATACAGGATGTGCAACGAAACGCGGAACATAAGACTTTATCATGGGATATGAAAAAAATGTTCGTAAAATATTGTAAAAGATAATAAAAAAAACTTAAGTCTGATAAAACCATTGCCCCTTTTACAAATTTTACGGACCTTGCCAAAATGAAAGTATATTAAAAAAAATTATAAAAGTCAATAAAATAAAACTAATGATTAGAAGTATTTAATAAATAAACTAAAAAAAATAAAGCATTACAATCTTGACAAAATGAAAATGTAAAAAATATAACGATAAAAGATAATAAAATAATACTTACAATGAAAAACATAAATAAAATAAAAAGTATAATGCAATGGTTTAGTATTAGAAACATTTTTCCTAACGTCTAAAATCCTGGTTTATAGTAAGTTACTAATATTTTCAAAAATATACATTTAAAATTTTATTTACTGATAAAAATGTCCCTACATCTAATGATAAAAAGGAAATCTATTTTATATGTAGGTTTATAAAAAATATTTATATTTTTTTACATTAAAAGATCAAATTATATTTAATTTCATTTATTTACTCTCTAATTCTAAATGATAAAAGACAGATTATTTTATTATAATACAACAGTCATTAGTTTGCATTGATAATTTTATTCAATAATAAAAATTTTAATAGAGCTTAAACTATACCGCTGTCAATAATATTCAATTAATTCAATCTAAAAATGAAGACGTTATACGAAAACTATCTAATACCAGGCTTAAGTTCAAACATGTTGCGTCTCTATATAAAATGTAATAAAAGTGTGACGTTAAACAAAAGTATATAATAAATCGCAACATGTGGGCGGGCCAGTCTACCATTATACCTCAAAATTCATGCAACAGACTATAAATACACATTTATTTGGCAATACACTACATACTACTACAAAACCGCAAAGTATGGTAAAAATTCCAACTACTGCTGGTGGGTTTTGAAGTGTTATGTAAGTAAGTCATTGTCACTGTTGTATGAATTTGAGTAACAAGATTTTCATTTTTAAAAAACTACAAAAGTACAAATATTAACTGCAATTTATTTGGTAACAGTACATTCAATTTATATTTTTTTGTTTTAAATTACATTTTTATATACATAATTTGTACCATATTATCTATAATTCCTTGGTAGACTTGGCAAGACAAAGACTTGTTACATAATACTTTAAAACTCTATACCAGTGGTATTTGGGATTTTTGCTGTACTTTGCTTCAATATTATAATAGCCCGTGGTTAAAAAAATTAAAACAATAAATAAGAAAAAATAAGCTTCATAATAATTACTCGTCACAAACCGGCTGGTGGGTATGAAGCTAATGAAGCATATTACAACATTATAACAGAAGCGATCAAATAAAAGAAAAATAAGAGAGTAATAAATCGCAAAAGTATGAATGTTTGTGTGAATGTTTGTATGTAATCGAGTTGCCAGGTTATAAAAATTTATTTTTAATTTTATATGAAAGATTTTATAATTTTAACAAGAACTTCATTTTGTAATCTATTTGTACACTTTTAATTGAATAAAATAATTCTGTAACTTTAAATGTAAATGAAAATATTAATACATTTATATTTGTAAATTATTAAACTTTTTATTAATCAAAGTATTCTGGCAACTCAAATAATTTATTAAAATAAATGATATACAATATCATAACAAAATTTCTAAATTGTAGAAAAATCTTAAACTAATGTAACTAATTAAAAGTTAAATTCATAATATATAATAAAGATACACAAATACCAAAAATCTTCATGATTCACAACAATGTGAAATGGTATGTTTTTCTTATGTTCTAAAAAATATCATTTGTGAATTTTATATTTATAGATATTGGAAACTGAAGTATACATTGCATTGTACCTGTGAAGTACATCGAAGATTATAAATACGAGTTATATCCTTATTTGGACTATTGAAATTAATATAGAAGTTCTTTCATCTGAGGCGAAACTTTTTTTTATAAAAAAGTGTTCAATGTTTACATATTTTTTATTAATTAGTAATATTTCCTTCTGAATACAGAAAAATGAATCAAATCCTAAGATGGAAATTTCCTTCATTCAATATTACAAGAAAAGGATTCAATTTCAATCGAAGCATGTGGACTATTAGTCCAAATCAAATATATACTACGTTAATGTTAAACAATATTTGGAAAAATTAATCCATTTTAAAACGAAGGCATCATTTGAATAAAAATTATCTTCCTTTATTATATAAGTTCTCATTGTTTATAGGGTAGCAGTTTCACAAATAAATATATATTTTTGGAAAACTTGTCAAGAATAACCTCCTTTGGAAAGCGATATTAAATATTTTGGAACTTAAAATGGAAACCACTCTATTCGCTGACGATTCTGCTACTATCGGAAAAACTATATTATTATTGACGAAGTTGTACAAGAATGGTAAATACATTTATATTTAAAGAAAAAAAAATTAACTAATTACTATTTTTTATTTAACAGAACGCATATCTGTTTGATCACTGGAGGAAAATTTCGTCGTATTTTCAGAAAGTAAACATATAAATTACTACATGAAATGAAAGAAACATTCTTCAAATTTTGCGTGACAAATTCTACGAGAAAACTTTGCAATGTCCAAATAAAGTAAGTCAAAATTCATATTAACATTCTCTGTGGCCATGATATACAGTATGTCATCGGATCGAGTTAAAAGAAGGAAAACATTTTTATTTTTTATTTTACGAGAAACATGTATTCTTAATAAAAGTTTTTACATGTTTCAATACTGACAATTTAGTTTTAACCTTTTCAAATTTTCTTATAGCCTCAGACAAAAGTCGAACATAGTTCGACTTAGAATTTTTCTAATTCTAAGCCCCAAAAAACAAGTTTGCGTTATCATAGAAATTATTGTTAACATGACTTTAACTTTAGTTTCATAAATTTAACAACAAAAATAATATAAACAGTAACTATTCTACTCAATCGATTCACGGTTTGTTGAGCGCACAATTGTAGTCTTCGATGCAATTATTTAACTTCTTTGAATTTCTTCCGCAGAGTTAAAGACGTCACAGCGTCTCTAATTCTCTCCTTTAAATTCTCTATATTCGGTCGAAGATAATTTGCATAAACTATTTGTTTCCAACGGTCCCAAAGATAAACATGAGACCGATTGCCATAGCATTGAATTAGGTAAAATCGTTGTTTTTTGACATTTTCAACGATTACAACAGATTTTCCTAATTGACAGTCAATGAAATTAAATAAATAATACCAGTTATTTTCAAATAAGTCGACCTATTTTAGTTTTTCTCTGAAACTAAAAGAAAATTTGAAAAGGTTAAATCTGAATTCGTCGTTTTGCCCACTGCTTCTTCGGAAAACGCTCTTTCTTTATGGCAATTCCAATATATTTAAATAATGTAAGTGTTATTACCGGTTCGATTCATTCTTTCACATTATTCTTTTTATTTAGTTATCGTCTTTTGCTAACGTTTTTGGCGGTTTTCCGTAAGCATTTACAGGGAATCCTGAAGACTAATTCGTTCCGCCCAGAAGATTTTTACTACATAGTTTATTGTCATTATTATTTATTGTAATATTTTAAAAATATATAACTTTCCTATTTTGTGTATCTAAGTTATAATTATACATCTGTTAAAGAAAACTTATTTTAAATGCTTCAAATTTCTTTCTTTTAATACAATTTTCTTAAAAAAATATTTCGTATTTATTCGTATTATCGATAAACAAAATATTCATCTTGGGTCAGTACTGCATAATTTAATTTTCCCGCCCGAGAAAAATGGTGGCATATCGGCGAAACTCAAGTAAGTAAAAATAATGAAATAATCATCTTCATGAGGTAAATTTTAACTTTATTATCTAACAAATATAAAAGTAAAACCTAATTTTAAAAAGAACATTATTTACACTTGCAATTCATACGTTTTATTATAAAAATTTCTTTTGTAAGCACAGCAGTTCTGAAACGTTTTTATAATAACATAATCAAATCTAACTGATCAAAATTATAGTACAAAGAAATGTTTAATAGCGATGTGTCGTTTTAAAAGTTTTAATTGTTATTTGTAAATTTGTTTTTATAAATGTTGTGTGAAGTAAATTTTGAAGCAAATCGGTTCTCAAACAGTGGAGTTTCATGTAACTATAAAATTACACATTTATTCAAGGAGATTTTATTACTACTAGATTTATATTTCATTTTTAATCAAACACGAAATAAAATTAAATATCGTTAATGAAAAGACTGCAGTATTACAATGAAAAAAATTTAGCTTCCAAGGAATAAAATTAGTAGTCATGTTTTAATTATGATACCTATGTTACCGACATTCCGAAAGTTAGTTGACAGTTTCATTTTATACAATTTTTGTTCATATTTTTTCTTTGGAATAAAAAAGTAAGTAGAGAACTGGGAAAAACTCCAGTATAATATATTGTAATTAAGAATTGCTTACTTTTAACTGTAAATAGTGCTATTGTTTCCAAATAATATTTGAATTTTTAAACGTTAAACTGAATAAAAAATCGGTTCTCAAACAGTGGAATTTCAAATAACTAACTATAAAAATACACATTTATTCAAGGAAATTTTATTACTACTATATTTATATTTCACTTTAAATCAAACACGAAATAAAATTAAATAGAAGTTAATTTTTAAATTTATAAATTAATATTGTCAATCCTAATACAACTGCCAGCGTCTTCAGAGAAGTTAGTCTAGGAATATTTGGTTTTAATTTAGTTACTTCGTCATACATTTGGCAAATATTGACTGTTGACATTGGATACGTCAAAATTTATATTAATTAAATACGTTATGTTTTAAACTTAAATTAGTTGTAGCACCTTTGCTCAAGTCTATTATTCATGAAATTGTATTTAAATCTTTGATATCAATACTCTATAAGAAGATATAATCGTTCATAGTCTGATTGTCAAAGTGACGGATGACAGCGTGATTTTTCTTAAATTTAGACATGGCTATTAGGAGTTATCTACACACGAGCGATTTTTGCGGAATCCAGAATTCATTTTGCTATATTATCATAAAGAGACTTTATTTTATTAAGAAATGTAAAGAAGTTAGCAATGTATTCTGTATCACAACTTGTACAAATGAAACTACTGCAAGAAACAAAGTATTTGTTTACATATGTGTTATTTCTATAATTTTACCTTCAATTATATCTGTGTAGTGAAGTCACATTTAAATAAGAATTCTAAAATACTGTCCAAAACTGATCAGTCTATCATTTGGAACAAGCCTTTACAAACGCAGGTTGAAAAATATCACAAAGTTTCAATAAAACCATTCTACAAAAACACGACTAGAAATTTTCTTGATATTCTTTATACATTTTCAGAATATAAGCAAAGAAATTTTGTCTGAAACGAGTGCATAAAGTATTATACCAATAAGGAAATTAAAAGCAGATTAAAAAATCCCCATAAAACTACATATTCTGCAATGAACTCTTTCATTGTAGATGTACATATGTACCAATAGAATTAGATTGGTACAGAGAAAATATGACAGTGATTATTATAATGAAAATGTTGTTGTTAAGAATCAATGGCTACAATTTTTATTGTAATGAAGCTATGCGTTATAACTTGGAAACCAAAAGTGAAGCGAGATCAGTATTTCAAGCTTCAACTAATATATTATACATGAAATTGGACTTGTAGTGTTGTACTATTATCTAACCAACCATACTTAGCATGTAGTGATGATGGTTTTATCAAAACAGAAAACGGATTTGAACTTCTGGAAATAAAATGTCCTTATTCCTGTCAAAACAAATTCACTGTAGATTTACAAAATAAGAAATCAGCTGTAAATGATTTAGAATTCCATTAAAATAGTAACGTTAAACTCAAGAAGTCCGACAAATATTACACACAAGTCCACTTTTCAAAGCACATACTTTATATTACCGTTTGCCATTTCATTATTCGTAGAAAAAGATGAGAAGTTTCTATCTACAATAATTCCAAGGATTCGCGACTTTTTTTTAAATATTTCATACAGATTGTTCTAAATAAGTTTTAATTATATAATGTAATCAATTTTTATGCATTTTGATCAAATATTTCATAATATTATTTTCAATATTAAATATTATAAAAGCCCTTTAGATTTACTCTGGGGATTCAAGTTTTTTTCTTTTCACAGCATACTGGTGATTTGGAAATAAATAAAACAACACTGGCACCACCAGTTAGTTTGGTATGTCACAATGTATTCAAAAGATTATTATGTTCTTGTTTTTGCTTAGAATAATAAATTTTATTTATACCTAAAAATATTATTTTAAAATATATACATAATTAAATATAAAAATATTTCATTGTTAAGTAATTATATCGATTCTTTCTTTAGCAGATGCAATAAATTTCATAATTAGTGCCATCTATGTGATTTTTTTAAACTATTAAAAATATTGTTCTTTTTTCTGATATACATACAAACAAATTTTACAAAGACTGGTGTAAACGGTATTGTTAAACCTATAAAAATTATGTGTACAGGGTGAATACTGAAAACCTTGACATAGGGAAATAACATGGGAAACAAGTTTTTTGCTGTTTCGATCTGTCCCGCTAAATAAAATCGGGTGTATATGGTATCGTTAGTTAGATTAGTTAATTTTGCATCTAATAAAACTAAATGTTGTGTAATATGGCCTTTTATAAGTGAAATATTTGATAAAATAAATTGTAATTTGAAGGTTATCCTTCATATTTTCGAATAAGAAACGTCTAAAACAAAATGCTCCATAGCCGAGTGAATAAGAGGGCGGATTCATAATATAAATAATCTACAAGACCTGGTTCGAGACCACCTCGGCCCTGTTTTTTTTAATCTAAATTATACTTAAAATACTAAACGATTACATTCACTATATATCTATCTACATATCTATCTATAGATTCATCACGAGCATCGAGTAACGTTTGTAAAGGCCTACAGCTAGAACCATGTAAGTGATTGTTATAATTTTTTTTAATATGTGGGGGCTAATGAGATCTGGTGCCTTTTGAGTGTGTCATATTTTTACTGTTAGTAGTTTTCGTGTAAAAAATTAAAACTGTGCACAAATGCTGCTTTGAAACAATGGATCCCAGAGGCCATGTCTAAATTTAAGAAGAATCACGCCGTCATCCGTCACTTTTGACAATCTGTCTATGAACTTTAAATGAGTATATATTTTAATAGAACATTGATATCAAATATTTAAAAACAATTTCATGAATAATAGACTTGAGCAAAGGCGTTACAGCTAATTTAAGTTTAAAACATAACGTATTTAATTAATATAAATTTTGACGTTTTCAATGTTAAAAGTCAATAATGCCAAATGTGTGATGAAGTAAATAAATTAAAACCAAATATTCCTAAACGAACTTTACTGAAGACGGTGGCAGTTGTATTAGGATTGACAATATTAATTTATAAATTAAAAAATTAACTACTATTTCTTAATACAAACAGTGTTGCCAAATTATATGTCTTGTTTTGTATCGAATGAAAGGTCTCGTTGTGAGCTAGCGTGCAGAAATGACAAAAATGTTCCATGTCGATCGACTTTTGTTTTATGCAAAAAGTTGTCAGAAGTATGACGTGTTTGGTATGAAATGAAAGCACTTAAGTAGGGCAGTCATATTGAAATAACAAAAATTTGCCAGGTCGATCAACTTTTGTTTTTTTTTGCAAAATTTGTCAGAAGTATATCGTGTTTGGTATCATATGAAAGGTCTCGTCGAGAGCTGGTGTACAGTAATGAAATTAGCCGTCAACTGTAAATATTTAATTGATGCCAGAGGCCTAGGGAAGCTCAGCGTAGCTGAGCCTTCGCTAGTCCTATATACTAAAAGGCATGTGTCCTAATCTATATTTATTTTCATCACGACGATCACCAAATTTTCGGACAAACCTACAGCCTTAACCATTTATGAAATTGATATGTATAATAATATCAAGTTGTAGAGAATGATGCGTAGGTGTGCCTTTTTGGTGTTTCATATTTTTACGTTGAGCAGTTTTTGCGTAAATGAATAAAAACCACACATTTTTTTTTATTTTGAAACAATCTTGAAACTAAAGATCCTAGTAGCCATGTCTAAATTTAAAAAGAATCACGCTGTAATCTGTTACTTTTGACAAACAGTCTGTGAACTTTAAACGATTGTATTTTCAAATAGAACATTGATATTAAAGAAATGAATACAGTATCATGTATAATAGCCTTGAGCAAAGGTGTTACAATTAATTTAAGTTAAAAACAAAACGTATTCAATTATTATAAATTTTGACGTTTCCAATGTGAAAAGGCAATGTTGCCAAATGTGTGATGAAAAAACTAAATAAAAACCAAAAATCCGGTATTTCACGCGCGCGACTAAATAGATCACGGATACCGGATCCAGATTCTTAACTAAAGTGGAGAGTGGGGTAGGCACTGCCAACTAAAGTGGAGAGTGCACACTTGTACAGAGAAGTAAAAATGATGATGAATCTGTAAAAAAAAATCACCTAAAAGAATTCATGATGATTTTTTGCTCTTTATCAAACTAAGTTGTAAACAGGAATTCGTGGTTTTGATCATTTTATAAAATATCACTGTGGTTCATTATTTTTTTCTCTGATTAACATATGTTCACAACTAACTATATATATAGACAGTTTAAAACTAACACGTAGCAATCCACAACAACTAGAATGTAAATTAAATCATACAACAAGCCAAATCACGAAGTAAATATAATTTAAAATTCTTATTACTTATTCTTATTATTTTAATTTTATTATTTATTTTTCAGACTATACATTTGATCAACATCCATAAATAAATAATAGTAGGGAGATATTAAATATATTTTGTTTGCATAAAAATGTTTTTGTATATTTGTACCAATAAGAATAGTGCTGATATAAAAAAAAATATTTTTGAAACTATTTCTGGATTATATGTAAATAATGATAAGGTAATATTTACAACTAGAGACTGTACAATTGTTCTACGTATAAAATATAAAGAACCTATTCATAATGAACTAATTAATTTACGTATTGAAGATGAAAATGCGATATGTGATTTTTTAAAATTCTACATTGAATTTTATCGAGGGCAAGTGTATAGATTTAAATTAGATTATATAAGACCGAAAACTGATCTAAAATATTATCAATATAAAACTCATTCAAACAAACATTGTGATTATTTAGATGATGTTTTTAAAATTTTACTACAACCATGGGATATAGACATACTATTCAAAACATCTCATAAAAATTGGATATTAAATACATTCCGATATAAATGTAATTATTTTGTTGAAGAAGAAGAGCTACCATATATTTATAATAAATGTGTAGTGTTATGCCGTGTGACTGGAACTCATAAAGATTGTATAAATTGTTTGCAAGTTATGAGATGCTACGATGACTTTGATATGACACCACCACATTCTGACTGATAGTGAAGAATAATAATAACATTATATATGTATATGTTGTAATAAAAAAAAATCATTTTTATGTACATATTTGTATATATTTTAATAAAAAAAAACTAAATTTATGTTTAAATTTTGTTTATTTGTTTTATTTATTTCAAACAAGCAATAGTAGGGTACATATACCAGGTAAATTCTTGAGAGCATAATAATTTAACATGAGAAAATCGGTTTTTTTTTTCATAGATTGTTGTCCCCTAATATAATTTAAAGCGTTTATAATTACAAAAATCTAAAGGAAATTATTTATTTTATTAATTTTATAACAAACTTATTCATTTTTTAACTGTAACTTTTATTAATTTGTTCAAAATTTTACAACACTTAACCGTGAAATCATGTTTAACCATGATTTGTTTAAAACATAATCAGAAATTTGATGTCTATCTTTAATATCATAAAAATATTTACTATTGAGAAGATTCGCTATAAAAACCTTTTATGGTGGAAATAATATGTATTGGTACCAATTTCAATAAATAGTATTCACAAACTATTTCAAAAATATTTTGACGGTTATTTTGAAATTAATTTTTTCAAATTATCACACACTGGATACTTCTTTTAACAAATCTTCAAGTGTGTTTATTCAATGTCTGAAGGCTCAAAATTAAAATAATACACCAATAAATTCTAGAAGATCATCATATATTGATTCCCGAAAATATTAAAAACAGACAAGCCATAATAAATATAAAAAAAATCTCTTGGGGATACCACATGACTTATAACTTCCTTCTATGTTAAATTATACACATTTTTATTCAAACTTATTTCGCTTAAAAATGCTAATCGCTCTTCAACATCCATTCGTTTCATTCCTTTGAACTTTCCTTCGAAATGTATCATTTTTGAAAATTTTATTAAAATTTTTATCACTATTCCCTATTGCGCTACATAAAATTATTTTCATCGTTCAAATATTGTAAAGAAAGATATGTTGTTTTCATTTACTTGGTACATATTTCACAGATATTCTAACATTTGTCAATGTCAATTTATTAATAATAAATTAAATGTTTCCCACCAAAAATTAAAAGCCAACTAAATTATAATTTTTATTAAGTTTTTTCATAAGTAATATAATAAGAGCTATAAATTTATTGATAAAATTTATGAATAATTCCTGCGAATTAACGACAACTCAGGTCAAAAATGACTCTTAAATCACTCCAGCTTCGCTGTCATGATCTAAATTCATTTTTTGACACTCGTTTATCTGATACTACTCAACAATTATTCATAAATTTGATCAATTAAATTTATAGCTTGATTTATATTTGCTTGATTATTTCCCGAATGACAACAGTTCAAACATAAAATTTTTGTTATCAACAAAATGTTACCATGAATACGCTAGTAAAATTTTATCAAATTTCTTCAATGAAAAACTACCTACGACTCTCAAATGGAGCATTCTGATTGGATGAAAATGACATGTGTGAAATAATCAAAATTACATTATCCTTGTGATCAGGTTAATTGTAACCATGTAAACATTCTACGACTAATCGTTTTTGAGTTATGACAAAAATTCAAAAACACTACGAGCAAAGTGCCCTTTTTGAGACAGCTGATTGCAGAACAAAAGGGAGGGATACAACTAGATGTTATAGCAGTTGAATATACAAAATTTCAATTTTATATGGTTAGTAATATTTTAAGTTATGCGAGATACATACCTACGTACAAACGTCACACCTAAACTAGTCAAAACGTGTATTTCCGTTAAAATCTGAAAATCGAAATTTTTCTCGATTACAATACTTCTTTTATTTTGTACAAGGAACACACATTTTATTCTACATTTACTTCTGTAAGAAGTTCTAAAAACCTAAAAAGTGAGTTAGACACCTTTTCAAATACCAAAAACAACACTATTTGTACTTCACAGTGAAATTAATGTGGAAACAGATGGCGAAGAATTATCCATAAAATTTATTGAAGATTCTTTGTAAAAATCTGTTGTAACACGTGATGATTTGACAGATTTGCTTGGTAACATTAGTGCAGAATGTTTTTAATTCTACTTAACTTCTAATGATAGAGATTCATCAGACTTCAAATGGAAATTCAAAATTGAAATTGACAATAACGATTTAAAGATATATGATAAATGGTATGAAGGTACACCTAGTCTATATGAGATGCTTTTCAAAAAAAAATATAAAAATTATACAGAAGAAGATCAAAAAAATTACATTGACATAGTTCTAAGTACAAATGCACACAGATATGGTTATAATAAGTTAAAAAAACTAAACAATAATTGATGTAAAAAATACAGAGATATTATTAAACCCGCCATTGAAGCAGGCGGTGTAGGCGAGAAAAGTAGAAGTTATTCGCTTACAGATACTACTACAGGATATGGTATTTTACTAGAATATATAAGAATTAAACCCAATTATCACGAATATATTTATTGGAATAAATCCCACGATTTTTGTTGAAAGAATAAAATTGCTAATTGCTTACAAAAAAAAAACTGGTCACACGGGACATGAAAATTAAATTTTATCAATTATTGGGACCGAGCATGTCAGTGGTGACAGTTGCTGTTGCGACGCGATCGCTCAACACCGGGAAAAATCGCATTTTTTGGTCTTGTCATCTGACAGATACTATAAATTTTGGAGTTGAATGTATAAATTATTGTAAGAAAAATCTATAAACATAATGTATTATAAAAATAAAAATAATAAGTTGAAACCTCAGTTGACGCAAGCGAAATATTTTGTTGATGTCTAAACTTATTTCCTGTATTTACACTTCACGGTGTCACATACTAACTTGCCAGTCCCAATAGAACAATTGCGTGAAGCTAATATAATTCTATAGTTTCTGTTACACAATTATAACAATGATTAAAGAAAAAAGAAGAAAAGAAATGTATTGTATAACTAAAGGGATACCCCATTTTTATATAGAATAATAGTAATAATAAAATGGTAAATAAAACGTTTAAACAAATATGAGAAGAAATAAAAGTAATTCTAGTAAAAATAGATGAATTAAAACATTACATGGAAGACTTTATAAAAATAATAAATATAAAAAACAATTGTAATAAAACAAAAATGTATAAAAAAACAAATAATATTACGTAGATATTTGCAGCTTGTTAAAAATATTAGAAATTTGCGGATCATTAGGTTTTTTTCATCTGATTAACACGTGTTCACAACTAACTTGTAAACAGGAATTTATGGTTATGATAAAGTATTTATAGAATAAATATGGTTAATTATTTTTGTCTCATCATATTTATATACATACATATAGGTGTATAAAGTAATATTTTTTACAAAATAATAAAATATATATACAATTTATTTCTTAATATTTTTGAACATCTTCCTTTTTAATAAAGTCAGTAGCGTCTTTAATTTTAGGTATTTTAGTTTCTAAAATATTTCTAATTTCATTAATTAGTTCATGTATAGTTTTATTAATATTTTGTTGTAAATTATGACTATTGTGCATGTTAGTTTTTAAAATATCTGTAATTTCATTGATTTGACTCTGAATTTCTTCTTTTTTTGATTTGGTGTTCATTTTTGTTAATCATTTACATGTTACTTTTATAGTGTTTTCAACTCCATTGATTTGGTTTTGAAATTTTTCTTCTAAATCATTTATATATTTGTTAATCATGTTAGTTTTAAAAATGTCTTCAATTCCATTGATTTTAAACTTCTATTATTATTTTTTTCTGTAGCTATATTTTTGATAATCATTTCCATGTTAGTTTTAATTTGATTCCAAGTCCATTGATTTGATTTTTGAACTTCTTCTTTTATTTTATTATTTACCAAAGAGAACTGTCTCATCGTAAGTATGTTATTATTATTATTAAAATATGTTGTATATATGTTTTCTAACCCAATAATATTTTTATTTTTATTTAAATTATTTATATGTGCTGAAAACTTGCTTTGTAAGTCTAAAGATAACGCAGTATACGTTAGTTCAGAATATTGTTGAAACTTGTTGACACTAATTTTTGAAATGACTAACTTTAACTTAAATCCACATTCAATTGGATTATTTTGTAGATCTCTTAATTTGTAAGTAATGAACTTTATCGATTACAAAAATTTCTTTGATTTAGTGTTCATTTTTGTTAATCATGTGCATGTTATTTTCATAGTGTTTTCAATTTCATTGATTTGGTTTCAAATTTTTTTTTAAATCATTTATATATTTGTGCATGTTAGTTTTAAAACTGTCTTCAATTCCATTAATTTGATGTTGAACTTCTACTATTTTTTTATTTTCTGTAGCTGTATTTTTGATAATCATTTCCATGTTAGTTTTAATTTGATTCCAAGTCAATTGATTTGATTTTTGTACTTCTTCTTTTATTTTATTATTTACCAAAGAGAACTGTCTAATCGTGAGTATGTTATTATTAAAATATGTTGTATATATGTTTTCTAACCAAATAATATTTTTATTTTTATTTGTACTGAAAATTTGCTTTGTAAGTATAAAGATAACGCAGTATACGTTAGTTCAGAATATTGTTGAAACTTGTTGACACTCATTTTTGAAATTACTAACTTTAACTTAAACCCACATTCAATTTGATTATTTTGTAGATCTCTTAATTTGTAAGTAATAAACTTTATCGATTACAAAAATTTCTGTTGCCCAATTACGTTCATACTCTTTTTGAAATATATGTTTATGTTTACTAATTCTTACAAAATCACCTTCTTTGTATTTACCTCTGTAAACAAATCTTAATATTATAAATATATTTTAATAAATATTTCTTATTTTTCTTAGTAACATTAACAAGTTTCATATGTGTTGTTCTATGTACTTTATTGTTATAGTTATTAATTAATTAATTTTGATAGTATTCTTAACCAGTTAGGACATCCCTGATAATTAAAATGTCACCACGTATTTATTTTGATTGTTCGATTAACCTTGCATATACAGACGAGTTTATTCCACCACTTCGTGCCTCTGATAACACCAACCGCAAAAGATATTGTTTGCTTAAAAAGCGCAGACTTTCTCCTCCCATTACTCATTACAGTTTTAAAATTTCTGATTGTATGTGTGCGTGTGTGACAAATGTAAGTAGATTTTTTTTTATTTATTTAAGTTATTTAATAAACTTTAATTTAAATATTTATGTTTACTAGATGGATCAATTAATCCGATCTGAGCTACATTTTCCACGACGAATTTATAGAACGAACAGTTAAGTGCTCTGCATCCTGTTCAACCATACTACGTTGAATCAACGGAGAATTGGGACACAGAATCTTCAGAGCCGACACAAACTCTGTCTTCTACTAGACGAATCCTACACCCCGTTCAGCCGTACTATGTCGAATCAACGGAGAATTGGGATACAGAATCTTCTACTACACTAATGCTACACCCCGTTCAGCCGTACTATGTCGAATCAACGGAGAATTGGGATACAGAATCTTTAGATCCGATACAAACACTGTCTTCTACTACACTAATGCTACAACCCGTTCAGCCGTACTATGTTGATCAATGGAGAACTGGGATATAGAATCATCATCAGAACCGATAGAAACACAGCCCCCTATGCCGCTACATCCTGATCAACCATACTACGTGAAATCCAGGGGGAATTGGGACACAGAACGTACGAGTACGTATAATACGCCGATGCACCCGTTTCAAAATTACAAGATAGAATCCCAAGAGAACTGGGATGACTGTGATGAGCCGACATATAACCCCACATCAGTTATAAAAAATAAATTTGTTTTAATTCCACCCCCAACAAATGCTTCCAGAACTGTTAAAAGAGCATTTAGTGATAAGGAGAGAAGAAGATTTCAAGGAATAAAAAACCAATTGTAATTATACGGATAAATTTCTTCTCTATTCAGATTATGCATATGCAGATCGTAAACAAAATCAACCATGGGGTAAGTATATTTTGCTATTTCTCTTCTCATTTTCTAAAATATTTTTTTTGTTTCATGTAGTCCATGGTAAATGAAGAAACACGCTTGAAAACATTTCACACTTGGCCAAATAAATTCATAAGTCCGATCAATTTAGCAAAGGCTGGTTTCAATTACGTAAGCTTTATTGACATCACTCGTTGTGCATTCTGTACTGTTGAACTGTATAATTGGACAGATGATCCTTTAGAAGAACATAAGAAATATAATTGTTCATGTGAATTCATAAATAATATGTTAAACAACACAACCGCTACCGCCGCCGCCACCGCCACCAACTCTACTGCAATTGTTTACAACCAATATTGTTGTGAATTGCAATGTTTGTGTAAACCACTACATGAAGTTGATGGAATCGCATGTAGAATATGTAATTCATTTTGTTACTGCAGATGTAACTGTCTTACATTTATAAAAAAACTAAATTAAATACAATTAAAAATAATTTGTAATAAATATTAACATAAATAAAATATATTTTTATTATTTACCTGACTTACACTGTGTGTTCTTACTTCCACATGTATCTGAGCAGATTTTACTTTTATAAAACGTACTCTATTTTCAAAAATATAATAAATAAAATAACTCGTATAAAGAATAGTAGTAATTTTGTTTTGTGTACAAATATGAATCATTGTAATTGTTGTTTTTAACATATTTGTAATATAATTTTTGTAAATAAATATAAAAGATGTAAAATACATACCCATGGGAGTTCAATAAATTAATAACAAAAATAAAATATATTAATTACTCACCTCACATCAATCGAGAACCCAGATCCAGATCCAGATCCCAGATCCAGATCCAGATCCCAGACCCAGATCCAGATTCCAGACCCAGATCCAGATCCCAGATCAAAAATCATAAAAATTCATATTTCGCGCTGAAATAGATCCCGGATCCTGGATCCAGATTCTTAACTAAAGTGGCGAGTGGGCATTGTCAACTAAAGTGGAGCGAAGTGGAGAGTGCACCACCCACAAAAGACACGCCTAACTGAAGTAAAGAGTGCACCCCACAAAAACACTCATAACTGAAGTGGAGAGTGCACCCAATGGGCACTCATAACTAAAGTAGATAGTGCACCCCACGGGCACTCTTAACTGAAGTGGAGAGTGCACCCCACGGGCACTCTTAACTGAAGTGGAGAGTGCACCCCACACGGGCACTCCTAACTGAAGTGGAGAGTGCACCCCCACGGGCACTCCTAACTGAAGTAAAGAGTGCATGCCATAGGGGCGGAGCATACAGGGTGGATGAATTCGAAAGGGTTGTGCAAGAAGTGCGGGCGAAGAAGAATGGTAGGTGATGATGAACACGGTCATCGAGGTCGAAAACAGGGTGAAATGAAACGGGGTGCGAATTCGAGAGGGTTGTGCAAGAAGTGGGTGAAGAAGAATGGTAGGTGAGGATGACCACGGTCATCGAGTTCGAAAACAGGGTAAAATGAAACGGGGTGCGAATTAGAAAGGGTTGTGCAAGAAGTACGTGAAGAACTAACACACCGGATGTCTTCAGCTGAAGAATGGTCGATGTGGATGACCACGGTCATCGAGAGTGAAACATAACCTCAAATGCCGCCGAACTATACTAGCTATTCTACTTGGATCAATTTACGAAAATTTTTGAATTCTTTGAGGCTCTCGTTTTTTTAGTTGATAACAATATAATAATATAATTTTTGGCGACTTTAATATTCCAGAGTTAACTACCAACGTGAATAGCATCAGATGCCAAATATTTTCGTCTTTTTCGAGTATTATGGATGCTTCTCAATACAATAATGTACCTAACAACTTAAATCGCTTCCTTGACTTAGTAATTTCAAACACGCACTGCAATGTTATATCAGCTACCGACACAATTTTTTCAAAGGAAGAGAATCACCACCCCCCACTATCAATTGAACTTCCAACTGAGACTAATCCAAAACATTTCAAGGCTCCCAAGATTGATAGTAAACAATATGAATTCAAGCACGCTAATTACATACAATTATATGAACTTATTGCCAATCATAACTGGGATGTTTTAAGTAGTTTCTCTGCTGTAGACGATGCTTGCGATTATCTTTATGAAACACTTTATCCATTTTTTGATATTTGTGTACCTTTTAAACGTATTAATAAGATAATTTTTTTACCCTAGTTTACACCAACCTTAAGAATCGAAGTTAAAAAGAAGAATCATTATAATAAAATGCACAAAAAATTTCCAAACAATCAACATTATGCCCAAATGTACAAATTTCTTAGAGCAAAAACAAAAACTGATATAAAAAAATGTTATAATGATTACATTACCCAGCATGAAAACGAACTTCACACTGACCCTTAGAAATTTTGGACTTTTATTAATTCAAAATGAAAAGGTTCGAGCTATCCTACTCCAATGTTATTCAATGACTGCATTTTAACAGAGAACGTTGATATTGCAAACAAACTTCGCTAATTTTTTTACTCCCTGTATTAACGTCGAAATCGAATTTTTGTCTTAATATACATAATATCACTTATATTGAAAGACTAAAAAATAATTGGTCTTTTGGGCCCGATCTCATTCCTAATTTACTTATTAAAGATTGTAGCTTTCCTTTATCAAAAGCACTGTTTCACATTTTTAACTTAATTGTAGAAACCTCAACGTTCCCAACTATGTGGAAATTAACTAAAATACTTCCTATATTTAAAAATGGCACTAAAAATAAAATTGAAAACTACCGTCCAATTGCAATTCTCTCCAATTTCAGTAAAGTCTTTGAACGAATAATTCATAACAATATATACCCCAAAATAAATAATTTAGTATCAATTCATCAACATGGTTTCTTTAAGGGTCGTTACACAATAACCAATCTTACAAATTTCTCCCATTATTTTTCTAATACCATCGACAAAAACGGACAGGTCGACGTGGTATATACTGACTTTAAAAAAGCATTTGCTACTGTAGACCACCGTATTTTATTACACAACTTTCAATCTTATTCATTTTCGCCTTCATTAATATCACTCTTTCAATCTTATTTAGACAATAGGCTAGCTTATGTTGAATTTATTGGCACGAATTCCAACAAATTCTCTACCACTTCCGGTGTTCCACCGGGTTCTAATTTAGGACCCTTATTGTTTATTCTATTTATTGATGACATTATATCAAATCTGCACTGCCATAAACTACTTTTTGCAGATGATCTAAAAATAAACAATAAAATCGAGACTATTAATGATAGTATATTATTACAACATGATCTTAATCTCGTTGATGAATGGTGCATTGAAAACAACATGTCGCTAAACATTAAAAAATGCAAAATCATAACGTTCACTCGAAAAATCAGTCATTTTAATCACAATTACTTACTTAATGGAGTTAGCATAGACCGTGTAACCTCCATTTGTGATTTTGGTGTAATTTTTGACGCCAAATTAACGATCAAAGACCACTTTGAAAATATATTTACTTTATCTCTTCATTCTTTAGGTTTCGTTATACGTAACACTAAAAATTTTATTAACATAGATGCAATTATTATAATTTATTATTCCCTAGTACGATCACGGTTAGAATATTGCTCCCTTATTTGGACTAAAATTTATTCCAAATACATTAAGTTAATTGAAACTATCCAAAAACGTTTCCTCTGTTTTATTTATTACAAAATAATGGGCTACTATCCCGACCGCAACATATCATATAAACTTCTTAGTAAATTATTTTCATTTAAGTCATTATCAAATCGGCGTGATACATTTGCTCTTCATTTCCTGACAAAATTAATTAATGGTTCTATTGACGATCCTGTTTCTTTAGCGCAAATTTCCTTTTATTGTCCAACGTCGTCTTTACGTACGAGATCTACTTTTTACATTCCTAAAGCTAGAACTAATATAGCATCACAATTACCAATAACAAACATGTGTAATTTATATAACAATAAGTTTAATAATACCGATGTTTTCTCCAACAACACTATTTAATGTTTATTTGTCACTTTTATGTTATTTTCACTAGTTAAGTTTTGTACTTGTTCTATTTTAGGGTTTCCTGTTGAACAATGTATTCAAATAAATAAATAAATAAATAAATAAATTTGGGTTGTATGGTTAAGCTTGATATTAAACACAAACAAATGTATTCAACATAAGAACTTCAATTCCATCTTAAATGCCTTACAATATCATAAGTTTACTTACCTGTATATAAAAAGACAAACTGAATTAATCATTATTTTTCTATCTAAATCTAATATTTATACTTTATTCTTATAATTATAGAGTGGTTTGTAATAATTTCAAACATGGGTTGTATTGTCAAGCTTGATATTGTACACATACAAATGTATTAAACATAATATCTTCAATTCCACCTTAAATGCCTTAGACTATCATACAACTTAACTATATATAAAATGACAATCTAAATTATTCATGATTTTTCTGTCTAAGTACAACTTTATACTTTATATGCTTATAATTATAGAGTGGGTGAAAATAATTTTAAATGTGGGATGTATGGTTAAACTTGTTATTATACACAAACAAATGTATTTAACATTATATATTCAATTTCATCTTAAAAGGCATACAATATCATATGTATACTTACTTATATAAAATGACAATTTAAAACATTTATAATTTTTTTGTCTAAGTGCAACTACATACTTTATGCTTATAATTATTAAATAATTGGCAATAATTTCAAACATAGGTTGTATGGTTAAGCTTGATATTATACACAAACAAATGTATTTAACATAATATCTTTAATTTCATCTTATATGTCTTAGAATATCATATGTGTACTTACCTATATATAAAATGACAATCTAAATTATTCATAATTTTTTTGACAAAGTGCTACTTTATACTTTGTGCTTAAAATTATATATTGTTGGCAATTATTTTAAATATAGGTTGTATGGTTAAGCTTGATATTATTCAAAAACAAATGTATTAAACATTATATCTTCAATTCCATCTTGAATGCCTTAGAATATTATGAGTACACTTGCCAGTATATAAAATGAGAGTCCAACTTTATACTTTATGCTTATAACTATAGAGTGGTTTGCAATAACTTCAAATTTAAGTGGTATGGTTAAACTTGATTTTAAACACAAACAAATGTATTTAACATAATATCTTCAAATCCATCTTAAATGCCTTACAATATTATTTGTATACTTATATATAAAATGAAAATCAAAATTAATCATCATTTTTCTGTCTAAGTGCAAATATTTACTATATGCTTATAATTATTAAGTGGTTGGTAATAATTTCTAATATGAATTGTATGGTTAAACTTAATATTAAACACAAAGAAATGTACATGACATAATAACTTTAATACCATCTTAAATGCCTTACAATATCATACGTTTACTTACATATATATAAAATGACAATTTAAATTAATTACCATTTTTCTGCCTAAGTCTAACTTTATACCTTATGCTTATAATTATAGATTAGTTGGCAATAATTTCTAATATGGGTTGTATGTTTAAGCTTGATATTATACACAAACAAACATAGTTAACATAATAACTTTAATCTGAATTCAAATGCTTACAATATCATATGCATACTTTCATATATATAATATGACAATCTAAGTTTATCATAATTTTTCTGTCCAAGTCCAACTTTATACTTTATGCCTAAAATTATTGATTGGTGGCAATAATTTCAAATATAGGTTGTACGGTTAAGCTTGATATTATACACAAACAACTGTATTTAACATAATATCTTCAATTGCATCTTAAATGCTTTAGAATATGATTTGTATACTTACCTATATATAAAATGACAATCTAAATTAATCATCATTATTCTGTTTAATTACAACTTTATACTTTACGCTTAAAATTATAAAATAATTCAAATATGGGTTATATGGTTAAACTGAGTATTAAACACAAACAAATTTATTTGACATAGTACATTCGATTTCATATTAAATGACTTACGATATCATATGTATACTTACCTATATGTAAAATGAGAATCTAAATTAAACATCAGTTTTATGTCGAACTTTATACTTGATGCCAATAATTTAAAAAATGGGTTGAATTTATAAGCTTGATATTATACACAAACAAATGTATTTAACATAATATCCTTAATTCCATCTTAAATGTCTTACAATATCATATGTATACGAACCTATGTGTAAAGCGACAATTTAAATTATTCGTCATTTTTCTGTCTAAGTGCGACTTTATACTTTATGCATATAATTATAGAGTGGTTGGAAAATATTTTAAATGTGGGTTGAATGGTTAAGCTTGATATTATACACAAACTAATATATTTAACTTAATATTGTAACGTTTTATTTATTTAGGTGAAGTGTAAAATTGATTAAAACACTAATATTTATATAACTAGGTTTAATAAGAGAAATATTAATTATAAAGAATAAATAAAAATAACTAACACTAAGAATTAACAAATATAAACACTAATTTAAAGTATCAATAAAGACTTAAACACAAAAATTATTTATTTAAACAATTAGAACTACGCAATATTTATTTCAACAATATTTATATCACTCTTCATTTATATCACTATCTTTTTATTTATATCACTATCTGTTCACTACACGTATCGATACAAGACTGTCTTCGCGATCTTTTACTCGGGGTATTTATATTACAACACTCCAGTGTAGAATATTCGTTGATTCCTTGGAAATCAGAACAATGGGGAGCGGACGGACGTGTTCTGACCTGTTCGCTAGCGGCCGCCGCCCGCGCCGCGACCCTGGGCTCGCTACATTGCCCCCTTCTTAAGACTGTTTCGTCCCGGAACAGTTCGTTATGACGAAATTTGCATGCATCACCCTTGGTGCGTCTGGAAGTCTTAAAGAAGTAACAGTCGACAGTCCGTTTGAGCACTTCTTGCTCAGTAGAGTTTAAGCTGCAGACTAAAATTTCCACTCCGGTAAAGCGGAAGATTGTTTCTAACATGCTTCCAACAATCCTCCAATCCAAACCATCTAGTCCACAGCCTATCTTCGGTACTGCCAGCTTCATGATGTCGTTCTCCAACAGATGGTTCTTCATGTCACAAAGCGAGTCCCATAAATTGCGATATGACGGCTTCTGATATAAGTATTGTTACGTAACGAGATAATAAATGTACCGCTTGTGTTCTACGTTATCATCCTTCAGTTGTAGCGTTTTCCCGACAATTGGACGTTGGTTGGCCATTTCTTGTACTCGTCCAAATTTTCTTTTAAAAACTAAAGCGATGCCGCGGGACATTTTAATGTCTTTCGCTACACAGTGAGCGAGGGAATATTCTGAGGACACGGTGAACAGATTTCGTTGTTCTTCTCGTGTCATGCCATACCGTGCTTTGTGACCAGTGGAATGGCTTTCCATAAAGTCTTCAAATGTAGGTTCCTCAGGTATAACCCGGCGAACCGTCGCTCCACGATGATCGTCAAAGTTATCACCAGCGAAAGGGGCTAACCGATTGAAGTGGACTACTCTCGGCTTTCCATTAGGTGTTTTCCTAATTCTGTAGACCACATCATTTATTCTCTTTACGATCTCGTAGGGACATTCCCAATTCTTTTGTAGCTTCGGTGATAAGCCACGACGTCTTTGTGGATTGTAAAGCCACACCAAATTCCCAGGTTAAAAACCACCCTTTTCAGCGTTGACGTCATACTGTTCCTTCATCCGATCGCTGGCACCTTGAATGTTTGTGTGGACTTGTTCATGGATATCATTCATTATTCTTCGTATGTCCGTTACATAGTCCTCCCCGGCTAGATCTTCACCGGGTTTACTACCGAATACCAGGTCGCATGGTAAGCGCAACTCTTGCTCGAATAAGATGTTAGCTGGTGTCTGCCCTGTTGTCTCATGCACGGATGAACGGTAAGCCAACAAGAACAGATGAAGATGTCGGTCCCAGTCTCGTTGATGGTTAGAGACTACCTTTGACAAATACCGATTTATTGTTCTATTCATCCGTTCAACCATGCCATCAGACTGCGGGTGTAATGCAGCAGTTCTGGTTTTCTTTATTCCTAATATCTTACAGATATTTTGGAACAGAGTAGACTCGAAATTCCTTCCTTGGTCGGAATGTATCTCTCGCGGTACTCCAAATCGGCAGATGCATTCTTTTACCAAGACTTCAACGACCGTCACGGCTTCCTGGTTGGTTAATGGATAGGCTTCGACCCACTTAGTAAAGTAGTCCATTACTATTACTATGTATTTATTTCCATCATCAGTTTCGGGGAATGGTCCGGCCACGTCAATCGCAATGCGTTCAAAGGGACTTCCAACGTTATATTGGCGCATAGGAGCTTTTTTTTTCTATGTGGCCCGTTACTTCCCGCGCAGACCACACATTTCTTGCACCACTCTTAAACATCTTCTTGGCAATTTACCCAGTAAAATCGTTGGCGTAATCTCTCGAGGGTTTTATTTACTCAGAAATGTCCAGATCCGTCGTGGATCTACTCCAATACTTCCAGTACTCTATTCCTAGGGGTTATCAGCCGGGTTCTACTCTCAGTACCTTCAATATTCTCTATGATACGTTTCAGGAGGCCCTCTTCAACAGCAATAGAGTCCCAGTGCGCCCAGTACGATTTTACACTTTGTGTGTGTGCAAACTGGTGTGCTATCGCCACGTTTCCAATCCAGTATGATTTTTAAGTTTGAGTCATTATCTTGGTCCTTGCGAAGGTCTTCCGTTTGCCATCTCCCGTCCACTACCGTTTTCCTTTGACGGTGGCAAGTTTCGCTTCCAAATGATAAGTGTGCTTGCACTCTTCTTCATGGGTCTTCTCTCTCGCCAGGCTTACACCGTGAACTACTTTCCTCACTCCTACAGCAAGGGGAGATGTTGCTACTTTTTCACCCGTTTTCTTTTTAAACTTCTTTTCAGTATTCGCTGCAGTATTCTGGTTTTGCAGTTTCCCGCACAGCCTTTGCGGGTGGCCTAGCTCTCCACATTTCCAGCAATGAAGTATCTTTCTATCAGCATGAATTTCAGATATAACTCGCTTTATCTTGTGTTCAATTTCCTCAGCATCGATATTTTGCACTTGCGATAGGTTACGTGAAGCTTGTTTAGCTGCTTCATACTCTTAGGCGTATGACAGTGCATAAACTACAGTTTTCGGTCGAGCTAATAGTAGTGCTTGCTGAGTTTCATTGTCTCGGACCCCATAGATAAATGCTTGTGTAGCTAGGCGTTCCAAAACGCTGTCAGGGGCTGTAGGATGTGCGAGACGAACTAAACGAGCTATATCCGCTTCAAATTCTTGAAGGTTCTCTTTTGAACTCTGATATCGGTTCCTCAGTTGCGTCTGGTACACCTGCTCCAGATGCGCATTGCCATATCGCATATCCAATCGTTTAACAAGTTGTTCGTAGTCTTCCTGTTCATCCTCTTTTAGCGTCTGTAGGATATCGATGGCTTCTCCACGCAGTGAAACTGTCAGCGCTATAGCTTTCTCCTTGGAAGTCCAGCCATTTGCTTTGGCAGCGGCTTCAAATTGTTTTACATAATTGGGCCATGATAACTTGCCGTCGAATTCGGGTGTTTTAATGTGCAGTCTTGAATTATGTTCCGCTTTTACTGTTTTGTTTTCTTGAATTATATCAGTCAGCTGTATTAGAATTTGAAACCGATGGTAACGTAATTTTAGAAAAATGTTGCCGTAACTCTTCAAGTTTCTTCTCATAAGTTTCTATTCTCTCTTCTAATATTTCCGAACTTTCTTTCAATTGTTCTTTAAATTGTTCGTTTAGATTGTCCTCCAAACCACTAGAATTTTCCATTAGTTTCATTTTAGCTAAAAGAAAACATTGCGACAAGAAAATTGCTATTTCAAGTGTAGTAGGTAATCTAGAATCCAGCCCATGTAGCTTACAATATACAAGGTATTCATCAAGAATAGGTAAAATCTGACTTTATTTTTGTAAAAAATCATATAAATATTTGCTTCCGCGCCCGAATTTTTTAATTTTTTATTATATTTTAGCTAAAAGAAAACATTACAACAATAAAATTGCGTTTTCAAGTGTGGTAGATACTGTAGAATCCAGCCCGTGTAGCTTATAATATACAAGGTATTCATCAAGAATAGGTAAAATCTGACTTTATTTTTGTGAAAAATCACATAAATATTTGCTTCCGCGCCCAAATTTTTTTATATTTTCTTTATATTTTAGCTAAAAGAAAACATTGCAACAAGAAAATTGCTATTTCAAGTGTGGTAGGTATTCTAGAATCCAGCCCATGTAGCTTACAATATACAAGGTATTCATCAAGAATGGGTAAAGTCTGACTTTATTTTTGTAAAAAATCATAAATATATGATTCCGCGCCCGAATTTTATATATCTTCATTATAATTTAGCTAAAAGAAAACATTACAACAAGAAAATTGCTTTTTCAAGTGTGGTAGGCAGCCCATGTAGTTTACAATTATAACAGCTGATGAACTAAAAATCTTAAATATTTCACAAAAACTGACTTACCGGTTATAGATAGAATACCTTGGCTGCTTTGGTTAGTAGCGGCGGCTAGGTCGTGGATTTCTTTGGTATTGAACCAAATTAAAACGAGGTTTTTTTGTGAGTAAAAGAGACTAATAAAACCAAAATACCAAATAAAAGCAAAATAAACATTAATTGGGCGCCACCTAGTTTTAAATTTAGTTTCACACTAACTAGGAAGTGTGAAAATTGAATAAAAGAAGAGAATTTGGAGAATGATAAAAATATTTAAATTTATTAAAACAAACTCGCAAACAAGTTAAGAAATAAAAATATTGTTGGCCCTTACATAAGTATTTGAACCTCGACGTGAACAAAAATAGTCCAGCTATTGTCTTCTTCCGTGGGGACTCCTCGGACTTAACTTCCTCGTAGAGACACGTCACCAATGGTGAAAATAACGTCGCTGTTGTTTCCAAAGTCCAAGCTTTGATGACTGTTGGTTAGGGCGTCCCCTCACGGTGATTAACTGATACCCAAAGCTTGAATGGAGTCTGATAATTGAATTCGAGGATGGTGTTGGAGCGTGTCTTCCCGAGGTTCTTCACCTAGAGTACCACCACGGCTAAGGTCCCTAAATAATTCTTGGACCAACAATTGTTCTAACAATTTTTTTTTACAAAGCCAAAATATAAATCAAAATTAAAATAATTACAATTTTTTTTTTACGAAGGTTTTTAAATATTCAAAAAATATAACTTTGACTCTAACTGACGTCCAAAAAATAGGTAATAAACTAACACAAAAGTAAACCCAAAATGAGTCCCAAAATTATTAGTAAGATCCCAAAAAAATTAAAAATTTTCACAAAAATTATAAATTAAAATATTTTAAAAATCTTAAATAAGAAATTTAAGAGACTCGAAACGAATCTAAATTTTCAACTAAAAATCAATTATTCTCAAAAAAATATCATGATAAGAACAGGCAAGGACAAATCAGATGCTGCAGCCACTTGAATCTAAATGGACTAAATTTGCAAAAGTAATGTCTCTCAAAGGATATGACTCAAAAATTAAATATTACAAAAATCGAAATCTCTGCTCAGGCTCGTTAGCTAGTGCAACAAATCAAAATTTAATAATGTGCACTAAAAGGACCAAATATTAAGTAACAATCAAAAAAGGTGTACAGGGAATGTACGATTCACTTCAAATGTATAATATTTAACACAAGTAGGTTCCAAAAAAGCGTAGATCAGTTGGATCAAAAAATTACAAAAATCTCTAAAAGCGAGACGAACTCAAACTAAATCCAACTATCTACAAAAAAACTAAAAAAAGAAATTTGGAACATACCTGTGTAATTCGCCTCCACTAAGTACACCATGTGCTTAGAAAAATTTCAGACAATAAAAAATGTGCACTCAAATGCTACTAAATCTGAAGGTTACTAGCTATACGCACACGAACACCTGAGAGAGCTCGGCTACCGCGCGTCTCCGGTTTTAACCACAGTAGCAAGTGATAACAACTTACATTAAACAAAATCCCAAAATATAAAAAATATAATGTTATTAAATATCAAAATAGTGAATAAATGCTCAAATAAATGAACGATAAATTAAATAGTCAAAAGGTAAATTTTTGTTACTATTTCTTTTATTAATTTAGGATTATTATTTAAATAATAATAATATAATAGCACTACAGGCCAAGTTGGCCCATAGCTTGGTTTATAAAATTTCGCCATTGCACTCTGTTTTGAGCTTTCACTTCCCAGTTTTTGATTTTGAATAGTTCAATGTCTTTTTGCACTTCAGTTTTCCACGTATTCCTTGGTCTTCCTCTTTTTCTACCCGTACTCACTCCACCTTCAAAAACACTTCTTACTGTTCTGTCCCTTGGAAGTCTTTTTAAATGCCCCAACCATCGCAACCTTTGACACCTAATCACTGTGACTATACCGGGTTCACCATAAATGTCCATGACTTCATTATTTGTTCTTCTGAACCACCTATCGTCAACCTTTATTCCCTCCAAAATTTTTCTTAATATTTTCCTCTCCCATGCTTCAAGCTTATTCTTAACACTTTGATTTAACACCCACGACACCCATATATCACTGTTGGCCTTATGATCGTTTTATAAATTTTTAATTTCGCTCCACGTGTTACGTTTTTATCTGTCATTATATGCTTTAATAACCCAAAACTTCTCGAACCTTTTGTTATCCGCGTATCTATTTCATCTTCTTCTTTACCGTTGTTTGCAATAAGTACACCTAAATAGTTGAATTTTTCGACCTTTTCGAATTTGTAGTGTCTTTGATCTACTTCAATTTGCAAATGCGCTTCTCCATTGCTGTGGTCCTCTCTTAATATCAAATATTTTGTTTTTTCTTCATTAGTTACCAGACCTACTATCCTCGCAGTTCTTTCTAATTTTTTAAACACGCCTTTCATTTCTTTTTCAGATCTGGTAAGAACATCGGCGTATGCCAAGATGTGGTGTCTGTGTTGGTATATTGTTCCTTTAGTATGTAATCTTCTTTTTCTCATTATCCACTCTAAAACCAGATTAAACAAAATAGGCGAGAGGGGGTCCCCCTGTCTTAGACCTCTTGTTACCGTAAAGCTAGTTGAAGTATCTCCGTCAATTAGCACTTTGCATTTTGTATTCGACTGCAGGTATCTGAAATTCTTCCATTATACTGTACAATTGTGTCTTATTCACCGTGTCGTAAGCCCGTTTAAAGTCGATAAAAAGCATATGGATCGCCAAATTATGATTATAGCTGTTCTCCATTCTTTGCTTTATGGTGAAAACTTGGTCAGTCGTGGATCTATTCAGTCTAAACCCGGCTTGGTATTCTCCTAAATTTAGTTCGATTGCCTCTTTTAATCTGTTTCTCAAACAGGTTGCCAATACTTTATACATTACATCCAACAGGGCTATGCCTCTATAGTTACTACAAAGAGATCTGTCACCTTTTTTATGCAGCGGATAAATCAGGGACTCCTTCCAGCTCTCAGGCATTTCTTCAGTTTCCCACACCTGTTCTATGATATTATGAATTTGCAGTTGTAATGCTTCACCTCCTACTTTATATATCTCCGCTATGATTCCATTTTCGCCAGGGCTTTTCCTATTTTTCAAATTTTTTATTATTTCTACTATTTCTTCCATTGTTGGTGTGTTTGTGTTTGTTGCCGTATTTATAATTCTGCCTATTCCTATAGTACTAATGTTTTCTTGATTATATTCTTCCTCTTGCCCTGTATTTCCTTCGTTTAATACTTCTCTAAAAATTCCTTATCTCTTTGTTTCTGTAGTTTTTTTCTAAAGTTATCAGCTTTTCCTGCAACATTTTTCTCTTTTTCTCCCTACAAAGTGCCTTAACCTTTTTCCTTTCGTTTAAATATTCACTTTTGTTTTGTTCATTTGGGTTATTGAGTAAATTTAATCTTGCCTTATTTCGTCTTTCAACGGCTTCTTCACATTCTTTATCGAACCATTTCTTTTTATCCCGTCTATATTTTTTACTTTCCATCTCTTTTGATACTTCTTGAATTATTTGTTCGGTTTTCTCTCATTTATCATTTACAGTTTTTAAACTTTTTACTTTATCTATTCTATTTTCTAACTTGCTTTTGTAACGCTTCAGAACTTCTTCTTTCTGTAAAACATCAACATTGATTTTCTTCCTTCTTTTTATTTTTCTTTCACTGTGTGTAGGCATATCTTGCTGTATTTTTATTTCTAGCATAAAATGGTCAGAGTTGGCATCTGCTCCTCTTCGCGTTTTCACGTTTTTTATTATTTTTCTGTGCTTATTTTCGACCAAAACATGGTCAATTTGGTTACACACTCTTCCATTGGGTGCTAGCCACGTTCCTTTATAATTATCTTTTCTTTGAAAGTGTGTGCTCATAATTTGCATTTGTTGTTCTATCGCAAATTGAATTAGCAGTAGTCCATTCTCATTAGATTTTTTATGCTTACTAAAGCCACCTGTTACATACTTATATATTGCTTCATTTCCAACCTGAGCATTTAAGTCGACTATTATCATTTTAATGTCATATCTTGGAATAGAATTTAGTAGGTTTAATAGTTCTTCATATAATTTACTTTTCGTTTCTTCATCTTTGTCATTTGATTCGGCATGTACATTAATAATGCTTATTTTCCTATTTATACCTCTGATTCTTATTTGACATAATCTTTCCGTAACTGGGGTAAAATTAACGACTGCTTCTTTCAAGCTTTTATGTATCATGATACCTGTTTCAAAATATTTCGTTTCCCAACCACTGTAGAAAATTATATAATCTCCTATTTCAGTCATATTATTACCCTTCTGTTTCGTTTCCTGCAATACACCTATATCTACCTCATATTTTTTAAATACCGATACTAAATTTATATATGCCCCTTCTTCGTTTGTGCCCTGCAAATTCCATGATACTATTTTTAGTTTCTTATTCCTATTTAAGTTATTTTCCGTTCGTAGTCCATTGATATGCCGATTCGTTTCCGTATTCTCCATTATTTGGATTTCTATTGCCCGTTTTTTGGAGGTTGTGTTTCTTCCAGGATTCCCAGCGTTTCCAGTTCCTCGTTCCAAAAATACACTTTTTTATCTATTATTAGTTTGTTATGTAATAGTTTGATTTCTTTTCCTTCTGCTTTTTCTTCCTTGGCCTTTTTCCTAAATGGAGCTTGCATTTTCCGCTGTTTTTATGTGTAGTCATTATCAATGAATATTTCCTTACCTTTTAATTTACTTTTGTTTTTCATAATTTCTACTTTATGTTCGAAACAATCTACTTCTGCTAAATTTATTGGTTTAGAATCTCTTTTTTGATTTATTATTGTGGCGGATTTTACTTTGTATGGAACTTTTAATTTATTTTCAAGCAACATATCAACTGCTTCTTTCGGCTTTATTCCTTCCAAATCTAATCCACGAATTATTGTATTTTTCTTTCTGCTTTTTATGTCATTACCCTCTACTTGTTTACTTAATTTTTGTATTTCTTGCCTTAGTACTGTTCTTTCCTCTTGCCATCTGGCCTCTTTTATTTCTAGTTCTTTTTTTAAATTATTAATCGTTTCATTATTTTTATTTATTTCCTTTTTTAGCTCTTTATGGTTCTTATCCATTTTTTCCTCCATATGTTTACAGGATCCAGCAATACCTTTTATCATTTCCTTTAGTTCGTCCATTTCCGCTATATTTGTTGTGTAATACTTGAACGGCCCTTTTCGGAGATCTAAATGTTTTGCGGCTTTTTCTGAAAATGTCTTCGGGTTCGTCTTCTCTTCTTCTTTTTTCAGTAGAGTCACTATGATTTCTAAAATCTTGGCTCATACCTTTTGGGCAAGTGCGGCCCTGTGCCCACTGACCACTGTCCACTAGCGCGCGTGTCACAAAGAAGCAGCTGAGCTGCCTGTCGTGCGTTACCTTGCGCAAGGTCACTTAAGTCACTTTTCGTATACACTTTTGTATACAATGTTTTTAACTAGTTTTTCTTTAAATGTCCCACTGAATCTTTATTCCACACAGTCACTAATGCACTTTTGTCTGTTATACTGAAACTTGTGTTTAAATGCACTCAGTAATTCCTTTGAAAATCGGTTTATTCACTGGAGTTCACTTAAGCACGTGTATTATCACACAGAGCCACATCAATAAATAATTTGAAATAAAAGAAAGTAACCTTGAACGACTCATCAAACGACAGCGGTCGGAAAACTCTAGTAATGAAGTATCTTCTTCGTTATTTTGTCGAAATTCACCCCATTGTAATTTCAAATTTACAGGTAATTTTTCAACTAGTTCTGTCATTAAAAACGGGTTCATTAAATGTGCAGTACATTTTAAATTTCTCACAGTGGCTGTCATATTCGAAACAGTATTATCAAAATTGATTAAACTTTCCAGTTTATTTTCTATGGGACCTTGAATTTTTCTTGCATTGCGTATAAGTTTATTCACTATATACTCTTTTCTTCCAAATCTTCTTTTAAGTGTTTCCATAATTTTATCTAAATTTTCTGGCACATTTAATAAAGCAAGAACACTATCTCTTGCTGCACCTGTAAGACTCTTCTGTAATCTATAAACATTCTCTCTGTTTGACAAATTACAAGCTTCTGTTGATTCTTCAAATTGAGAATAAAATAGCGGCTATTCTAAAGGATCTCCATTAAATTTAGGTAAGTCTTTATTAAAACTCTGTCTAGCCAAAAAGTATTGCAATTTTTTATCAGTTACTTCATTATTATCGGAAGGTTTGGCAGATCTGAAATCAGTTTTCCTTAAATCATTATCTGGTTGAAGACGATTGTTTCTATAATTCTTCACACTTCCAGAATTCTTTAAATCAGGCAACTGGTTAATCCAATCCAACACCATTCCAGATTCTGATTGACAGATACTATCTTTCTGGCTCAATTTTGTGTCAATCACACTTTGTTGTTTCAAGAAGAGTTCTTTTCTTATTAACATTTGTTTTCTTTCGATACTTCTTTTTATAATTTCCTCTTTCGCATCTTCTAATTCTGCTATTTTCTTCGACGCTTCTATTTCCAATTCCATTTTCTGAAACGTTTTCCTCGAAGATGAACTTCTCATATCTTCATTATTTTCATCAGATTTGCTTTCTGTTCTGTGCTTCCTCTCACCATAATTCATATCGAAATCAAAATATTTCTTAGGTAGCACTCCTTTCGTAATTCTTTGTGAACGACGAACTGGTTCCGATGTCATTATTTATAAATTCTTAAAATGGAATAGTATTTCCAAAGCGTGTTCTTGTTGCTCGAAGGACCAAAATGTTCTTAATTTCAGAATAAACTATAGTTTTAGTTTTATGTCAAGTTTTATTATTGTCAAAATTTACAACATATCAATTCTTGTTTTTAAAATGTTTGTTAACTAGATTCTATTGTGATATAATTCCTAACAGTCGTCATGTTCCTTTATCGGGAGATTTTTATGGAAATCTTACAGACGAAATTTTGTCAGATGCGCGAGTTGAATACGCAAATACTTTAACAGACTTAAAAGATGTTTTTGCTCGAGTTCAGAGTAGTATTCATAAAGACTATCTACGGAATGCAAAATCTTATAATATGCGCAAAAGACCGCTAGAATTTTATGTGGGCGATGTTGTCTGGAAGAGAAACTATGTCTTGTCTGCCGGTATGCAACATTTTTCTTCAAAGCTAGCTCCTCGGTTTATTGAGTGTCGAGTCAAAAGGAAACTTTCGTCCATAACTTACCAATTGGAGGATCTTCATGGAACTGACTTAGGTATTTGGCACATTAAAGATTTGAAACCTAATAAACAGGACGAGCCGAATGATTCTTCTGCTGAATCAGATTAAATTTTTTGACCTCAAGTCAAAACATTTTTTATTGGGTGGAAGGGTAGTGTAACATTTCATTTTTTGTACCTTATGATTTTGTCTTACTTTAAATTAAAGTTTTGTTTTGTTTCTAAAAGTTTGACGACCGCTGTCGTTTGATGAGTCGTTCAAGGTTACTTTCTTTTATTTCAAATTATTTATTGATGTGGCTCTGTGTGATAATACACGTGCTTAAGTGAACTCCAGTGAATAAACCGATTTTCAAAGGAATTACTGAGTGCATTTAAACACAAGTTTCAGTATAACAGACAAAAGTGCATTAGTGACTGTGTGGAATAAAGATTCAGTGGGACATTTAAAGAAAAACTAGTTAAAAACATTGTATACAAAAGTGTATACGAAAAGTGACTTAAGTGACCTTGCGCAAGGTAACGCACGACAGGCAGCTCAGCTGAAATTAAGAACATTTTGGTCCTTCGAGCAACAAGAACACGCTTTGGAAATACTATTCCATTTTAAGAATTTATAAATAATGACATCGGAACCAGTTCGTCGTTCACAAAGAATTACGAAAGGAGTACTACCTAAGAAATATTTTGATTTCGATATGAATTATGGTGAGAGGAAGCACAGAACAGAAAGCAAATCTGATGAAAATAATGAAGATATGAGAAGTTCATCTTCGAGGAAAACGTTTCAGAAAATGGAATTGGAAATAGAAGCGTCGAAGAAAATAGCAGAATTAGAAGATGCGAAAGAGGAAATTATAAAAAGAAGTATCGAAAGAAAACAAATGTTAATAAGAAAAGAACTCTTCTTGAAACAACAAAGTGTGATTGACACAAAATTGAGCCAGAAAGATAGTATCTGTCAATCAGAATCTGGAATGGTGTTGGATTGGATTAACCAGTTGCCTGATTTAAAGAATTCTGGAAGTGTGAAGAATTATAGAAACAATCGTCTTCAACCAGATAATGATTTAAGGAAAACTGATTTCAGATCTGCCAAACCTTCCGATAATAATGAAGTAACTGATAAAAAATTGCAATACTTTTTGGCTAGACAGAGTTTTAATAAAGACTTACCTAAATTTAATGGAGATCCTTTAGAATAGCCGCTATTTTATTCTCAATTTGAAGAATCAACAGAAGCTTGTAATTTGTCAAACAGAGAGAATGTTTATAGATTACAGAAGAGTCTTACAGGTGCAGCAAGAGATAGTGTTCTTGCTTTATTAAATGTGCCAGAAAATTTAGATAAAATTATGGAAACACTTAAAAGAAGATTTGGAAGAAAAGAGTATATAGTGAATAAACTTATACGCAATGCAAGAAAAATTCAAGGTCCCATAGAAAATAAACTGGAAAGTTTAATCAATTTTGATAATACTGTTTCGAATATGACAGCCACTGTGAGAAATTTAAAATGTACTGCACATTTAATGAACCCGTTTTTAATGACAGAACTAGTTGAAAAATTACCTGTAAATTTGAAATTACAATGGGGTGAATTTCGACAAAATAACGAAGAAGATACTTCATTACTAGAGTTTTCCGATTGGTTAGAAAAAAAAGCGGAGTTTTGTAGTATCACAGCAGTTCTATGATAGTGATAAAATGCGAAAAAGAAGCGAAAGTGTTTTGTCAGTCGAAATGAAAAAAGTAGAAATTTGTAAGCTTTGCAAGAAAGAAGACCACAACATAGCGAAATGTGAAAACTTTTTAAAAGAAACTGTAGAGAATCGATGGAAACTGGTAACAAGTTTGAAATTATGCTTTGTATGTTTGAAAAGTGGTCATCAAAGTTCTAAATGTTTCAAGAAAAATCAAATCTGTAAAGTAAATGGCTGCAACAAGACCCACAATTACTTGCTACATAAAGAATTTACGAAAAAAGAACCGAAGAAGTTGGAAGAAGTTTTACAAGTAGTTGAAAAAACCGAAGTATTACTTCGAATTCTTCCTGTCAGAATATATGGTGCGAATAAAAACATTTCAACGTACGCTCTTCTTGATGATGGTTCCACAGTGTCATTAATGGAGACAGCACTTGCTAAACAATTAGGTCTAGATGGGCAAGCATCAGAATTATGTTTAAGGTGGACAAATGATACTACTCTGATAGAAGAAGAATCAAAGAAAATTACCGTTATAATTTCTGGTGAAAAGGAAAACATGAAGCCGTATGAAATGAGAAACGTTAGAACTGTCAGAGGCTTATCTTTACCAAGTCAGTCGGTTGATGTCAAGAAACTTATCAAAAAATTTCCTTACCTTACAAATTCAAATATACATTCATACGAAGATGTCAAGCCAAGAATATTAATTGGTCAAGACAATTGGGCGATGATTATACCAAGAGAAATAGTACAACGTCGTGATTATGAACCAGTAGCGTCAAAGACTAGACTTGGATGGACAGTACATGGGAAAATAACAGGTGATATGAAGAATAATCAAGATTTTTCGTTACATATTTGTAACCAACTGGAGGAAGAAGAAGTTTTGTTAGATGATTTGGTAAGAGAAAGTTTCAAACTAGATGCACTAGGTATCACGAAAACAGAGAAATTTGAAACAACAGAAGAAATACACGCTAGAAAGATTATTGAAGAAACAACTTCAAGAATTTCTGAAAATCGCTGGCAGACAGGTCTTCTATGGAAAAAATATGTTGAAACCCTACCAGATAGTAAAACAACAGCACTTCTTCGATTACAATGTATGGAACGAAAAATCAAGAAAGATTTAAAATTTGCTGAAGCATATTGTAAGAAAATTGAAGAATTTGTGGCTAAGGGTTATGCCCGAAAACTAAACAGAGAAGAAGCAAATGAAAAGCATTCCAAAACATGGTATCTCCCACACTTTGCAGTATTTAACTCTTAAAACCTGGTAAACTGCGATTTGTATTCGATGCATCCGCAAAATCTAATGGAATGTCTTTAAATGATGCATTGTTGAAAGGTCCAGAATTACTGAATTCACTATTTGGAATATTGATGAAATTTAGACAAAGAAGAATTGCCTTTGGAGGAGACATAAAAGAAATGTTTCCACAAGTGAAAATAATAACAAGAGACCAGACAGCTCAATGTTTTTTATGGCGAAACAACAACCCTGTAATTGAACCAAATGTTTACATGATGACGTCAATGATATTTGGAGCAATTTGTTCACCATGTTCAGCCCAAGAAGTTAAAAATCGAAATGCTAAAGAATTTGAAGATGAATTCCCACAAGCTGTTGAAGCGATCATCAATAAACATTATATGGACGACTATCTAGATAGTTGTGACACAGAAGAAGAAGCCATTCAATTGATCAGGGATGTTATAGAAGTACACAGAAGAGGAGGTTTTCAAATGTGCAATTGGTTTTGCACTTCTGAAAAAGTCTTGAAAATGATTCCAAATGAACTACGGTCAAAATCAATAATAGAAATGAATACAAATAACGAATGTGTCACGGAACGTGTTTTGGGATTATGGTGGGACCTAAAGAATGCTAATTTTACTTTCAAAGTAAAGATGAATGAAGATATTTTTACAAACAAAAAAATACCGACAAAAAGAGAAGTTCTTCGAATAACAATGATGATTTTCGACCCATTTGGATTCGTAGCAAATTTTGTAATCTTCGGAAAAATCATAATACAAGATATTTGGAGATCGGGTATAAAATGGGACGATCAAATACCTATCGGTTTGACTAAAAGATGGTGGTTGTGGATCAAAGAATTGAGACACATTTCGGAATTGAAAATCCCAAGAAATTATTCAAGATGGTTTACTATCTCTCAAAATCTGCATATTTTCTGTGACGCAAGTGAACGAGCCTTTGCTTTAGTCGCTTATTTTAGGATTGAACACAACAATGAAATACATACTGCCTTTGTTGCAGCGAAAACAAGAGTAGCTCCTATGAAACCTATGTCTATACCGAGATTAGAACTTCAAGCCGCTTTAATTGGTAGCAGATTATGTAAAACAATCAAACAAAATCATGACGTTAATATCAAAGAAACGTATTTGTGGAGTGATTCAAAAACTGTCTTGTTATGGTTGAAGACTACGGACAAGAGGTTTAAACAATTTGTTGGTCATCGAATAGGTGAAATACAAGAGACAACAAAGGTCGACGAATGGAGATGGATACCATCGGAAGAAAATGTGGCAGATGAGGCGACAAAATGGTCTAATACGACATCATTAAGAAACAATCGCAGATGGTTGAATGGACCAGAATTTTTAAAATTTCCAGAAGAAATCGGTTGGATTTAAAAATGAGAAAGTAGATGAAACTGAACTAAACGGAGAATTAAAAGAAATTACATACTCCGAGTGGTGTCAAGTACACGTAGAGTTTCAAGAATCATTTGTCTTGCCGGACATTCAGAGATTTTCAAATTATAATCGTCTAATTAGAGCAACTGCATGGATGTTACGATTTTTAAAGATATGTCTAGCTAAGATAAACAAAGGAATGAAAATTCAAGAAAAAGTACCGACTGCAGAAGAGATGAACAAAGCTGAACTTTTATGACACAACGAGAAGTATATTTAAAAGAAATTTACCTACTGAAGAGTCACGAATATGTCAACAAAAAAAGCCCTTTGTACAAGTTAACTCCTAATTTAGAAGACGGAATCATTAGAATAAAGGGGCGAATAGAAAACTCTACTGAAGTTAATATTGATACAAAACGGCCAATAATCTGATTAAAAATTATCATGAAAAGTTTTATCATTTTGGACAGATTTACATTATAAACGAAATAAGACAGAAATTTTGGATCCCGAAATTGAGACAAATGGTGAAGAAAATATGTCATTCTTGCTTAGTATGTGCGCGAGCAAAAATCAAACCCATACCTCCTCAAATGGGACAGTTACCGAATGTACGCTTAACGTCAAGAATACGACCTTTTTCATTTGTTGGCGTTGATAATTTTGGACCAATGCTTGTAACTATTGGCAGACGTCATGAAAAACGTTACGGCGTGTTGTTTACCTGCTTAACTGTTAGAGCGGTACACATAGAATTAACAGAAAACTTAACTACAGACAATTTCATTATGACATTACGTAGATTCATCGCACGAAGAGGTTATCCAAAGGAAATTTGGTCCGATAATGGTACAAATTTTGTCGGTGCGGAGAGGGAATTGAAGGATTGTATTAAGAAACTTGATCAAACCAAAATTGCTGATGAATGTTCCATCAAGAAAATATTATGGAAATTTATTCCACCTGGAGCACCACATATGGGAGGTTGCTGGGAACGCCTCATCAGATCGGTAAAGAAATGTTTACAGGTAGTTTTGAAAGAACAAAAACCCAAACAAGAAACATTATTCACGTTTCTATGCGAGATAGAAAGTTGTCTCAACTGTAGACCTCTAGGAAAAGTTTCAATCGACCCTTTAGATGAAAAGACTTTGACTCCAAATCATTTCCTACTGGAAATGTCCTCAACTCATAATCAAAATTTTACAAATTATGATGAAAATATAAACCTTAGAAAACAATGGAGAATAGCTCAGAAATTAGCAGATAACTTCTGGCGAAGATGGGTGAAAAAATATATCCCCACATTGGTAAACGCAACCAAATGGTTTCGAGTGAGTAACCCAATCAAGATCAATGATTTGGTTATTATTTTTGATGAAAATTCTCCTCGAAATTCCTGGTTGCGGGGACGAGTGACCGAAATCTACCCTAGGAGAGATGGTGTTACCCGAACAGTTAAAGTTTCAACAAAAAATGGTGCCTACACAAGACCAGTACATAAAATCTGCGAATTGGTTACTGGCGACAACGGAAGGAAACATACTTTGTGGAAGGTGGAGAATGGTAGGAATTATATCAAAATAGAATCTAGTTAACAAACATTTTAAAAACAAGAATTTATATGTTGTAAATTTTGAAAATAATAAAACTTGACATAAAACTAAAACTATAGTTTATTCTGAAATTAAGAACAACGACCAAAATTGAAAAATGCTGGACTATAGCCCGTAACTTCGTGAACAGAAGTGCGTATTGCCTGAGCAATTTGAGGAAGGTTTTGGTCCCAAGTCCGCTGATTATCAGTGAGATATGACCGAATAGCAGTCTTGACCGTGCGGTTAGATCTTGCCACAAAATTCACTTGAGGGTGAAACTTTGCGTTGTACCACAATTTAGGTACAGAATATTTACGAAGAAACTCTATTGCTAGTAAACTGAGTTCCATTGTCAACCATGACAATTTGGGGAACACCAAACAATAAAAACACGTTTTCTTCCAGCAACTTCACAATTTTCGGAGCGGTAGCTTGCCGAAGAGGAAACAAAAGAAGGTATTTACTAAACCAATCGCAGACAGCTAAAATATACTGATTGCCAGCAGAAGACGTAGGCAAAGGGCCCATTAAATCAATGGATATGCACTGCCATGGAAACTTGATTTTCTTCTCCGCGCCATAAAATCCTCGCGGGCCAAACGTACAAGCCTTTTGAGTTGCACAAATGCGACAATTGCGTACGTACTTCACCACGTCCTGACGCAAATGAGGCCAATAATACTCTGCAGCGATACGATTCATAGTTTTCTAGACGCCTAGATGCGCAGCAGTGGTTTCGTCATGACAAGATTGCAAAATTTCTTTACGACACTCAGTGGGTACAACAATTTTCCACGGAGACAAATTTAAAGGTAAAAAAGATTCAGAGTCAAAATGTTTGAAAATTAAATTATTTTCAACCCGGAAATCAGGATATTGGTCAGGATTAGCCAAAATCTTTTCTCGTAAATTACAATACCATTTATCTTTAGTGCCTGAGTAGGCTTCGAGAGCAGCTACTTCAAGAGGGGCACGAGAAAGAGCATCTGGGACGAAAAGTAATTTACCAGCACGATGAATAAGCTCAAAATCAAATTGCTGTAGCTGAACAGCCCAGCGAGCTAGTCGACCAACTGGATTCTGCATACGCATCAACCAAAGTAAGGAGTAATGATCCGTAATAATAGAAAAGTGAACACCATCAATGTATGGTCGAAATTTTTGAACAGCAAAGACTACAGCGAGGCATTTTCGTTCAGTAGTGGAATAATTCCGTTCGGATTTATTCAAGGTACGGCTAATGTAAGCAATGGCATGCTCTGAGTCAGGTTCATCTTCAGACTGAGCTAACACAGCACCGATTCCATAGTTTGAAGCATCAGTGTAAATTTTAAAAGGCTTCGAAAAGTCAGGACTAGCAAGTACAGGGGAGTTAACCAACAAGAATTTCAACTCGTTAAAAGCTTTTTCAGCGGAATCATTCCACTCAATGACGTTTTTCTTTCGCTTTCCTTTAATAAGCTCGGTAAGCGGTGCAGAAAGACAAGCGACAACCTCAGTTACAGTTTCAGGACGAGAAAATTTGGTTATGGCTTCGACTTTTTCAGGATCTGTACGAAGACCATCCTTGTCTACAATATAACCCAAGTACTTCAAAGAGGACAGACAAAACTCGCACTTTTTGGCATTAACCGTGAGACCCGCGGCTTCTAGCCGACGGTGAACTTCTGACAAAATTTCTACGTGTTTGTCAAAGGAAGAAGTGACAATAATTATATCGTCCAAATAAACAAAAGCGTATGGTTCTAGCTCAGGGCCAAATATACGATCCATCAAACGCTGTTGCGTCTGAGGCGCGTTACACAAGCCAAAAGGTAATCTAACAAATTCAAAAAGACCTCTACCAGGGACAGTGAAAGCAGTTTTCTCACAAGAATTCTTTTCAAGTGGGATTTGCCAAAAAGCACTTTTTAGGTCAACGGAACTAATATATTTAGCATCTCTAAGCTTATCTAAAATTGACGAAACGAACGGTAAAGGATAAGCGTCTTTTTTGGTTATGGAGCTTAACTTACGACCATCAAAACAAAGTCTAATCTCGCCAGAAGGTTTAGTTACTAAAAGAACGGGACTACTCCAAGGGCTATTGGAAGCACGAACGACACCTAAAGAAAGCATTCGATCCAACTCTTGATTAAGTTGTTTCAAACGAACGGGAGATAGTGGAAAATGACGTTGTTTAATGGGTAACGCGTCCCCAGTGTCAATTATATGTTCAACTAGATGAGTCCTACCTAAAGGTTTATCACCTAAAGAATTAAATTTATCAATAACAACTTGTAATTGTTGCTGTTGGTGAAAATCAAGATACGATCTCGATTCAACAACAGAAATCTCAGGGCGTTTAGTCGTGAACCAATGATCTAAAGTAAAGTCAAGTTTCAAACCGGCTATTCTACAAAAATCAACTCCCAAAATCAAAGAATGTCTAACCGAGGGAACAACTAAAACTTCCAGTTTGTACACAACATTATCAAACTCTAAACACAAAATCAAGCTACCGAGGACGCGATGGGTATTCCCATCAGCAGTACTTACGAAACTATCTGCAGTACGAAGATTTTGCAACTCTTCTCTTCTCTCTCGGCAGGTAACAATGATAAACATCTACGTCCTAAAATCGACCTAGTAGCACCAGTATCTAATAAACAACTGACAATTCGACCCGAAAATCGAGTAGAGATAAATGGTCGAGGATCACCACAAGAAACGGAAAATAAAGGTGCTATTTCGTCAGTAGCATGAAATTTTGCTACTTTATTAAGCCACTCGGCCCAGGAATGGGATTCTGAATGTGGGTCAGCGTTGATGAGGTTTCTACTCGGACCGCTGACTTTCCGACACCTCGAAACTCGTTTTTTGGCTGACAGGAAGGACACCTAGTGGAAACAAAACCTGACTTGCCACAACGATAACAGAAAACATTTCTCTTCTGCTTGCACTCACGGTACGTGTGGTTGGGCTGCTTACAATTCCAACACGTAAGGGTAGGCGATCGGTTAACAGGAGTTGTCTGTAATTCGGACACCTGTTGCCTAGATCTAGAGCTAGGAGAAGGGAGAACATAACTAAGGTCGGGTTCCAACAAAGAAGAATTTTTCGGTGGTGGACCTCGATAGTTTGCGACGTTAGTCTCCGTATCTTCAACACGCTTGCAGACCAATGTTTTCTTTTAGCTAAAATATGATGAAGAATTATAAAATTCGGGCGCGGAAGAAAAAATTTATATGATTTTTTTACAAAAAGAAAGTCAGATTTTACCTAATCTTGATGCATACGTTGTATATTGTAAGCTATATGGGCTGAATTCTAGAATACCTACCACAATTGAAATACAATTTTCTTGTTGAAATGTTTTCTTCTAGCTAATATATGATAAAGAATTATAAAATTCGTGCGCGGAAGCAAATATTTATATGATTTTTTACAAAAACAATGTCAGATTCTACCTATTCTTGAAATGGATAATTTTGTTAAAACATTCATATTCATGCTTTAGGATCTATACTATGGATTGTTTTAAGCATTAGACATGTAAAAGTGACCAAAACGTGGCACCAATCAGATAAGAAACATTCAATTTTCGGGTGTCATTTTATTGAATACGTTGTATATTGTAAGCTACATGGGCTGGATTCTAGAATACGTACCACACTTGAAATAGCAATTTTCTTTTCGCAATTTTTTCATTTAGCTAAAATATGATGAACAATTATAAAACTCGGGCGCGGAAGCAAATATTTATATGATTTTTTATAAAAATAAAGTCAGATTTTACCTACTCTTGATGAATACATTGTATATTGTAAGCTACATGGGCTGGATTCTAGAATACCTACCACACTTGAAATAGCAATTTTCTTGTTGCAATGTTTTCTTGAAGCTAAAATATGATGAAGAATTATAAATTGCGGGCACGGAAGCAAATATTTATATGATATATTACAAAAATAAAGTCAGATTTTACCTCTTCTTGAAATGGATATTTTTGTTAAAACATTCATATTCATGCTTTAGGATCTATACTATGATGGTTTTAAGCATTGGAAATGCAAAAGTGACGAAAACGTGGTACTAATCAGATAATTAACATTAAATTTTCGGGAGTTATTTTAATGAATATGTTGTATATTGTAAGCTGCATGGGTTGGACTCTAGAATACCTACCACACTTGAAATAGCAATTTTCTTGTTGCAATGTTTTCTTTTAGCTAAAATATGATAAAAAATTATCAATTTGGGCGTGGAAGCAAATATTTATATGATTTTTTACAAAAAAAAAGTCAGATTTTACCTTTTCTTGATGAATACGTTGTATATTGCAAGCTACATGGGCTGGATTCTAGAATACCTACCACTGTTGAAATAGCAACTTTCTTGTTGCAATGTTTTCTTTTAGCTAAAATATGATGAAGAATTATAAATTGCGGGCGCGGAAGCAAATATTTATATGATTTTTTTACAAAAATAAAGTCAGATTTTACCTATTCTTGATGAATACGTTGTATATTGTAAGCTACATGGACTGGATTCTAGAATACCTACCACAAATGAAATATCAACTTTCTTGTTGCAATGTTTTCTTTTAGCTAAAATATGATGAAAAATTATAAAATTCGGGAACGGAAGCATATATTTATATGATTTTATACAAAAATAAAGTCAGATTTTATCTATTCTTGAAATGGATATTTTTGTTAAAACATTCATATTCATGCTTTAGGATCTATACTATGGATAATTTTAGCATTGGGCATGCAAAAGTGACCAGAACATGGTACCAATCAGACAATAAACATTAAATATTCGGGTGTCTTTTTAATGAATACGTTGTATATTGTAAGCTACATGGGCAGGATTCTACAATACCTACCACACTTGAATTTTCTTGTTGCAATGTTTTGTTTTAGCTAAAATATGATGAAAAATTATAAAATTTGGGACCGGAAGCAAATATTTATATGATTTTTTACAAAAATAAAGTCAGATTTTACCTTTTCTTGATGATTACGTTGTATATTATAAGCTACATGAGCTGGATTCTAGAATACCTACCACAGTTGAAATAGCAACTTTCTTGTTGAAATGTTTTCTTTTAGCTAAAATATGATAAAGAATTATAAAATTCGGGCGCGTAAGCAAATATTTATATGATTTTTTTACAAAAATAAAGTCAGATTTTACCTATTCTTGATGCATACGTTGTATATTGTAAGCTACATGGGCTGGATTCTAGAATACCTACCACACTTGAAATAGCAATTTTCTTGTTGCAATGTTTTCTTTTAGCTAAAATATGATGAAAAATTATAAAATTCGGGAACGGAAGCATATATTTATATGATTTTATACAAAAATAAAGTCAGATTTTACCTTTTCTTGATAAATACTTTGTATTTTGTAAGCTACATGGGCTGGATTCTAGAATACTTACCAAACTTGAAATAGCAATTTTCTTCTTGCAATGTTTTCTTTTAGCTAAAATATAATGAAGAATTATAAAATTCGGGCGCGGAAGCAAATATTTATATGATTTTTACAAAAATTAGGCCTGATTTTACCTACTCTTGATAAATACGTTGTATATTGTAAGCTGAAAGGGCTGGATTCTAGAATACCTACCACACTTAAAATAGCAATTTTCTTGTTTCAATGTTTGCTTTTAGCTAAATATGATGAAGAATTATAAATTTCGGGCGCGGAAGCAAATATTAATATGAATTTTTACAAAAATAAAGTCAGATTTTACCTCTTTTTGAAATGGATATTTTTGTTAAAACATTCATATTCATGATTTAGGATCTATACTATGGATGGTTTTAAGCATTGAACATGCAAAAGTGACCAAAACGTGGTACCAATCAGATAATTAACATTAAATTTTCAAGTGTCATTATAATGAATACGTTGTATATTGTAAGCTACATGGGCTGGACTCTAGAATACCTACCACACTTGAAATAGCAATTTTTTTGTTGCAATGTTTTCTTTTAGCTAAAATATGAGGAAAAATGTTAAAATTCGGGCGCGGAAGCAAATATTTATATGATTTATTACAAAAATAAAGTCAGATTTTACCTATTCTTGGCGAATACGTTGTATATTGTAAGCTAAATGGGTTGGATTCTAGAATACCTACCACAATTGAAATAGCAAATTTTCTTGTTGCAATGTTTTCTTTTAGCTAAAATATGATGAAGAATTATAAAATTCGGGCGCGCAACCTAATATTTATATGATTTTTTACAAAAATAAAGTCAGATTTTATCTATTCTTGAAATGGATATTTTTGTTAAAACATTCATATTCATGCTTTAGGATCTATACTATGGATAATTTTAGCATTGGGCATGCAAAAGTGACCAGAACATGGCACCAATCAGACAATAAACATTAAACATTCGGGTGTCATGTTAATGAATACGTTGTATATTGTAAGCTACATGGGCAGAATTCTAGAATACCTACCACACTTGAAATAGCAATTTTCTTGTTGCTATGTTTTGTTTTAGCTAAAATATGATGAAAAATTATAAAATTCGGGCCCGGAAGCAAATAATTATATGATTTTTTACAAAAATAAAGTCAGATTTTACCTTTTCTTGATGATTACGTTGTATATTGTAAGCTACATGAGCTGGATTCTAGAATACCTACCACAGTTGAAATAGCAACTTTCTTTTTGCAATGTTTTCTTTTAGCTAAAATATAATAAAAAAATTAAAAAAATTGGCCGCGGAAGCAAATATTTATATGATTTTTTACAAAAATATAGTCAGATGTTATTTATCCTTGATGAATACGTTATATATTGTAAGCTACATGAGCTGGATTCTAGAATACCAACCACACTTGAAATAGCAATTTTCTTGTTGCAATGCTTTCTTTTAGCTAAAATATAATGAAAAATTAAAAAATTCGGGCACGGAAGCAAATATTTATATGATTTTTTTACAAAAATAAAGTCAGATTTTACCTTTTCTTGATGATTACGTTGTATATCGTAAGCTACATGGGCTGGATTCTAGAATACCTACCACACTTGAAATAGCAACTTTCTTGTTGCAATGTTTTCGTTTAGCTAAAATATGATGAAGAATTATAAAATTCGGGCGCGGAAGCAAATATTTATATGATTTTTTATAAAAATAAAGTCAGATATTACCTTTTCTTGATGAATACGTTGTATATTGTAAGCTACATGGGCTAGATTCAAGAATACCTACCACACTTGAAATAGCAATTTTCTTGTTGCAATGTTTTCTCTTAGCTAAAATATGATGAAGAATTATAAAATTTGGGCGCGGAAGCAAATATTTATATGATTTTTTACAAAAATAAAGTCAGATTTTACCTATTCTTGAAGTGGATATGTTTGTTAAAACATTCATAATCATGCTTTAGGATATATACTATGGATAATTTTTGCATTAAACATACAAAAGTAACCAAAACGTGGTACTAATCAGATAATAAACATTCAATTTTTGGGTATGTCATGAATGAATACGTTGTATATTGTAAGCTACATGGGCTAGATTCTAGAATACCTACCACACTTAAAATAGCAATTTTCTTCTTGCAATGTTTTCTTTTAGCTAAAATATAAAGAAGAATTATATAATTCGGGCGCGGAAGCAAATATTTGTATGATTTGTTACAAAAATAAAGTCAGATTTTACCTACTCTTGATGAATACATTGTATATTGTAAGCTACATGGGCTGGATTCTAGAATACCTACCACACTTGAAATAGCAATTTTCTTGTTGCAATGTTTTCTTGAAGCTAAAATATGATGAAGAATTATAAATTGCGGACACGGAAGCAAATATTTATATGATTTTTTACAAAAATAAAGTCAGATTTCACCTCTTCTTGAAATGGATATTTTTGTTAAAACATTTATATTCATGCTTTAGGATCTATACTATGGATAATTTTAGCATTAGACATGCAAAAGTGACGAAAACGTGGTACCAGTCAGATAATTAACATGAAATTTTCAGTTGTCATTTTAATAAATACTTTGTATATTGTAAGCTGCATGAGTTGGACTCTAGAATACGTACCACAATTGAAATAGCAATTTTCTTGTTGCAATGTTTTCTTTTAGCTAAAATATGATGAAAAATTATCAAATTCGGGCGGGGAAGCAAATATTTATATGATTTTTTACAAAAAAAGTCAGATTTTACCTATTCTTGATGAATACGTTGTATATTGTAAGCTGTATGGTCTGGATTCTAGAATACCTACCACACTTGAAATAGCAACTCTCGTGTTGCAATGTTTTCTTTGAGCTAGAATAAGATGAAGAATTATAAAATTCGGGCGCGGAAGCAAATATTTGTATGATTTTTTACTAAAATAAAGTCAGATTTTACCTATTCTTGATGAATACGTTGTATATTGTAAGCTACATGGGCTGGATTCTAAAATACCATCCATACTTGAAGTAGCAATTATCTTGTTGCAATGTTTTTTTTTTTTTTAGCTAAAATATGATGAAAAATTATAATATTCAGGCGCGGACGCTAATTTTTATATAATTTTTTACAAAAATATAGTCAGATTTTACCTATTTTTGATGAATACGTTGTATATTGTAAACTACATGGGCTGGGTTCTAGAATACCTACCACACTTGATATAGCAATTTTCTTTTTGCAATGTTTTGCTTTAGCTAATATATGATAAAGAATTATAATATTCGGGCGCAGTTGCAAATATTTATATGATTTTTACAAAAATAAAAACAGATTTTACCTATACTTGATGAATACGTTGTATATTATAAGCTACATGGGTTGTATTCTAGAACAACTACCACAGTTGAAATAGCAATTTCCTTGTTGCAATGTTTTCTTTTAGCTAAAATATGATGAAGAATTATAAAATTCGAGCGCGGAAGCAAATATTTATATGATATTTTACAAAAATTAATTCAGATTATACCTATTCCTGAAATGGATATTTTTGTTAAAACATTCATATTCATAGTTTAGGATTTATACTATGGATGGTTTTTAGCATTGGACATGCAAAAGTGACCAAAACGTGGTACCAATCAGATAATAAACATTCAATTTTCGAGTGTCATTTTAATGAATACGTTGTATATTGTTAGTTACATGGGCTGTATTCTAGAATACCTACTACACTTGAAATAGCAATTTTGTTGTTGTAATGTTTTCTTTAAGCTAAAATATAAAAAAAAATTAAAAAATTCGGGCGCGGAAGCAAATATTTATATGATTTTTTACGAAAATACAGTCTGATTTTACATATTCTTGAAATGGATATTTTTGTTATAACATTCATAATCATGCTTTAGGATCTATACTATGGATAATTTTAGCATTAGACATGCAAAAGTGACCAAAACGTGGTACCAATCAGATAATAAACATTCAATTTTCGGGTGTCATTTTAATGAATACGTTGTATATTGTAAGCTGCATGGGCTGGATTCAAGAATACCTATCACACTTGAAATAGCAACTTTCTTCTTGCAATGTTTTCTTTTAGCTAATATACGATAAAAAATTATAAAATTCGGCCGCGGAAGCTAATATTTATATGATTTTTAACAAAAATAAAGTCAGATTTTACCTATTCTTTAAATGGATATTTTTGTTAAAACATTCATATTTATGCTTCAGGTTCTATACCATGGAAGTTTTTAAGCATTGGACATGCAAAAGGGACCAAAACGTGGTACCAATCAGATAATAAACATTCAATTTTCGGGTGTCATTTTAATGAATACGTTGTATATTGTAAGCTAAATGGGCTGTAGTCTACAATACCTACCACACTTGAAATAGCAATTTTCTTGTTGCAATGTTTTTTTTAGCTAAAATATGATGAAAAATTATAAAATTTGGGCGCGGAAGCATATATTTATATGTTATTTTACAAAAATAGAATCCAGCCCATGTAGCTTACAATATACAACGTATTCATTAAAACGACACGCGAAAATCTAATGTTTATTATCTGATTGGTACCACGTTTTGATCCCTTTTGCATGTCCAATGTTTAAAACCATCCATAGTATAGATCCTAAAGCATGAATATGAATGTTTAAACAATATTATCTATTTCAAAAATAGGTAAAATCTGACTTTATTTTTGTAAAAAATCATATAAATATTTGCTTCCGCGCCCGAATTTATAATTTTCATTATATTTTAGCTACAAAAAAACACTGCAACAAAAAAATTGCTATTTCAAGTGTGGTAGGTTTTCTAGAATCCAGCCAATGTAGCTTAGAATATACAACGTATTCATCAAGAAAAGGTAAAATCTGACTTTATTTTTGTAAAAAATTATATAATTATTTGCTTTCACGCCCTAATTTCATAATTCTTCATCATATTTTAGCTAAAAGAAAACATTGCAACAAGAAAATTGCTATTTTAAGTGTGGTAGGAATTCTAGAATCCAGCCCATGTAGCTTACAATATACAACGTATACATTAAAATGACAGCCAAAAATTAAAAGTGTTTTATCTGATAGGTAACACGTTTTGGTCACTTTTGTATGTCCAATGCTTAAAACCATCCATAGTATAGATCCTATAATATATTATAATTCTTCATCATATTTTAGCTAAAAGAAAACATTACAGGAAGAAAGTTGCTATTTCAAGTGTGGTAGGTATTCTAGAATCCAGCCCATGTAGCTTACAATATACAACGTATTCATCAATGACACACCTAAAAATTGAATATTTTTTATCTGATTGGTACCGCGTTTTGGTCACTTTTGTATTTCCAATGCTAAAAATCATCCATAATATAGATCCTATAATATATTATAATTATTCATCATATTTTAGCTAAAAGAAAACATTGCAAGAAGAAAATTGCTATTTCAATTGTGGTAGGTATTCTAGAATCTAAATATTTATTATCTGATTGGTACCACGTTTTGGTCACTTTTGTATGCCTGATGCAAAAATTATCCATAGTATAGATCCTAAAGCATGAATATGAATGTTTTAACAAAAATATCCATTTCTAGAATAGGTAAAATCTGACGTTATTTATGTAAAATATCATATAAATATTTTCTTCCCCCCCGAATTTATAATTTTTCATTATATTTTAGCTATAAGAAAACACTGCAACAAAAAATTGCTATTTCAAGTGTGGTAGGTATTCTAGAATCCAGCCCATGTAGCTTACAATATACAACGTATTTATTAAAATGGCAGCCGAAAATTGAATGTTTATTATCTGATTGGTACCTCGATTTGGTCACTTTTGCATGTCCAATGCTTAAAACCATCTATAGTATAGATCCTGAAGCATGAATATGAATGTTTTAACAAAAATATCCATTTCAAGAATAGGTAAATTTTGACTTTGTTTTTGTAAAAAATCATATAAATAATTTCTTTCCGCGTCCGAATTTTATAATTCTTCATCATATTTTTGCTAAAAGAAATCATTGCAACAAGAAAATTGCTATTTCAAGTGTGGTAGGAATTCTAGAATCCAGCCCATGTAGGTTACAATATACATCGTATTCATCAAGAAAAGGTAAAATCTGATTTTATTTTTGTAAAAAATCATATAAATATTTGCTTCCGCGCCCAAATTTTATAATAATTTCATTATATTTTAGCTAAAAGAAAACATTGCAACAAGAAAATTGCTATTTCAAGTGTGGTAGGTATACTAGAATCCAGCCCATGTAGCTTACAATATACAACGTATTCATTAAAATGACACCAGAAAATTGAATGTTTATTATCTGATTGGTACCTCGTTTTGGTCACTTTTGCATGTCCAATGCTTAAAACCATCTATAGTATAGATCCTGAAGCATGAATATGAATGTTTTAACAAAAATATCCATTTGAAGAATAGGTAAAATCTGACTTTATTTTTGTAAAAAATCATATAAATATTTGCTTCCGCGCCCGAATTTTATAATTCTTAATCATATTTTAGCTAAAAGAAAACATTACAACAAGAAAATTGCTATTTCAAGTGTTGTAGGTATTCTAGAATCTAAATATTTATTATCTGATTGGTACCACGTTTTGGTCACTTTTGTATGCCTGATGCAAAAATTATCCATAGTATAGATCCTAAAGCATGAATATGAATGTTTTAACAAAAATATCCATTTCTAGAATAGGTAAAATCTGACGTTATTTATGTAAAATATCATATAAATATTTTCTTCTTTCTTTCTTTTAGCTAAACGAAAACATTGCAACAAGAAAGTTGCTATTTCAAGTGTGGTAGGTATTCTAGAATCCAGCTATGTAGCTTACAATATAAAACGTACTCATTAATATGACACCCGAAAATTGAATGTTTATTATCTGATTAGTACCACGTTTTGGTCATTTTTGCATGTTTAATACTTAAAACCATCTATAGTATTGATTCTAAAGCATGAATATGAATGTTTCAACAAAAATATCCATTTCAAGAATAGGTATATCTGCCTTTATTTTGTAAAAAATCATATAAATATTTGCTTCCGCGCCCGAATTTTATAATTCCTTATTTTATTTTAGCTAAAAAAAACATTGCAACAAGAAAATTGCTATTTCAAGTGTGGTAGGTAATCTAGAATTCAGCCCATGTAGCTTACAATATACAACGTATTAGTTATACTACAAAATATGTCATACTACGCTTTATAAACATGTCTAGCCAGAAATCTTAGACCTTATGAGTAATCCCTGCAGAACTGTATATATACTGTAATTAAATAATAAACATTCATTCTCATTCTTGTAATCAAACTGTTCACTTCGTTGTTAATAAATAAATATTTTTAAAAAAGGAAAGTCAAACTAATTTTTCATTACTGGCGCAGTCGGTAGAATAGCGAAACAAATTTATTATCGGAATACTGTGCAAAAGTATCAATCCGTTTATGTAATATTCTGTTCTTTTTTAAACGTTAATTCGAATCAAAGAAGTTACCCAGAGCCCGCAACGCGAGTGCCCGTATCATTCTTTCATCAAGAAGTGCAGTAGAGTGAGAATCCGGTGCAGAGTGCCACCAAGTGTAGAGCCAGCATCGTCAAACCCAGTTGCAGAGAGCCACCAAGCGTAGTGCCAGCAGCCAACCCTTGTCAACCCCAGTTGCAGAGAGCCACAAAGCGTAGTGCCAGCAGCCAACCCCTGTCCAACCCCGTTGCAGAGAGCCACCAAGCGTAGTGCCAGCAGCCAACCCCTTCCAGACCCAGTGCCCGTATACCGAGAGCCTGTCTGTTCCACATACTACAACCCCCAACACGCCCATGAAAAGTGCAGTGTTCAGTGTGTGCATAATTTTATTGTAAATAAAGTTTCAATAAGTATTCTATTAAAAATCTAAAATACAATGGCTGACAGAATAAGTCAAATTAATTTTGCCCTAAGTGCTGTTCCACATTACGATGGAAACATCGAATATCTGTCATGTTTCATAGCAGCAGTACATGCCGCTCAAGATGTAATAGGTTTATTGCGACCACCCCTAAATGATTTCGAAACGGCTTTTGCGTTTCAAATAATTAAGAGCCGATTAATAAACGAAGCTCAAAATACAATTAAATATAATAATATAGATACTTGGAATGAACTTAAGATTCAATTAGCATCAAATTTTGATGATAGAGAAACATCATTAACATTATTATGTAAAATTTTATATAAACAAATAAGTAAAAATCCTCTTGATCAATTTAAATATATTGAATCAAATTTTAATAAATGTAAATCAAAAATTCTGTTACAAAACGGAACTAAAGAAGAAAAACAATATTTGGTTAATTACTTAGAAAAATTAGTAATTAGAAAATTCATCACAAATTTAAATGATCCCTATCGCAATAATCTCGCAACAAGGAATCCTAATACACTCTTAGATGTAAGACAACTTTTATTTAACGATTTTCAATATCTCGGAAATTCTTTCAATAGATTTCCAAATAAAGTAACAAATAACCAATCAATGAAATTTCCAAATAAACCATCTCAACATATGTCACAACCCTACATAACAAAACAACCTCAATTCCCAACTGGTCCTATTAATTTTAATAATAATAGACCCAACAAACCATTTGCACCAAGGCAGCAAATTAAAAATGCTCAAACAACTAATGCCTCTCAACCTACTCCTATGTCAATGCAAACTCGACAAACATTTCAACCCCGAAATCAACAAAATTATTTCCATCCACAGACTCATTCCTCACCAAAATATCATGTTGAAGAATTATTCAACACTGAAGAAATAAATCATGACGAAACCAATATACAAAATATGAATAATGACGAATCCTCTGATTTTGAGTACAAACAAACTTACGAATCCACCGAAGACAATGACTCTTTTTTAGACTTAACCAGCCTCAATATGATGGAGAACTCTTAAACATAAATTGCAATTCTAAATTACCATTTTTAAACATTAAAGTTTATATTATGTTACTAGACACTGGTTCATCAATAAATTTAATTAATAAAGATTTTGTTAAAAATAATCCCGGTCGCTTTAAAATTTATAACGAACAATTTAGTTTTACAACAGCTTTAGGAAAAACATCTGAAAACGAATTCATTATTTTAAATATAGAAAATCAAATAATTAAATGTTTCCTATTTAACTTTCACAAAAATTTTAATGTATTATTAGGATTACCAGCATTGTTACAATTAAAAATAAACCTTAATTTTGAAAATAACAGCGTAAAAATTAATAATAAAAAAATTAAATTACAATACTTTAAAACCGAAAACAATATAAATCACACTGAAATTGAAGAAATAAAAATTCGCGCAGAACACTTAAACAAAGAAGAAAAAAGAGAAAATTTTAAAGTAATAAATGAATTTAACGAATTATTCCCGCGCGAAAATCAAGTTCTAACACATACCAGTGCAATAAAACACGAAATACGAACAACAGACGAAGTCCCAGTTCATTCAAAATCTTATAGATATCCTGAATGTTATAAAAAAGAAATTGACTCCCAAATTGATAAATTATTAGAAGACAAAATTATCCGCGAGTTATTCACCATGGAGCTCACCCATTTGGATGGTTCCAAAAAAATTAGACGCTTCTGGAAAACGCAAATTTCGAATGGTTATCGATTATAGAAAATTAAATTCAAAAGCAATAGACGACAAATTTCCCATACCAAATATTACAGACGTTTTAGACAAACTAGGACGCAATATGTACTATACGACATTAGACCTTACTTCCGGTTTTCATCAGATCCAAATGCACGAAAATTCAATACAGAAAACAGCTTTTAATACGCAACATGGACATTACGAGTTTACTCGCATGCCCTTTGGTTTAAAGAACGCCCATGCAACATTTTAACGTCTTATGAACTTTGTTCTAAAAGACTACATAAATAAAATATGTCTCGTTTACCTAGACGATATTATTGTACTAGGTACTAGTTTACAAGAGCGTATGAAAAACATCAAAAAAGACTTTGAAAGACTACGCGAACACAATTTAAAGATTCAGCTTGATAAGTCGGAATTCTTGCAGAAAGAAGTTGCTTACCTCGGACATATTGTGTTGAGAGAAGGCGTAAAACCTAACCCCTCAAAAATTCAAGCCGTAAAAGAATATCCAATTCCAAAGACCCCCAAAGAAATTAAATCATATCTCGGATTATTAGGATACTATAGAAAACTTATTCCAAATATTGCAAAGCTTACTAAACCCATGACAAAATGTTTAAAGAAAGGTAGTAAAATTGATATTGAAAATTTAGAGTATAAAAATTGTTTTGAAGAAAGTTAAAATTTATTAATTAATGCCCCAATACTATAATATCCAAATTTTAATGAGAAATTTATTTTAACTACGGACGCTAGCAATTATGCTATAGGAGCCGTATTGAGTCAAAATTTAACTGGTAAAGATTTGCCAATTGCATATGCTTCCAGAACCCTTAACGAACACGAAATTCATTATAGTACCACAGAAAAAGAACTTTTAGCTATAGTATGGGCTACTAAATATTTCAGACCTTATCTTAATTCAAAATTTTCACAGACCATCAACCATTAGAATGGCTAATGAATATAAAAGACCCGAATTCAAAACTCATGCGTTACAAAATAAAATTAGACGAATATAACTATGAAATAGGATTCAAAAAAGGTACTCTTAACAGTAATGCAGATGCCTTATCCCGAATTAGACAAAAATTTGAAATTAAAGAGACAACTAAAGACATTTTCGATAATTATCACAACTTAGTACATTGCATATCTGCAGATAAAAAATTTGGTATAGGATTTGCAAAACAAATAGAATCAAAATTTAAATGTAAAGAATATTTTAAAAATCAAAATAAAACAAAAGGCAATATATTAATACAACCCATTTGTAATAAGCATAAATTATTTAATTTAATAACTAAAGAACATTTTTACGATAAACCGACAATAGATACAATTAAAAATTGTTTAACCAAATTAAAAGAATATTGTATTCAAAATGAAATATACGAACTTCATATGCCGAAAATTTGCAGTGGACATGATAGAATAAATTTTGAAATAATAAAAGATTTAATAATCCAAATTCTTAAAGAAACACATATTCACATTATAATTCACAAATTATTAGACGAAGTAAATGTTAATGACAATGACAGTACTACCCCCCAAATCAGCGAAACTGACTCAGAGACATGCCACTCCGATGACGAAAATATCGTAAACGGTATAACATACAAAGACACCGCCATAAACATAGGAAAAAACCAATTAATTATTTCGACACATAATTTACCTACACAAGTTAAATTGCAAAAATTATTTAAACATTCTAAACAAAGATTAATAATAAAATTAAATAATAAAAATTTAGATAAAGAAATAATAACATTTATAAAAGAATATCTCGTTCCGAAAGTTAAATATTATTGTTTAATAGAAGACGAATTAAATATCAAAATAAACGATATACTTAAAAATAATTTCACTCATGACTCTTATAAATTAATTAAATGTGAATCTCTACTACAAGACATAGAAAAAGATGACGAAGAATTAGAAATTTTATTAAATTATCATCAAGGGAAAACAAATCATAGAGGTATTCTAGAATCTTACCATAAATTAAAACAAAAGTATTACTTGCCAAATTTATATTTGAGTATTCAAAAATATATTAATAATTGCGATATATGTCAAATTAACAAATATGAAAGAACCCCTTTTCAAATCAACGACAACCTTACAAAAACTCCTACAAAACCCTTTCAAATAATTAATATAGACACCCTTACACGAAAACAGGAAAAGTACTTGACAATAATCGACCAATTTTCCAAATTTGCACAAGTTTATCATTTGAAAAATCTGAATGCTATTACCATAGTAACAGAATTACTAAATTTCTTTAATTCATATAAAATACCAGACGAAATTATTCACGACAATGGTACTGAGTTTAACAATAACTTACTATATATATGGTGGCCATTCATCCCGTTATGGGATTAAGCCGCTTCTTATGAAGCTCTTTAGATCCTTTATTATAGGGGGGATCAGTCCCTATTTCATTTTCTTTTAAATTTTCTCTGCAATTTTTTTCCATAGTTTCCTATTATTCGTTTTGTCTTCCCAATTTGTAATGTTGGCGTCTTTTAGGTCTTGAATTACTTCTTTCTTCCATGTTGATCGTGGTCTTCCTCTCTTTTTGTTTCCGGGTTCCCATTCTACTATTGAGTATATCATTGCATCTTTTCCTGCTCGCCATATGTGTCCCAACCATTTGACTCTCTGTTGTTTTATTTTTTTAACTATATCTTCATCTTCTATCTCTCTGTTCATTCTTGTCCGATATTCATTTTCATCTACTTTAATCAGTCCTAATATTGCTCTTAATATTTTTCTTTCTGTTATTCTTAGTTGTTCTTCTTCTTTCTTGGTCATTGTTAGTGTTTCTGCATCGTACATTATTATCGGTCTGATTATTGTTTTGTAAATTCTCATTTTCGTTGTTTTTGTCAGTGTTTTGTTTTTTAATAATCTTTTGTGCATATAAAAAGCTTTGTTTGTTGCAAATATTTTTTCTTTTATTTCTGTTTCTCTATCTCCTCTATTTGATATCATAACACCCAGATATTTATATTGTTCTACTTCTTCAAATTCTTGTTCTCCTATTTTTATTGTCTTGTTCTTATGTTTTTGACCAAATCTCATAATTTTTGTCTTGCTTTCATTTATTTTCAATCCAATTTTCTTTCCTTCTGCTACGATTTCATTAAACATTTTTTTCATCATTTCCCTTCTTTTTGTTATGATAACCAGGTCATCAGCATATGCTATTATTTGGCCACCGTTAGTTCTTATCGAGTTTTTGTTTATTTTTCTTGTTACATATTCTATAACTAAATTAAAGAGACTGGCAGACAGTGCGTCACCTTGTTTCACTCCTTTGTTTATTGTGAATTCTTCTGTACTTCCGTATTTTGTTTTTATACATATTCTTGTATTCTGCATTGTCATTTTTACTAGTCTTCTCAGTTTTGTTTCAATTTTTAACTCTTTCAATATCATCATTAATTTACCTCTATTTATGGAATCAAAAGCTTGTTGGAAATCTATAAATAACATTTCTATGTTTATATTAGCTTTTTGAGTTTTTTCTATAATTTGTTTTAATATATGTATTGCGTCTACTGTTGATTTTCCTTTTATAAATCCGTATTGATATTGACCTATTTTATTTACTTGTTCAGCTAATCTTTTTTGTATAATTGATGACATGATTTTGTATGCATTGTTAAGTAATGTTATGCCTCTATAATTTTTACATTGCTGTGGATCCCCTTTCTTATAAATTGTTACAACTTGGCCTTCTTCCCATTCTGTTGGCATTTGTTCTTTTCTCCAGATTTTAATTATTATATTATATATCTGTTCATGTAATGTGTGCCCGCCATATTTTATAAATTCCATGTTTATCCCGTCGCTTCTTGGAGTCTTGCCATTTTTACTATCTACAATTATTTTCTTAACTTCTTCTATTGTTGGTTCTCTTACTGTATTCTCTTCATTTTCTTCTTCTATTTCATCTTTTTCTATCTCTGTGTTTTCTTCATTCAGTAACTCTTTGAAGTATTTTTCCCACACTTTTTTGTATTGTTCCTGTGTTTCTGTTATTTCTCCAGTTGTATCTTTCATACTGATGTATCGGATCGAAGAAGTTTATGAAGATATGAGATCGGGGATAGGCATGAAAAAATAAAACTGTTTTTTGGAGATACTTGTTTACATGATGACATGTATTTACATATATAATAAATAATATTGAGTTGTATGAGTATTCTGTGTTTGTACATATAAAACTTATATATACATTAAATTGGCGACGAGGATGGGATCTAAGATTTTGATGCCCGATGATTTTCTTCAAACCCCAGGACTACCTCCAGTACCGTGGACTACATGGATTACAACAGTCGACGATTTCTTCTATCTCACTGATAGAAATGCTACTGCTGACGGAAAATTGGATAATAAAACAAAAAATCTACTGCTTTGTCAATTTTTAGGAGTTGAAGGACGAAGAATAGTGTCAGCCTATCCATTTTTTATGGAACGGGGTACAAAAACATACGAAGAGTTTGTCAAAGACATACAGAATTTATTTCAACCCCAGGTCAATCAAGTTCGAGCAGCTTACGATTTTAGGACACTATTTCAATGCAATACAGAATCAGTTACATCTTATATTACAGATTTACGATCACTTATCAGTCTTTGTAATTATGGAAATCTTGAATTAGAGAAAAGATTACTTGCTGAACAATTAGTTATTGGATGTAGGTCTAAAACTACTCAAGAAAAACTTTTAGCTGAAGGCAAAGTTGATTTTGACAAATTTGTTTCTATAATGACAGCTGATGAAACTGCTTCGAAAGATCTCTGCGTTATACAAAATAATCATTTAAATGCACATGTATCAAAAACGACTGTTACAAAAACGAAGAATTACAAACAAGCTGTAAAATGTTTTGGATGTGGTGGAATGAACCATGTAATTAAAACAGATAAGTGCCCAGCTTATGGCAAAACATGTAATTTTTGTGGGAAGAAAAATCATTTTTCAAATGTTTGCAAAGCAAATCGCAATATAAGATCAAAATATACAAGAAAAATTAGTAATTTGATTAATGACAGTTCAATGTCAATCAAAAAATTGACACCTGAACTCACAGTCAAAATTAAATTGTCACAAGCTCTTTCAAATAATAATTATTATTTTGGTTTTATAGATACAGGCGCAGAAGTTTCTACTATTACATATGAAATATTTCGTGCAGCGAAATTAAATACGAAGTTAATGTCACAATGCAAAACGATTAGAAACTACGATGGAACGAAAGTTGAAAAAATTTTAGGTACAATAAATACAGAAGTATCTTATAATGGAAGATATTCACAAGTAACTTTATATGTGACAACAAACGACCTTATGCCAACTGTCGGAATAGACATGATACAAGAACTCAATATATGTTTAAGTGGTGCAGATTTAAAAATATCAAAACTTTCAGATGCAGACAATTATTTAAAAAATTATTCAAATTTATTAAATACCAACATGGGAACCTTTAAACTTTTTAGACATAAAATCACAATTAAACCAAATTCTACGCCAACTCAAGCAAAGCTGAGACAAATACCATATGCGAGAAGAGAAATGGCAATCGAGGAATGTAAAAGAATGGTTAAAGACGGAATATGGTCACCAATAGAAAAAAGTGAATGGGTCCATGCATTGGTAACAGTTCCTAAACCTGACGGATCAGTACGTTTGACAACAGATTTCACATCATTAAATAAATTTGTTATTCCAGAGAGGCAGCCAATACCAAACATAAACGATATATTTCTACAATTACGCGGTTCTCAGTATTTTACAAAACTAGATTTAAGAAAAGGATATTTCCATATTGAATTAGAAGAAGAATCAAAGGTTCTTACTGCTACTATTACGCCGACAGGATTATTTGCTTACAATAGACTTCCAATGGGTTTAACTGATTCAGCTTCAGTATTTCAACGTGCTGTATTCAAAACATTAGAAAACTGTAAGAATGTTCAAGCTTACATAGACGATATTATTGTTTACGGAAGAAATAAAGAGGAACACGATAAGTATTTACAAGACGTATTAAGAAAGTTGAACGAAAACGATTTTCGTTTGAATATTACTAAATGTCAATTTGCTGTTCAGTCAATACAATATTTAGGTCACATCATAACAAAAAATGGATTGGAACCAGATCCAAAAAATATTGATCCAATTGTAAAAGCACCTATACCAAAATGTTTGAAGGAAGTTCAATCTTTTTTAGGCGCTGTTAATTATTACTCCACTTACATTAAAAATTTAGCAAATATAGCGGAACCACTGAGAGCCCTTACACGAAAATACAATCATTTTGAATGGACTTATAAAGAAGAAGAAGCTTTCAACAAATTAAAGAAAATAATTCAACGAAAAATTAAACTTGCAATTTTTTATTTTAATGCTGCAACTTTTGTAGAAACAGATGCTTCTGATGTTGGATTGGGAGCCGTTTTAAAACAAAAACAAAATAATGAAGAAGTAGTTATAGCTTATGCTTCACATACTTTATCTGTTTCAGAAAGAAATTATTCTGTTGGAGAAAGAGAAGCTTTAGCTTGTTTATGGGCGTGTGAACATTGGAGTAAATTTCTTCTAGGTAGAGAATTTACTCTAATTACAGATCATTCATCATTGGTAACCCTTTTAAAGAAACCTACATCCACAAGAAAATCAGCAAAATTTATTCGATGGATGGAAAGACTTTCTATTTTTGATTTTGATATAAAATACAAAAAAGGTAACGAAAATGTTTTAGCAGATTATTTGTCACGTGCTCCACTTCAAAATGAAACAGATGATTTCAAAGAAAATGATTCTGATATAAAACAATTATTAATTTCTGAAAATCTATCGTTGAAGAACATTTTGCGACACCAAAGAAAAGATGATACCTGTAAACAATTATTTAAATTTATTACTAAAGGTTGGCCAAATAAACAAAATATTCCTATAGAAATTCAAATATTTTACACAGTAAAAGATGAACTTTCTATAGATAATTTTTTGATTCATCGCAATGAACGTATTCTTGTTCCAAAATCATTACAACAGAAGATTTTAAATTCGGCACATGAAGGACATCCTGGTATTGTACGAATGAAAAGACAACTAAGAAGAGTATACTGGTGGCCTGGACAGGACAAAGACGTAGAACAGTTTGTCAGATACTGTTTACCATGTGAAGATAGTCAAAAATCACATAAATCACTAAATAATAAAAATGGAACAACTTCAATATTTGACATGCAAGAAAAACCTTGGTCTAAAATAGCAATTGACATTACTGGTCCTTTTGCAATAGCCCCAAGAGAAGAAAGATTTATAATTGTTGTAATTGATTATTATTCAAAATTTCCGGAAATATTATTAACTAACAATATAACATCTTCCGTAATTATAGAATGGTTAAAAGAATTATTTAGTAGATTTGGAAATCCAGATATTTTAATTAGTGACAACGGAACGAACTTTAAATCACACGAATTTAAAGAATTTTTACATGAAAGAGATATATTGCACTGGAAAACACCAAATTACGATCCACAAAGAAATGCACTTGTTGAAGTTTTTAATCGCTATTTAAAATATGGGATACAAACATTCTCTAGAACAAACAAAAATTTTAAATTAGGTATAAATGAACTTTTGTTTAGTTTTAGATCAACAGCACCATCAATCGACAAGTCTTCGCCAGCAAAATTATTTCTTAACAGAGAAATAAGAACAAACTTCGAACCAAGAAAAAGAGAAATAGAAGAAAAATGTACGAAAGAAAAACCAACTGCATCATTTAAAAAGGGTGAATGGGTGAGAACGCGTCTTCCTCAAGTTGGAAAAGGTGTCCCTCCATATTCAGAACCAAAACAAGTAAAAGAAGTACTGGGTACAAATACGTATCGGACAGAAGATGGAAAAGTATGGAGCATGAAAAATGTAATTCGTCACAGAAATAGAAGAGAAATTGAAATAGAAAAAGGAAAAAACAGAAACGAAAATAATTTCAATGATATGGAGAATATTCGTCGTTCGAATCGACCCAATAAAGGTATTCCTCCATTACGCTTCCAGAGTGGACAATTCTCTTCAGGAGGAGGTAAATGATGTATCGGATCGAAGAAGTTTATGAAGATATGAGATCGGGGATAGGCATGAAAAAATAAAACTGTTTTTTGGAGATACTTGTTTACATGATGACATGTAGTTACATATATAATAAATAATATTGAGTTGTATGAGTATTCTGTGTTTGTACATATAAAACTTATATATACATTACATACTATTTATAATTGACTTATGTGTATAATTTTCTTGCTTTATTTTTGTATAAAAACGCTTTGTGTTTCTGTTCCTTCTTTCTGTTTCTATGTTTTTTATTTTTTCTTCCATCCATTTTCTTTTGGTTCTTCTTACAGTTTTATTGCATTCTTTTCGGCTTTGCTCATACTCGATTTTGTCTTCATTCTTATTTGTCTGTATCCATTTGATTCTTTTTTGTGCCTTTTTGTCTTGTAGTATTTTGCATTCTTCGCTGAACCATTCTTTTTTGCTCTCTTTCTTTTGTATTCCTATCTTCCCTTCCGCCGCTTCTATAATACTTGTTTTTATTTCATTCCAGTTTGCATCGATATCTGTTATATTCGTTATATTACTTTTGATGTTTTCTTCTAGTCTTATCACGTATTCATTTCTACTATGTTCGTTATTCAGTTTTTCTAAATTCCATTTTCTTTGTTTGTTATTATGCTTGTTGTCTCTTTTTATCTTTTGTTTTATTGTTGCAGCTACCATATAGTGATCAGTGTCAGCACATGCTCCCCTATATGTTCTTACATCCCTTATTGATGTTTGCCTTCTTTTAGTTACTAGTATGTGGTCTATTTGTGTTTTATATTTTTGATCTGGCGATGTTCTTGTTATTTTATGTTGCCATGGGTGATCGAATTTTGTGCTACTTATTATCATATTAGTTTTTATTGCAAAGTTACATAATCTTTGCCCATTATTATTTGATATGTTATGTACTGTGTGTTTTCCTGCTACTTCTTTAATATAGTGTTCTTTGCCTACTTGAGCATTTAAATCACCGAGTAATATTAATATGTCTTCTTTTGCAATATTTTCTAATTCCTGTTCCATATCGTCGTAAAATTTTTCTTTTTCCTCTTTCTTTGCGTTCTCAGTTGGTGCGTAAACGTTTAATAATGATATATTGAAAGGTTTTGCTGCTATTCTTAAGTACGCTATTCTTTCATTTATGGGTTTAAAATTTAATATATTGTGTTTCATTTCCTTCATTATCATAAAAGCTACCACATATTTCCCTTGTTTTTCATCCCCTGAGTATAATAATGTGAAGTTTTTATTGTTTACTTGCCCATTCCCTTTCCACCTGGTTTCCTGTAATGCTCCAATACTTATCCCATATTTTTCTAATTCTATGCCTATTTCTATCATTTTTCCCACTACTAACATTGTTCTAACGTTCCATGTACTTATTTTTACGGTTTTGTTTTTACTTGACTTATATTTACTTTTTATTTTTAATATTTTCTTTATTGTTCCTTCATCTATATCATTACTTTCTAGTAGTTTTTTGAAGCCGTACTTAGTAACAGTTTTCCTTCTTTTTCCCTCCATTCATACCATTCATTATCAATTTTAAGTTTTTTATAGCCAATTTTAATTTCTTTGTTCTTTAATTTCTCCTCCTTTGCTACTTTTATTATTTCTTGCTGTATATCCATTTCTTTTTTTGTCAACTGACCTTCTATGTATATTTTTGATTTTCCAAGTTTTCTTTTATTCTCCATAATCTTCATTTTATTTTCCCAAGTATCTACTGTAGCAACTGTGTGTTGTCTTTCTTCGTTTCTTCCTATTTTGTAAGTGTCTGTTATTTTAACTTCGACTCCTATTTTGCATTTTATGAAATCTTCTACATCTTTATTTTTGTTCTCTAATTTTGCACCTTTAATTATAATATTATTTTTTATCATGGCCTTTTCTCTTCTGTCTTCCTTTCTTTCTAAATCATAAATTCTCTGTTTTAAGTTTTGTGTTTCTATTTCCACCTTTGTTTCATTGTTTTTTAATTTTGCAATTTCTTCTTTTAATTTATCTATTTCTTGTCTGAATATATTATTTTCTCTCCTTATTTCCTTTATTTCTATCATTATTTCAGACATCATGCTCTTTAGTTCTTCCATATCTTTATTTTTAGTTTTAGTTGGTGTCCTTTTAATTATTTTGCTTCTTTTAAAGACTGCGTTTTCTGAGTCGCTATCTCTTCTTCTTTTCCCCTCGTCAGTGGATGTTCCTTCTTCGTATTCTTCCTTTCTTTGTTTGTCTTCAATTGTAGATATTTCTTTTTTGTGTTCTTTATTCATGACATTTGAATTTAATTGAAAAATAACTTGAATTTATTTTATTTTGTACTTTAGAATAATAGCACGCAATGTAATGTTCAATGTTTATACAAATAAATTCACTTGTCGCAACAGCTCCGCGGTACGGGTCTCTCTCAGCAAACGTCGGGTCAGCGGTTCAAAACCCAGCGCCCTATTTACTTTTTTTTTTTTTTAATCAAAATTTTATTTAAATTCTACAGCTAAATTTATCCTATTTTGAAATTTTTAAATTTATTTTCCCTTTTTTTGTAAATAAAATAAATAATTTATATAGATAGTTATAATAGTTTTTTAAGACACTTCTCGCACCACGTTTTAACCACAGTTCATTGACACTTCTTGTCCACTTTATAGGTTAGATTTAAGTAACAATGAAAAATAATCCTATTTATTTGTTAGTTTTATACCACAAATCACAGTAAGAGATGCACTTAATCTGTACTTCAGTTTATACAAAGTTTAAATTTTATTTTTGCTTTTTTACTCTGTTTTCACTTATTAACTTAGCCAATCAACGTGTATCGCACAACGCACCGAACTCAATTTTTCAATAACTTACTAAGAGACTTATTAAAAATGTACAATATTAAGATCCATATGACTTGTATAGCTAATCCGAAAAGTAATGGACCCATAGAAAGATTCCATTCAACACTTATCGAACATTTACGAATAATTAATCAAAGAAACGAATTTAAAAACAGTAATAATCAAGAAAAAATTAAATTTGCATTTATCGGTTATAATAATTCAATAAATTCCATAACTAAAATATCCCCTTCCGAAATATTGTTTGGTAAAGATAACGATAATAAAAATATATCTAAAACTAATATTGCGTCAGAAGATTGTATAGCTGAGTACAAAAACAAAACACAAGTAATTGAAAACTAAGTCAGACATAACATACAAGCAGAGAAAAATAAGCGATTCTCATTACAAACTAAAAACAACAATAACAAACCTGATAAGTTACCACAACAAATTCTTATCAAAGAAGGCAAACGAAGAATTCAAAAGATTAAAAAACCATTATTTAAAATACATGAAATTAAAAATTATAAACCTAAACTCGGTGTAATAAAAACCAATAATAATAAGAGATTTAAAATTGATAAAATAAAGAAACCGCGATTGTATGTTACAGATGCACAATAACTACTGGACAAGAAGATCTCGAAGAGATAAATGAAAATCCCGGCATAAACATTTTAGAATTAGGACATGTATATACGCATATTAACTCACGCTATAATTATTATAAATATAATCTTATATTATAACCGTTTATAAGGTGAGGTATGGCGTTGGTTGTTGTCGTTGTGAGAAGTGATTAAGGAAAAAAATTAAATTTAAAGAAATAGTATTAGACAATAGTACAATAAATTTAATGTGATACATTTAAGATAGAGACTGGGATCTTCAAGAAATAATATATCAGATAAGTACCGTAACTAAAAGAAAATTATACAAATAAATTATAAAGAAAATTTTTAGGTTAAATATAAATAAACATGTGCTGCAAAAACAAAAGTTTTCTACTTTCTTAAAAGCGACATCTATTGTTTGGTAGAAGGACACTGGTCAGCTACTACTTGGGCATTACACTGAATCAAAGTAAGAGTATTGTATCAAACCAGGTAGATGACGCCAGCCGCCAAGCAATAGAAATTACTACCCACCAAAAGATATACTTCCAGAACATCACCCAAGATAAAAAAGTTGCGATTTTAAAGATGGCAGAAAACGAAGAGATTGTAAAAAACCCAGAAAGTAAAATTGATATGATTTTATCTAAGCTTACAAACTTAGACACAAAAATCGATAAAGTAGAACAAAACATGATAGATCATATAAATGGTAAAATAAATGAGCTGGAGAAAGAGATAAACTGTCTTAAAAGTACAAATAATACTCTACAACAAAGTATAAATATACAAACTATTAAAGTTACAGACCTGGAAAAGAAAATATCAAATGACTCAAAGAAAAACAACATTATAATTTTCAACATAAACAAACATACCGGAAATAAGAGAGACATTGAAAATAAAATATTAAAAGAACTAGAAGAACTTTTGGAAATAAAAATGTCAAATCACGTCAATTTCATAAAATTCCTAGGCAAAAATCTCACAGAACCAATACTAATATCATTAACTTCATGGAAAAAGAAATGTGAAATACTAGAGAACAAATGGAGACTCAGAGAGAAAGAAAGTAAAATAATAATAAAAGAAGACCTACCGGCAGAAATAAGAGAGACCAGAAGGAAGCTAGCTCATCACGGGGAACAAAAACAAAAAGAAGGTATAAAATCCTACATAAAATATGATAAATTAGTAATTAACGGAAAACAATTCACATTAGAAGAACTTGAAAGGGAAGAAAGCAATAAAAAACGATAAAGAAGCGAAAGTAGCAGTGAAAATAGCGAGAAAGATCATGGAAGGAAAAGAACTAATAGCTTAAATAATACACCGAAAGCAAACAACTTAGCAAATTTCTTATTTTGACCCAAGGACAGATCAAACTCCACGAACACAACCCAAACGCAGGTTAAAAATTCATAGCAATTAATAAATAGTACACTTTCAACACATCTGGTCAATGTGAAAGTGAACGACCACAACCCCCTGTTACACAAGGAAACTTTAACAAATAATATCAAAAAAACACAAAATGACACATACATAGCAACCTTCAATGTAAGATCACTGTCATCAGAAGACAGAATCGTAGAATTAGAACATGCGTTAAAAGATTTAAAATGGAGCATAGTAGGACTGTCAGAAGTACGCCGATACGGTGAACAAATAGAAGAAAGGGAAAATACTATCTTATATTACAAAGGAGAAACAAAAGGTATGTTCGGAATCGGTTTCCTAGTTAAAAAAGAATTAAAATACAACATAGTCGAATTCCGTGGGTATTCCGAGCGGATAGCAACATTAATACTAAAATTAACAGACAATCAAATATTAAATCTAATACAGGTTTATGCACCAACAAGTAAATACACAAGAGAACAGAGAGATGAATTCTACGAAAAACTACAATTTGCATATAACGAATGCAAAAAGAATGGAACTACTATAATATTAGGCGATTTCAACGCTAAAGTTGGAATTAGAAAAATTGGAGAAGAGCAAGTCATGGGATTACATAGCCTCCAAAATAGAAATGAAAATGGAACAAAAATAATCATTTTCATCCAAGAAAATCAACTAAAATTAGCTAATTCTTTTTTTAAGAAAAATATAAATAATAGGTGGACTTGGTCATCTCCGGACGGAAAAACAAAAAACGAAATAGATTTTTTCCTCACAAATGATATCAGAATCTTTAAGGATGTTCATGTTATAAATCGAATAAGATTTAATAGGATGTTAAGATGCAAATTAACTATTTCTAAAACTCAAAAAAGCCGTAAGTACTATGGGCAGAACTCAAAACCTACTTTATCAACCATAAACGAAGAAAACGAGTTGGAGTTTAAACAACATTTAAAAACAAATCTAAAAAGCTTAAAAACCACCGAAGATACGCAAGAATTCTATAGTACAATTAAAAATATCATTAAGGAAAGTATTAAGTCAGCTAATAAAAATCAAAAAATTAAAGACAAATTCACACTTTCTAAAGAAACCCTTAAAATAATCAATAAAAGAGAAGAACTATACAGGAAAAAAAACAAAACATGCAAAGAGGAAATTGAGTACACAGAAATTAAAAAATTAGCAAAAAAAAGTATAAAGAACGACTTAAGGAAAAATAAAGAAACCATAATCCAAGCAGAACTAGAAAATAATATGTCGATTAAAAAAATTAATAAAACATTAGCGACAACTAAAAAATGGATACCATCCCTAAAATCAGATAATGTAAATGGCCAAGAAGTCCATAACAGGCATAAATTGCTGCAAGAAGCGGAAAAATTCTACCAAGAACTATATACAACGAAGTTAACAATAGAAGAAGAATCTATAATAACACCTGATCTCTCAACATCCGAACATATACCACACATATTAAAATCAGAAATCGAAACAGCCATTAAATCACTAAAAAAAGGTAAGGCAGCAGGTTACAACCAAATTCCTAGTGAAGCTTTAATATACGCGGACGAAGAACTAATAACCTGCCTACAAAATCTTTTCAATTTAATATTAGAAAAAGAGGTTATTCCCAAACAATGGACTATAGCATCAATAATATTAATATTCAAAAAGGGAGACACGAATGATATAAACAACTATAGGCCTTTAAGCCTACTATCAGTTATTTACAAACTATTCATTAAAGTAATATTAAATAGAATAAGTGGGAAACTTGATGAACAACAATCAAAAGATCAAGCAGGATTCAGAGGCAATTTTTCGACCACAGACCATCTACATACGATCACACAGATAATACAAAAATTCACAGAATACCAAAAGCCATTATTTATAGCATTTATAGACTTTTATAAAGCTATCGACACTATAGAACATTGTTACATATGGAAGTCACTCACCGAACAGGGAATCGAAAACAAATATATAAGACTATTAAAAATAATATACACCGAAAGCAAAGCGCAAGTAGTACTAGAGCGCACGGCTCACAATTCAGAATAACACGTGGAGTCAGGCAAGGAGACCCAATTTCACCAAAACTATTTAATGCCACTCTAGAAATGGTATTCAGAAACATAAAGGAAAACATGAAGGGTATCAAAATAGCAGGCGAAAATCTAAATAATTTACGTTTTGCTGACGACATCGTACTATTAGCAGAAAACAAAGAGGATCTACAAGCACTTCTAGAAGCTATATGCATGGAAAGCAAAAAAGTTGGACTTCAAATAAACACGAATAAAACCAAAATTATGAGTAACACACTAATGTTTAATAACTTGAGTGTAAACAATGAAGAAATAGAAACTGTACAACAATTTAAGTATCTGGGACAAACCATAGCGTTTGGCAAGAAATCAGAACTAGAAATACAAGTCAGGATTTCAAATGCTTGGAAAAGGTTTTGGTCTCTGAAATATATATTGTTAAATAACTACCCACTACATCAAAAAAGCAAAATCATGAATAGCTGCATACTACCTATTCTGACCTACGGGTCACAGACCTGGGCGTTAACGAAAAACCAGCAAAGCAAATTAAACATAGCCCAAAGGAAAATGGAACGCCTTATATTGAAAATAAAAATAAAGGACAAAATTAAGAATACTACAATAAGAAGCAAAACAAATATAATAGATGTTAAATATGCATGCAAAAAATTAAAATGGAACTGGGCGGGACATATTAATAGATATAAAGACAATAGATGGACCAAACTGGCAACAGACTGGATTCCAAGGGAAAGTAAAAGGAAAAGGGGAAGACAAAAAATAAGATGGGAAGATGAGTTTACCAAACAACTAGGAACAACGTGGAAACGGGAAACATCAGAGAAAGTACAGTGGAAAAATCTAAGTGAACAATTTTCAAAAAACAGTGACAGTGATAGTGATAGTGACACGGGCTAACTGAGACAGAATCTCGTTTTAATAGGAAAAATTATAATTATAATATTATGTAAGAGCAAAAACTATTGTTATTACTCTGTTTAGTATAAGATATATTGTGTTAATTTAATTTAATGTAACTGGGGAGGCCAATGCCCAATAAGGGTGCTAACGGCTATTAATAATAATTAATAAAAGTATTATAAATGAATACTTTTAAATTATTTACTATAAAAATGAACTAGATATTAAAATATATAATCACACTACTAACATAAAAAATAATCGTTTTAAACGTGAATTTGAAACATATACTAACATTTTACAGTTTAACTTAAACCGTTTAAATAATAAAATCAAAAACATTTCTAACAAGAAACGTGTCAAAAGAGGATTAATTAATGGTCTTGGAAATATAATTAAAACTATCACTGGAAATTTAGATGCTAACGATACGAGGAATTATTCTCAAAAATTGAGAAAAATCAATACATACTTCAAACTCAAAATTTAGACAATATTAAAATGAATAAAGAAATGATCAATAAATTTAATTTGCAAATTAGAAATTTACAACATAATGAAGAAGTATTGAAATTTAGAATAATCTAAAGTGAAGAAATTCTTAATAAAACTATCGATTGGAATAATATATTATTAATAAAAGATATATTTAAGCAACTAATTATTTTAACAATAAATTTAATTGAAATTATATCGGAAATAGAAACAAGCCTTACTTTTTGTAATATAAATAAACTACATTCCTCCATTATAAATTTAGACGAGTTGCAGAAAATTATTGCAGAAATAACTGACATAAACTTTTAGGAAATATCAGCACTTATAACAAGCCATTGTAAATTGGAAAACAACATAATAGAATATTTGTTGGAAATACCCATATATATAAACAATTCCAATAAACTTTTTCAAATAACACCCATACCCATATATAAAAATAGAACAATGTATATGTTAGATTTAAGCAAAGAATTAATTCTGAAAAATAACGATAACATAATTTTAATGAATAATTGTATCCCAATAAAAATAATTATTATTGTAAGACAAATTATTTAGAAGTAGATATATGTTTAAGTAATATTATTAACCTACAAAATAACGATAACTGTAAATACCACAAAATTGATGAAACTTTTGTTATAACTAAAATAGAAAATTCAAACATTATAATAATAGCCAGTACAGTTAACCAAAATTTAAAAATAAAGTGTAAAGATTATGAAAAACAGAAACAAATTGTTAGTATATACAAATTTAAAACTAACAATAATTGTATAATAATAGATTATAATTTAGAAAATTATGTAACAAATAGTAAAGAAATAATTTTCGAGAACTACAATTTTAATATCAAAAACGAACATTTAACTAATAGAACTATAAAATTAAAACAAATTGATACTCAAAACATAATTGTAAATGAAATCCCTAAAATTCAGAAAATGAAATTGGAAACAGAAAATTATCACTCTATTATAAATTCTATAATATTAACCATTATTGTTATAATAATAGCAATAATTATACTTGTAAAATATAAAATTAAGAAAAGGGAACCTGTAAAACACTCAACATTAGAATTAACGGAAATTCCGAAAAAAAGAGATAAAGCTCCGTTTTAGAAGGGAGGAGTTATGTAACTACAAAATATGTCATACTACGCTTTATAAACATGTCTAGCCAGAAATCTTAGATCTTATGAGTAATCCCTGCAGAACTGTATATATACTGTAATTAAATAATAAACATTCATTCTCATTCTTGTAATCAAACTGTACACTTCGTTGTTAATAAATAAATATTTTTAAAAAAGGAAAGTCAAACTGATTTTTCATTACTTATTCATTAAAATGACACCCGAAAATTAAATGTTTATTATCTGATTGGTACCAAGTTTTGGTCACTTTTGCATGTCCAATGCTAAAATTATCCATAGTATAGATCCGAAAGCATGAATATGAATGTTTTAACAAAAATAACCATTTCAAGAATAGGTAAAATCTGACTTTATTTTTGTAAAAAATCATATAAATATTTGCTTCCGCGCCTGAATTTAATTTTTTTTATCATAATTTAGCCAAAACAAAACATTGCAACAAGAAAATTGCTATTTCAAGTGTGGTAGATATACTAGAATCCAGCCCATGTAGCTTACAATATACATCGTATTCATTAAAATGACACCCGAAAATTGAATGTTTACTATCTGATTGGTACCACGTTTTGGTTACTTTTGCATGTCTAATGCTTAAAACCATCTATAGTATAGTTCCTAAAGCATGATTATGAATGTTTTAACAAAAATATCCATTTCAAGAATAGGTAAAATCTGACTTTATTTTTGTAAAAGATCATATAAATATTTACTTCCGCGCCCGAATTTTATAATGCTTCATGATATATTCGCTAAGAAAATCGCTATTTCAAGTGTAGTAGGTATTCTAGAATCCAGCCCATGTAGCTTACAATATACAACGTATTCATCAAGAATAGGTAAAATCTGACATTATTTTTTTAAAAATCATATAAATATTTGCTTCCGCGCCCAAATTTTATAATTCTCTATTATATTTTAGCTAAAAGAAAACATTGGAACAAGAAAATTGCTATTTCAAGTGTGGTAGGTATTCTAGATTCCGGCCCATGTAGCTTACAAAATACAACGTATTCAATAAAATGACACCCGAAAATTGAATGTTTATTATCTGATTGGTACCACGTTATGGTCACTTTTGCATGTCCAATGCTTAAAACCATCTATAGTATAGATTCTAATGCATGAATAAGAATGTTTTAACAAAAATATCCATTTCAAGAATAGGTAAAATCTGCTTTTATTTTTGTAAAACATCATATAAATATTAGCTTCCGCACCCAAATTTTATAATTTTTTATCATATTTTAGCTAAAAGAAAACATTGCAACAAGAAAATTGCTTCTTTAAGTGTGGTAGGTATTCTAGAATCCAGCCCATGTAGCTTACAATATACAATGTATTCATCAAGAATAGGTAAAATCTTACATTATTTTTTTAAAAATCATATAAATATTTGCTTCCGCGCCCGAATTTTATAATTCCTTATTATATTATAGCTAAAAGAAAACATTGCAACAAGAATATTGCTATTTCAAGTGTGGTAGGTATTCTAGAATCCAGCCCACGTAGTTTACAATATACAACGTATTCATTAAAATGACACCCGAAAATTGAATGTTTATTATCTGATTGGTACCACGTTTTGGTCATTTTTGCATGTTCAATGTTAAAAAACATCTATAGTATTGACTCTAAAGTATGAATATGAATGTTTCAAAAAAAATATCCATTTCAAGAATAGGTAAAATTTGCCTTTATTTTTGTAAAACATAATATAAATATTAGCTTCCGCGTCCGAATTTTATAATTCTTCATCATATTTTAGCTAAAAGAAAACATTGCAACAAGAAAATTGCCATTTCATGTGTGGTAGGTATTCTAGAATCCAGCCCATGTAGCTTACAATATACAACGTATTCGTCAAGAATAGGTAAAATCTGACTTTATTTTTCTAAAAAATCATATAAATATTTGCTTCCGCGCCCGAATTTTATAATTCTTCATCATTTTTTAGCTAAAAGAAAACATTGCAACAAGAAAATTGGTATTTCAAGTGTGGTAGGTATTCTAGAATCCAGCCCATGTAACTTACAATATACAACGTGTTCATCAAGAATAGATAAAATCTGACTTTATTTTTGTAAAAAATCATATTAATATTTGCTTCCGCGCCCGAATTTTATAATTCGTCATCACATTTTAGCTAAAAGAAAACATTGCAACAAGAAAATTGCTATTTCAAGTGTGGTAAGAAATCTAGAATCCAGCCCTTGTAGCTTACAATATACAACGTATTCATTAAAATGACACCATAAATAGAATGTTTATTGTCTGATTGGTACCACTTTTTGGTCACTTTTGCATGTCCAATGCTAAAATTATCCATAGTATATATCCTAAAGCATGAATATGAATGTTTTAACAAAAATATCCATTTCAAGAATAGGTAATATCTAACTTTATTTTTGTAAAAAATCATATAAATATTTGCTTCCGCGCCCGAATTTTATCATTTTTTATCATATTTTAGCTAAAAGAAAACATTGCAACAAGAACATTGCTATTTCAAGTGTGGTAGGCATTCTAGAATCCAGCCCATGTATCATACAATATACAATGTATTCATCAAGAATAGGTAAAATCTGACTTTATTTTTGTAAAAAATCATATAAATATTTGCTTCCGCGCCCGAATTTTATAACTCTTTATCTTACTTTAGCTAAAAGAAAACATTGCAACAAGATATTTGCTATAGGATAGCTAGTTAAGTGCTCACACGTGTTTTTTCTACTCTTATATTTTTTGCTAAATTTTGGTGTGAAAAGTAGTGCAGAATATTTAGACCCTGTAAAATACTTTTTATAAAGTGAAAGTGCATCTTCTGTTATCATCATTTATCGTGAGTCTATTTTTAAATCACCTAAATTTGTATCTAAAAGTGATTTATTTCTTCATCGCTGTTGAAAAAGTCATCTTAAGTTAAGTAAAGTGTTAAAACTTGTCTCACGATGGCACCTAGTAGCACATGCGCCACTTGTTCCCGCGCTTTCAACAAGAGATCGCCTTTCATCATTTGCGGCAAATGCGTGTTTTTCATTCATCTTTTGCCAAATTATCTGCTGCTCAAGTAGAAATATTTAAGAACGAAGACAATAGCTGTGCATGGTTCTACCTGGATTGCCGTCAAACGAATGATCTGAATACGTCGGCTGTTTTAAATGACAACACTGATCAATGTGATTCAAACCTGGACATAAACAATTTGTTAAAAAGAATGAAAGATGACATTATATCTGAAGTCTCAAATAAACTGGAGGATTTGTTTACGTCTATTAAGTTCTGTTGTGACAAAATTACTGACTGAAAAAACGAAGTGATTACACTGTCCAATAAAATAAACGATCTCGAACAATACTCTAGATTAAATAATGTAGTTATTAATAATATTCCTACCGTACCCGCTGAAAACGTTGTCGAAATAGTGACCAATATAGGAAAAGTAGTGAACATTGAAATTGCATCCGGCGATATTGATGCTGCTCATAGAATTCCTTCGTTCAACAAACTAAATAGCAATAACCCAAAACCTATAGTTGTGAAATTTGTGTCGCGCATGTTAAAAGAAAAGTTCGTAAGTGCTATTAAAAATAAAAAACATTTAACAACAAAAAACTTACATTATGAAGGAATTGAAAATAATGTGTATGTGAACGACCATCTTTCCCCATCAAATATGCAACTTTTCAAGCAGGCCCGTCAAGAACTTCTCAACAAAAACTATAAATTTGTGTGGACCAGAAATGGCAAAATTTATGCCGCAAAAACGAATCAGCCAAAACACATCAAATAAACAGTGTGACTGACCTTCATAAACTTATTTGAATTGTTTAATTAAAAATTTGTCGTCTTTTATTTATAAATATGAATTTACTTGTTTATAATACTAAGGTCATTGACCCTAATATTTATAATTTCAAATGCGGGCACATTAATATTGGATCGCTTAATTCCTGCTTTGTGGAATTTTGTCTTTGATCAAAATTTTGACATCTTAGCTGTCACTGAAACGTGGATAAGTGATTCCTCCCCAGCTCATCTATTTCACATTGAAGGATACAATTTAATTAGTTTACCAAGAGCTGACAAACTTGGTGGAGGTATCGTTTTTTATGTTCGCAGTAATGTTAACTATAAAATATTAAATACCTCATTTGTAACGAAAAATATTATCGAACATTTATAAATCCAAATCACAAACCTAAATTATACACTAATTATTAATATCAAATACAACCCTCATAATCAATTTTATAAAAACCTCAGTATTCTAGAACCCATATTTACAGAATTTACTACAATGGCGGACTGTATTATTTGTACTGGGGATATTAATGTCAATTTAGTAATAAATGATGCACGTTCGTTATTTTTCAAAAATTCATTATCTGCGTATGGTATGCATCAGTTATTGAATGTACTAATCTTACAGATCACTCTTGTGTTTATTGTATCTTAGATTTACCTATACCTGTTTCGTCATCTAAAAATGTTATGTTCAGAGATATTAAGAACTTTGATTTTAGAAATTTTTTTGAAGATTGTCAAAAGGTTGAATGGAATAATATTATTTAATTAAATAATATGAACGATAAACTAGATTTTTTGAATAATAATATTATTGCTTTGTACGACAAACATGCACCGATAAAAACTGCTAGAACTAAAAATTATTGTCCGTGGTTCACTCCAGTGATTAAAGTAATGCAACGTAAATGAGATAAAGCGTTTATTGATTATAAGAAACATAGAACTGAAGCTAAATACAACTATTATAAACAGCTACGCAACTTAACAACAGCTGCTATACGCAAAGAAAAACAGGCTTTCCTGGAATGGGAAATAAACAATAATATTAGAGACTCTAGTAAGTTATGGTATAACCTTAAACGTCTAGGTGTAACTGAAAGCATATCACAAAAAAATATTCCAGAATCTCTTCGCGAACCCGAAAAATATGGACAACATCTTTTAACTCTGACAGGTACAAGTACTGTTGATCTTAATTCCACGAATTTTTACTTAAATAATAAGTAGAGAGCAACCTGGTCATTCGTTTAATTTTAACTCTGTAGACAGCGAAACAGTGATAAAAATTTTTCTATCGATAAAATCAAATGCTGTAGGTGTAGACAGTATATCAGTAAAAATAATTAGAATAATATTACCCATTATCGTGGATTACATAACTCATACTGTTAACACTTGTATTCTAGAAGGTGTGATGCCAAATGTTTGGAAGATAGCAATTATTAAACCAATAGCTAAAGTTCGGAACTGTTCTACCCTTGATGACTTACGACCTATCAGTATCCTACCAACTTTATCTAAGATCCTTAAGAGAGTATGTTGTGATCAAATCATGTCATATGCGTTTGAAAACAACATTTTGCCATCTAATCAATCGGGATTCAGAACTGGACATTCCACAAACACCTGTCTTCTAAATATTATAGATAATCTTCTAGAGAACTATGATAAGTCTAACATTTCATTATTAATTCAGATTGAATTTTCCAAGGCTTTCGATATGGTTGATCATAGCATGCTCCTCGCAAAATTTAAATATTACAATTTTACTGAGTTGGCAATAGATTGGTGTGAAAATAACTTAACTGATAGGTTCTTTCAAGTATCCATGTCCTCGGAAGTAGAAATACATAATTCTTCTAAATTTCATATCTTCAGCGGAGTACCGCAAGGATCCATTCTAGGACCTTTGTTTTTTCTTTTATACATTGCAGATATGCCATCTGTACTTAATTTTTGTACGGCGCATACGTACGCTGACGACACCCAGGTACTAGCTTCCATAAATCCACAACCACAGTACATTAAAGAACAATGTGAAACAGTAAATAGAGAACTTGACAAACTATTAGCATGGATTAAAAATAATGGCCTCAAAATCAACGCAAGTAAATCATCTCTTCTAGTTGTAGGTAATTATGGTGATATACCCTGATATTATTTTGGATGGCGAGACTATTAAGCGTACTTCGACTACAAAAATTTTTGGTGTTACATTTGACAAAAACTTAAATTTTACCAGTCATTTACATCAAAAGCTCTGTGCTGCTAGACTCAAATTACGTCATCTTTTTCACTTCAGGCATGACCTTACTCCTGTAATCAATCTAAGACTAGTGAATACCTTGATATTGCCACTATTTAATTACTGTGCTTGTGGTTATGTACCAAACCTAACACAAACAGATAAAAATAGAATCACCGTTCTACAAAACAGTTGTTTACGATTCATTTACGGGGTACGTAAATACGATCATATAAGCGAATTTCGAGAGTAAGCTAATATACCGTCTATAGATATTGCCACTATTTGATTGCTGTGCTTGTGGTTATGTACCAAACCTAACACAAACAGATAAAAATAGAATCACCGTTCTACAAAACAGTTGTCTACGATTCATTTACGGGGTACGTAAATACGATCATATAAGCGAATTTCGAGAGTTAGCTAATATACCGTCTATAGATAATCGTGTAAAAATATCATATCTCTGTCTAGTACACAAAGTTTTATTAACCGGTTCTCCATCTTATTTATTTGACAAATTAATCATAAAGAATTATAATTATACACTTCGAATTAAGAACTTGTATATTGTACCATCTTTTAGAAAGTCAAAATTTAAGGGATTTTTTCGTATCTCTCACCGACACTTTATAATGGTATTCCAGATTCTTTCAAATCGCTGTCTCTCTATACCTTCCATGAACGTATAGAAAACATGTTTGTCACTTAACATTAATCATTTTTGTTGCATTGATATTATATTTGTTATTTGTAATAGATAGTTTGTATATTAATTATTGTAAAAAAAAACCTGGTAATTAACAGTTTGTATTTAGATGTATGGTTGGGTGGAAGAACAGCCTTTGGCTGAACGCAGCCTCTTGACTTATGGTCAATAAAGATTATTATTATTATTAATATTATTATTAGTATTATTATTATTATTATTATTTCAAGTGTGGTAGGCATTCTAGCATCCAGCCCATGTAGTTTACAATATACAACGTATTCATTAAGAATAGGTAAAATCTGACTTTATTTATGTAAAAAATCATATAAATATTTGCTTCCGCGCCCGAATTTTATAATTCTTCATCATATTTTAGCTAAAAGAAAACATTGCAACAGGAAAATTGCTATTTCAAGTGTGGTAGGTATTCTAGAATCCAGCCCATGTAGCTTAAAATATACAACGTATTCATTAAAATGACACCCGAAAATTGAATGTTTTTTATCTAATTGGTACCACGTTTTGGTCACTTATGCATGTCCAATGCTTAAAACCATCCATAGTACAGATACTAAAGCATGAATATGATTGTTTTAACAAAAATATCCATTTCAAGGGTAGGTAAAATCTGACTTTGTTTTTGTAAAAAATCATATAATTATTTGCTTCCGCGCCCGAATTCTATAATTCTTTATCATATTTTAGCTAGAAGAAAACATTGCAACAAGAAAATTGCTTTTTCAATTGTGGTAGGTATTTTAGAATCCAACCCATGTAACTTACAAAATACAACGTGTTCATCAAGAATAGATAAAATCTGACTTTATTTTTGTAAAAAATCATATAAATATTTGCTACCGCGCCCGAATTTTATACTTTTTTTGCATGTCCAATGCTTAAAACCATCCATAGTATAGATCCTAATGCATGAATATGAATGTTTTAACAAAAATAATATATTATAATATATTCTGGAATCCAACCTATGTAGCTTACAATATACAACGTATTCATCAAGAATAGGTAAAATCTGATTTTATTTTTGAAAAAATCATATAAATATTTGCTTCCGCGCCCGAATTTTATAATTTTTCATCATATTTTAGCTAAGGGAAAACATTGCAACAAGAAAATTGCTATTTCAAGTGTTGTAGGTACTCTAGAATCCAGCCTATGTAGCTTACAATATGCAACGTATTCATTAAAATGACACCCAAAAATTAAATGTTTGTTAACTGATTGGTACTACGTTTTGGTCACTTTTGCATGTGCAATGCTTAAAACCATCCATAGTATAGATCCTTAAGCATGAATAAGAATGTTTTAGCAAAAATATTTATTTCAAGAATAGGGGAAATCTGACTTTATTTTTGTAAAAAATCATATAAATATTTGCTTCCGCGCCCGAATTTTATAATTCTTCATCATATTTTAGCTAAAAGAAAACATTGCAACAAGAAAATTGCTATTTCAGGTGTGGTAGGTATACTAGTATCTAGTCCATGTAGCTTATAATATACAACGTATTTATTAAAATGACACCCGAAAATTGAATGTTTATTATCTGACTGGTACCACGTTTTGGTCACTTTTGCATGTGCAATGCTTATAACCATCCATAGTATAGATCCTAAAGCATGAATAAGAATGTTTTAGCAAAAATATTTATTTCAAGAATAGGGGAAATCTGACTTTATTTTTGTAAAAAATCATATAAATATTTGCTTCCGCGCCCGAATTTTATAATTTTTCGTCATATTTTAGCTAAAAGAAAACATTGCAATAAGAAAATTGCTATTTCAAATGTGGTAAGTAATCTAGAATCCAGCCCTTGTAGTTTACAATATACAACGTATTCATTAAAATGACACCAAAAATTGAATGTTTATTGTCTGATTGGTACCACTTTTTGGTCACTTTTGCATGTTTAATGCTAAAATTATCCATAGTATATATCCTAAAGCATGAATATGAATGTTTTAACAAAAATATCTATTTCAAGGATAGGTAAGATCTGACTTTATTTTTGTAAAAAATCATATAAATATTTGCTTCCGCGCCCAAATTTTATAATTCTTCATCATATTTTAGCTAAAAGAAAACATTGCAACAAGATATTTGCTATAGGATATCTAGTTAAGTGCTCACACGTGTTTTTTCAACTCTTATATTTTTTGCTAATTTTTGGTGTGAAAAGTAGTGCAGAATATTTAGACCCTGTAAAATACTTTTTATAAAGTGAAACTGCATCTTCTGTTATCATCATTTATCGTGAGTCTATTTTTATATCACCTAAATTTGTATTTAAAAGTGATTTATTTCTTCATCGCTGTTGAAAAAGTCATCTTAAGTTAAGTAAAGTGTTAAAACTTGTCTCACGATGGCACCTAGTAGCACATGCGCCACTTGTTCCCGCGCTTTCAACAAGAGATCGCCTTTCATCATTTGCGGCAAATGCGCGCGTGTTTTTCATTCATCTTTTGCCAAATTATCTGCTGCTCAAGTAGAAATATTCAAGAACGAAGACAATAGCTGTGCATTGTTCTGCCTGGATTGCCGTCAAGCGAATGATCTGAATACGTCGGCTGTTTTAAATGACAACACCGATCAATGTGATTCAAACCTGGACATAAACAATTTGTTAAAAAGAATGAAAGATGACATTATATCTGAAGTCTCAAATAAACTGGAGGATTTGTTTACGTCTATTAAGTTCTGTTGTGACAAAATTACTGACTTTGAAATTTCGCTAAAGCAAATTAACAATAAATTAAAAGAATTTGATAATATAAAAAAAGAAAATGCGATATTAAAAACAAAGTGATTACACTGTCCAATAAAATAAACGATCTCGAACAGTACTCTAAATTAAATAATGTAGTTATTAATAATATTCCTACCGTACCCGCTGAAAACGTTGTCGAAATAGTGACCAATATAGGAAAAGTAGTGAACATTGAAATTGCATCCGGCGATATTGATGCTGCTTATAGAATTCCTTCGTTCAACAAACTAAATAGCAATCACCCAAAACCTATTGTTGTGAAATTTGTGTCGCGCATGTTAAAAGAAAAGTTCGTAAGTGCTATTAAAAATTAAAAAAACATTTAACAACAAAAGAATTACATTATGAAGGAATTGAAAATAATGTGTATGTGAACGATCATCTTTTCCCATCAAATATGCAACTTTTCAAGCAGGCCCGTCAAGAACTTCTCAACAAAAACTATAAATTCGTGTGGACCAGAAATGGCAAAATTTATGCGCGCTAAAACGAATCAGCCAAAACACATCAAATAAACAGTGTGACTGACCTTCATAAACTTATTTGAATTGTTTAATTAAAAATTTGTCGTCTTTTATTTATAAATATGAATTCACCTGTTTATAATACTAAGGTCATTGACCCTAATATTTATAATTTCAATTGCGGGCACATTAATATTGGATCGCTTAATTCCTGCTTTGTGGAATTTTGTCTTTGATCAAAATTTTGACATTTTAGCTGTCACTGAAACGTGGATAAGTGATTCCTCCCCAGCTCATCTATTTCACATTGAAGGATACAATTTAATTAGTTTACCAAGAGCTGACAAACGTGGTGGAGGTATCGCTTATTATGTTCGCAGTAATGTTAACTATAAAATATTAAATATCTCATTTGTAACGAAAAATATTGTCGAACATTTATGGATCCAGATCACAAACCTAGTTTATACGCTAATTGTTGGTGTCGAATACAACCCTCATTGTCTATTTTATAAAGACCTCAGTGTTCTGGAACCCATATTTGCAGAATTTGCTACAATGGCGGACTGTATTATTTGTACTGGGGATATTAATGTCAATTTATTAATAAATGATGCACGTTCGTTATTTTTCAAAAATTCATTATCTGCGTATGGTATGCATCAGTTGATTGATAAATACACACGACCAGTTTCAAAAACTCTTCTGGATATTGTAGTTACATCTAATCCTTCCTTATGTTCAATTGCTGGTGTTATTGAATGTACTAATCTTACAGATCACTCTTGTGTTTATTGTATCTTAGATTTACTTATACCTGTTTCGTCATCTAAAAATGTTATGTTCAGAGATTTTAAGAACTTTGATTTTAGAATTTTTTTTGAAGATTGTCAAAAGGTTGAATGGAATAATATTATTTAATTAAATAATATGAACGATAAACTAGATTTTTTGAATAATAATATTATTGCTTTGTACGACAAACATGCACCGATAAAAACTGCTAGAACCTCTAAAAATTATTGTCCGTGGTTCACTCCAGTGATTAAAGTAATGCAACGTAAAAGAGATAAAGCGTTTATTGATTATAAGAAACATAGAACTGAAGCTAAATACAACTATTATAAACAGCTACGCAACTTAACAACAGCTTCTATACGTAAAGAAAAACAGGCTTTCCTGGAATGGGAAATAAACAATAATATTCGAGACTCTAGTAAGTTATGGTATAACCTTAAACGTCTAGGTGTAACTGAAAGCATATCACAAAAAAATATTCCAGAATCTCTTCGCGTACCCGAAAAATACGGACAACATCTTTTAACTCTGACAGGTACAAGTACTGTTGATCTTAATTCCAAGAATTTTTACTTAAATAATAAATATAGAGAGCAACTTGGTCATTCGTTTAATTTTAACTCTGTAGACAGCGAAACAGTGATAAAAATTTTTCTATCGATAAAATCAAATGCTGTAGGTGTAGACAGTATATCAGTAAAAATGATTAGAATAATATTACCCATTATCGTGGATTACATTACCCATATTGTTAACACATGTATTCTGGAAGGTGTGATGCCAAATGTTTGGAAGATAGCAATTATTAAACCAATAGCTAAAGTTCGGAACTGTTCTACCCTTGATGACTTACGACCTATCAGTATCCTACCAACTTTATCTAAGATTCTTCAGAGAATATGTTGTGATCAAATCATGTCATATGCGTTGGAAAACAACATATTGCCATCTAATCAATCGGGATTCAGAACTGGACATTCCACAAACACCTGTTTTCTAAATATTATAGATAATCTTCTAGAGAACTATGATAAGTCTAACATTTCATTATTAATTCAGATTGAATTTTCCAAGGCTTTCGATATGGTTGATCATAGCATGCTCCTCGCAAAATTTAAATATTACAATTTTTCTGAGTTGGCAATAGATTGATGTGAAAATTACTAAACTGATAGGTTCTTTCAAGTATCCATGTCCTCGGAAGTAGAAATACATAATTCTTCTAAATTTCATATCTTCAGCGGAGTACCGCAAGAATCCATTCTAGGACCTTTGTTTTTTCTTTTATACATTGCAGATATACCATCTGTACTTAATTTTTGTACGGCGCATACGTACGCTGACGACACCCAGGTACTAGCTTCCATAAATCCACAACCACAGTACATTAAAGAACAATGTGAAACAGTAAATAGAGAACTTGACAAACTAGTAGCATGGATAAAAAATAATGACCTCAAAATCAACGCAAGTAAATCATCTCTTCTAGTTGTAGGTAATTATGGTGATATACCCTGATATTATTTTGGATGGCGAGACTATTAAGCGTACTTCGACTACAAAATTTTTTGGTATTACATTTGACAAAAACTTAAATTTTACCAGTCATTTACATCAAAAGCTCTGTGCTGCTAGACTCAAATTACGTCATCTTTTTCACTTCAGGCATGACCTTAGTCCTGCAATCAAACTAAGACTAGTGAACACCTTGATATTGCCACTATTTGATTACTGTGCTTGTGGTTATGTACCAAACCTAACACAAACAGATAAAAATAGAATCACCGTTCTACAAAACAGTTGTTTACGATTCATTTACGGGGTACGTAAATATGATCATATAAGCGAATTTCGAGAGTTAGCTAATGTACCGTCTATAGATAATCGTGTAAAAATAGCATATCACTGTCTAGTACACAAAGTTTTATTAACCGGTTCTCCATCTTATTTATTTGTCAAATTAATCATAAAAAAATATAATTATACACTTCTAATTAAGAACTTGTATATTGTACCATCTTTTAGAAAGTCAAAATTTAAGGGATCTTTTTCGTAACTCTCACCGACACTTTATAATGGTATTCCAGATACTTTAAAATCTCAGTCTCTCTATACATTCCGTGAACATATAAAAAACATGTTTATCACTTAACATTAATAATTTTTGTTGCATTGATATTATATTTGTTATTTGTAAAAGATAGTTTGTATATTAATTATTGTAAAAAAAAAAACCTGGTAATTAACAGTTTGTATTTAGATGTATGGTTGGGTGGAAGAACAGCCTTTGGCTGAACCCCGCCTCTTGACTTATGGTCAATAAAGATTCTTATTATTATTATTATTATTATTATTTCAAGTGTGGTAGGTATTCTAGAATCCAGCCCATGTAGCTTAAAATATACAACGTATTCATTAAAAATATTTTTGTAAAAAATCATATAATTATTTGCTTCTGTGCCCAAATTTTATAATTATCCCTAGTATAGATCCTAAAGCATAAATATGAATTTTTTACCAAAAATATCCATTTCAAGAATAGGTAAAATCTGATTTTTTTTTAAAAGAACATATAATATTTGCTTCCGCGCCCGAATTTTATAATTCTTTATCATCCTATATACTAAAAAGGTATGTGTTGTGATGTTTATTTATTTTCATCATGACGATCGCCAAATTTTGACACAAGCCTAACTGCCTGAACCATGAAAGGGATTGTTGTAAATTTTTTTTTAGAATGCAGGGAATAATGTGTAGTTGTGCCTTTTGGGGGTCTCATATTTTTTCTGTAAGTGGTTCTTGTGTAAAAAAATAAAAACTGTGCAAAATTAATAACTTGAAACAATGGATCCTAGTAGCCATGTCTAAATTTAAAAAGAGTCACGAGGTCATCTGTCACTTTTGACAATCTGTCTATGAACTTTAAACGATTATAACTTTTTATAGTGCATTGATATTAAAGAAGTAAATACAGTATCATGTATAATAGTCTCGAGCAAAGGTGTTACAATTAATTTAAGTTTAAAACATAACGTATTTAATTAATATAAATTTTGACGTTTCCATTGTCAAAAGTCAATGTTGCTAAATGTGTGATGAAGTAACTAAATGAAAACCAAATATACCTAACCTAACTTTACTGAAGACGGTGGCAGTTGTATTAGGGTTGACAATATTAATTTATAAATTTAAAATTTAACTACTACTTTTTAATACAAACAGTGTTGCCAAATTATGAAGTAACAAAATAAAAATCAAATGTACCTAATTAAATGGAACACTTTGCTGTGTTTGATATCAAAAGAAAGAAAATTATAATGGCCGGTTTTGAAATGACAAAAAAAAATGTGTCATGTCGATCTGCATTTGTTTTTCGGAAAAAGTTGTTAGAAGTAGGTTGTCTTTGGGTTTTAAGGAAACTACACAATGTGGACGGGTGTGCACGAATGACAAAAATGTTCTACGTAAATTAGATTTTTTTTTTGCAAAATGTCAGAAAAATGTTGTTTGGAAAAAGTTGTGAGAAGTATGTGGTGTATAGTATCAAATGAAAGGGCTCGACAAGGGTTGGCGTTTAGAATTAAAAAAATGATCTATGTTGATCGGCTTTTGTTTTTTGCAAAACTTTCTCAAAGGTACGTCGAGTTTGATTTCAAATTAAAGGTCTCGTTGAGGGCTAGCGAGCAGAATTGACAAAAATGTTCCATTCCGATCGGCTTTTGTTTTCTGCAAAAAGTTCTCAAAGGTATGTCGAGTTTGGTCTCAAAAGAAAGGTCTCGTTGAGGGCTAACGTGCAGAGTTGACAAAAATGTGCCATGTCAATTGTCTTTTGTTTTTTGCAAAAAGTTGTCAGAAGTGTGTGGTTTTTGATCTCAAATGAAAGGTTTCGTTGAGGGCTAGCGTGCAGAATTGACAAAAATGTTCCATGCCAATCGGCTTTTGTTTTTCGCCAATAGTTGTCAGAAGTATGTGGTGGTTAGTATCAAAATAAAGGTCTCGATGAGGGTTTGCGTGAAAAATTAACAAAATTGCTCAATCTTGATCGGCTTTTGTTTTTTGCGAAAAGATCTCAGAAATATGTCGAGTATAGTGTCAAAAGAAAGGTCTCGTTGAGGGCTAGCATGCAGAATTGACAAAAATGTGCTATGTCGACCGGCTTTTGTTTTATGCAACAAGTTGTCAGAAATATGTCTTGTTTGGTATCGAATAAAAGGTCTCGTTGAGGGCTAGCGTGCAGAATTGACAGAAATGTTCCATTCCGATCGGCTTTTGTTTTCTGCAAAATGTTCTCAAAAGTATGTCGAGTTTGGTCTCAAATGAAACGGTTTGTTGAGAACTAGCGTGCAGAATTGACAAAAATGTGCTATGTCGATCGGTTTTTGTCTTTTGCAAAAAGTTGTCAGAAGTGTATGGTGTTTGGTATCAAATGAAAGGTTTCAGTGAGGGCTTGTGGGCAGAATTAACAAAAATTGTCAATGTTGATCGGCTTTTGTTTTTTGCAAAAGGTTGTCACAAGTATATAGTGTTTGGTATCGAATGAAAAGTGTTGGTGTGGGCTAGCGTACAGATATGATAAAAATGTTTCATGTCGATCGACTTTTGTTTTTTGCAAAAAAATATTGGAAGTATATCGTGTTTGCAATCTAATGAAAGGTCTCGGTGAGGCCTGACGTGGATATATAAAATAATTGTTTCATGTCGATCGGCATTTGTTTTTTGCACTGACAGCGGAGCTCTAGGGAATGCTCGGCGTAGCCGAGAATTCGCTAGTCCTATATACTAAAAAGGTATGTGTTGTGATGTTTATTTATTTTCATCATGACGATCGCCAAATTTTGTCACAAGCCTAACTGCCTGAACCATGAAAGGGATTGTTGTAAATTTTTTTTTAGAATGCAGGGAATAATGTGTAGTTGTGCCTTTTGGGGGTCTCATATTTTTACTGTAAGTGGTTCTTGTGTAAAAAAATAAAAACTGTGCAAAATTAATAACTTGAAACAATAGATCCTAGTAGCCATGTCTAAATTTAAAAAGAGTCACGAGGTTATCTGTCACTTTTGACAATCTGTCTATGAACTTTAAACGATTATAACTTTTTATAGTGCATTGATATTAAAGAAGTAAATACAGTATCATGTATAATAGTCTCGAGCAAAGGTGTTACAATTAATTTAAGTTTAAAACATAACGTATTTAATTAATATAAATTTTGACGTTTCCATTGTCAAAAGTCAATGTTGCTAAATGTGTGATGAAGTAACTAAATGAAAACCAAATATACCTAACCTAACTTTACTGAAGACGGTGGCAGTTGTATTAGGGTTGACAATATTAATTTATAAATTTAAAATTTAACTACTATTTTTTAATACAAACAGTGTTGCCAAATTATGAAGTAACAAAATAAAAATCAAATGTACCTAATTAAATGAAACACTTTGCTGTGTTTGATATCAAAAGAAAGAAAATTATAATGGCCGGTTTTGAAATGACAAAAAAAATGTGTCATGTCGATCTGCATTTGTTTTTCGGAAAAAGTTGTTAGAAGTAGGTTGTCTTTGGGTTTTAAGGAAACTACACAATGTGGACGGGTGTGCACGAATGACAAAAATGTTCTACGTAAATTAGATTTTTTTTTTTGCAAAATGTCAGAAAAATGTTGTTTGGAAAAAGTTGTGAGAAGTATGTGGTGTATAGTATCAAATGAAAGGGCTCGACAAGGGTTGGCGTTTAGAATTAACAAAAATGATCTATGTTGATCGGCTTTTGTTTTTTGCAAAACTTTCTCAAAGGTACGTCGAGTTTGATTTCAAATTAAAGGTCTCGTTGAGGGCTAGCGAGCAGAATTGACAAAAATGTTCCATTCCGATCGGCTTTTGTTTTCTGCAAAAAGTTCTCAAAGGTATGTCGAGTTTGGTCTCAAAAGAAAGGTCTCGTTGAGGGCTAGCGTGCAGAGTTGACAAAAATGTGCCATGTCAATTGTCTTTTGTTTTTTGCAAAAAGTTGTCAGAAGTGTGTGGTTTTTGATCTCAAATGAAAGGTTTCGTTGAGGGCTAGCGTGCAGAATTGATAAAAATGTTCCATGCCAATCGGCTTTTGTTTTTCGCCAATAGTTGTCAGAAGTATGTGGTGGTTAGTATCAAAATAAAGGTCTCGATGAGGGTTTGCGTGAAAAATTAACAAAATTGCTCAATCTTGATCGGCTTTTGTTTTTTGCGAAAAGATCTCAGAAATATGTCGAGTATAGTGTCAAAAGAAAGGTCTCGTTGAGGGCTAGCATGCAGAATTGACAAAAATGTGCTATGTCGATCGGCTTTTGTTTTATGCAACAAGTTGTCAGAAATATGTCTTGTTTGGTATCGAATAAAAGGTCTCGTTGAGGGCTAGCGTGCAGAATTGACAGAAATGTTCCATTCCGATCGGCTTTTGTTTTCTGCAAAATGTTCTCAAAAGTATGTCGAGTTTGGTCTCAAATGAAACGGTTTGTTGAGAACTAGCGTGCAGAATTGACAAAAATGTGCTATGTCGATCGGTTTTTGTCTTTTGCAAAAAGTTGTCAGAAGTGTATGGTGTTTGGTATCAAATGAAAGGTTTCAGTGAGGGCTTGTGGGCAGAATTAACAAAAATTGTCAATGTTGATCGGCTTTTGTTTTTTGCAAAAGGTTGTCACAAGTATATAGTGTTTGGTATCGAATGAAAAGTGTTGGTGTGGGCTAGCGTACAGATATGATAAAAATGTTTCATGTCGATCGACTTTTGTTTTTTGCAAAAAAATATTGGAAGGATATCGTGTTTGCAATCTAATGAAAGGTCTCGGTGAGGCCTGACGTGGATATATAAAATAATTGTTTCATGTCGATCGGCATTTGTTTTTTGCACTGACAGCGGAGCTCTAGTGAATGCTCGGCGTAGCCGAGAATTCGCTAGTCCTATATACTAAAAAGGCATGTGTCGTGATGTTTATTTATTTTCATCATGACGATCGCCAAATTTTGTCACAAGCCTAACTGCCTGAACAATGAAAGGGATTGTTGTAAATTTTTTTTAGATTGCAGGGAATAATGTGTAGTTGTGCCTTTTGGGGGTCTCATATTTTTACTGTAAGTGGTTCTTGTGTAAAAAAATAAAAACTGTGCAAAATTAATAACTAGAAACAATGGATCCTAGTAGCCATGTCTAAATTTAAAAAGAGTCACGAGGTCATCTGTCACTTTTGACAATCTATCTATGAACTTTAAACGATTATAACTTTTTATAGAACATTGATATTAAAGAAGTAAATACAGTATCATGTATAATAGTTTTGAGCAAAGGTGTTACAATTAATTTAAGTTTAAAACATAACGTATTTAATTAATATAAATTTTGACGTTTCCATTGTCAAAAGTCAATGTTGCTAAATGTGTTATGAAGTAACTAAATTAAAACCGAATATTCCTAAACTAACTTCACTGAAGACGGTGGCAGTTGTATTAGGATTGACAATATTAATTTATAAATTTAAATATTAACTAATATTTTTTAATACAAACAGTGTTGCCAAATTATGAACTAAATAAAAATCTAATATTCCTAAATAAAATAAATTGAACAATTTGCTGTGTTTGATATCAAAAGAAAGAAAACCATAAGGGCCGGTTTTGAAAAGACAAAAAAAAAATGTATCATGTCGATCTGCATTTGTTTTGCGCAAAAAGTTGTTAGACGTAGGTCGTCCTTGGGTTTTAATGAAACAACACAATGTGGACTGGTGTGCACGAATGACAAAAATGTTAAACGTAGATTACGATTTGTTTTCTGCAAAATGTTGTTAGAAAAATGTCGTGTTTGGAAAAAGTTGTGAGAAGTATGTGGTGTTTAGTATCAAATTAAAGGGCTCGATAAGAGCTGGCGTGTAGAATTAACAAAAATGATCAATGTTGATCGGCTTTTGATTTTTGCAACACTTTCTCAAAGGTACGTCGAGTTTGGTCTCAAATGAAAAGTCTCGTTTAGGGCTAGCGAGCAGAATTGACAAAAATGTTCCATTCGTATGCTTTTGTTTTCTGTAAAAAGTTCTCAAAGGTATGACGAGTTTGGTCTCAAATAAAACGTGTCGTTGAAGGATGAGGGCTAGCGTGCAGAATTGACAAAAATGTGCTATGTCGATCGGTTTTTGTTTTTTGCAAAAAGTTGTCAGAAGTATTTGGTGTTTGGTATCAAATGAAAGGTTTCGATAAGGGCTGGTGTGCAGAATTAATAAAAAGGGTTAATATTGATCGGCTTTTGTTTTTTGCAAAAAGTCTTTAGAAGTATGTCGAGTTTGGTCTCAAATGAAAGGTCTCTGGCGTTCAGGGTTGACAAAAATGTTGCATTCCTTTCGGTTTTTGTTTTCTGTAAGAATTTCTCAAAATTATGTCGAGTTTGTTCTCAAACGTAGTTACAATTGGTTTTTTGCAAAATTTTGTCAGAAATATGTTGTGTTTGGTATCGAATGAAAAGTCTTGGTAAGGACTGCTGTGCAAAAAAAATTTTCATGTTAATCGGCTTTTGTTTTATGCAAAAAGTTAATAGACGTATGTCGTGTTTGGTATCTAATGAAAGGTCTCGTTAAGGGCTTACATGTAAAATTGGCAAAAATGTTCCATGTCGACCGGCTTTTGTTTTTTGTAGAAAGTTGTCAGAAGTATCTCGTGTATAGTATTAAAAGAAATTTCTCGATGAGGACTGGCGAGCAGAATTGACAAAAATGATCTATGCCAATCGGTTTTTGTTTTTTGCAAAAAGTTGTCCGAAATATGTCGTGTTTGTTATCGAATGAAAAGTCTCGGCGAGGGCTCGCATGCAGAATTGACAAAAATGGTCTATGTCGATCGGCTTTTGTTTTTGGAAAAAAGTTGTATAAAGTATATGATGTTTGGTCTCAAATGAAAGGTCTTACTAAGGGCTCGCGTGCAGAAATGACGAAAATGGATTACGTTGATCGGCTTTTGTTTTCTGTAAATAGTTGTAAGAAGTATATCGTGCTTGGAGTCAAATGAAAGGACTCGATGAGGGCTGGCGAGCAGAAATGTCAAAAATGTTCCATGACGAACGACTTTTGTTTTATGTAAAAAGTTGTAAGAATTATATCGTGTTTGGTATAAAATGAAAGGTATCGATGAGAGCTGACATGCAAAATTGACAGAAATGGTTCATGTTGACCCGCTTTTGTTTATTTGAAAAATTTCTCAAAGGTATATCGAGTTTGGTCTCAAATTAAATGTCTTGTTGAGGGCTAATTTGCAGAAATGATAAAAAAATGCCAAGTTGATCTGCATTTGTTTTTTACAATTAGTTGGCGGAAGTAAACCATGTTTGGTACTAAATGAAAGCATTCGACAAGACCTGTTTTGGAGAAATGAAATTATCTATCAAATGATAATATTTCACGGACACCGGAGGCCTAGGGAAAGCTCAGCGTAGCTGAGCATTCGCTATATTTTAGCTAAAAGAAAACATTGCAACAAGAAAATTGCTATTTCAAGTGTGGTAGGTATTCTAGAATCCGGCCAATGTACCTTACAATATACAACGTATTCATTAAAAATACACCCGAAAATTAAATGTTTATTATCTGATTGGTACCACGTTTTGGTCACGTTTGCATGTCTAATGCTTACACCATCCATAGTTTAGATCCTTAAGCATGAAAATGAATGTTTTAAAAAAAATTACCATTTCAAGAATAGGTAAAATCTGTCTTAATTTTTGTAAAAAATCATACAAATATTTGCTTTCGCGGACGAATTTTGTAATTCTTTATCACATTTTAGCTAAGAGAAAACATTGCAACAAGAAAATTGCTATCTCCAATGTGGTAGGTATTCTAGGATCCAGGCCATGTAGCTTACAATATACAAAGTATTTATCAAGAAAAGGTAAAATCTGACTTTATTTTTGTAAAAGATCATATAAATATATGCTTCTGCGCCCAAATTTTATAATTTTTCATCATATTTTAGCTAAAAGAAAACATTGCATCACGAAAATTGCTATTTCAAGTGTGGTAGGTATTCTAGAATCCAGCCCATGTAGCTTAAAATATACAACGTATTCATTAAAATAACACCAGAAAATTGAATGTATATTATCTGATTGGTACCACGTTTTGGTCACTTTTGCATGTCCAATGCTTAAAACCATCCATAGTATAGATCCTAAAGCATGAATATAAATGTTTTAACAAAAATATCCATTTCAAGAGTAGGTAAAATCTGACTTTATTTTTGTAAAAAATCATATAAATATTTGCTTCCGCGCCCAAATTTTATAATTTTTTATCATATTTTAGCTAAAAGAAAACATTGCAACAAGAAAATTGCTATTTCAAGTGTGGTAGGTATTGTAGAATCCAGCCAATGTAGCTTAAAATATACAACGTATTCATTAAAATGACACCCGAAAATTGAGTGTTTATTATATGACTGGTAACGTGTTTTAGTCAGTTTTACATGTCCAATGCTAAAATTATCCATAGTATAGATCCTAAAGCATGAATATGAATGTTTTAACAAAAATATCCATTTCAAGAATAGGTAAAATCTGACTTTATTTTTGTAAAAAATCATATAAATATTTGCTTCCGTTCCCGAATTTTATAATTCTTCATCATATTTTAGCTAAAAGAAAACATTGCAACAGGAAAATTGCTATTTCAAGTGTGGTAGGTATTCTAGAATCCAGCCCATGTAGCTTACAATATACAACGTATTCATTAAAATGACACCCGAAAATTGAATGTTTATTATCTGATTGGTGCCACGTTTTGTTCACTTTTGCATGTCCAATGCTAAAATTATCCATAGTATAGATCTTTAAGCATGATTATAAATGTTTTAACAAAAATATCCATTTTAAGAATAGGTAAAATATGACTTTATTTTTGTAAAAATTATGTAAAAATTTGCTTCGGCACCCGAATTTTATAATTCTTCATCATATTTTAGCTAAAAGATAACATTGCAACAAGAAAATTGCTATTTCAAGTATGGTAGGTATTCTAGAATCCAGCCCATGTAGCTTACAATATACAAAGTATTCATTAAAATGACACTCAAAAATTTAATGTTTATTATCTGATTGGTACCACGTTTTGGACACTTTTGCATGTCCAATGCTAAAAGTATCCATTGTATAGATCTTTAAGCAAGAATATGAATGTATTAACAAAAATATCCATTTCAAAAATAGGTAAAATCAGACTTTATTTTTGTAAAAAATCATATATATATATATATTTGCTTCCGCGCTTGAATTATATAATTTTGATCATATTATAGCTAAAAGTAAACATTGCAACAAGAAAATTGCTATTTCAAGTGTGGTAGGTGTTCTAAAATCCAGCCCATGTAGCTTACAATATACAACGTATTCATCAAGAATAGGTAAAATCAAACATTATTTTTGTAAAAAATCATATAAAAATTTGCTTCGGCGCCCGAATTTTATAATTTTTCATAATAATTTAGCAACAAGAAAACATTGCAACAAGAAAATTGCTATATCAAGTAAGGTAGGTATTTTATAATCCAGCCCATGTAGCTTACAATATACAACGTATTCATCAATAAAAGGTAAAATCTGACTTAATTTTTGTAAAAAAAAACAAAAAAATATATGCTTCCGCGCCGGTATTTTATAATTCTTTACCATATTTTAGCTAAAAGAAAACATTGCAACAAGAAAATTTCTTTTTCAAGTGTGGTAGGTATTCTAGAAACCTGCCCATGTAGCTTACAATTTACAACGTATTCATCAAGAATAGATAAAAACTGACTTGATTCTTGTAAAAAATCATATAAATATTTGCTTCCGCGCTAGAATTTTACAATTCTTCATCATATTAAGCTAAAAGAAAACATTGCAACAAAAAAATTGCTATTTCAAGTGTGGTAGGTATTCTAGAATCTAGCCCATGTAGCTTACAATATACAATGTATTCATCAAGAATAGTTGAAATCTGACTTTATTTTGTAAAAAGCATATAAATATTTGCCACCGCGAACGAATTTTTTAATTTTTTATCATATTTTAGCTTAAAGAAAACAATGCAACAAGAAAATTGCTATTTCAAGTGTGGTAGATATTCTAGAATCCAGTTCATGTAGCTTACAATATACAACGTACTCAATAAAATGAAACCCGTAAATTGAATGTTTATTATCTGATTGGTACCACGTTTTGGTCACTTTTGCATGTCCAATACTTAAAACCATCCACAGTATAGATCCTAAAGCATGAATATGAATGTTTTAACAAAAATATCCATTTCAAGAATAGTTAAAATCCGACTTTATTTTTGTAAAAAATCATATATATATTTTCTTTCGTGCCCAAGTTTTATAATTCTTCATCATATTTTAGCTAAAAGACAACATTGCTACAAGAAAATTGCTATTTCAAGTGTGGTAGGTATTCTACAATCTAGCCCATGTAGCTTACAATATACAACGTATTCATCAAGAATGGGTAAAATCTGACTTTATTTTTGTACAAAATCATATAAATATTTGCTTCCGCGCCCGAATTTTATAATTCTTTATTATATTTTAGCTAAAGTAAAACTTTGCAACAAGAAAATTCCTATTTCAAATGTGGTTGGTATTCTAGAATCCAGCCCATGTAGCTTACAATATACAACGTATTCATTAAAATTACACCCGTATATTAAATGTTTATTATCTGATTGGTACCACGTGTTGGTCACTTTTGCATGTCGAATGCTTAAAACTTTCCATAGTATAGCTCCTAAAGCATGAATATGAATGTATTAACAAAAATATTCATTTTAAGAAAGGTAAAATTTGACTTTATTTTTGTAAAAACTCATATAAATATTTGCTTCCGTGCCCGAATTTTATAATTCTTCATCATATTTTAGCTGAAAGAAAACATTGCAACAAGAAAATTACTATTTCAAGTTTGGTAGGTATTCTAGAATCCAGCCCATGTAGCCTACAATATACAAAGTATTCATCAAGACTAGGTAAAATCTGACTTTATTTTTGTAAAAACTCATATAAATATTTGCTTCCGCGCCCGAATTTTTTAATTCTTCATCATATTTTAGCTAAAAGAAAACATTGCAACAAGAAAATTGCTATTTCAAGTATGGTAGGTATTTTAGAATCCAGCCCATGTAGCTTACGATATACAACGTATTCATTAAAATGACACCCGAAAATTGAATGTTTATTATCTGATTGGTACTACTTTTTGGTCATTTTTTTATGTCCAATGCTAAAATTATCCATAGTATAGATCCTAAAGTATGAATATGAATGTTTTAACAAAAATATCCATTTCTAGAATACATAAAATCTGACTATATTCTCGTAAAACATCATATAAATATTTGCATCCGCGCCTGAATTTTATAATTTTTCATCATAATTTAGCAAAAAGAATACATTGCAACAAGAAAATTGCTATTTCAAGTGTGGGAGGTATTCTAGAATCCAGCCCATGTAGCTCACAATATACAACGTATTCATCAAGAAAAGGTAAAATCTGACTTTATTTTTGTAAAAAATCATATAAATATTTGCCACCGCGCCCGAATTTTATAATTTTTTATCATATTTTAGCTTAAAGAAAACACTGCAACAAGAAAATTGCTATTTCAAGTGTGGTAGATATTCTAGAATCCAGTTCATGTAGCTTACAATATACAACGTATTCAATAAAATGACACCTGTAAATTGAATGTTTATTATGTGATTGGTACCACGTTTTGGTCACTTTTGCATGTCCAATGGTTAAAACCATCTATAGTATCTTAAAGCATAAATATGAATATTTTAACAAAAATATCCATTTCAAGAATAGGTAAAATCTGACTTTATTTTTGTAAAAAATCATTTAAATATTTGCTTCCGCGCCCGAATTTTATAATTCTTCATCATATTTTAACTAAAAGAAAACATTTCAACAAGAAAATTGCTATTTCAAGTGTGGTAGGTATTCTAGAATCCAGCCTATGTAGCTTATAATATATAACGTATTCATCAAGAAAAGGTAAAATCTGACATTATTTATGTAAAAAATCATATAAATATTTGCTTCCGCGCCTGAATTTTATATTTCTTTATCATATTTTAGCTAAAAGAAATCATTCCAACAAGAATATTGCTATTTCAGGTGTGGTAGGTATTCTAGAATCCAGCCCATATAGCTTACAATATAAAACGTATTCATTAAAATGACACCCGAAAATTGAATGTTTATTATCTGATTGATAGCAGGTTTTAGTTACTTTTGCATGTCCAAAGCTTAAAACCATCCATAGTATAGATCCTAAAGCATGAATATGAATGTTTTAACAAAAATATCCATTTCAAGTATAGGTAGCTTACAATATACAACGTATTCATCAAGAAAATTTAAAATCTGACTTTATTTTTGTAAAAAATCATATAAATATTTGTTTCCGCGCCCGAATTTTATAATTGTTTATCATATTTTAGCTAAAGTAAAATTTTGCAACAAGAAAATTCCTATTTCAAGTGTGGTAGGTATTCTAGAATATTTCAACATTTCAAGAATAGGTAACATCTGACTTTATTTTTGTAAAAAATCATATAAATATTTGCTTCCGCGCCTGAATTTAATAATTCTTCGTCATATATTAGCTAAAAGAAAACACTGCAACAAGAAAATTGCTATTTCAAGTGAAGTATGTATTCTAGAATCCAGTCCATGTAGCTTACAATATACAACGTATTCATTAAAATTACACCTGGATATTAAATGTTTACTATCTGATTGGTACCACGTTTTGGTCACTTTTGCATTTCCAATGCTTAAAACCTTCCATAGTATAGATCCTAAAGCATAAATATGAATGTATTAACACAAATATCCATTTCAAGAGTAGGTATTCTGACTTTATTTTTGTAAAAAATCATATTAATATTTGCTTCCGCGCCCGAATTTTATAATTCTTTATCATATGTTATCTAAAAGAAAACATTGCAACAAGAAAATTGTTATTTCAAGTGTGGTAGGTATTCTAGAATCCAGCCCATGTAGCTTAAAATATACAACGTATGCATCAAGAATAGGTAAAATTCGACTTTATTTTTGTAAAAAAATTATATAAAAATTTGCTTCCGCACCCGAATTTTATAATTCTTTATCATATTTTAGCTAAAAGAAAACATTGCAGCAAGAAAATTGCTATTTCAAGTGTGGTAGGTATTCTAGAATCCAGCCCATGTAGCTTACAATATACAACGTATTCATCAAGAAAAGGTAAAATCAGACTTTATTTTTGTAAAAAATCATATAAATATTTGCTTCCGCGCCCGAATTTTATAATTCTTTATTATATTTTAGCTAAAGTAAAACTTTGCAACAAGAAAATTCCTATTTCAAATGTGGTTGGTATTCTAGAATCCAGCCCATGTAGCTTACAATATACAACGTATTCATTAAAATTACACCCGTATATTAAATGTTTATTATCTGATTGGTACCACGTGTTGGTCACTTTTGCATGTCGAATGTTTAAAACTTTCCATAGTATAGCTCCTAAAGCATGAATATGAATGTATTAACAAAAATATTCATTTTAAGAAAGGTAAAATTTGACTTTATTTTTGTAAAAACTCATATAAATATTTGCTTCCGTGCCCGAATTTTATAATTCTTCATCATATTTTAGCTGAAAGAAAACATTGCAACAAGAAAATTACTATTTCAAGTTTGGTAGGTATTCTAGAATCCAGCCCATGTAGCCTACAATATACAAAGTATTCATCAAGACTAGGTAAAATCTGACTTTATTTTTGTAAAAACTCATATAAATATTTGCTTCCGCGCCCGAATTTTTTAATTCTTCATCATATTTTAGCTAAAAGAAAACATTGCAACAAGAAAATTGCTATTTCAAGTATGGTAGGTATTTTAGAATCCAGCCCATGTAGCTTACGATATACAACGTATTCATTAAAATGACACCCGAAAATTGAATGTTTATTATCTGATTGGTACTACTTTTTGGTCATTTTTTTATGTCCAATGCTAAAATTATCCATAGTATAGATCCTAAAGTATGAATATGAATGTTTTAACAAAAATATCCATTTCTAGAATACATAAAATCTGACTATATTCTCGTAAAACATCATATAAATATTTGCATCCGCGCCTGAATTTTATAATTTTTCATCATAATTTAGCAAAAAGAATACATTGCAACAAGAAAATTGCTATTTCAAGTGTGGGAGGTATTCTAGAATCCAGCCCATGTAGCTCACAATATACAACGTATTCATCAAGAAAAGGTAAAATCTGACTTTATTTTTGTAAAAAATCATATAAATATTTGCCACCGCGCCCGAATTTTATAATTTTTTATCATATTTTAGCTTAAAGAAAACACTGCAACAAGAAAATTGCTATTTCAAGTGTGGTAGATATTCTAGAATCCAGTTCATGTAGCTTACAATATACAACGTATTCAATAAAATGACACCTGTAAATTGAATGTTTATTATGTGATTGGTACCACCTTTTGGTCACTTTTGCATGTCCAATGGTTAAAACCATCTATAGTATCTTAAAGCATAAATATGAATATTTTAACAAAAATATCCATTTCAAGAATAGGTAAAATCTGACTTTATTTTTGTAAAAAATCATTTAAATATTTGCTTCCGCGCCCGAATTTTATAATTCTTCATCATATTTTAACTAAAAGAAAACATTTCAACAAGAAAATTGCTATTTCAAGTGTGGTAGGTATTCTAGAATCCAGCCTATGTAGCTTATAATATATAACGTATTCATCAAGAAAAGGTAAAATCTGACATTATTTATGTAAAAAATCATATAAATATTTGCTTCCGCGCCTGAATTTTATATTTCTTTATCATATTTTAGCTAAAAGAAATCATTCCAACAAGAATATTGCTATTTCATGTGTGGTAGGTATTCTAGAATCCAGCCCATATAGCTTACAATATAAAACGTATTCATTAAAATGACACCCGAAAATTGAATGTTTATTATCTGATTGATAGCAGGTTTTGGTTACTTTTGCATGTCCAAAGCTTAAAACCATCCATAGTATAGATCCTAAAGCATGAATATGAATGTTTTAACAAAAATATCCATTTCAAGTATAGGTAGCTTACAATATACAACGTATTCATCAAGAAAATTTAAAATCTGACTTTATTTTTGTAAAAAATCATATAAATATTTGTTTCCGCGCCCGAATTTTATAATTGTTTATCATATTTTAGCTAAAGTAAAATTTTGCAACAAGAAAATTCCTATTTCAAGTGTGGTAGGTATTCTAGAATATTTCAACATTTCAAGAATAGGTAACATCTGACTTTATTTTTGTAAAAAATCATATAAATATTTGCTTCCGCGCCTGAATTTAATAATTCTTCGTCATATTTTAGCTAAAAGAAAACACTGTAACAAGAAAATTGCTATTTCAAGTGAAGTATGTATTCTAGAATCCAGTCCATGTAGCTTACAATATACAACGTATTCATTAAAATTACACCTGGATATTAAATGTTTACTATCTGATTGGTACCACGTTTTGGTCACTTTTGCATTTCCAATGCTTAAAACCTTCCATAGTATAGATCCTAAAGCATAAATATGAATGTATTAACACAAATATCCATTTCAAGAGTAGGTATTCTGACTTTATTTTTGTAAAAAATCATATTAATATTTGCTTCCGCGCCCGAATTTTATAATTCTTTATCATATGTTATCTAAAAGAAAACATTGCAACAAGAAAATTGTTATTTCAAGTGTGGTAGGTATTCTAGAATCCAGCCCATGTAGCTTAAAATATAAAACGTATGCATCAAGAATAGGTAAAATTCGACTTTATTTTTGTAAAAAAATTATATAAAAATTTGCTTCCGCACCCGAATTTTATAATTCTTTATCATATTTTAGCTAAAAGAAAACATTGCAGCAAGAAAATTGCTATTTCAAGTGTGGTAGGTATTCTAGAATCCAGCCCATGTAGCTTACAATATACAACGTATTCATCAAGAAAAGGTAAAATCAGACTTTATTTTTGTAAAAAATCATATAAATATTTGCTTCCGCGCCTGAATTTTATAATTATTCATCATATTTTAGCTAGATTTCTGAGGTTGGCAGTAATGCACATCACTGGTTTTTCGCAGCTGATATTTACTTGTTTTCTTTTTCAATTTTTTTCAGTAAATTTATTACAATTATTATTCAAGTATTTAAAATTCATATCCAATACTTTATTTATATTCATTCATTCATCAATATTCTAAAAATTTAAAAAATTTCACAACACGTGCACTACACACATAACCTCACTTTAAGAAAGCACATGTTGCTGTGTCAATATGACACAACTTTTAGTTAATTCTTGTTGTTTTTAGGATGAGTGGAAGTCAGAGAGATGTTTCTCCAGAGGTCCTAAGGGATTCCAGTCCCAAGGACGATCTGACTATGGAAGAGGAGCTCCTACGTAGCCCGACTCCATCCACTTCCGAACTTGAGGAGACTATCGGAAAGCTCCAACTAAGTGAGCAGAGAAGCAAACTGAGCGGTGCCGCCAGAAAACGCTTTAAGTGGCTCATTAAAAGTGGGCTTAGTGCTGACGAAGCACGTGTCAAAGCCCTTCAACCCATGAAGGATAAGGGTCCAAAACGAACCCGGTCCGAGGAATCAATGCCCGAAATGTCTGTTAAAAGGCAAAAAACGGATGCTAAAGGCCTATCCCGCAGTGGTGCTCCGCCACCACCTGATAAGGCTACGCCGTCTGTGAGCTTTAAACAGGCAATCCTGGGCACACGCGTCGGCATCCTGCACTATAATTATCCGGAGGATATTTTAGAAACAGGACAGCTGACGAAAATTCTGGATGCAATCCTGGATTTAATTATTAAAGGGGCTAAAGGCTCTGTGAAGCCTAAGTTTCTAGGGACAACCTTCAAGTCCGGATGGCTGAGCGTCAACTGCGCCGACAAAGCCACCGCCGAGTGGCTATTAGGCAAAGTCGTTAGTTTAAAGCCATGGGAAGGAGCCCATCTAAAAGCTGTGGAGGAAAAGGATTTGCCGAAGTCCAGCATTGTAAATGCATATTTTCCTAACAGCAAAAATAATCCAAAAGATCAGATATTGAATCTGATAGAGCGCCAAAACGAGGGCCTGGATACGCAGCAGTGGAGGGTTTTAAAGAGGACAGATGAGGGCTCGGCAGTGCTTCTTACACTGTCCATAGACTCAACGTCCTTAAGCACCCTTAAAAAAGCTGATTTCAAAACCAGCTACAAATTTGGCCAAACAACGATTAGGCTAAAGGGTAAAAAACCCAACAAAAAGCCTACCGACGTCACTACCAAAAAAGCCACTACCTGCTACAGGTAAGCTTAAAATAAAAAAGGAGGCAGGGAATAATGCCACCAATATTAACACTGGAAAATCCAGATTAAAAGTAGGTAAAGGTAAAGAGGCTGTTTTAAAGCCTCTACCCAATCCCACATCTACCCACTCCAAGACACCACGGGCCGTCGGAATCACGCACAAAGGAAAACAAGTACCTAGCTGAGACGTGGCTCTGAACAAAACGTGATGTCCACCAGTAATATAAAGATGCTGCAAGTGAATCTTCAACACTGCAAAACTGCCTCTGATGTGTTGAACAAAACATTCACCACCACTAACACCGATATAGTGCTAGTTCAAGAGCCTTATGTGTATGGAGGCGTAGTAAGGAAACTTACTACACCAATAGATAAGTTAACCTACTGTAACAAACCAGATGTCATTCCAAGAGCAGCATTGCTCATTAAGACATTGATTAAATTCGTAACATTAAATAAATTTATATCTAGGGATTTAGTAGCTGTAGAAGCTACACTGCCTATATCAGGAGGCACGCAAGAGGTAATCATTGCATCGGCTTATTTCCCGGGAGACACGATGGAAGCTCCACCTCCGCTGGTAAGGGACCTGATCTCCTACTGCGAACATAGAAACAAAAACATCATCCTAGGATGTGATGCAAACGCACACCATACAGTTTGGGGCAGTACGGACATAAATACAAGGGGTGAGAACCTTTTCGAATTTATTTCTAGTACTAACATAGATATAATAAATAGGGGTAAAGAACTCACTTTTATAACTAAAAACAGGCGAGAGGTATTGGACATTACGTTAGCCACTCCTCAAATTAGCTCTGAAATATATAACTAGCATGTCTCAAATGAAGCGTCAATATCGGATCATAGATATTTAAGGTTCGAGATAAAGACTAATAAAGAACCTAAAACTCAAATTCGTATTCCGAAACTAACAGACTGGGTCTTGTACGAAGGCCACTTAAAGTGTGAAGTGGAAGAACTTACGAAAATTAATATAAACACAATTGAGGAACTGGAAACAGCCTCTATTGACTTTCATAATTCGCTACACACAGCATATGAAAAGAGCTGTACAGTAAAGCTTCGACAAAGTACTAGGAAAGTACTTTGGTGGACCGAGGAGCTAACAGTGTTAGAAGGTTATACAATAAAACCAAAACGAGTGGCAGCGATGAGAGCTGGGAGCAATATAGAAATGCCCTAACCTCATATAATAAAGAAATTCGCAGATCTAAAAGGAATGCATGTCGTAGTTTTTGTAAGGGCTTATCAGAAACGCCCACGGTAGCTCGCCTTCAGAAAGTCCTATCAAAAGATCATACGAATGAAATAGGCCTACTAAAGAAACCAGACTTTACGGCAGATTCAAGGGAAACATTGGAGCTTCTGTTAAGCACACACTTCCCAGAATCATCGTGGCCAGTTGAGGAGGAGGACAGATCCTCCGGAGCTACAACTAAGCTAAGCTTAATTACCAGTCTTAACACTGCTAATAATATTTTTACAAAAAACAGAGTTGAATGGGCGATAAATACTTTCAAACCCTACAAGACACCTGGTGGAGATGGCATTTTTCCGGCACTTTTGCAGAAATGCATAAAGGATATAGTGTCAATACTCTGCGAACTTACAACGGAAGCCTAAAGTTAGGATACATTCCCACATTGTGGAGGAAAACCAATGAAGTCTTTATACCTACAGGCGGAAAGCGTCCAAGCGTCCAGCCTAAGTCATACAGATCCATTAGTTTATCATCATTTATACTGAAAGGTATGGAAAAGGTCTTAGAACATTACCTTAGGAATTAAGTGATAACTGCTTCACCACTAAACGGAAATCAATTTGCTTACCAGGAATCAAAATCGACAACTACGGCTCTCCACAGCCTTGTCAATAAAATAGAGAAAACCTTCATGGCAAAAGAAATAGCTCTGGGAATATTTATAGATATTGAGGGTGCCTTTGATAACACCTCCTATAAGTCCATTGAAGAGCTGCTAGGTCAAAAGGTTTCGACCAAGCTGTAGTGGAATGGATAAAAGCCATGCTGCAAAGTCAAACGATTACAGCCTCGATAGGACGAGAATCAGTAATGATAAAAACCAATAGAGGATGCCCACAAGATGAAGTTTTATCACCTCTACTCTGGTGTATTGTCATTGATGACCTCCTGAATAGGCTCAATAAAGCTGGCTATTTTGCAAACGGATATGCAGATGACGTTGCAATTATGGTCAGAGGACGTAGTGACACCACTATCTTGTACCTTACACGAAAAGCTCTAAATCTAGTGCATGAGTGGTGCCTGGAACATGAACTTAGTGTAAACCCTTCCAAAACTACAATCGTTCCCTTCACAAAGAGAAGGAAGCTAAATCTTCAAGCTCTCTACTTGAAGGGTACTAGAATTGAGTTTTCTACAGAGGTTAAGTATCTAGGAATCATTCAAGACCAAAAACTCACGTGGAACTCACATATCAACAAGATTACAAAGAAATCAGCAGTGGCGTTAAACACATGCCGTCGACTTCTGGGTAAAAAATGGGGACTACAGCCAAAAATGACCCATTGGGCATATACTAGTGTTGTAAGACCCATGATCACCTACGCGTCACTTGTATGGTGGCCAAAAGTGAAACAAATCACAGCACAGGCATCACTGCGGAAACTACAACGCATGGCCTGCCTCAGTATTACAGGTGCTATGAGTACCTGTCCGACTGCAGCAATGGAAGTGATTCTGGGGCTAACACCTCTACATCTTCAGGTGAAAAAAGAGGCTATGCAACAGGCACTGACTCTCTGCAGAACGAAACACTTTATGCTCGGAGATTTCATAGGCCACATGGAAGTTCTAAGGGAAGTACAACTAGATAAACTGGCCTTGTCTGTCTGTGATAAGATGACAACAAAGTACAATTTTGACCAGAAGTATAAGGTTGTTATTGGTAATCACCTTGAATGGACGACGGAAAGACCTATTGAAAGGGATCCTTTGTCCTGGTTCACTGATAGTTCAAAATTTGGACATAGAAGGAACTGGAGTAGGTGTGCTTGGCCCAGATTGCCGAACTAAGGAATCCATAGGCACCTGCTCCACAATTTTTCAGGCTGAGATTTATGCAATAAATCTCTGTGCTCACATAAACCTAGATAAAGGTCTAAAAGGAGCATTAATAAATATAATGTCAGACAGCCAGGCAGCTTTAAAGGCATTGAATGCCTTCACATGTAAATCAAAGCTAGTCTGGAACTGCAGGGAGACCCTCCAATTGCTATCCGAAGCAAACCAAGTCACCATACGGTGGGTAGCAGGGCACGAGAGATTCCTAGAAAACGAGAAAGCTGATGACCTTGCAAAAAAAGGTGCTAAACTTTCATACGACGGGCCGGAACCTTCATGTGGTCTTCCGCAAAGCCACTATAAGAAGGTGGTTAAAAACTGGGAGGAATCTGCCATATCCTCATACTGGAAAAATATTCAAGGCCTCAATCAAGCTCGGATATTCATTTCCCCAACTTCGACAAACGCCAAAGAGTTACTACCTCTCAGCAAAAAGGATCTTAATATAATGACAGGAATTCTCACTGGCCACTGTCCTTTAAAGCACCATTTGAAAAAAATTGGTGTAGCTGAAAATGTAACCTGTCGACTCTGTGAAGAGGACGAAGAATCGTCGGAACACATACTGTGTGAATGCCCAGCCATAACTGTGCAGAAACTCAATCAACTAGGTAAGAGGTATCTTTCGGCAGATGAGATCAAGAACTTGACTCCTGGAGACATAATCGGCTTCATCAAAAATCTGGATCTACTTCCGGAAAAATAAGTAAGGGCTGTGTCACAATAGATCTTCTAGGTCGCGTTGACAAAAAGCGACAAAACGCTTAAACCCTCATATACATACAATACAATACAATATTTTAGCTAAAAGAAAACATTGCAGCAAGAAAATTGCTGTTTCAAGTGTGGCAAGTATTCTAGAATCCAGCCCATGTAGCTTACAATATACAACGTATTCATTAAAATGACACCCGAAAATTGAATGTTTATTATCAGATTGGTACCACGTTTTGGACACTTTTGCATGTCCAATGCTTAAAACCATCCATAGTGTAGATCCTATAGCATGAATATAAATGTTTTAACAAAAATATCCATTTCAAGAATCAGTAAAATCTGACATTAGTTTTGTAAAAAATTATATAAATATTTGCTTCCGCACCCAAATTTTATATTTTTTATCATATTTTAGCTAAAAGAAAGCATTGCAACAAGAAAATTGCTATTTCAAGTGTGGTAGGTATTCTAGAATCTAGCCCATGTAGCTTACAATATACAACGTATTCTTCACGAACAGATAAAATCTGACTTTATTTTTGTAAAAAATCATATAAATATTTGCTTCAGCGCCCGAACTTTATAATTCTTTATCATATTTTAGCTAAAAAATAACATTGCAACAAGAAAATTGCTATATCAAGTGTGGTAGGTATTCTCGAATCCAGCCCATGTAGCTTACAATATACAAAGTATTCATTAAAATGATACCCGAAAATTGCATGTTTATTATCTGATTGGTACTACGTTTTAGTCAACTTTTGCTTGTTTAATACTTAAAACCATCTATAGTATAGATCCTAAAGCATGTATATGAATGTTTTAACAAAAATATCCATTTCAAGAATAAGTAAAATCTGACATTAGTGTTGTAAAAAATTATATACATATTTGCTTCCGCGCCCAAATTTTATAATTTTTATTATATTTTAGCTAAAAGAAAACATTGCAACAAGAAAATTGCTATTCCAAGTGTGGTAGGTATTCTAAAATCTAGCCCATGTTGCTTACAATGTACAACGTATTCTTCAAGAATAGATAAAATCTGACTTTATTTTAGTAAAAAATCATATAAATATTTGCTTCCGCGCCCGAATTTTATAATTCTTTAACATATTTTAGCTAAAAGAAAACATTTCAAAAAGAAAATTGCTATTTCAAGTAAGGTAGGTATTCTAGAATCCAGCCCATGTAGCTTACAATATACAACGTATTCATTAAAATGACTCCCGAAAATTGAATGTTTATTATCTGATTGGTACCACGTTGTAGTCACTTTTGCATGTCCAATACTTTAAACCATCCATAGTATAGATCCTAAAGCATGAATATGAATGTTTTAACAAAAATATCCATTTTAAGAATAGGTAACATCTGACTTTATTTTTGTAAAAAATCATATAAATATTTGCTTCCGCGCCTGAATTTTATAATTCTTCATCATATTTTAGCTAAAAGAAAACATTGCAACAAGAAAATTGCTATTTCAAGTATGGTAGGTATTATAGAATCCAGCCCATGTAGCTTACAATATACAACGTATTCATTAAGAATAGGTAAAATCTGACTTTATTTTTGTAAAAAATCATATAAATATTTGCTTCCGCGCCCGAATTTTATAATTCTACATCATGTTTTAGCTAAAAGAAAAAATCGCAACAAGAAAATTGCTATTTCAAGCGTGGTAGGTATTCTAGAATGCAGCCCATGTAGCTTACAATTGTAGCGAACCCAGTGTCGCGGCAGGGGCGGCGGCTGCTAACGAACAGGTCAGAACACGTCCGTCTGCTCCCCATTGTTCTGATTTTCAAAGAATCGGCGAATATTCTAGAATGAAGTATTTTACTTAAATATCCCAAGCAAGAGATCGCGAGGACAGTCTTGTATCGATACGTGTAGTGAACAGATGGTGATATAAATATAGTGATATAAATAGACAGTGATATAAATATTGCGTAGATCTAGTTGTTTAAATAAATTATCTTAGTGTTTAAGTCTTTATTGATATATGTTAGTCTTAAATTAGTGTTGGTTATTTTTCATTATTCTTTATAATTAATATTTTTTTAATTAAACTTAGTTATATAAATATGAGAGTTTTAATCAATTTTACACTTCACCTAAATAAATAAAACGTTACAATTGGTGTCAGGCGTGAGGGTTAATAAAAACTGTGAAGTGTAAAATAAAAATAAATAAAATGGCGACTAAACAAGTTAAATTAAGTGAATTAAAAGTGGCCGATCTCAAGACTGAGTTAGAAGAACGAGATTTGGAGACATCAGGAACCAAGACTGTTTTACGATTTCGCCTACGGCAAGCCTTGGTAGAGGCTGGTGAAAATCCTGATGAGTTCTTATTCGAAATTTCGATGGATGTCGCCGATTTTGCCAAATTGTTGGATCAAAAACTAGAGGAAAGTTCTAAAAAATCCAAAGAAGACACTAGAAGATTGAAAGAAGTAATAACAGAAAATTATAGAAAATTAGGACAAACATTAGATGAGCATTATAGAAGATTGAACGAAATAATAAAAGGAAGTTCTAGAAGTTTGGAAAAGAAAATGACAAATACTTCTAGAACACTGGAAGGTGAAATGACAGAAAATTCTGGAACTGTGAATGATAAAAGAACAGAAAAATCTAAAACTTTGAGACAAGAATTAGATGGAAAGTTAATAAAAAGTTCTAGAACAATAGAACAAAAGTTTGACGAGGGTTCTAGAAAATCTGAAGAAAAGTTAAAAGAACAACAAAAAGATAATTCTAGAATACTGAAAGGTAAAATGGCAGAAGATTCTAGAAATTTGGGACAGGAATTAGAAGGAAAGTTAGTGGAAAATTCTAGAACATTTGAACAAAAGTTTGACGAGGATTCTAGAAATTTGGAAGGAAAGTTTAACGAACAACTGACAGAAAATTCTAGAACTTCTGAATTAAATTTAGTGCAAAGTTCTAGAAAGTTTTTCGAAGAAAAATTAACAGAAAATTCTAGAACTTTGAAGAATAAATTAAAGGAATATTCTAGAAAGGTGAAAGAAAGTTCTAGAATATTGAAAGAAAAATTAATGGAAAATTCTAGATCTTTGAAGAACTAATTAGAGGAAAGTTCTAGAGAATTGGAAGAAAATTCTAGAATATTAAAATTAGAATTAACAGAAAATTCTAGAATATGCGAAGAAAAACTGCTAGAGGAGTCTAGAGTTTTAAAGGACACACTGAACGATGCATGTTTGCTGGGGAGATCTGAGTTTGTTCCTCCTGGTGTTCCTAGAGTCGGTGACGGCGTGTCGGACGTGGTGGGTGTTCCACCTAATTCATTTTCTGCCGGAAGGATGGGATCTCGTTGTGATGGTGGCATGAACTTTGAAGTGAAGAATGCGAATGGGCCGGAAGAGTGAGTGCCTTTGGATGGTCATTGGCTTGCGGCCATTGGTAGCCGACCAAGATTTGATGTCTCGGGTAGTTCATCAAATTTGAATGTGTCGGCTAGAAGATTTAGAGTAAACATGCCTCCCTTGTTGCCATTACTGACATAGATGAAAGAGAAGGTCTTCCTACTCACAGAGATTTTGCAGACAATAGAGATCGAGACAGAAATCGTGAAATGGGTAGAAATGACAGACATGACCGTAATAGATGGTCTGATCGTGACCGACGCGACCGAGATCGAAATGATCCAGATGAAAGGAAGCCAGATCAGCCACCAGTAGTAGATGAACCCCATCAAGATAGACCACCGCCATTCTCTAACGACGACCTTCACATGAAACTAGGTCGAATGGATCGCAGAAGAATTGAACATGGCAGAATGGAAAGCGAGATAATAGAAAAACAACGGTTTACAATGACAGTCAAGGAATTCAAGAATATTTACAGAGTTGAGATAGATGACTTCTCGAACAAGATGGCCGACCTCCTGTATCACAGCGATGAAGTACAAGAAGCCTTGTGTCGCAACTACAACATGCCTGAGAGAGACGATGACGAGCTAGCAACTGAGCTGGACGCTCTGAGCGACGAGATTGCGTTGGACGACACCAGCTACCTGGACAACGTAGCAGAAGTATATGCTGATGCGTTAGGCGATATATGGAAAGGCTACGTCTTCCGCATCACCGGTGGAAACGACAAGCAGGGTTTCCCGATGCAACAAGGTGTGCTAACAAATAACCGTGTACGTTCGTTGATGTCCAAGGGCCACTCTTGCTACCGATCACGTCGTACTGGTGAAAGAAAACGCAAATTCGTCGGAGAATGTTTTATCTTTGATGGTCCTCAGAGAGCCAGCCATATTCGCAAGATGTTCAACCTGTCGAAGGAAGATGATGTAAGACCGTATGTTATGAAACTGTCTTTACCTCATAGAAGAGTTCAACTCCAGAATGAGTCATTCATATTTTGTCATGAATTCTGCGTCACAACGAACTGTTTTGGGACGAAACAGACTTCAGGAGGGGGCAGTGTAACAAACCCAGGGTAGCGGCACGGGCGGCGGCTGCTAACGCTCCCCATTGTTCTGATTTTCAAAGAATCGGCGAATATTCTAGAATGTAGTGTTTTACTTAAATACCCCGAGCAAAAGATCGCGAGGACAGTTTTGTATCGATACGTGTAGTGAACAGATGGTGATATAAATAAATAGTGAAATAAATATTGTTGAAATAAATATTGCGTAGATCTAATTGTTTAAATAAATTATCTTAGTGTTTAAGTATTTATTGATATATGTTAGTCTTAAATTAGTGTTTATATTTGTTAATACTTAGTATTGGTTATTTTTCATTATACTTTATAATTCATATTTCTTTAATTAAACTTAGTTATAAAAATATCAGTGTGGTAATCAATTTAACACTTTACCTAAATAAATAAAACGTTACAAAATATACAACGTATTAATTAAAATGACACCCAAAAATTAAAGTTTTATTATCTGATTGGTATCACGTTATGGTTACTTTTGCATGTCCAATGCTTAAAACTATCTATAGTATATATCCTAAAGCATGAATATGAATGTTTTAACAAAAATATCCATTTGAAGAATAAGTAAAATCTGACTTTAATTTTGTACAAAATCATATAAATATTTGCTTCTGCGCTCAAATTTTATAATTCTTCATCATATTTTAGCTAAAAGAAAACATTACAACAAGAAAATTGCTATTTCAAGTGTGGTAAATATACTAGAATCCAGCCCATGTAGCTTACAATATACAAGGTATTTATTAAAATAACACTTAAAATAGAATGTTTATTATCTGATTGGTACCACGTTTTGTTCACTTTTGCATGTTCAATGCTAAAATTATCCATATATATATATATATATATATATATATATATATATATATATATATATATATATATATATATATATAGATTGGCACCACGTTTTGGTCACTTTTGTATGTCCTAAAGCATGAATATGAATGTTTTAACAAAAATATCCGTTTCAAGAATAGGTAAAATCTGACTTCATTTTTTTAAAAATCATATAAATGTTTGCTTCCGCTCCCGAAATTTATAATTCTTCATCATATTTTAGCTGAAAAAAAAACATTGCAAGAAGAAAATTGCTATTTCAAGTGTGGTAGGTATTCTAGAAGCCAACCCATGTAGCTTACAATATACAACGTATTTAATAAGAATAAGTAAAATCTGACATTATTTTTGTAAAAAATCATATAAATATTTGCTTCCGCGTCCGAATTTTATAATTCTACATCATGTTTTAGCTAATAGAAGAATTCGCAACAAGAAAATTGCTATTTCAAGTGTGGTAGGTATTCTACAATCCAGCCCATGTAGCTTACAATATACGAAGTATTCATCAAGAAAAGGAAATGTCTGAATTTCTTTTGTAAAAGATCATATAAATATTTGCTTCCGCGCCCGAATTTTATAATTTTTTATCATATTTTAGCTAAAAAAAAAAAAACATTGCAAAAAGAAAATTGCTATTTCAAGTGTGGTAGGTATTCTAGAATCCGGCCCATGTAGCTAACAATATACAACGTATTCATCAAGAATAGGTAAAATCTAACTTTAATTTTGTAATAAAACAAATAAAAATTTGCTTCCGCGCCCGAATTTTATAATTCTTCATCATATATTAGCTCAAAGAAAACGTTGCAACAAAAAAATTGCTATTTCAAATGTGGTAGGTATTCTGGAATCCAGCCCATGTAGCATACAATATACAACGTATTCATTAAAATGACACCCGAATATTGAATGTTTATTATCTGATTGGTACCACGTTATGGTCACTTTTGCATGTCTGATGCTTAAAAACATCCATAGTACAGATCCCAAATCATGAATATGAATGTTTTAACAAAAATATTCATTTCAGGAATAGGAAAAATCTGACTTTAATTTTGTAATAAAACAAATAAATATTTGCTTCCGCGTCGGAATTTTATAATTCTTCATCATATTTTAGCTAAAAGAAAACATTGCAACAAGAAAATTGCTATTTTATGTGTGGTAAGTATTCTAGAATCCAGCCCATGTAGCTTAGAATACACAACGTATTCATTAAAATGACACTCGAAAATTGAATGTTTATTATCTGCTGGTACAACGTTTTAGTCACTTTTGCATGTCCAATACTTAAAACCATATATAATATAGATCGTAAAGCATGAATAAGAATGTTTTAACAAAAATATCCATTTCAAGAATAAGTGAAATCTGACTGTATTTTTTAAAAAAATTATATAAATATTTGCTTCCGCACCCGAATTTTATAATTCTTCATCATATATTAGCTCAAAGAGAATATTGCAACAAGAAAATTGCTATTTCAAGTGTGGTAGTTATTCTGGAATACAGCCCATGTAGCTTACAATATACAACGTATTCTTTAAAATGACACCCGAATATTGAATGTTTATTATCTGATTGGTACCACGTTATGGTCACATTTGCATGTCCGATGCCTAAAACCATCCATAGTATAGATGCTAAAGCATGAGTATGAATGTTTTAACAAAAATATCCATTTCAAGAATAGGTAATGTCTGACTTTATTTTTTAAAAAATCATATAAATATTGGCTTCCGCGCCCGAATTATATAATTCTAATCATATTTTAGCTAAAAGAAAACATTGCAACAAGAAAATTGCTTTTTCAAATGTGGTAGGTATTCTAGAATCCAGCCCATGTAGCTTACAACATACAACGTATTCATCAAGAAAATGTAATATCTGACTTTGTTTTTGTACAAAACCAAATAAATATTTGCTTCCGCGCCCGAATTTTATAATTCTTTATCATATTTTAGCTAAAGTAAAACTTTGCAACAAGAAAATTCCTATTTCAAGTGTGGTAGGTATTCTAGAATCCAGCCCATGTAGCTTATAATATACAAGGTATTCATTAAAATTACACCCGGATATTAAATGTTTATTATCAGATTGGTACCACGTTTTGGTCAATTTTGCATGTTGAATGCTTAAAACTATTCATAGTATAGCTCCTAAAGCATGAATATGAATGTATTAACAAAAATATCCATTTTAAGAATAGGTAAAATCTGACTTTATTTTTGTAAATACTCATATAAATATTTGCTTCCGCGCCCGAATTTTATAATTCTTCATCATATTTTAGCTAAAAGAAAACATTGCAACAATAAAATTGCTATTTCAAGTATAGTAGGTATTATAGAATCCAGCCCATGTAGCCTACAATATACAAAGTATTCATCAAGACTAGGTAAAATCTGACTTTATTTTTGTAAAAACTCATATAAATATTTGCTTCCGCGCCCGAATTTTTTAATTCTTTATCATATTTTAGCTAAAAGAAAACACTGCAACAAGAAAATTGCTTTTTCAAGTGTGGTAGGTATTTTAGAATAAAGACCATGTAGCTTACAATATACAACGTATTCATTAAAATGACACCCGAAAATTGAATGTTTATTATTTGATTGGTACTACGTTTTGGTCACTTTTTTATTTCCATTGCTAAAATTATCTATAGTATAGATCCTACAGCATGAATATGAATGTTTTAACAAAAATATCCATTTCAAGAATACGTAAAATCTGATTATATTCTTGTAAAACATCATATAAATATTTGCTTCTGCGCCCGAATTTTATAATTCTTTATCATATTTTAGTTAAAAGTAAACATTGCAACAAGAAAATTGCTATCTTAAGTGTGATAAGATTTCTAGAATCCAGTCCATGTAGATTACAATATAGAACGTATTCATTAAAATGACACCCGAAAATTGAATGTTTATTATCTAATTGGTACCACGTTTTAGTCACTTTTGCATGTCCAATACTTAAAACCATCCACAGTATAGATCCTAAAGCATGAATATCAATGTTTTAACAAAAATATCCATTTCAAGAATAGGTAAAATCTGACTTCATATTTGTAAAAAATCATATAAATATTTTCTTTCGTCCCCGAGTTTTATAATTCTTCATCATATTTTAGCTAAAAGACAACATTGCTACAAGAAAATTGCTATTTCAAGTGTGGTAGGTATTCTACAATCTAGCCCATGTAGCTTACAATATACAACGTATTTATCAAGAATAGGTAAAATCTGACTTTGTTTTTGTACAAAACCATATAAATATTTGCTTCCGCGCCCGAATTTAATAATTCTTTATCATATTTTAGCTAAAGAAAAACTTTGCAACAAGAAAATTCCTATTTCAAGTGTGGTAGGTATTCTAGAATCCAGCCCATGTAGCTTATAATATACAACGTATTCATTAAAATTACACCCGGATATTAAATGTTTATTATCAGATTGGTACCACGTTTTGGTCAATTTTGCATGTTGAATGCTTAAAACTATCCATAGTATAGCTCCTAAAGCATGAATATGAATGTATTAACAAAAATATCCATTTTAAGAATAGGTAAAATCTGACTTTAATTTTGTAAAAACTCATATAAATATTTGCTTCCGCGCCCGAATTTTATAATTCTTCATCATATTTTAGCTAAAAGAAAACATTGCAACAATAAAATTGCTATTTCAAGTATAGTAGGTATTATAGAATCCAGCCCATGTAGCCTACAATATACAAAGTATTCATCAAGACTAGGTAAAATCTGACTTTATTTTTGTAAAAACTCATATAAATATTTGCTTCCGCGCCCGAATTTTATAATTCTTTATCATATTTTAACTAAAAGAAAACATTTCAACAAGAAAATTGCTATTTCAAGTGTGGTAGGTATTCTAGAATCCAGCCTATGTAGCTTACAATATATAACGTATTCATCAAGAAAAGGTAATATCTGACATTATTTATGTAAAAAATCATATAAATATTTGCTTTCGTGCCCGAATTTTATATTTCTTTATCATATTCTAGCTAAAAGAAAACATTCCAACAAGAATATTGCTATTTCAGGTGTGGTAGGTATTCTAGAATCCAGACCATGTTGCTTACAATATAGAACGTATTCATTAAAATGACACCCGAAAATTGAATGTTTATTATCTGATTGGTACCACGTTTTAGTCACTTTTGCATGTCCAATACTTAAAACCATCCAGAGTATAGATCCTAAAGCATGAAAATGAATGTTTTAACAAAAATATCCATTTCAAGAATAGTTAAAATCTGACTTTATTTTTGTAAAAAATCATATAAATATTATCTTTCGTGCCCGAGTTTTATAATTTTTCATCATATTTTAGCTAAAAGATAACATTGCTACAAGAAAATTGCTATTTCAAGTGTGGTAGGTATTCTACAATCTAGGCTATGTAGCTTACAATATACAACGTATTCATCAAGAATAGGTAAAATCTGACTTTATTTTTGTACAAAATCATATAAATATTTGCTTCCGCGCCCGAATTTTATAATTCTTTATCATATTTTAGCTAAAGTAAAACTTAGCAACAAGATAATTCCTATTTCAAGTGTGGTAGGTATTCTATAATCCAGCCCATGTAGCTTAAAATATATAACGTATTCATTAAAATGACACCCGAAAATTAAATGTTTATTATCTGATTGGTACTACGTTTTGGTCACTTTTTTATGTCCAATGCTAAAATTATCCATAGTATAGATCCTAAAGCATGAATATGAATGTTTTAACAAAAATATCCATTTCAAGAATACGTAAAATCTGACTATATTCTTGTAAAACATCATATAAATATTTACTTCCGCGCCCGAATTTTATAATTCTTCATCATATTTTAGCTAAAAGAAAACATTGCAACCAGAAAATTGCTATTTCAAGTGTGGTAGGTATTTTAGAATCCAGCCCATGTAGCTGTAATACAATATACAACGTATTTATTAAAATGACACCCGAAAATTGAATGTTTATTATCTGGTTGAAATTACGTTTTGGCCACTTTTGCATGTCCAATGCTAAAATTATCCATAGTATAGATCCTAAAGCATGAATATGAATGTTTTAACAAAAATATCCATTTCAAGAATAGATAGCTTACAATATACAACGTATTCATCAAGAAAAGATAAAATCTGACTTCATTTTTGTAAAAAATCATATGAATATTTGTTTCCGCGCCCGAATTTTATAATTCTTTATCATATTTTAGCTAAAATAAACATTGCAACAAGAAAATTGCTATTTTAAGTGTAGTAGGATTTCTACAATCCAGCCCATGTAGCTTACAATATAGAACGTATTCATTAAAATGACACCCGAAAATTGAATGTTTATTATCTGATTGGTACCACGTTTTAGTCACTTTTGCATGTCCAATACTTAAAACCATCCACAGTATAGATCCTAAAGCATGAATATGAATGTTTTAACAAAAATATCCATTTCAAGAATAGTTAAAATCTGACTTTATTTTTGTAAAACATCATATAAATATTTTCTTTCGTGCCCCAATTTTATAATTCTTTATCATATTTTAGCTAAAAGACAACATTTCAACAAGAAAATTGCTATTTCAAGTGTGGTAGGTATTCTAGAATCCAGCCCATGTAGCTTACAATATACAACGTATTCATCAAAGAAAGGTAAAATCTGACTTTATTTTTGTAAAAAATCATATAATTATTTGCTTCCACTTTCGAATTTTATAATTTTTTATCATATTTTAGCTAAAAGAAAACACTGCAACAAGAAAATTGCTATTTCAAGTAAAGTATGTATTCTAGAATCCAGTCCATGTAGCTTACAATATACAACGTATTCATTAAAATTACACCGGGATATTAAATGTTTATTATCTGGTTGGTACCACGTTTTGGTCACTTTTGCATTTCCAATGCTTAAAACCTTCCATAGTATAGATCCTAAAGCATAAATATGAATGTATTAACACAAATATCCATTTCAAGAGTAGGTAAAATCTGACTTTATTTTTGTAAAAAATCATATTAATATTTGCTTCCGCGTCGGAATTTTATAATTCTTCATCATATTTTATCTAAAAGAAAACAGTGCAACAAGAAAATTGTTATTTCAAGTGTGGTAGGTATTCTAGAATCCAGCCCATGTAGCTTACAATATACAACGTATGCATCAAGAATAGGTAAAATTTGACTTTATTTTTGTAAAAAAATTATATAAATATTTGCTTCCGCACCCGAATTTAATAATTCTTTATCATATTTTAGCTAAAAGAAAACATTGCAGCAAGAAAATTGCTATTTCAAGTGTGATAGGTATTCTAGAATCCAGCCCATGTAGCTTACAATATACAACGTATTCATCAAGAAAAGGTAATATCTGACTTTATTTTTGTAAAAAATCATATAAATATTTGCTTCCGCGCCTGAATTTTATAATTATTCATCATATTTTAGCTAGATTTCTGAGGTTGGCAGTAATGCACATCACTGGTTTTTCGCAGCTGATATTTACTTGTTTTTTTATTTTCAATTTTTTTCAGTAAATTTATTACAATTATTATTCAGGTATTTATAATTCATATCCAATACTTTATTTGTATTCATTCATTCATCAATATTCTAAAAATTTAAAAAATTTCACAACACGTGCACTACACACATAACCTCACTTTAAGAAAGCACATGTTGCTGTGTCAATATGACACAACTTTTAGTTAATTCTTGTTGTTTTTAGGATGAGTGGAAGTCAGAGAGATGTTTCTCCAGAGGTCCTAAGGGATTCCAGTCCCAAGGACGATCTGACTATGGAAGAGGAGCTCCTACGTAGCCCGACTCCATCCACTTCCGAACTTGAGGAGACTATCGGAAAGCTCCAACTGAGTGAGTATAGAAGCATACTGAGCGGTGCCGCCAGAAAACGCTTTAAGTGGCTCATTAAAAGTGTGCTTAGTGCTGACGAAGCACGTGTCAAAGCCCTTCAACCCATGAAGGATAAGGGTCCAAAACGGACCCGGTCCGAGGAATCAATGCCCGAAATGTCTGTTAAAAGGCAAAAAACAGATGCTAAAGGCCTATCCCGCAGTGGTGCTTCGCCACCACCTGATAAGGCTACGCCGTCTGTGAGCTTTAAACAGGCAATCCTGGGCACACGCGTCGGCATCCTGCACTATAATTATCCGGAGGATATTTTAGAAACAGGACAGCTGACGAAAATTCTGGATGCAATCTTGGATTTAATTATTAAAGAGGCTAAGGGCTCTGTGAAGCCTAAGTTTCTTGGGACAACCTTTAAGTCCGGATGGCTGAGCGTCAACTGCGCCGACAAAGCCACCGCCGAGTGGCTAATAGGCAAAGTCGACAGCTTAAAGCCTTGGGAAGGAACCCATCTAAAAGCTGTAGAGGAAAAGGATTTGCCGAAGTCCAACATTGTAAATGCATATTTCCCTAACAGCAAAAATAATCCAAAAAATCAGATATTGAATCTGATAGAGCGCCAAAACGAGGGCCTGGATACGCAGCAGTGGAGGGTTTTAAAGAGGACAGATAAGGGCTCGGCAGTGCTTCTTACACTGTCCATAGACTCGACGTCCTTAAGCACCCTTAAAAAAGCTGATTTCAAAATCAGCTACAAATTTGGCCAAACAACGATTAGGCTGAAGGGTAAAAAACCCAACAAAAAGCCTATCGACGTCACTACCAAAAAAGCCACTACCTGCTACAGGTAAGCTTAACATAAAAAAGGAGGCAGGGAATAATGCCACCAATATTAACACTGGAAATTCCAGATTAAAAGTAGGTAAAGGTAAAGAGGCTGTTTTAAAGCCTCTACCCAATCCTACACCTACCCACTCCAAGACACCACGGGCCGTCGGAATCACGCACAAAGGAAAACAAGTTCCTAGCTGCGACGTGGCTCTGAACAAAACGTGATGTCCACCAGTAATATAAAGATGCTGCAAGTGAATCTTCAACACTGCAAAACTGCCTCTGATGTGTTGAACAAAACATTCACCACCACTAACACCGATATAGTGCTAGTTCAAGAGCCTTATGTGTATGGAGGCGTAGTAAGGAAACTTACTACACCAATTGTGTGGTAAATTAACCTACTGTAACGAACCAGATGTCATTCCAAGAGCAGCATTGCTCATTAAGACATCAGTTAAATTCGTAACATTAAATAAATTTATATCTAGGGATTTAGTAGCTGTAGAAGCTACACTGCCTATATCAGGAGTCACGCAAGAGGTAATCATTGCATCGGCGTATTTCCCGGGAGACACGATGGAAGCTCCACCTCCGCTGGTAAGGGACCTGATCTCCTACTGCAAACATAGAAACAAAAACATCATCCTAGGATGTGATGCAAACGCACACCATACAGTTTGGGGTAGTACGGACATAAATACAAGGGGTGAGTACCTTTTCGAATTTATTTCTAGTACTAACATAGATATAATAAATAGCGGTAAAGAACTCACTTTTATAACTAAAAACAGGCGAGAGGTATTGGACATTACGTTAGCCACTCCTCAAATTAGCTCTGAAATATATAACTAGCATGTCTCAAATGAAGCCTCAATATCGGATCATAGATATTTAAGGTTCGCGATAAAGACTAATAAAGAACCTAAAACTCAAATTCGTATTCCGAAACTAACAGACTGGGTCTTGTACGAAGGCCACTTAAAGTGTGAAGTGGAAGAACTTACGAAAATTAATATAAACATAATTGAGGAACTGGAAACAGCATCTATTGACTTTCATAATGCGCTACACACAGCATATAAAAACAGCTGTACAGTAAAGCTTCGACAAAGTACTAGGAAAGTACTTTGGTGGACCGAGGAGCTAACAGTGTTAGAAGGTTATACAATAAAACCAAAACGAGTGGCAGCGATGAGAGCTGGGAGCAATATAGAAGTGCCCTTACCTCATATAATAAAGAAATTCGCAGATCTAAAAGGAATGCATGTCGTAGTTTTTGTGAGGGCTTATCAGAAACGCCCACGGTAGCTCGCCTTCAGAAAGTCCTATCAAAAGATCATACGAATGAAATAGGCCTACTAAAGAAACCAGACGGGGACTTTACGACAGATTCAAGGGAAACATTGGAGCTTCTGTTAAGCACACACTTCCCAGAATCATCGTGGCCAGTTGAGGAGGAGGACAGATCCTCCGGAGCTACAACTAAGCTAAGCTTAATTACCAGTCTTAACACTGCTAATAATATTTTTACAAAAAACAGAGTTGAATGGGCGATAAATACTTTCAAACCCTACAAGACACCTGGTGGAGATGGCATTTTTCCGGCACTTTTGCAGAAATGCATAAAGGATATGGTGCCAATACTCTGCGAACTTACAACGGAAGCCTAAAGTTAGGATACATTCCCACATTGTGGAGGAAAACCAATGAAGTCTTTATACCTACAGGCGGAAAGCGTCCAAGCGTCCAGCCTAAGTCATACAGACCCATTAGTTTATCATCATTTATACTGAAAGGTATGGAAATGGTCTTAGAACAATACCTTAGGAATGAAGTGATAACTGCTTCACCACTAAACGGAAATCAATTTGCTTACCAGGAAGCAAAATCGACAACTACGGCTCTCCACAGCCTTGTCAATAAAATAGAGAAAATCTTCATGGCAAAAGAAATAGCTCTGGGAATATTTATAGATATTGAGGGTGCCTTTGATAACACCTCCTATAAGTCCATTGAAGAGCTGCTAGGTCAAAAGGTTTCGACCAAGCTGTAATGGAATGGATAAAAGCCATGCTGCAAAGTCGAACGATTACAGCCTCGATAAGAGGAGAATCAGTAATGATAAAAACCAATAGAGGATGCCCACAAGATGAAGTTTTATCACCTCTACTCTGGTGTATTGTCATTGATGACCTCCTGAATAGGCTCAATAAAGCTGGCTATTTTGCAAACGGATATGCAGATGACGTTGCAATTATGGTCAGAGGACGTAGTGACACCACTATCTCGTACCTTACACAAAAAGCTGTAAATCTAGTGCATGAGTGGTGCCTGTAACATGAACTTAGTGTAAACCCTACCAAAACTACAATCGTTCCCTTCACAAAGAGAAGAAAGCTAAATCTTCAAGCTCTCTACTTGAAGGGTACTAGAATTGAGTTTTCTACAGAGGTTAAGTATCTAGGAATCATTCTAGACCAAAAACTCACGTGGAACTCACATATCAACAAAATTACAGAGAAATCAGCAGTGGCGTTAGACACATGCCTTCGACTTCTGGGTAAAAACTGGGGACTACAGCCAAAAATGACCCATTGGGCATATACTAGTGTTGTAAGACCCATGATCACCTACGCGTCACTTGTATGGTGGCCAAAAGTGAAACAAATCACAGCACAGGCATCACTGCGGAAACTAAAACGCATGGCCTGCCTCAGTATTACAGGTGCTATGAGTACCTGTCCGACTGCAGCAATGGAAGTGATTCTGTGGCTAACACCTCTACATCTTCAGGTGAAAAAAGAGGCGATGCAACAGGCACTGACTCTCTGCAGAACGAAACACTTTATGCTCGGAGATTTCGTAGGCCACTTGGAAGTTCTAAGGGAAGTACAACTAGATAAACTGGCCTTGTCTGTCTGTGATAAGATGACAACAAAGTACAATTTTGACCAGAAGTATAAGGTTGTTATTAGTAATCGCCTTGAATGGGCAACGGAAAGACCTGTTGAAAGGGATTCTTTGTCCTGGTTCACTGATAGTTCAAAATTTGGACACAGGAGGAACTGGAGTAGGTGTGCTTGGCCCAGATTGCCGAATTAAGGAATCCATAGGCACCTGCTCCACAATTTTTTAGGCTGAGATTTATGCAATAAATCTCTGTGCTCACATAAACCTAGAAAAAGGTCTAAAAGGAGCATTAATAAATATAATGTTAGACCGCCAGGCAGCTTTAAAGGCATTGAATGCCTTCACATGTAAATCAAAGCTAGTCTGGAACTGCAGGGAGATCCTCCAATTGCTATCCGAAGCAAACCAAGTCACCATACGGTGGGTAGCAGGGCACGAGGGATTCCTAGAAAACGAGAAAGCTGATGACCTTGCAAAAAAAGGGGCTAAACTTTCATACGACGGGCCGGAACCTTCATGTGGTCTTCCACAAAGCCACTATAAGAAGGTGGTTAAAAACTGGGAGGAATCTGCCATATCCTCATACTGGAAAAATATTCAAGGCCTCAATCAAGCTCGGATATTCATTTCCCCAACTTCGACAAACGCCAAAGAGTTACTACCTCTCAGCAAAAAGGATCTTAATATAATGACAGGAATTCTCACTGGCCACTGTCCTTTAAAGTACCACTTAAACAAAATTGGTGTAGCTGAAAATGAAACTTGTCGACTCTGTGAAGAGGACGAAGAATCGTCGGAACACATACTGTGTGAATGCCCAGCCGTAACTGTGCAGAAACTCAATCAACTAGGTAAGAGGTATCTTACGGCAGATGAGATCAAGAACTTGACTCCTGGAGACATAATCGGCTTCATCAAAAATCTGGATCTACTTCCGGAAAACTAAGTAAGGGCTGTGTCACAATAGATCTTCTAGGTCGCGTTGACAAAAAGCGACAAAACGCTGAAACCCTCATATACATACAATACAATACAATATTTTAGCTAAAAGAAAATATTGCAAAAAGAAGATTGCATGTCCAATACTTAAAACCATAAATAGTATAGAACCTAAAGCATGAATATGAATGTTTTAACAAAAATATCCATTTCAAGAATAGGTAAAATCTAACTTTAGTTTTGTAAAAAATCATATAAATATTTGCTTCTGCGCCCGAATTTTATAATTCTTCATCATATTTTAGCTAAAGGAAAACATTGCAACAGGAAAATTGCTATTTCAAGTGTGGTAGGTATTCTAGAATCCAGCCCAGGTAGCTTACAATATACAACGTATTCATCAAGAATAGGTAAAATCTGACTTTATTAATGTTAAAAATCATATAAATATTTGCTTTCGCAGCCGAACTTTATAATCCTTTATCATATTTTAGCTAAAAGAAAACATTGCAAAAAGAAAATTGCTATTTGAAGTGTGGTAGGTATTCTAGGATCCAGCCAATGTAGCTTACAATATACAACGTATTTATTAAAATGACACCCGAAAATTGAATGTTTATTATCTGATTGGTACCACGTTTTGTTCACTCTTGCATGTCTAATGCTAAAATTATCCACAGTATAGATCCTAAAGCATGAATAAGAATGTTTTAACAAAAATATCCATTTCAAGAATAGGTAAAATCTGACTTCATTTTTTAAAAAATTATGTAAATATTTGCTTCCGCACCCGAATTTTATAATTCTTCATCATATTTTAACTAAAAGAAAACATTGCAACAAGAAAATTGCAATTTTAAGTGTCGAAGGTATTTTAGAATCCAGCCCATGTAGCTTACAATATACAACGTATTCATTAAGAATAGGTAAAATCTGACTTTATTTTTGTAAAAAATCATATAAATATTTGCTTCCGCGCCCGAATTTTATAATTCTACATCATGTCTTAGCTAAAAGAAAAAATCGCAACAAGAAAATTGCTATTTCAAGTGTGGTAGGTATTCTAGAATGCAGCTTACAATTGTAGCAAACCCAGGGACGCGGCACGGGCGGTGGCCGCTAACGAACAGGTCAGAACACGTCCGTCTGCTCCCCATTGTTCTGATTTTCAAAGAATCGGCGAATATTCTAGAATGAAGTATTTTACTTAAATACCCCGAGCAAGAGATCGCGAGGACAATCTTGTATCGATACGTTTAGTGAACAGGTGGTGATATAAATAAATAGTGATATAAATAGACAGTGATATAAATATTGTTGAAATAAATATTGTGTAGATCTAGTTGTTTAAATAAATTATCTTAGTGATTAAGTCTTTATTGATATATGTTAGTCTTAAATTAGTGTTTATATTTGTTAATTCTTAGTGTTGGTTATTTTTCATTATTCTTTATAATTCATATTTCTTTAATTAAACTTAGTTATATAAATATGAGTGATTTAATCAATTTTACACTTCACCTAAATAAATAAATCGTTACAATTGGTGTCAAGTGTGAGGGTTAATAAAAACTGTGAAGTGTAAAATAAAAATAAATAAAATGGCGACTAAACAAGTGAAATTAAGTGAATTAAAAGTGGCCGATCTCAAGACTGAGTTAGAAGAACGAGATTTGGAGACACCAGGAACCAAGACTGTTTTACGATTTCGCCTACGGCAAGCCTTGGTAGAGGCTGGTGAAAATCCTGATGAGTTCTTATTCGAAATTCCGATGGATGTCGCCGATTTTGCCAAATTGTTGGAACAAAAACTAGAGGAAAGTTCTAAAAAATCCAAAGAAGACACTAGAAGATTGAAAGAAGTAATAACAGAAAATTATAGAAAATTAGGACAAACATTAGATGAGCATTATAGAAGATTGAACGAAATAATAAAAGGAAGTTCTAGAAGTTTGGAAAAGAAAATGACAAATACTTCTAGAACACTGGAAGGTGAAATGACAGAAAATTCTGGAACTGTGAATGATAAAAGAACAGAAAAATCTAAAACTTTGGTACAAGAATTAGATGGAAAGTTAATAAAAAGTTCTAGAACAATAGAACAAAAGTTTGACGAGGGTTCTAGAAAATCTGAAGAAAAGTTAAAAGAACAACAAAAAGATAATTCTAGAATACTGAAAGGTAAAATGGCAGAAGATTCTAGAAATTTGGGACAGAAATTAGATGGAAAGTTAGTGGAAAGTTCTAGAACATTTGAACAAAAGTTTGACGAGGATTCTAGAAATTCGGAAGGAAAGTTTAACGAACAACTGACAGAAAATACTAGAACTTCTGAATTAAATTTAGTGGAAAATTCTAGAAAGTTTGAAGAAAGTTCTAGAATATTAAAAGAAGAATTGTTGGAAAATTCTAGAAATTTCGAAGAAAAATTAACAGAAAATTCTAGATCTTTAAAGAACCAATTAGAGGAAAGTTCTAGAGAATTGGAAGAAAATTCTAGAATATTAAAATTAGAATTAACAGAAATTTCTAGAATATGCGAAGAAAAACTGCTAGAGGAGTCTAGAGTTTTGGAGAACAGACTGAACGATGCATGTTTGCTGGGGAGATCTGAGTTTGTTCCTCCTGATGTTCCTAGAGTCGGTGACGGCGTGTCGGACGTGGTGGGTGTTCCACCTAATTCATTTTCTGCCGGAAGGATGGGATCTCGTTGTGATGGTAGCATGAACGTTGAAGTGAAGGATGCGAATGGGCCGGAAGAGTGAGTGCCTTTGGATGGTCATTGGCTTGCGGCCATTGGTAGCCGACCAAGATTTGATGTCTCGGGTAATTCATCAAATTTGAATGTGTCGGCTAGAAGATTTAGAGTAAACATGCCTCCCTTGTTGCCATTACTGACATAGATGAAAGAGAAGGTCTTCCTACTCACAGAGATTTTGCAGACAATAGAGATCGAGACAGAAATCGTGAAATGGGTAGAAATGACAGACATGACCGTAATAGATGGTCTGATCGTGACCGACGCGACCGAGATCGAAATGATCCAGATGAAAGGAAGCCAGATCAGCCACCAGTAGTAGACGACCCCCCTCAAGATAGACCACCGCCATTCTCTAACGACGACCTTCACATGAAACTAGGTCGAATGGATCGCAGAAGAATTGAACATGGCAGAATGGAAAGCGAGATAATAGAAAAAGAACGGTTTACAATGACAGTCAAGGAATTCAAGAAGATTTACAGAGTTGAGATAGATGACTTGACGAACATGATGGCCGACCTCCTGTATCACAGCGACGAAGTACAAGAAGCCTTGTGTCGCAACTACAACATGCCTGAGAGAGACGATGACGAGCTAGCAACTGAGCTGGACGCTCTGAGCGACGAGATTGCGTTGGACGACACCAGCTACCTGGACAACGTAGCAGAAGTATATGCTGATGCGTTAGGCGATATATGGAAAGGCTACGTCTTCCGCATCACCAGTGCAAACGACAAGCAGGGTTTCCCGATGCAACAAGGTGTGCTAACAAATAACCGTGTACATTCGTTGATGTCCAAGGGCCACTCTTGCTACCGATCACGTCGTACTGGTGAAAGAAAACGCAAATTCGTCGGAGAATGTTTTATCTTTGATGGTCCTCAGAGAGCCAGCCATATTCGCAAGATGTTCAACTTGTCGAAGGAAGATGATGTAAGACCGTATGTTATGAAACTGTCTTTACCTCATAGAAGAGTTCAACTCCAGAATGAGTCATTCATATTTTGTCATGAATTCTGCGTCACAACGAACTGTTTTGTGACGAAACAGACTTAAGGAGGGGGCAGTGTAACAAACTCAGGGTCGCGGCACGGGCGGCGGCCGCTAACGAACAGGTCAGACCATGTCCGTCCGCTCCCCATTGTTCTGATTTTCAAAGAATCGGCGAATATTCTAGAATGTAGTGTTTTACTTAAATACCCCGAGCAAAAGATCGCGAGGACAGTTTTGTATCGATACGTGTAGTGAACAGATGGTGATATAAATAAATAGTGATATAAATATTGTTGAAATAAATATTGCGTAGATCTAATTGTTTAAATAAATTATCTTAGTGTTTAAGTCTTTATTGATATATGTTAGTCTTAAATTAGTGTTTATATTTGTTAATTCTTAGTGTTGGTTATTTTTCATTATACTTTATAATTCATATTTCTTTAATTAAACTTAGTTATAAAAATTTCAGTGTTTTAATCAATTTAACACTTCACCTAAATAAATAAAAAGTTACAAAATATACAACGTATTCATTAAAATGACACCCAAAAATTAAAGTTTTATTATCTGATTGGTACCATGTTATGGTTACTTTTGCATGTCCAATGCTTAAAACCATCTATAGTATATATCCTAAAGCATGAATATGAAAGTTTTAACAAAAATATCCATTTGAAGAATAAGTAAAATCTGACTTTAATTTTATACAAAATCATATAAATATTTGCTTCTGCGCCCAAATTTTATAATTCTTTATCATATTTTAACTAAAAGAAAACATTGCAACAAGAAAATTGCTATTTCAAGTGTGGTAAATATTCTAGAATCCAGCCCATGTAGCTTACAATATACAACGTATTTATTAAAATGACACTTGAAAATAGAATGTTTATTATCTGATTGGTACCACGTTTTGTTCACTTTTGCATGTCTAATGCTAAAATTATCCATATATAATATATAGATTGGTACCACGTTTTGGTCACTTTTGTATGTCCTAAAGCATGAATATGAATGTTTTAACAAAAATATCCATTTCAAGAATAGGTAAAATCTGACTTTATTTTTGTAAAAATAAAATAAATATTTGCTTCCGCGCCCGAATTTTATAAGTCTTCATCATGTTTTAGCTAAAAAAAACATTGCAAGAAGAAAATTGCTATTTCAAGTGTGGTAGGTATTCTAGAAGCCAGCCCATGTAGCTTACAATATACAACGAATTTATGAAGGATAGGTAAAATCAGACATTATTTTTGTAAAAAATCATATAAATATTTGCTTCCGCGTCCGAATTTTATAATACTACATCATGTTTTAGCTAATAGAAGAATTCGCAACAAGAAAATTGCAATTTCAAGTGTGTTAGGTATTCTAGAATCCAGCCCATGTAGCTTACAATATACAACGTATTCATTAAAATTACACCTGGATATTGAATATTTATTATCTGATTAGTACCACGTTTTGTCACTTTTGTATGTCCAATGCTTAAAACCGTCCATAGTATAGATCCTAAAGCATAAATATGAATGTTTTACCAAAAATATACATTTCAAGAGTAGGTAAAATTTGACTTTATTTTTGTAAAAAATCATATTAACATTTGCTTCCGCGCCCGAATTTTGACGATGCTTAAAACCATCCATAGTACAGATCCTAAATCATGAATATGAATGTTTTAACAAAAATATCCATTTCAGGAATAGGAAAAATCTGACTTTAATTTTGTAATAAATAAATAAATATTTGCTTCCGCGTCCGAATTTTATAATTCTTTATCATATTTTAGCTAAAAGAATACATTGCAACAAGAAAATTGCTATTTTATGTGAGGTAGGTATTGTAGAATCCAGCCCATCTAGCTTACAATATACAACGTATTCATCAAGAATAGGTAAAATCTGACATTATTTTTGTTAAAAAACATATAAATATTTGCTTCCGCGCCCGAATTTAATAATTCTTTATCATATTTTAGCTAAAAGAAAACATTGCAACAAGAGAATTGCTATTTCAAGTTTGGTAGGTATTGTAGAATCCAGCCCATGTAGCTTACAATATACAACGTATTCATCGAGAATATGTAAAATCTGACTTTATTTTTGTAAAAAATCGTATAAATATTTGCTTCTGCGCCCGAATTTTATAATTCTTTATCATATTTTAGCTAAAAGAAAACATTGCAACAAGAAAATTGCTATTTCAAGTGTGGTAGGTATTCTAGAATCCAGCCCATGTAGCTTACAATATACAACGTATTCATCAAGAATAGGTAAAATCTGACTTTATTTTTGTAAAAAATCATATAAATATTTGCTTCCGCCTCCGAATTTTATAATTCTTCATCATATTTTAGCTAAAAGGAAACATTGCAACAAGAAAATTGCTATTTCAAGTGTGGTAAGTATTCTAGAATCCAGCCCATGTAGCTTACAATATACAACGTATTCATTAAAATGACACTCGAAAATTGAATGTTTATTATCTGCTTGGTACCACGTTTTAGTCACTTTTGCATGTCCGATACTTAAAACCATCCATAGTACAGATCCTAAATCATGAATATGAATGTATTAAAAAAATATCTATTTCAAGAATAGGTAAAATCTGACATTATTTTTTAAAAAAAATCGTATAAATATTTGCTTCCGCGCCCGAATTTTATAATTCTTCATCATATTTTAGCTAAAAGAAAACATTGCAACAAGAAAATTGCTATTTCAAGTGTGGTGGGTATTCTAGAATCCAGCTCATGTAGCTTTACAATATACAACGTACTCATCAAGAATAGGTTAAATCTGATTTTATTTTTGTAAAAAACCATATAAATATTTGCCTCCGCGCTCAAATTTTATAATTATTTATCATATTTTAGCTAAAAGAAAACATTGCAACATAAAAATTGCTTTTTAAAGTGTGGTAGGTATTTTAGAATCCAGCCCATGTAGCTTACAATATACAACGTATTCATTAAAATGACACTCGAAAATTGAATGTTTATTATCTGATTGGTACCAAGTTTTGGTCACTTTTGCATGTCTAATGCTGAAATTATCCATGGTATATATCCTAAAGCATGAATATGAATGTTTTAACAAAAATATCTATTTCAAGAATAGGTAAAACCTGACTTTATATTTGTAAAAAATCATATAAATATTTGCTTCCGCGCCCGAATTTTATAATTTTTTATCATATTTTAGCTAAAAGAAAACATTGCAACAAGAAAATTGCTATTTCAAGTGTAGTAGCTATTCTAGAATCCAGCCCATGTAGCTTACAATATACAACGTATTCAACAAGAAAAGGTAAAATCTGATTTTTTTTTGTAAAAATCATATAAATATTTGCTTCCGCGCCCGAAATTTATAATTCTTTATCATATTTTAGCTAAAAGAAAACATTGAAACAAGAAAATTTCTATTTCAAGTGTGGTAGCTATTCTAGAATCCAGCTCATGTAGCTTACAGTATACAAAGTATACATCAAGAAAAGGTAAAATCTAACTTTATTTTTGTAAAAAATCGTATAAATATTTACTTCCGCGCCCAAATTTTATAATTCTTTATCATATTTTAGCTAAAAGATAACATTGCAACAAGAAAATTGCTATTTCAAGTGTGGTAAGTATTCTAGAATCTAGCCCATGTAGCTTACAATATACAACGTATTCATTCAAATGACACCCGAAAATTGAATGTTTATTATCGGATTGGTACCACTTTTTGGTCACTTCTTCTCTGTCCAATGCTAAAATTATCCATAGTATAGATACTAAAGCATGAATATGAATGTTTTAAAAAAAATAACCATTTTTGAAATAGGTAAAATCTGACTTTATATTTGTAAAAAATCATATAAATATTTGCTTCCGCGCCCGAATTTTATAATTTTTTTTCATATTTTAGCTAAAAGAAAACATTGCAACAAGAAAATTGCTATTTCAAGTGTGGTAGCTATTCTAGAATCCAGCCCATGTAGCTTACAATATACAACGTATTCATTCAAATGACACCCGAAAATTGAATGTTTATTATCGGATTGGTACCACTTTTTGGTCACTTCTACATGTCCAATGCTAAAATTATCCATAGTATAGATACTAAAGCATGAATATGAATGTTTAAACAAAAATATCCATTTCTGAAATAGGTAAAATCTGACTTTTTTTTTGTAAAAAATCATATAAATATTTGCTTCCGCGCCCGAATTTTATAATTTTTTATCATATTTTAGCTAAAAGAAAACATTGCAACAAGAAAATTGCTATTTCAAGTGTGGTAGCTATTCTAGAATCCAGCCCATGTAGCTTACAATATACAACGTATTCAACAAGAAAAGTTAAAATCTGAGTTTATTTTTGTAAAAATCATATAAATATTTGCTTCCGCGCCCGAAATTTATAATTCTTTATCATATTTTAGCTAAAAGAAAACATTGCAACAAGAAAATTGCTATTTCAAGTGTGGTAGGTATTTTAGAATCCAGCCATGTAGCTTACATTATACAACGTATTCATTTAAATGACACCTGAAAATTGAATGTTTATTATCTGATTGGTACCATATTTTGGTCACTTTTGCATGTCCAATGCTAAAATTATCCATAGTAAAGATCCTAAAGCATGAATATGAATATTTTAACAAAAATATCCATTGCAAGAATAGGTAAAAACTTACTTTATTTTTGTAAAAAATTATATAAATTTTTGATTCCGCGCCCGAATTTTGTAATTCTTTATCATATTTTAGCTAAAAGAAAACATTGCAACAAGAAAATTGCTATTTCAAGTGTGGTAGGTATTCTAGAACCCAGCCCATGTAGCTTACAATATACAACGTATTCATCAGGAATAGGTAATATCTGACTTTATTTTTGTAAAAAAATCATATAAATATTTGCTTCTGCGCCCGAATTTTATAATTCTTCATAATATTTTAGCTAAAAGAACACATTGCAACAAGAAAATTACTATTTAAATTATGTTAGGTATTCTAAAATTCAGCCCATAAAGCTTACAATATACAACGTATTCATCATGAATAGGTAAAATCTGACTTAATTTTTGTAAAAAATTATATAAATATTTACTTCCGCGCCCGAATTTTATAATTCTTCATCATATTTTAGCTAAGAGAAAACATTGCAACAAAAAAATTGCTATTTCAAGTATGGTAGGTATTCTAGAATCCAGCTCATGTAGCTTTACAACATACAACGTACTCATCAAGAATAGGTTAAATCTGACTTTATTTTTGTAAAAAACCAAATAAATATTTGCCTCCGCGCTTAAATTTTATAATTATTCATCATATTTTAGCTAAAAGGAAACATTGCAACATAAAAATTGCTATTTCAAGTGTGGTAGTTATTTTAGAATCCAGCCCATGTAGCTTACAATATACAACGTATTCATTAAAATGACACCCGAAAATTGAATGTTTATTATCTGATTGATACTACGTTATGGTCACTTTAGCATGTACAATGCTAAAATTATCCATAGTATAGATCCTACAGCATGAATATGAATGTTTTAACAAAAATATCCATTTCAAGAATAGGTAAAATTTAACTTTATTTTTGTAAAAAATCATATAATATTTTCTTCCGCGCCTGAATTTTATAAGTTTTCATCATATCTTAGCTAAAAGAAAACATTGCAACAAGAAAATTGCTATTTGAAGTGTGGTAGGTATTCTAGAATCCAGCCCATGTAGCTTACAACATACAACGTATTCATCAAGAATAGGTAAAATCTGACTTTATTTTTGTAAAAAATTATATAAATATTTGCTTCCGCGCCCGAATTTTATGATTTTTTATCATATTTTAGCTAAAATAAAACATTGCAACAAAAAAATTGCTATTTCAAGTGTGATAGGTATTCTAGAATTCAGCCCATGTAGCTTACAATATACAAAGTATTCATTAAAAATAGGTATAATCTGACTTTTTGTTTGTAAAAAATCATAAAAATATTTGCTTCCGCGCCTGAATTTTATAATTTTTTATCATATTTTATCCACAGTATAGGTCCAAAAGCATGTTTATGAATGTTTTTACAAAAATATCCATTTCAAGAATAGGTAAAATCTGACTTTATATTTGTAAAAAATCATATAAATATTTGCTTCCGCGCCCGAATTTTATGATTTTTTATCATAATTTAGGTAAACGAAAACATTGCAACAAGAAAATTGCTATTTCAAGTGTGGTAGGTATTCTAGAATCCAGGCAATGAAGCTTACAATATACAACGTAATCATCAAAAATAGGTAAAGCCCGACTTTATTTTAGTAAAAAATTATATAAATATTTGCTTCCGCGCCCGAATTTTATAATTTTTCATCATATTTTATCCACAGTATAGGTCCAAAACCATGTTTATGAATGTTTTAATAAAAATATCCATTTCAAAAATAGCTAAAATCTGACTTTATTTTTGTTAAAAATCATATAAATATTTGCTTCCGCGTCCGAATTTTATAATTATTCATCATATTTTAGCTAAAAGAAAACATTGCAACAAGAAAATTGCTATTTCAAGTGTGGTAGGTATTCTGGAATCTAGCCCATGTAGCTTACAATATACAACGTATTCATCAAGAATAGGTAAAATCTGACTTTATTTTTGTAAAAAATTGAATAAATATTTGCTTCCGCGCCCGAATTTTATAATTTTTTATCATATTTTAGCTAAAAGAGAACATTGCAACAAGAAAATTGCTATTTCAAGTGTGGTAGGTATTCTAGAATCCAGCCAATGAAGCTTACAATATACAACGTATTCATCAAAAATAGGTAAAATCTGAGTTTATATCATATAAATATTATCTTCCGCGCCCCGAATTTTATGATTTTTTATCATAATTTAGGTCAGCGATTCTTAACCTCGGGTCGCGACCCAAATTCGGGTCGCGAGAGGTAGTGGGTTAGGTCGCAGAAATCCCCCAAACGACTTTAAAGAAGTGGTAAAACTTAATGATTTTAATTGCGAAAGGCTGTATTACTGCCATCTATTGTCCGTTCACAATCGCGACATGTTAGTTCTGTTTTAATGGGCGGAAGGGCGCGGGGCGCAAAGCGGCGAGTGCGCGCCATCGCCACCCGTCTGTCTTGTCTCGTCTCGGTCAGTTTATACTTGACTACAATACACTCTTTGTTGACAACTACAGATAAACAGTGCTACAAAATTGTGTTAATCAATTGTGGATGATTAAAAGTGCAACTTACGATTGCTGTTATCGAAAGAAGGTAAAATATTTTTTCCAATGAATGACATTGTTAGTCTACAATTCGCCGATGAACTAGTATATTTAATATTCGAGGTGTTAAAATAATTATAGTTAACTATAATTTGTCGTTTTGTTTCAGTAAGTAAGTCTTTCGAATGGTGGATATTCATGGCGAAACGGATGTTAACATACAAGCAAGAATATTTAGCCTTAGGATTTATTGAAATAAAAGATCGTTCTGGTGTGCCACGTCCACAATGCGTGGTTTGTATGCAACTTCTTTCAAATGAATCGCTAAAAATAAACAAATTGAAGAGACATCTCGAAAAAGTCCATCCAACGTACGCAAATAAACCGTTTGCTTTTTGGAAAGAAAAAGAAACACAAGCAAAGCGCATGAGACTTGATGCACCATCAAGTTCAGCAACAGTTTCGTTAGAAAAAACTACCTACGCTTCTTTCGAAGTAGCTTTAAAAGTAGCTCAATGTAAAAAACCCCATAGTATTGCTGAGCAGTTGATTAAACCAGCTGCAATAGCCATGGCAAGAACTGTCTGTGGAGATGAAATTGCGAAGAAGCTGGAAATGGTGCCAATTTCAAACGATACTGTGAAAAAGAGAATAGATTTAATGTCATTTGATATTTTAGAACAATTAATAACGGATCTCAAAAAAGCCATCAAATTTTTAATTCAAATCGACGAATCAGTTGGTATTGAAGATTTCCCACAGCTGTTGGTGTACGTAAGATACAGAACTCCAAAAAATTTCAATGAAGAGTTCCTGCTTTGTGAAAAGCTCTCTGAAACTACAACTGGGGCTGATATATTTCTTTTAATAGACAAGTTCTTTGTGGAAAACCAATTACTGTGGGACAATTGTCTCGCAGTCTGTACAGATAGAGCACCGGCAATGATAGGGAGTCGCATCGGGTTTTGTGCCAAAGTCAAGGAACGAAATCCAGAGGTTGCTTTAATACACTGCTTTTTACATCGAGAAAAGTTGGCTACACGTGATATGCAGCCAGATCTACATCAGGTGTTAAAGGACGTAATACAAATTATAAATTTCATAAAAGCGCGCGCTATGGACTCTCGGATATTTCGACTGATGTGCGAAGAAATGGGTTCAGATCACCAGAATGTATTATACCATTCGGATATCCGCCGGCTATCCCGCGGAAAGATTCTAGCTAGAGTTCTTTCTCTGAAAACAGAAATAGAAATATTTTTGACAGATAAAAGACACGAATGTGCTGATCGCTTTAGTGACAACAAATGGATGGCTAAATTGGCATATTTGGGTGATATTTTCCACCACTTGAATCAGTTGAACACAGAAATGCAAGGTCAAAATCGCACTGTAGTAGACATTTATGAAAAAATTACTGTTTTTAAAAACAAAACAAAACTTTGGCAAAATAAAATTGCTCAATGTCAATTGGCAGCGTTTCCAACATTAAACTTGTTTTTGGAAGATCTTAATCTTAATGGCAACCGTATTTTCGTGGAGACCATTCCTATTTTTTTAGAACATTTAAGAAAACTTGAAAATGAAATGGAAAGATATATTCCACAAAATGTTAATATCGTAAAATACAGTTGGGTAAGAAATCCTTTTGAAGTAGATGTAATGGGCGTTGAAAACGATTCAGCTGGATTACAAGAAGAATTGCTCGAATTGCAAGGTGATGCAGTTTTAAAAGAGAGATTTACCAGAACGAGTCTCACAAAATTTTGGGCACAATTATCTGGGAAGCCTGTTCTGAGCAATGAAGCTGAAAAAGCCCTGCTACATTTCCCAACTACTTATTTATGTGAAGCAGGATTTTCATGCCTTGCTATTATGAAGAATAAGTACAGGAATAGGTTGGATCCGCAGCATGACATGCGGTGTGCTCTTTCTATAAACATAACTCCACGTATACATGATCTTTGCTGAAAAATACAACACCAGGGTAGTCACTAATTATTTTTCAGTAAATTTTTTAACTGTTTTAATGCTTATTTCTTTGATTTAGTAGCTGTCACTGGAAAATAAAAAAAAATAGATTAGGGTCGCGTACTTCAAATATATTCGTACTTTGGGTCGCTAGCCAAAAAGGTTAAGAACCACTGATTTAGGTAAAAGAAACATTGCAACAAGAAAATTGCTATTTCAAGTGTGGTAGGTATTCTAGAATCCAGCCAATGAAGCTTACAATATACAACGTATTCATCAAAAACAGGTAAAATCTGACTTTATTTTTATAAAAAATTATATAAATATTTGTTTTCGCGCCCGAATTTTATAATTTTTCATCATATTTTATCCATAGTATAGGTCCAAAAGCATGCTTATGAATGTTTTAACAAAAATATCCATTTCAAAAATAGGTAAAATCTGACTTTATTTTTGTAAAAAATAATATAAATATTTGCTTCCGCGCCCGAAGTTTATAATTTTTCATCATATTTTAGCTAAAAGAAAACATTGCAAAAAGAAAATTTCTATTTCAAGTGTGTTAGGTATTCTAGAATCCAACCCATGTAGTTTACAATATACAACGTATTCATCAAAAATAGGTAAAATCTGACATTTTTTGTAAAAAATCATATAAATATTTGCTTCCGCGCCCGAATTTTATAATTTTTCATCATATTTTATCCACAGTATAGGTCCAAAAGCATATTTATGAATGTTTTAACAAAAATATCCATTTCAAGACTAGGTAAAATCTGACTTTATATTTGTAAAAAATCATATAAATATTTGTTTCCGCGCCCGAATTGTATGATTTTTCATCATAATTTAGGTAAAAGAAAACATTGCAACAAGGAAATTGCTATTTCAAGTGTGGTAGGTATTCTAGAATCCAGCCAATGAAGCTTACAATATACAACGTATTCATCAAAAACAGGTAAAATCTGACTTTATTTTTATAAAAAATTATATAAATATTTGCTTCCGCGCCCGAATTTTATAATTTTTCATCATATTTTATCCATAGTGTAGGTCCAAAGGCATGTTTATGAATGTTTTAACAAAAATATCCATTTCAAAAATAGGTAAAATCTGACTTTATTCTTGTAAAAAATAATATAAATATTTGCTTCCGCGCCCGAAGTTTATAATTTTTCATCATATTTTAGCTAAAAGAAAACATTGCAAAAAGAAAATTTCTATTTCAAGTGTGTTAGGTATTCTAGAATCCAGCCCATGTAGTTTACAATATACAACGTATTCATCAAAAATAGGTAAAATCTGACTTTTTTTTGTAATAAATCATATAAATATTTGCTTCCGCGCCCGAATTTTATAATTTTTCATCATATTTTATCCACAGTATAGGTCCAAAAGCATGTTTATGAATGTTTTAACAAAAATATCCATTTCAAGAATAGGTAAAATCTGATTTTATTTTTGTAAAAAATCATATAAATATTTGCTTCCGCGCCCGAATTTTATGATTTTTCATCATAATTTAGGTAAAAGAAAACATTGCAACAAGGAAATTGCTATTTCAAGTGTGGTAGGTATTCTAGAATCCAGGAAATGAAGCTTACAATATACAACGTATTCATCAAAAATAGGTAAAATCTGACTTTATTTTTGTATAACGTTATATAAATATTTGCTTCCGCGCCCGAATTTTATATGTTTTCATCATATTTTATCCATAGTATAGGTCCAATAGTATGTTTATGAAGGTTTTAAAAAAAAAACAATTTCAAAAATAGTTAAAATCTGACTTTATTTTTGTAAAAAATCATATAAATATTTGCTTCCGCGCCCGAATTTTATGATTTTTTATAATATTTTAGCTATAAGAAAACATTGCAACAAGAAAATTGCTATTTAAAGTTGTTAGTTATTCTAGAATCCAGCCCATGTAGCTTACAATATACAACGTATTCATCAAAAATAGGTAAAATCTGACTTTTTTTTTGTAAAAAATCATATAAATATTTGCTTCCGCGCCCGAATTGTATGGTTTTTCATCATAATTTAGGTAAACGAAAACATTGCAACAAGAAAATTGCTATTTCAAGTGTGGTAGGTATTCTAGAATCCAGCCAATGAAGCTTAGAATATACAACGTATTCTTAAAAAATAGGTAAAATCTGACTTGATTTTTGTAAAAAATCATATAAATATTTTGTTCCGCGCCCGTATTTTATAATTTTTCATCATATTTCATCCATAGTATAGGTCCAAAAACATGTTTATGAATGATTTAACAAAAATATTAATTTCAACAATAGGTAAAATCTGACTTTTTTTGTAAAAAATTATATAAATATTTGCTTCCCCGCCTGAATTTTATATTTTTCATCATATTTTATCCACAGATAAGGTCCAAAAGCATGTTTATGAATGTTTTAACTAAAATATCCATTTCATGAATAAGTAAAATCTGACTTTATTTTTGTTTATTTGCTTCCGCGACCGAATTTTATGATTTTTCATCATAATTTAGGTAAAATAAAACATTACAACAAGAAAAATTCCTATTTCAAGTGTGGTAGGTATTCTAGAATCCAGCCAATGGAACTTACAATATACAACGTATTCATCAAAAATAGGTAAAATCTGACTTTATTTTTGTAAAAAATCATATAATATTTGCTTCCGCGCCCGAATTTTATAATTTTTCATCATATCTTAGCTAATAGAAAACATTGCAACAAGAAAATTGCTATTTCAAGTGTGGTAGGTATTCTAGAATCCAGCCCATGTAGCTTATAATATACAACGTATTTATCAAGAATAGGTAAAATCTGAGTTTATATTTGTAAAAAATTATATAAATATTTGCTTCCGCGCCCGAATTTTATGATTTTTTATCATATCTTATCTAAAAGAAAACATTGCAACAAGAAAATTGCTATTTCAAGTGTGTTAGGTATTCTAGAATTCAGCCCATGTAGCTTACAATATACAAAGTATTCATTAATAATAGGTATAATCTGACTTTTTTTTGTAAAAAATCATAAAAATATTTGCTTCCGCGCCTGAATTTTATAATTTTTTATCATATTTTTTTCACAGTATAGGTCCAAAAGCATGTTTATGAATGTTTTAACAAAAATATCCATTTCAAGAATAGGTAAAATCTGACTTTATATTTATAAAAAATCATATAAATATTTGCTTCCGCGCCCGAATTTTATGATTTTTCATCATAATTTAGGTAAACGAAAACATTGCAACAAGAAAATTGCTATTTCAAGTGTGGTAGGTATTCTAGAATCCAGGCAATGAAGCTTACAATATACAACGTAATAATCAAAAACAGGTAAAACCCGACATTATTTTTGTAAAAAATTATAGAAATATTTGCTTCCGCGCCCGAATTTTATAATTTTTCATCATATTTTATCCACAGTATAGGTTCAAAACCATGTTTATGAATGTTTTAATAAAAATATCTATTTCAAAAATAGGTAAAATCTGACTTTATTTTTGTTAAAAATCATATAAATATTTGCTTCCGCGCCCGAATTTTATAATTTATTATCATATTTTAGCTAAGAGAGAACATAGCAACAAGAAAATTGCTATTTTAAGTGTGGTAGGTATTCTAGAATCCAGCCAATGAAGCTTACAATATACAACGTATTCATCAAAAATAGGTAAAATCTGACTTTATTTTTGTAAAAAATCATATAAATATTATCTTCCGCGCCCCGAATTTTATGATTTTTTATCATAATTTAGGTAAAAGAAACATTGCAACAAGAAAATTGCTATTTCAAGTGTGGTAGGTATTCTAGAATCCAACCAATGAAGCTTACAATATACAACGTATTCATCAAAAACAGGTAAAATCTGACTTTATTTTTGTAAAAAATTATATTAATATTTGCTTCCGCGCCCGAATTTTATAATTTTTCATCATATTTTATTCATAGTATTGGTCCAAAAGCATGTTTATGAATGTTTTAACAAAAATATCCATTTCAAAAATAGGTAAAATCTGACTTTATTTTTGTAAAAAATAATATAAATATTTGCTTCCGCGCCCAAAGTTTATAATTTTTCATCATATTTTAGCTAAAAGAAAACATTGCAAAAAGAAAATTTCTATTTCAAGTGTGTTAGGTATTCTAGAATCCAGCCCATGTAGTTTACAATATACAAGGTATTCATCAAAAATAGGTAAAATCTGACTTTTTTTTGTAAAAAATCATATAAATATTTGCTTCCGCGCCCGAATTTTATAATTTTTCATCATATTTTATCCACAGTATAGGTCCAAAAGCATGTTTATGAATGTTTTAACAAAAACATCCATTTCAAGAATAGGTAAAATCTGACTTTATTTTTGTAAAAAATCATATATATATATTTGCTTCCGCGCCCGAATTTTATGATTTTTCTTCATAATTTAGGTAAAAGAAAACATTGCAACAAGGAAATTGCTATTTCAAGTGTGGTAGGTATTCTAGAATCCAGCCAATGAAGCTTACAATATACAACGTATTCATCAAAAATAGGTAAAATCTGACTTTATTTTTGTATAAAGTTATATAAATATTTGCTTCCGCGCCCGAATTTTATATTTTTTCATCATATTTTATCCATAGTATAGGTCCAATAGCATATTTATGAATGTTTTAACAAAAATATCCATTTCAAGAATAGGTAAAATCTGACTTTATATTTGTAAAAAATCATATAAATATTTGCTTTAGCGCCCGAATTGTATGATTTTTCATCATAATTTAGGTAAACGAAAACATTGCAACAAGAAAATAGCTATTTCAAGTGTGGTAGGTATTCTAGAATCCAGGCAAAGAAGCTTACAATATACAACGTATTCATTATTGCAACAAGAAAATTGCTATTTCAAGTGTGTTAGGTATTCTAGAATCCAGCCCATGTAGCTTACAATATACAACGTATTCATCAAAAATAGGTAAAATCTGACTTTTTTTTTGTAAAAAATCATATAAATATTTGCTTCCGCGCCCGAATTTTATGATTTTTCATCATATTTTATGTAAAAGAAACATTGCAACAAGAAAATTGCTATTTTAAGTGTGGTAGATATTCTAGAATCCAGCCAATAAAGCTTACAATATACAACGTATTCATCAAAAATAGTTAAAATCTGAGTTTATTTTTGTAAAAAATCATATAAATATTTGCTTCCGCGCCCGAATTTTATAATTTTTCATTATATTTTATCCACAGTATAGGTCCAAAAGCATATTTATGAATGTTTTAACAAAAATATCCATTTCAAGAATAGGTAAAATCTGACTTTATATTTGTAAAAAATCATATAAATATTTGCTTCCGCGCCCGAATTGTATGATTTTTCATCATAATTTAGGTAAACGAAAACATTGCAACAAGAAAATAGCTATTTTAAGTGTGGTAGGTATTCTAGAATCCAGGCAATGAAGCTTACAATATACAACGTATTCATCATTGCAACAAGAAAATTGCTATTTCAAGTGTGTTAGGTATTCTAGAATCCAGCCCATGTAGCTTACAATATACAACGTATTCATCAAAAATAGGTAAAATCTGACTTTTTTTTTGTAAAAAATCATATAAATATTTGCTTCCGCGCCCGAATTTTATGATTTTTCATCATATTTTATGTAAAAGAAACATTGCAACAAGAAAATTGCTATTTCAAGTGTGGTAGATATTCTAGAATCCAGCCAATAAAGCTTACAATATACAACGTATTCATCAAAAACAGGTAAAATCTGACATTATTTTTGTAAAAAATTATATAAATATTTGCTTCCGCGCCCGAATTTTATAAGTTTTCATCATATTTTATCCATAGTATAGGTCCAAAAGCATGTTTATGAATGATTTAACAAAAATTTCCATTTCAAAAATAGGTAAAATCTGACTTTATTTTTGTAAAAAACCATATAAATATTTGCTTCCGCGGCCGAATTTTATGATTTTTGATCAAATTTTAGCTAAAAGAACACATTGCAACAAGAAAATTGCTATTTCAAGTGTGGTAGGTGTTCTAGAATCCAGCCCATGTAGCTTGCAATATACTACATATTCATAAAAAATAGGTAAAATCTGACTTTATTTTTGTAAAAAAATCATATAAATATTTTCTTTCGCGAACGAATTTTATAATTTTTCATCATATTTTATCCATAGTATAGGTCCAAATGCATGTTTATGAATGTTTTAACAAAAATATCCATTTCAAGAATAGGTAAAATCAGACTTTATTTTTGTAAAGAACCATATAAATATTTGCTTCCGCGCCCGAATTTTATGATTTTTCATCGTAATTTAGGTAAAAAAAAACATTGCAACAAGAAAATTGCTATTTCAAGTGTGGTAGGTATTATAGAATCCAGCCAGTGAAGCTTACAATATACAACGTATTCATCAAAAATTGTTAAAATCTGACTTTATATTTGTAAAAAATTATATAAATAATTGCTTGTGCGCCCGAATTTTTTAATTTTTATCATATTTTATCCATAGTATAGGTCCAAAAGCATGTTTATGAATGTTTTAACAAAAATATCCATTTTAAGAATAGGTCAAATCTGACTTTATTTTTTAAAAATCATATAAATATTAGCTTCTGCGCCCGAATTTTATGATTTTTCATCATATTTTAGCTAGAAGAAAACATTGCAACAAGAAAATTGCTATTTCAAGTGTGGTAGGTATTCTAGAATCCAGCCCATGTAGCTTAAAATATACAACGTATTCATTAAAATGACACCCGAAAATTAAATGTTTTTTATCTGATTAGTACCAAGTTATGGTCTCTTTTGCATGTCCAATGCTAAAATTATCCATAGTATAGGTCCAAAAGCATGTTTATGAATGTTTTAACAAAAATATCCATTTCAAGATTAGGTCAAAGCTGACTTTATTTTTTTTTAAATCATATAAATATTTGCTTCCGCGCCCGAATTTTATAAATTTTTATCATATTTTAGCTAAAAGAGAACATTGCAACAAGAAAATTGCTATTTCAAGTGTGGTAGGTATTCTAGAATCCAGCCAATGAAGCTTACAATATACAACGTATTCATCAAAAATAGGTAAAATCTGACTTTATTTTTGTAAAAAATCATATAAATATTATCTTCCGCGCCCCGAATTTTATGATTTTTTATCATAATTTAGGTAAAAGAAACATTGCAACAAGAAAATTGCTATTTCAAGTGTGGTAGGTATTCTAGAATCCAACCAATGAAGCTTACAATATACAACGTATTCATCAAAAACAGGTAAAATCTGACTTTATTTTTGTAAAAAATTATATTAAAATTTGCTTCCGCGCCCGAATTTTATAATTTTTCATCATATTTTATTCATAGTATAGGTCCAAAAGCATGTTTATGAATGTTTTAACAAAAATATCCATTTCAAAAATAGGTAAAATCTGACTTTATTTTTGTAAAAAATAATATAAATATTTGCTTCCGCGCCCGAAGTTTATAATTTTTCATCATATTTTAGCTAAAAGAAAACATTGCAAAAAGAAAATTTCTATTTAAAGTGTGTTAGGTATTCTAGAGTCCAGCCCATGTAGTTTACAATATACAACGTATTCATCAAAAATAGGTAAAATCTGACTTTTTTTTGTAAAAAATCATATAAATATTTGCTTCCGCGCCCGAATTTTATAATTTTTCATCATATTTTATCCACAGTATAGGTCCAAAAGCATGTTTATGAATGTTTTAACAAAAATATTCATTTCATGAATAGGTAAAATCTGACTTTATTTTTGTAAAAAATCATATATTTATTTGCTTCCGCGCCCGAATTTTACGATTTTTCTTCATAATTTAGGTAAAAGAAAACATTGCAACAAGGAAATTGCTATTTCAAGTGTGGTAGGTATTCTAGAATCCAGCCAATGAAGCTTACAATATACAACGTATTCATCAAAAATAGGTAAAATCTGACTTTATTTTTGTATAAAGTTATATAAATATTTGCTTCCGCGCCCGAATTTTATATTTTTTCATCATATTTTAACCATAGTATAGGTCCAATAGCATGTTTATGAAGGTTTTAAAAAAAAACAATTTCAAAAATAGTTAAAATCTGACTTTTTTTTTGTAAAAAATCATATAAATATTTGCTTCCGCGCCCGAATTTTACGATTTTTTATCATATTTTAGCTAAAAGAAAACATTGCAACAAGAAAATTGCTATTTCAAGTGTGTTAGGTATTCTAGAATCCAGCCCATATAGCTTACAATAAACAACGTATTCATCAAAAATAGGTAAAATCTGACTTTTTTTTGTAAAAAATCATATAAATATTTGCTTCCGCGCCCGTATTTTATAATTTTTCATCATATTTTATCCACAGTATAGGTCCAAAAGCATGTTTATGAATGTTTTAACAAAAATATCCATTTCAAGAATAGGTAAAATCTGACATTATTTTTGTAAATAATCATATAAATATTTGCTTCCGCGCCCGAATTTTATGATTTTTTATCATATTTTAGCTAAAAGAAAACATTGCAACAAGAAAATTGCTATTTCAAGTGTGTTAGGTATTCTAGAATTCAGCCCATGTAGCTTACAATATACAAAGTATTCATTAATAATAGGTATAATCTGACTTTTTTTGTAAAAAATCATAAAAATATTTGCTTCCGCGCCTGAATTTTATAATTTTTTATCATAATTTAGGTAAAAGAAAACAATGCAACAAGAAAATTGCTATTTTAAGTCTGGTAGGTATTCTAGAATCCAACCAATGAAGCTTACAATATACAACGTATTCATCAAAAATAGGTAAAATCTGACTTTATTTTTGTAAAAAATCATATAAATATTTGCTTCCGCGCCCGAATTTTATAATTTTTCATCATATTTTATCCACAGTATAGGTCCAAAAGCATGTTTATGAATGATTTAACAAAAATATCCATTTCAAAAATAGGTAAAATCTGACTTTATTTTTGTAAAAAATCATATAATATGTGCTTCCGCGTCCGAATTTTATAATTTTTCATCATATTTTAGCTAAAAGAAAACATTGCAACTAGAAAATTGCTATTTCAAGTGTGTTAGGTATTCTAGAATCCAGCCCATGTAGCTTACAATAAATAACGTATTCATCAAAAATATATAAAATCTGACTTTTTTTTAAAAAATCATATAAACATTTGCTTCCGCGACCGAATTTTATAAATTTTCATCATATTTTATCCACAGTATAGGTCCAAAACCATGTTTATGAATGTTTTAACAAAAATATCCATATCAAAAATAGGTAAAATCTGACTTTATTTTTGTAAAAAATCATATAAATATTTCCTTCCGCGCCCGAATTTTATGATTTTTCATCATAATTTAGGTAAAAGAAAACATTGCAACAAGAAAACTGCTATTTCAAGTGTGGTAGGTATTCTAGAATCCAGCCAATGAAGCTTACAATATACAACGTATTCATCAAAAATAGGTAAAATCTGACTGTATTTTGGTAAAAAATTATATAAATATTTGCTTCCGCGCCCGAATTTTATAATTTTTCATCATATTTTATCCATAGTATAGGTCCAAAAGCATGTTTCTGAATGTTTTAACAAAAATATCCATTTCAAAAATAGGTAAAATCTGACTTTATTTTTGTAAAAAATCATATAAATATTTGCTTTAGCGCCCGAATTTTATGATTTTTCATCGTATTTTAGCTAAAAGAAAACATTGCAACAAGAAAATTGCTATTTCAAGTGTTTTATGTATTCTAGAATCCAGCCCATGTAGCTTACAATATACAACTTATTCTTCAAAAATAGGTAAAATCTGACTTTTTTTTTGTAAAAAATCATATAAATATTTGCTTCCGCGCCCGAATTTTATAATTTTTCATCACATTTTATCCACAGTATATGTCCAACAGCAAGTTTATGAATGTTTTAACAAAAATATCCATTTCTAGAATAGGTAAAATCTGACTTTATTTTTGTAAAAAATCATATAAATATTTGCTTCCATGCCCGAATTTTATGATTTTTCATCATAATTTATGTAAAAGAAAACATTGCAACAAGAAAATTGCTATTTCAAGTGTGGTACGTATTCTAGAATCCAGCCAATGAAGCTTACAATATACAACGTATTCATCAAAAATAGGTAAAATCTGACATTATTTTTGTAAAAAATTATATAAATATTTGCTTCCGCGCCCGAATTTTATAATTTTTCATCATATTTTATCCATAGTATAGGTCCAAAAGCATGTTTATGAATGTTTTAACAAAAATATCCATTTCAAAAATAGGTAAAATATGACTTTATTTTTGTAAAAAATCATATAAATATTTGTTTCCGCGCTCGAATTATATGATTTTTCATCATATTTTAGCTAAAAGAAATCATTGCAACAAGAAATTTGCTATTTCAAGTTTGTTAGGTATTCTAGAATCCAGCCCATGTAAAAAATAGGTAAAATCTGACTTTATTTTTGAAAAAAATCATATAAATATTTGCTTCCGCGCCCGAATTTTATAATTTTTCATCATATTTTATCCACAGACTCTGAGATAGCGCGTGTTTATGAATGTTTTAACAAAAATATCCATTTCAAGAATAGGTAAAATCTGACTTTACTTTTGTAAAAAATCATATAAATATTTGCTTCCGCGCCCGAATTTTACGATTTTTCATCATAATTTAGGTAAAAGAAAACATTGCAACAAGAAAATTGCTATTTCAAGTGTGGTAGGTATTCTAGAATCCAACCAATGAAGCTTACAATATACAACGTATTCATCAAAAACAGGTAAAATCTGACTTTATTTTGTAAAAAATTATATTAAAATTTGCTTCCGCGCCCGAATTTTATAATTTTTCATCATATTTTATTCATGGTATAGGTCCAAAAGCATGTTTATGTATGTTTTAACAAAAATATCCATTTCAAAAATAGGTAAAATCTGACTTTATTTTTGTCAAAAATAATATAAATATTTGCTTCCGCGCCCGAAGTTTATAATTTTTCATCATATTTTAGCTAAAAGAAAACATTGCAAAAAGAAAATTTCTATTTAAAGTGTGTTAGGTATTCTAGAGTCCAGCCCATGTAGTTTACAATATACAACGTATTCATCAAAAATAGGTAAAATCTGACTTTTTTTTGTAAAAAATCATATAAATATTTGCTTCCGCGCCCGAATTTTATAATTTTTCATCATATTTTATCCACAGTATAGGTCCAAAAGCATGTTTATGAATGTTTTAACAAAAATATCCATTTCAAGAATAGGTAAAATCTGACTTTATTTTGTAAAAAATCATATATTTATTTGCTTCCGCGCCCGAATTTTATGATTTTTCTTCATAATTTAGGTAAAAGAAAACATTGCAACAAGGAAATTGCTATTTCAAGTGTGGTAGGTATTCTAGAATCCAGCCAATGAAGCTTACAATATACAACGTATTCATCAAAAATAGGTAAAATCTGACTTTATTTTTGTATAAAGTTATATAAATATTTGCTTCCGCGCCCGAATTTTATATTTTTTCATCATATTTTATCCATAGTATAGGTCCAATAGCATGTTTATGAAGGTTTTAAAAAAAAACAATTTCAAAAATAGTTAAAATCTGACTTTTTTTTGTAAAAAATCATATAAATATTTGCTTCCGCGCCCGAATTTTACGATTTTTTATCATATTTTAGCTAAAAGAAAACATTGCAACAAGAAAATTGCTATTTCAAGTGTGTTAGGTATTCTAGAATCCAGTCCATATAGCTTACAATAAACAACGTATTCATCAAAAATAGGTAAAATCTGACTTTTTTTTGTAAAAAATCATATAAATATTTGCATCCGCGCCCGAATTTTATAATTTTTCATCATATTTTATCCACAGTATAGGTCCAAAAGCATGTTTATGAATGTTTTAACAAAAATATCCATTTCAAGAATAGGTAAAATCTGACATTATTTTTGTAAATAATCATATAAATATTTGCTTCCGCGCCCGAATTTCATGATTTTTTATCATATTTTAGCTAAAAGAAAACATTGCAACAAGAAAATTGCTATTTCAAGTGTGTTAGGTATTCTAGAATTCAGCCCATGTAGCTTACAATATACAAAGTATTCATTAATAATAGGTATAATCTGAATTTTTTTGTAAAAAATCATAAAAATATTTGCTTCCGCGCCTGAATTTTATAATTTTTTATCATAATTTAGGTAAAAGAAAACAATGCAACAAGAAAATTGCTATTTTAAGTCTGGTAGGTATTCTAGAATCCAACCAATGAAGCTTACAATATACAACGTATTCATCAAAAATAGGTAAAATCTGACTTTATTTTTGTAAAAAATCATATAAATATTTGCTTCCGCGCCCGAATTTTATAATTTTTCATCATATTTTATCCACAGTATAGGTCCAAAAGCATGTTTATGAATGTTTTAACAAAAATATCCATTTCAAAAATAGGTAAAATATGACTTTATTTTTGTAAGAAATCATGTAATATTTGCTTCCGCGCCAGAATTTTATAATTTTTCATAATATTTTAGCTAAAAGAAAACATTGCAACAAGAAAATTGCTATTTCAAGTGTGGTAGGTATTCTGGAATCCAGCCCATGTAGCTAACAATATACAACGTATTCATCACAAATAGGTTAAATTTGACTTTATTTTTGAAAAAAATCATATAAATATTTACTTCCGCGCCCGAATTTTATAATTTTTCATCATATTTTATCCATAGCATAGGTCCAAAAGCATGTTTATGAATGATTTAACAAAAATATCCATTTCAAAAATAGGTAAAATCTGACTTTATTTTTGTAAAAAATCATATAATATGTGCTTCCGCGTCCGAATTTTATAATTTTTCATCATATTTTAGCTAAAAGAAAACATTGCAACTAGAAAATTGCTATTTCAAGTGTGTTAGGTATTCTAGAATCCAGCCCATGTAGCTTACAATAAATAACGTATTCATCAAAAATATATAAAATCTGACTTTTTTTTAAATAATCATATAAACATTTGCTTCCGCGACCGAATTTTATAAATTTTCATCATATTTTATCCACAGTATAGGTCCAAAACCATGTTTATGAATGTTTTAACAAAAATATCCATTTCAAAAATAGGTAAAATCTGACTTTATTTTTGTAAAAAATCATATAAATATTTCCTTCCGCGCCCGAATTTTATGATTTTTCATTATAATTTAGGTAAAAGAAAACATTGCAACAAGAAAACTGCTATTTCAAGTGTGGTAGGTATTCTAGAATCCAGGCAATGAAGCTTACAATATACAACGTATTCATCAAAAATAGGTAAAATCTGACTGTATTTTTGTAAAAAATCATATAAATATTTGCTTTAGCGCCCGAATTTTATGATTTTTCATCATATTTTAGCTAAAAGAAAACTTTGCAACAAGAAAATTGCTATTTCAAGTGTTTTATGTATTCTAGAATCCAGCCCATGTAGCTTACAATATACAACTTATTCTTCAAAAATAGGTAAAATCTGACTTTTTTTTTGTAAAAAATCATATAAATATTTGCTTCCGCGCCCGAATTTTATAATTTTTCATCACATTTTATCCACAGTATATGTCCAACAGCAAGTTTATGAATGTTTTAACAAAAATATCCATTTCTAGAATAGGTAAAATCTGACTTTATTTTTGTAAAAAATCATATAAATATTTGCTTCCATGCCCGAATTTTATGATTTTTCATCATAATTTATGTAAAAGAAAACATTGCAACAAGAAAATTGCTATTTCAAGTGTGGTACGTATTCTAGAATCCAGCCAATGAAGCTTACAATATACAACGTATTCATCAAAAATAGGTAAAATCTGACATTATTTTTGTAAAAAATTATATAAATATTTGCTTCCGCGCCCGAATTTTATAATTTTTTATCATATTTTATCCATAGTATAGGTCCAAAAGCATGTTTATGAATGTTTTAACAAAAATATCCATTTCAAAAATAGGTAAAATATGACTCTATTTTTGTAAAAAATCATATAAATATTTGTTTCCGCGCTCGAATTATATGATTTTTCATCATATTTTGCTAAAAGAAATCATTGCAACAAGAAATTTGCTATTTCAAGTTTGTTAGGTATTCTAGAATCCAGCCTATGTAAAAAATAGGTAAAATCTGACTTTATTTTTGAAAAAAATCATATAAATATTTGCTTCCGCGCCCGAATTTTATAATTTTTCATCATATTTTATCCACAGTATAGGTCCAAAAGCAAGTTTATGAATGTTTTAACAAAAATATCCATTTCAAGAATAGGTAAAATCTGACTTTACTTTTGTAAAAAATCATATAAATATTTGCTTCCGCGCCCGAATTTTACGATTTTTCATCATAATTTAGGTAAAAGAAAACATTGCAACAAGAAAATTGCTATTTCAAGTGTGGTATGTATTCTAGAATCCAGCCAATGAAGCTTTCAATATACAACGTATTCATCAAAAATAGGTAAAACCGGACTTTATTTTTGTAAAAAATTATATAAATATTTGCTTCCGTGCCCGAATTTTATAATTTTTTTATATATTTTATCCATAGTATAGGTCCAAAAGCATCTTTATGAATGTTTTAAACAAGAATATCCATTTCAAAAATAGGTAAAATCTGACTTTATTTTTTATAAAAATCATATAAATATTTGCTTCCGCGCCCGAATTTTATGATTTTTCATCATATTTTAGCTAAAAGAAAACATTGCAACAAGAAAATTGCTATTTCAAGTGTGTTAGGTATTCCAGAATCCAGCCCATGTAGCTTACAATAAACAACGTATTCATCAAAAATAGGTAAAATCTGACATTTTTTTGTAAAAAATCATATAAATAATTGCTTCCGCGCCCTAATTTTATAATTGTTCATCATATTTTATCCACAGTATAGGTCCAAAAGCATGTTTATGAATGTTTTAACAAAAATATCCATTTCAAGAATAGGTAAAATCTGACTTTATTTTTGTAAAAAATCATATAAATATTTGCTTCCGCGCCCGAATTTTATGATTTTTCATCAAAAATTAGGTAAAAGAAAAAATTGCAACAAGAAAATTGTTATTTCAAGTGTGGTACGTATTCTAGAATCCAGGCAATGAAGCTTACAATATACAACATATTCATCAAAAATAGGTAAAATCTGACTTTATTTTTGTAAAAAATTATATAAATATTTGCTTCCGCGCCCGAATTTTATAATTTTCATCATATTTTATCCATAGTATAGGTCCAAAAGCATGTTTATGAATGTTTTGACAAAAATATCCATTTCAAAAATAGGTAAAATCTTCTCTATTTTTGTAAAAAATCATATAATATTTGCTTCCGCGCCCGAACTTTATAATTTTTCATCATATTTTAGCTAAAAGAAAACATTGCAACAAGAAAATTGCTATTTCAAGTGTGGTAAGTATTCTAGAATCCAGCCCATGTAGCTTACAATATACAACGTATTCATCAAGAATAGGTAAAATCTGACTTTATTTTTGTAAAAAATGATATAAATATTTGCTTTCGCGCTCGAATTTTATCATTTTTTATCATATTTTAGCTAAAAGAGAACATTGCAACAAGAAAATTGCTATTTTAAGTGTGGTAGGTATTCTAGAATCCAGCCAATGAAGCTTACAATATACAACGTATTCATCACAAATAGGTAAAATCTGACTTTATTTTTGTAAAAAATCATATAAATATTTACTTCCGCGCCCGAATTTTATAATTTTTCATCATATTTTATCCATAGTATAGGTCCAAAAGCATGTTTATGAATGATTTAACAAAAATATCCATTTCAAAAATAGGTAAAATCTGACTTTTTTTTTGTTAATAATCATATAAATATTTGCATCCGCGCCCGAATTTTATAATTTTTCATCATATTTTATCCACAGTATAGGTCCAAAAGCATGTTTATGAAAAAGAAAACATTGCAACAAGAAAATTGCTATTTCATGTGTGGTAGGTATTCTGGAATCCAGCCCATGTAGCTTACAATATACAACGTATTCATCAAGAATAGGTAAAATCTGACTTTATTTTTGTAAAAAATGATATAAATATTTGCTTTCAAATTGTCCGGCGACCTTGGGTCAGCTGACTATATATCTTCTTGCCGGCATGAACCAAACAGCGAGTACAGGACCGTAGTAGACTTTTTGGCAAGTCTCAGATCACTGTATGTTACATGAGTATCTTCAACTCAAATGTCAAAATGAACTCGTCATCTGTTCCTGTGACTCTAGAGGAATGGAGAGATGCATATCATGCAAGCCAGAAACGTATTGAAAAATTAGAAAAAATGCTAAAATCAATGCAACCAAAAATATCTTACAGTCCGAAAAATTCGGACGAAGAGGAACAACTAGTAGCCGAAGAAACAGACTGGATATTACAAAAAAATAAGAAACGTAAAATTCGAAATTCACCTGAAAACAACGAGGGTTGACCATGTTAAATATTCAACATCTAAATCCAATGACAAAGAAACGAATGAAAAAGAACAAGAGGCTAAAAAAAGCAGGAATCTCAAACCGCCACCAGTTATAGTAAACAAAATAAAGGACTATAATACTTTCAGTAAGATATTAAACAGTACAAATATTACTTATCAAACTAATGTATTAAATAATGATCAAATTAAAATAAACACAAAAAATGAAAATGATTACAGACTGCTCACACAAACAATGAATGAAACAAACCAAGATTGGCATACATATGAGAATAAACAAACTTGTCCAATTAGAGTTATGGTACGTAACCTACATTTTTCTACCAATATTAATGAAATCAAGGAATGTCTCACGTCTCAAGGATTTAAAGTACTAGAAGTAGTTAATAAAATAAAAAAAATCAAAGATAATGAAATGTTTACAAAAATACAATTAAATTTATTTATGATCACGTTCGAACACGGTGAAGATATAAACAAAATTTTTAACATAAGACACATTATGAAGACAAGAGTACAGGTTGAGGCTTTGAAGTCCAGCATGTTAATTCCTCAATGTAAAAGATGCCAGCGTTTCGGAAACACGCAAAGATATTGCAAACATGAAGCACATTGTGTTAAATGTGCTGGGAAACACCTTTCAGTCAATTGTGTTAAACAAAAAGATACCAAACCAAAATGTTTTAACTGTGGTGAAGAACACCCTGCAAATTACAGAGGTTGCCTAGTAGCAAAAGAATTGCAGAAACGAAGAGAAAATCTTATTAAGCAGAAACCACGACAATTTAATTCAAAACTAGTCACTGAAGGTAAATCGTACTCTCAGACATTAAAAAATGAACAAGAGCAACGTACAAAAGAAGAAAAGCCGAAAGAACAAGAACAAAAACTCGAAGTAGAAAGAGAAATGTCAACTAGCCAGATACTTCAAGAAATACTGTCTAAATTTAATCTTATCGAGAAAAGAATAGAAAAGCTGGGAAAAATATGCAATAGAGTGGCGACTCCAAGATTTATTAATGGGCATTAACGAATTAAGAATAATGACCTGGAATGCCAATGGATTGATTGGGCGTCAGCAAGAGCTGGAAATATATCTAAATCTGCAAAAAATTGATCTTTGTCTGTTATCAGAAACGCACTTTACAAAGCAAAATTATCTGCGTATAACTGAATACAAAGTATATCATACCATACACCCGGAAAATCAAGCTAGAGGGGGAAGTGCAATTTTAATTAGAGAAAATATTTCTCATTACGTAGAAAATCATCTCCAGAGCCAGAAGTTCAACTTACAGTAATCAAAATAAAAACAGTCAGAGAATATTTAAAAATAGGAGCAGTGTATTTACCACCACGACATAACAATAAAAAAGAAAAATACAGAGAAATATTTAAACATCTCGGTAATAAGTTTATATTGGGAGGAGACTACAATGCTAAACATGGCGATTGGGACTCCAAACACACAACAATAAAAGGAAGAAACCTTCGTGAAGCTATTAGAGAAGATGGCTGCAATTTTCATTCAGCAGGCGAACCTACCTACTGGCCTACAGATATAAATAAAGATCCAGACCTACTCGATTTTTTCATCTCTAAAAGAGTGTCACCCAATTTTATCGATGTCCAAAGCAGAAGTGAAGATCTAAGTTCTGATCACACTCCAGTGACTATGGTCCTAAGCGAAACCATTATTAAGAAAAACTCAAAACCATCGTTAACGAATAAAACTACAGACTGGGAACGTTTTAAAATAGAATTAAACCACAAGCTAAACCTGAACGTAAGACTAAAAACAACCCAAGAATTGGATGAAGAGGCAATCAACTTTATGAAAAGTATACAGCATGCTGCATGGAACAATACTAGGGAATGTATCAGGAAAAAAATTGTACAAAATTATCCTCTTGAAATAAGAGAACTAATTGCTAAGAAAAGAAAAACAAGAAGAAAATGGCAGCAGACACGTGAACAAGAAATAAAACAATATTTAACAGGCTCTCGCAACAACTGAAAAGGGAAATTATCAAAACCAAAGAAAAATCTCTTAACAAATACCTTAGTGAATTAACCAGTACCAAAGATACTGAATACTCCTTATGGAAAGCTACTAAAAATCTAAAAAGACCAATCGCGCACACCTCACCCATAAGAGATGAGGATGGAACATGGGCCAGGAATAATGACCAAAAAGCCAACACTTTTGCTAAACACCTACAAAATACATTTAAACCAAACCAAATAGACACTGAAGTAGTGCTACAACGAGAAGAAATTGATGAGGATATGAACATTGGATTTGTCACTCCGAAAGAGGTTGCAAATGAAATCAAAAATAATGTCAGCGCAAAAAAGGCCCCTGGATTTGACCTAATTACAGGAGAAATTCTTAAACAACTGCCAAAAAAAGGAATAATTAAATTAACCTATCTATACAATGCAGCTATCAGGTTAAAGTATGTTCCTAGTATATGGAAAGTAGCTGAAATCATAATGCTACCTAAACCAGGTAAACCAGCAAATGACGTTATGTCCTTTGGGCCAATATCTCTGCTACCAATAATATCTAAATTGTTTGAGAAACTTCTTCTAAAAAGATTAAGACCAATAATCGTAGAGAGTAGAATTATACCAGATTATCAGTTTGGCTTCGGGGCAAAACACTCCACCATCGACCAAGTTCACAGGATTACAGACGTCATAGAGAAAGCTCTAGAAGAAAAAAAAAATTTGTTCGGCCGTGTTTCTCGACGTGTCACAAGCTTTTGATAAAGTGTGGCATCCTGCACTCATCCACAAATTAAGTAAAACTACTTCCTAAAAACTATGTTGACCCAATCGATTCATATATCACCAACAGAACTTTTAGAGTAAAACAAGAAGAATCATATACGAATCTCAGAGATATCCAAGCTGGCGTCCCACAAGGCAGTGTCCTTGGGCCAATTCTTTATCTCCTATACACATGTGAACTACCAAATGCAAGTGATGTAATAATAGCGACGTTTGCTGATGATACAGCTATACTTGCAGTAGGAACCACAATAGAAGAAACTACAGTAAAATTACAAGAGGCAACAAACAAAATAACTAAATGAATGGAAACATGGAAAATAAAGTTAAATGAAGCAAAATCTGTGCATATCAACTTTACCAATCGCAAATTAATAAACCGACTAACAGTGTCAATTAATGATAAGGTTATTCCACTGTCGAACACTGTTAAGTACCTGGGCTTGACATTGGAAGAGAAAACTCTGAGATAGCGCGT